>OY987279.1:16532587-17136984 GCA_963920785.1 Sphagnum contortum | reverse complement strand
AAAAGCATAGGGTATTATTATAGAACTTATTGTTTGATATTGTTAAAACTTTGAAAAAAATAGCTAATGTTATATTATGGATTCTAAAGACCATCTTTGAGCCACCTAGCCATGCTTTTTCCCAATTTTTGAATCAAAGGCATGAATTTGTTTTGTGACATTTTCATTTTTATAACATGTAATTTGTCCTTAAAATATATTATTATTGCAACATCTTGAAATATTTGTAATAGTTCTCTCCAAGGGATTTCTTATGTTGCACATGATTACACATATGACACTACATAGTTATCTAAACAACTATTAATGATTATGAGGCTATTATCTTTCTCCTCTTGCACCTATGGAAGTTATGGTTTGCACACCAAAAACTATTTGTATTGTTGCTTGTACAAAAGGTCTTACTTTAATTCTATTTATTATACATGGACCAAAGTTTTTTTTGTTTTGAATAACAATGTCAATCTATGTTTTCATATGTTTGAGTTCTTTCAAACTTAAGAATGTGATTGATATCAAACTTTATGATTAATTTGCCATTATGTCTATTCACTATCAATTATTTCTTAGTTCACAAATGCACTATGTCGAAACTTGGGCTTTGCATTGCTAAGCAAGCCCAATGATGATCATCTTTTTTTTTTCTTTTTTTTCATGTTTCATATGGTTTCCAATAGGGTCAATGCACATCAAAAGTGGCTCATTTTTAAAATCATGGTGCACACTTTTGCAAAGTGCCTTTTCTTTGGACACCTGTAACGAATAATAAAACTTATTAAATTGAGCCACCTTAAAATACACACACCCAAGGCACAAGTTAATTTGTCTTTTCATATCCATGTTGCTAGCTAAAGAAAAGGAGTGAAATAGTTATAAGGATAGGAGATGGTTATTAGGGGGAAAAAAATGAGATAGTTGGGCTGGGAAATGTAATAATTATTTTTGGAATTGTCTCTAAAATTGTCCAAGGATGACCACACAAAGAACGATGCAAAATCAATTGTCCAAGGATAGTCGTACAAAAATTAATGCAAACATTTCAATATATTAGTTCCAAAAAAAAAATTGTTATTGGAATTTCATAAGTCACAAATGCACTTCATTAGAATTAGTAGTTATTTACATGTGCAAATTCTTGTGTTTTGGGTTAATGATGTGTAGTTGTAAGATCAATGTCATCTATGACCATCAACATTGGTGAGTTGATTACAACATTTTTATCTTAATTTGAATTCAAAATTATTCTATCAATCTCTTACAAATACAAATTTTAAAAAATAATTTTAGATTATAACATTTTTTGAATTGTGTTCTAACACCATTGATTTGCAAAACATAGCTAGAAAGAATGCAATGATGCAACAAAACATCCACTACATTTTGTCTTGCCATGCTCATTCATCAATATATGACTTGCCATCTTTAGAAAAAACAACACCAAATCGAACTAAGGTGTCTAGGTCTGGATGTGACCAACTCAATTTGGGCTTTGCTTGTTGTGCACTATTAGTGACAATCAATTATTATTATTATTATTATTCTTATTTAATGCTTTTATGTGGTTTTCAATAGTTCATCATTATTTATATCACCATAAAATTTACTTTGAATTAATATAAATATAATGGACATGAAAAGATGCATGTTAATTTGCCATTTTCATTATTTATGTTGGTTTGTAGGGAAAAGGAGCGAGGTAGTTCTAAGGATAGGAGATAGTTATTTTGAAAGTTATTAAGAAAAGAGATAATTATTAGAAAAGAAGTAACATAGTTAGGCTTGGAAATGAAGTAGGTATTCGATTATTTTTGGAATTATCCAAGGACAACCATACAAAGGATTATGCAAGATCAATTATCCAATGAGTATCATATGAAAAATTAGTACAATGACCACAATCTTGGACACAAATTGAACATCATTTTGGACCTTAAGTATTTGCATCAAATTTCAGATTTTGCATTCTCATTGTATTTGACAAGGGACCAACAACAATTCTATTAGCAACTTTCTTGTACAACATACAATTTGTACATGTGATGACTCTTCACTCAAGATGATGATTATACTACTTCCATTTCTAATGAGAGAATACGTGCCCATGAAAGTTCAACTTTGGGCAAACCATGTTGGATAAACAAACATATGGGACAAAAGTGTGATGCTATTTGGAGCATCTTGAGGAACACATTGAGAACTTGATGGGAAACACACTCGGGACAACCAAAAAATAGGGTTTAGGGTTTAGATGTCAACCCCCTAAGTCTGACCCAATCTCTGCATTTTATGTCTCTTAATAAGCTAGAATCTTTTGTGTCGACAAATGCATGGATCATATTGTGCATGGGTTCCATTCAAAATAGGTTGTGACCACACTCATTCATATTGTGTTAGTGTTGATTTTGCTGGAATGGACAGAATGGTTACCATCAAACATGTTTTGCAGTTTTATCTGCCAATCTTATAGATGTGGATTCCATTTGGTCAAAACTAAAAGTCTGAATTACTGGACTCTGAGCTCAAGAAATCTAATGATTTTCTTTCTTGGATGCAGAATGTATCTTGTTGTAGTTGTAAACAAGGACTACCAAGCCTGGCATGAGGTAGTAGCTCAAAAGATACAGCTTGTCTCTGCCTCCTCCCATACTCACAAGTCTTGAGAATGGCACACACATGATGAAGAGATGAATGCTTGGTATGATATTGAAACAATTGTTGGCGAGGGTGCGAATGATCTCATCTACTTTAGAAGGTATGCTCTTAAGTAGCAATTCATACAGTGTCAGACTGCCATACTTCAGAATTGGGATTGGAATTTTAACATGTACTTCCTTCAAAATGTTGGCAAATGCCAGTGGATCTGGAAAGTGTGAGCCTGGATAAAATTAAATTTGAGTCTTGCAGCCAGGACATGGGTTGTGAGGTTTCTTGATCAGGTTTTTGATCAACATTGTGCTGAAAATAATGTCTAAATGTTTTGCATAACCAGTGTTGATTTTCTACACCGATGGAACCACAGGAAAGCCCAACGTGTTGTTCATGATAGTATTGACTTTTAGGTCAGAGTGTGTATGTGTCCTACAGAGAGATGATCCAACTCTGTGTGTGTGTGTGTGTGTGTGTGTGAATTTCATTTCGGTGTTCCATGCAACTGGGGATGGGTCAGTTACTATGTGACACACTTTTAAATTGAGTGCAGTGGAGTCTATGGTAAGTGGAGTTTTAGCAGACCTTGCAGCTCATTCTCTCAAAGTTGTAGCAATCTGCAGTTGCATATACACTTGCTGTAAAGCAGCTGATATTGCTGACTTGGAATGAACCTATTCTGGTCTCAAACAACTCAATTCTTCTTAGCACATTCAGCATGCACATAGCTTGTCAGAAACCTACATAACTCTGGAAAGAGGACTGTGCAGTTTGATTCCTCTCTTACATCCTGGAGTTTGATTGTCATGGCTCTAGGTTCATGAAAGCTGGAAGGAAATTCTACCATTGATGGGAGGTGTGGAGTTTGATCATTGCAGGTGAGAATTGTTGCCAATGAAACAGTTGTTAGGGAACTCTATACCAAGATTCCTGGAATGTTCAGTGAATACTGATGTCAACCACAGTTATAGAAAAGATGGGGTCTCCAATTCTCATCATTTCATTGCCACACTATTGAGGTACATAGATTTGTTTCTTGTTGGTCTATTTTGCAGCATCCGGTGATAGCTAAGTGTGTAGTAATTGGCATTCCCTTCAAGGACTACAGGGAGAGATTGTTACAGCCATGATAGTGTGTCACGAAGAACAGAATGCTGTGAAGGCAGCTGTTCATCAGCCCATCCTCACTTTACAAGCTGCCGACGGGCTCCTAATCTAATTACCCTCCTCTATAAGGGTCAGATGCTCTGCACATATTTCTTGGTTTTTGAGTTATCATTCTTTCTGGCCTTGTTATCTGAGTGGCCATTTTGCAGATGAATATTGACAAATTTCTTTAATGGGAATTTGAAAGACCACATTGCATTGATCTTCTAACACTAGTGTTAACCATAAACTCCTCAAAGACCGTCTTTCGCATTTCAGCTGGGTTCTTAGTACACCCTTATCTTTCTCTTTACATGATTGTGGTTTGATGTATTTTGCACTGGTGAACAAGAAAGGAGCAGAACTCGCTTCTTTTAAGAATTGCTGCCAAGGTGATCCTTCCAGTAACCAAGAACAGTCTTTTAAGCTTGCACATATTTGTACATGGAATTGCTGCATGGTCCTCCAACTAACTGAGAACAATTCTCTTATGATTGCACATGTTTCTAAATGGAGTCCTTTTGCTGTAGAGTTGATTACCAAGAACCTTGACATCATAACTGTCTCCAGACCTGCACAGCAAATAGTCAGGAACTCTGAGATCTATGGAAATCTGTCTTCTTTTGGTTTCTAGCTGTCTGTGAGTAGATAGACATCTTTGCATCTTGGGTCCCTTTCATCATGATGTGGAACAGTTACGGGTATATGCAATCTGTTGTCAAGTCAACACCTCTGTGAAATAGATTCATCAATGCATGAGTGGGCTTCAGGAATTCCTTCCATATCTGGGAGTGGTCCCAAAATCTGTACCGTTGGGCTAAGTGATCAAAGTCATGGCCACCACCACCATGTGCGGTGGCACCATTCATCCTACAGAATGAAGCCACCATAAAGGGTAAAGCAAAAAAGCATCAAGTGTGATGGGCCTCAAGGGTAAAAGCCTAAAGTATCAAAGTGTGCATTGAAAGGAAAGCTGATCAAAAGGGCATTCTGGGGGCCCAGTCATTTGTAACGGGAAGAAAGTACTGATGTGCTGGCCTGCATGTTGTTGTGTGGCCTGGCAAAAAATTTACTCTTAATTTTGTGTTACTTTTGTCCTTTGACTGCAGAGAAGCTCAGTGTACCTATCTTGTTCTTACCCTTGGGCAGCAGTGACAGAATCCATTCAGCTTTTGCTGGAGATCAGTTCAGTTTCTTAATCTGAGGAGGAAACAGATCTCACATCCATGGTTTCTTCATGTGTTGCTGTACCATTTTCAACACAAAGAGCTCTCATTTGTGGTCAAATTGTCATCACAGCTACTACAGCGATCCCCCTAAGGTATGGTAGCCCTGCCACTTTCATCACCACTTCAACAGTTCCACAACACACCATTCACCGAACAAAGATCTTACTGAAAGGGTCAGTGAAAATGGTGGCCACGATATTGAGGCATTTGATGCAAATCTCTTTCCCAATCATTTGCTAGGTGTGCACAAGTGCAAGACCAATTTGACCCCAAATTGAGGAAAAACATTGACAAGATATCAAGAGGAATTTCTGCAAAACTCAAACAAAAGTAGGTTGCAGAATCTATGGAATTCTGCTCAGAGTAATTCACAGTTTGTGAAGCTTTATGTAGTTTGTGGAGCTTTATCGAGCTTGTTTTTTAATTCCAAGAAAATTTTCTGTTGCAATGAATGATACAGGAAACCAACAGTTTGTTTTTGTATCATTCATGTGGTCCTTCACTTCCACTTGCAGAGATAACAACCATGGGAGATTCAAACTTTTTTCTTGCACAGTTTTTACAACTGACAACACCGTTGCAATTTGTACTCTGAAGAAAGTAACAATCAGACAGAGAGATGGAAGAGGGAACAGGCAGACAAAAAAACACTGACTTGTAAGAAAATAATGCAAACCAGAAAGAGGGAGGAAACAAAAAAAAAAACTGACTTGTAAGAAGATCATGCAACCAAAAAACTTCAAAATTAGTACCAGTTTTGTAGCAGACAAATCCAGAGAGATCTGATTGCACTACTGTTTTGAAGTTGAAAAGTACTCTGATTTTGTTGCCAAGAAAAAACCTCAGTTTCACTCTCCTCTCTCTCTCTCTCTCTCTTTGCCGAACAGGGTTTGCAACAAACAGACACAGAAATCATCTAGACCTAATTCAATACAGTTGCAGTTTGCAGAGATGAAAGAATGCATCTGGAATTCAGAGCAAACTTTTTCACAAGAGACAATGGGATTGAGTCGTGTTTCGGACAACTCCTTGGGTCAAAAATCCTGATTAGTTTAATCTAGAAAAATGTGATTAGTTAATCTGCATTTTTGTTGCGGAAAGTGTTAACGGTGGGGTTTTGGTCTGGTCGCGGAGAAGAAACTAGTTCTCAACGTCTCTCCCCAACAATCTTTTCCTGGAATAGAACCAGAGAGTGAGTCAGTCCCCACCTGCTGCTGCTATTTTTGTCATTTTGAGCGAGCTTCATGTGAATGTCAGAGTAGTGTCGATGGTGGTGGTGGTCTTGTTGTTGTGGCTTTTTTCCCAACGGTGTTTTGCTGTCCGAGAGAGAGAAAGTTAAGGCTTTTTGTTTGTAGTTCAATTGTTTTTCTGTTTGTCGGCAAGTGTTTTTTTTTTCCTCGGTTGTGGTGCATTTGATTATTGTCTGTAATCTGGAGATGGCGTTTCTGCTCTGAGATGTGCTTCTCTTTCTGCTTCAGTTGCTGCTGTTGCCAACTAAGTTTTGGACTTTGGAAGTGTTTGTTCCTAGTGCTTTCGTGGATTGGGAAGGACTTGATATCGCAGGAGGACGGAGATGTTGGGAAACTTGTGTTGAATCGGAAGAGGAGAAGAACAAGATGAGCATTGGGTCTGTGGCAGCAGCTTGTAGAGATGATGACAGAAGAGTTGTGGAGAAGAAGACTCTGGTGAAAATTTGAACTTGAGGGAGAGCAGTGAGGAGTAGACAAACGGGCAGAGGGAGAGAGGGGTGGTGGTGGTACAATGTTAGATGTGCAGCAGATAGGTGGAGGTGCAGGACGAGGAGAGCAGCAACAACAGCAGCAGCAGCAGCAGCAGCAGAAAGGGAGGTACTTACATCAAGCACAGCTCGCAGGGTTGAAGCGGCTGTCTGCAAGGGCAACTGCAGGACCCACAAAGGCAGCAGGAGGCGCACGAAGAGTTTTCTTCTCCTTCTCTGCGTACGCTAGGAGTGTGATCGAGCACCTCAAGAGAGCGCAAGTGCCAATCGCAGAAGGACTGTCGGATGGAGAGTTCGACAGAATCGAAGCGACTTTCGCTTTGACATTTCCTCCTGACCTCAAGGGAATTTTGCAAGAAGGGCTGCCAGTGGGAGCTGCGTTTCCCAACTGGCGGACGGGGAATTTTGAGCAGCTGAGAACAAGGATCGACTTGCCGTGTGCAGGACTGTTGCACGAAGTCGCGCTTGGAAGGTTTTGGTGGAAGACATGGGGACCAAGGCCTGCAGAAACCCAGCATGCTGTGCAAATCGCTAGCGCTGCCTTACGAGCGGCTCCCATCCTGATTCCCATGTGTGGTCATTGCTACATTCCTTGCTCTCCTAACCAAGCCGGCAACCCGATCTTCTTTGTGTACCAGAAGGAGGTTGTGTACTGTGGGTACGATGTTGCAGATTTCTTTGATCGTGAGTTGTTCTTGGTGCACGCTTGCATGGATCCTCTGGAAGCCCCGGATTGGGGAGAAGAAACTGGACTAGGTAAGGGGGCCAATGGAGGGGAAAGCTTTCACCAGGCACATCTGGATTCATTGCGCAGAAGCTCAGCTGCTTCATCAGGTGTAGACTCTTCTGAGGCATCGAGCTCAGGAGCATCAGAAAGTGGAGGAGAGACTTGGGGGCGGAGTCTGGATTTCCTTGCCAAGCAATCAGATGGGTGGTTGCTTGGGAATCTGAAGCGGACAAGGGGACACCCAAATGACCCAGCCAAAGTGAAAGATGGGGATACAACCCAGCAGCTCACATTGTCAAGAAGCTTAGATAGGAAGTCACAGGAATCAGACTCCACAAGGATTTTCAGCACAGAGAAGCCTCTCCCTAGCCAAGCACTGATGAATATCTCACTGGCGATGCCACCATGGGCAGCAAGAACTCCACGATGCATAGATTTCTGGAGTGATATTGCTGATAAACAGAAAGCTTCTGTGGCAGTTCTTCCTCAAGAAGATGGGCTCTTCGCTCCTTGCAATATGGATAATGATGATATGATGACACAACCATCCAGATTGGATTCTATTCCCGCCAAGCATTTAGATGTGAGAGATGAAGCTGAGCCAAAAAACTCCAGCAAGTGGGTGGCGTGCTACCTTGAGGAGATGTCTCTTGTGCTTCGCCAGGGAGGTTGGAGAGAGGATGACATCTCTGACATGATGGGAGCACAGGCTTTGCCCAAACTGTGGAACCAACAGCTTGATGCACAGGTGAAGAAGATTTCGCAACTGATTTCACACTAGTTTTTGCAAGATTTCTCCCCAAGAGATTTCACTACATCTTTGAAGCAATTGAGTGCATTACAGCACATGTTTTGTGGGCAATTCACACATAATTTTGTACACTGGCACTAAAAACAGATAACTGGTACACGAGCTTTGAGAAACGGCTCTCAAATTCAACAGGGCATTGTTGTACTGTCTGCAATCAAAACAGATCTGTTTGTTGGAAATCTGATGAGGAATTTGGTTGTTGCATTGGCAGGCAGTGCTGCTAAGCTTGGCAAAGGAAGTGGAGCTTCTGTCCACCTTGCTTAAGAAGGCAGGATGGAGTGTACCAGATGTTTCAGAGTCTATGAAATGGGGTTTATGCACCTTGTGGTAAGAAGGATCATGTATGTCTGTTTTCCAGTTATTATCATCACAAGCTTCCCAATCTCACAGATCTAGGTCAGAGAAACTTTATGATCCATTTTGAAATCTGTTATCAAGTTTCAAGGTCTGATTGAATGTCATCCTTTGTAACTATGGTGCAATTGTTGGACTTTGCAGACAACCTTCTCGGTTTAAGCAGTCTGCTTATTCAGGGCGTGTAAGATAAGGGGTTGAGAAAGGACATGGTGCTTGCATGGAGTCCTCACAGCATGGTGCTTGCAGCATGAGTCTATGAGAAGCGATTTTTTTCATTTGTAGGAATTTCAACCACAACCTAGTGGAGCAATGTATTATCGGGTTTGTCTTTAGACACCTGAAGTAGTCTTTTCATTCATAGCTGTCCATGTAAATTGCTAGAGGGGCAGCAGACAGGTATATTTGGTATTTGGCCTGTTTGAAGGAAGCACAAAAGCTCCTACACTGTGCCAAAGAGGGCAAGTTTAGTCCTGATTTTTTTGATGGCTGATCTCCCTAATCCCTTTGTTCAGATCATTTTGCCTCCATAGATATTGGGTAATTTATCAGGCACCATGAACCTGGTGCAAAATTATAGGTTTCATGGGTTGCCAAAGGCTTGGGCATTGAATTGCTTCCTTCTTGACTTGGAATTATTGGGCAAGAAATTGTTAACCATTTAACTGAAGATAGCAAGAGTAAGACAGTTCTACATCTTATTCAACAGCTGCTGTTCTGCAAACTTATGAAACTGCATTCAGTTAGTTGAGGTTGCTCATAGCTGCTCTATTCTCATCTGTGATGCTTAAGAAGACATTCCGTTGGGAAAGGTGTTCTGCTGGAGCCTCAATAAATGGGTTGAGGAGAGTAAAGGATTGACATTCTTTGTCTTGAAGCATCTCAACTGCATTGAGTTTAAGGACAGTTGAGGGTATTCTCCTATTCACATAAAGACAATTGGTACTATATAGTTAATGACATGAATTTTGCGTAGTTATTTGCACAAATGTAATCTTCTCCATGGATGTGGACAATTCTCTTGCAAAATGCAATCTTCCCTATACCTTGCTTTTTGATGTCATTAATCAAACTCTTTTCTCATCTGCCTCTTTATCAACATTAGCTAGAAGGATAAGCTATGAGTAATACCTTGTACCAGTCCTATGCAAGCATCATAGCAATGGAACAGGGAGAAGAATCCTGAGAGTTTTAAACCTTGGACAAAGAAAGAGATGCAGGAAATAAAGAAACAGAAATGGATTATTATGGTAACTATATGATTTGGTAATGTCTAAAGTGGAGTACATTCTGTACATTCTGATTCTTATATGCAGGTTGTGGTTTTTTGGGTGGATTTCAAATTTTGTGGAGCTCTGATGCAAAGTTGCATTTGTGGAGAGGAGTTTGAAATATCCACATGTACAGAACCGGCTTCATTTGTGCTAAAATGCAGTAGAATATCTTGGGTGTGTGCAGAGACTGAAAGCAGCCTTCTGTTAAGGATTTCATGTCTTGAATCAAATGTATACTATGTTCAAGTTTTGTGTGTTAGCCTCTTGAGCATAAGTTGTGAAGGAATCATGGTTGGATGTACATAATGTTGGAACTTTATCATTGTGAGATCTTTCAAATGTTCTGTGTCTCTTTCTCTGTAACAGAATGAACACATTTCACTCCAAACATTGCAAATCGAGGAGAAACACAGTAGGGGTTGCATAATAGATCTCTTTGACTTCCTAGTAAGGCATATCTAATGCATACTACCAGTGCTTTCTTGCCTAATCTTTGCAGGGGCTGAATCCGAGACCAAAACCACCTTGCGGCATAAGAGAGTCACATCCTTCTCAATGTTGGTAAGATTTCTTTCAAACCTGCACACACAACAAAAGATTAAGAGTAATTCTTCATCTACCTACTACCAGAGGCATGAAACTAGCAATTGCAACAAATTTAGGCAACCTAGGTTGTGAATCTGGAAATCAGAAGTCTTGAAACATAATCTGAGAATGTGAATCTGAATTAAACAAAAGGTTCATGATGAAGGGAAGTGGACCTTTCTTTCCGCAATTTTTTGGAATTTGTATCAAGTACAAATGAAAGTTTCTGGTATGCAGCATTTGTATGTGCCCACTTCAGCTTCAAATTGTTCACCATCTCCATTCTCTCCTTCTCATCCAGTCTGCCATTCCCCCACACCCCAGGAAACCAAATCTAGCACCATGTTTATGTTGCATCAAAGAACGAATCAAGGTACAACTATAGCAAAGAAGTCTTCATTGATTGCGTTACTTTAAAAAGGGTTTAAGAAAGGATTGAGTAGAACAAAATTCTGTTGACTGTGAGTATGCAACAAGCAAGCAGATGTGGGATTCAACATTTCTGAATATATATAATATCTGAATCACAACATTCCCATTGTTTCATGGTTTGGTTGCTGTAAGTAGGGTTATGGAAATGTACTTGCGAGTTCCATCGTGTCTGCATTTGGCCTGCTCTTCTGGACTGTCCCGTTTCTTGATTTCTGCTGCTGTCCGAATTCTAGTTTCCAGATACACTGGTAGCTTTCCATAGTTCTTCTTTGTGACATATCTTCTCTTCTTCTTTGGACATCCAGTCTTCTTTGCTTCTGTTCACCACAACACCACACAGGTATATATCAGCATCTTAACCTTCAGCAACAGAAAATGATGACGACTACTTAGATGATCTCTGTACAAATTTGTTTTGCTGTTGGAGCTTGTTGTAGTCATGTTATAAGAGAGGATGTAGAGGATGAAGGGACTTACTGGTTTTGATGACTTTAACGGCATTCACCTTAATCCAATCTTGATTGCCCCCAAGTCCATATTTCTGGTGATAAACAAACACAAATTTCTGGGTGAAAGTTGAGTGCTGTTAACAAATCTATTATTCATGACAAAGAGGAAAAACATAGCCATGGATTTCAAAAACTCGAGCTGTCTTCCATCAAAACTGCCTATTCTTCAAAATTTGAGAGCATTGTTCTTTACTCTCAAAATGCCCATTTTGCATGGGGAAATTTCAGCTGCATTTGAAACAGAAAATGAGAAAGAATGCGTAAAATGAAGGATATGTGTGATCAATTGTGTGTACCGGCGGCTCTGTTGGGATATCTGGCTTCACCTTTGCTTTTACTGAACATCTGTCCACACCTACACAAAAGAGAATCATGTGTATTGCTCTTGCAAATCTAACCCTCTTTATCTTCCACACTGTGCTTCAAGCAGATTGGTAATGAAAATACTGAATGAAGAAAAGAATACCAACAGTTACGTGGAAAAATTTCCATCTCCTAGTATGTACCATAGGCAATTATGCGTTCCTTGGAGTGTTTCTTGAGAAAGTTGGTGGGAAGTGGTTTAAGGGTGCCAGGAGAATAGCCAAATGTGGCCGCTGCTCTTTCACTCATCATTTCCTTCATCCTCAACATTATCTTTGCCAACTTCCTTTCCCTCTGCATAACTTTCCATCCCCATACCTCCTTCGCATTTGTGAAACACTCTGCACTCAATCCACTTCTCTACTATTGCTAGCTGTCTGTTAAATCACTGAAGTAAAGAAGCAATATCAAGCTTGTGAGGTGCATGTACATTATTGATTACTGAACTAAGAAGCAATTGAAGCTTGTAAGGTGCATGTACATTATTGATCACTGAACTAAGAAGCAATTGAAGCTTGTAAGGTGCATGTACATTATTGATCACTGAACTAAGAAGCAACTTAAGCTTGTGAGGCGCATCTAAACGATTGAATCAGGCCATTGCGATGCTTCTTGTTCACAAAGTACCATATCTCTAACTCAACTGAACAATCTGTTTAGTTGATATTTGCACACATGCAAGACTGCTATATTTTTCTTGCTTACTTTTCATTTGCTTTACAACTTTCAGTCACGGAGATTCTAGTTTAGTAACATGTCTAACTAAGCTTAATTTGTTGGAACACAAAAACAAAGGGGGCAAAAACTAAAGCCCATTAACTGAACCAATACGTGTACTTTCCTCAATTGTCCATGCTGACAATTTACCCAATTGTGGACTGCCAACAGCACTGTTGCCCAAGTTTTCACATCAAGGATGCAAATTATTGCCAGCTTGTTGACAAAAACTCCATTTTTCATGAAATCAAGCTTGGGGAGAAACAATTGGAAAAATGGGTGAGTACAGGGAAGAAGAAGCAATACTGGATTTGAACACAAACCACTTCTCTAGCTGTCGGGGGAGGAGTTCGAGGCTTCTTTATTGCAGGTGGCTTTATTAGTTCGTATACACTCTCCTTCGATTCCCACATCTTGCAAAGAATTTGATGAATCCGCTTTCCTGATTCTTCTCTCTAACTCTCTTTTCTCAACCCACTTGGGATAAGCCCTAATTTGCACTCTCTAAGCACTGAAATTACTCACAAGGAGATATCCAAAGAAACCTGGCAACTAAATATTTCCAATGAATCAAACATCATCATCACACTTAATACACAACGTCAAGGTATATGTACACATTCAAACATTTGAGAGAATATGTGGGAAGAAGAAGAAGAAGAAGTCTGCGGGTAATTCTCTGCATGACTACTCTACAATTGAGAAAAGTTTGTGAGATTGGTTTTGTGAAAAGCACGCACAATGGATGAGCTCATTGGTTTTGTCTTTAGACATTGAAGAAGAGCTGTGGGACAGCACGAAACTCTCTTTCTTCACTATGTTCAGTATTATTAGCATATACAAAAACCAAACAGAGTGCAAAGAAAGAAGGAAAGAAAGAAAAGAGGGTAGCAAAACAAAAAGAGAGGATTGGTTTGGGGAGAGTGAGATCATGCTAGAATGTAGGGAAGTGTTCAGCTGAAGATGTAGCGGTTGTCAGAGTAACTGACTGTCCATGTCAGGTGCCAGTCCCATCAGTGTTTGGGGATCTCAAAATGGTGTCCCGAACCATGTGCCAATCACTTTTTTTGCCACTCTTTAGAAAGAGTCCTTATTGTCACAATGATGGGAACATTGTAAATTCAAAGAGAGGGAAGGGCCGGGGGGAAGGGTATGTTTAGTTCTCATGGGTATCAATATTGGAATTAAGACTATGGTATTGCGAAAAAGACCTGCCTATTTAGGCTTCTTGCATGAGGTGGGTTCTAGTAGGACTATGCCTAGTTTGGGTCATAACCCACCTCATGTGCACACATCGCCTTTCATGCATGATACAATTGACACCTTATAATTACACATTGTGAAGCTAACACATGGACAAATTGAAAGGCAAACATCATTGAATGTACTATTGTTGGCATTGTCTTACTAGTCTTTGCATTAGCTTGAAAAACGAACCATCATCTATGGCCATGGGGAAAGTATCATTCTAAAACCCTTAAAATTGGAATGTTGACCGGTTAGGATGTGTTCCTTCATTTGTTGATGTAACATCAATGATCTTGACATCACCAAGCAAGCCATCCTCCCTCCCTCCAACTTTGCACCTTTGCGGTTTTTCATGGTGTTGGTCCTCTTTAAAATTCTTATTGCTATTCATGGCAAGCTTCTTTGTGCTTTTGCTCCTCTTTGAAGCTCTAAGTTATTGCTCATTGTAGCCTCTTATAGGTCTTGGTCCACTCAAGAGCTATCACCAATAGTGGCCCTTTATGTAGTTTGGTTGTCATTGTTCATGACTTTCTTTTTTTTGATTTCATGGTTTTGCTCTTGATATTTGTGGTCTTTTTGTGGTTTCGTTGTTGGTCTTAGTCTTACATTTACTAATCATGATCTTTTTTATGGTCTTTCTATTTTTGTTCATGTCATTTTGTATTGTGTTGATCATGACTTTCTATCTCGTCTTCCTATTGTTAGTCATGAACTGGCAAGTGTTGATCATGGCTTTCTATCTTAGCTTCCTATTGTTATTAATGACCTTGCAGGTGTGATCATGGCTTCCTATCTTATCTTCCTATTGTTATTTGTGACCTTGCAAATGTGGATTGTGATTTTTTATTGTCATCTTGCATTTGCAAGTTGTGGCTTTGCTTTTGCCAATCATGATTTTAGTTTTGGTGGAAGTGGCCTTCTTAGCAATTTTAAGTTTTAATCTTGTTTGTGGTCTTGTTCTTTGTTAAAACTCTTAATGTTCATTATGGTCTCTAGGTGCAAATCCTTTGTTTTGTAAATGCATGTTTGTTCCTCCCCTACCTTTCCTTCTCTACCCCTCCTCCTTCCCTCCTCCTTTCACCATGTTACAAACATTGTTTGGACATGCTTTCATGCTTGCATTTTGGTTTTTCCCTTTTGCCTAGCTATTTTGTGTTGATTGAATGTCATGTTGAAGTTCACATAAATGTTGGGTGAATATATGTTTTTTCATAATATCTTTGGATATGATTTTTTTTGTAAAATTGATTTACCCATAGGGTAAAGGTGTATTATCATCCATGTTTTTTCCATTAGGGTAAGATAAACAAAGGAGATAGTTTAATTAGAATATTAAAAAATGACATGTGAAAAAATGGATGATCAAACGAACAATTTTAACTTTAATCTATTAAAAATAAAACATATCTAACATACATGCAAAAATCAAATTAATTCTATTTATTTAAATGAAATAATAAATAAATAATTTAAGACATGTGAATATGAAATTATTTAATTTCAGAAGTGAAATTAATTTCAGTATGACTTTTTTTTAAATTAATCTGAATAATTTGGTTTGATTTGTGCTCAAATCAAAGTAAATAAATTATTGCAATTTTTTTACTTTTGGAATTTAAAATATAATTTAATTCAGTAAATTATTTTTTAATGAATTAAAATATAGTCAAATATATTTTAAATTCGTGTAATACGTTTTACATTTTGAAGTTAAAAAGTATCATAAATTGTAATGTAATTACAAAACAAAAAAAATGAATTCAATTGAATAATGATATTAAAAATATGCATGTGTAATCAATTTGATAATGAAATAATCCAACTATATATGAAAGGTATGATGTGTGATATTCAAAAAATATGTATGTTCATAATTTTTTTGTTAACAATTTGTATCATCACATGAGGTGGTGGACAAATGATAAAACCTTCATGTTGTGATTGAAAAGATGAAAATTCAAACCCCTTTTTGGACATGTTGTGTTAATGACATCATCATGATGAGTTATTGTAAGTTCATTGAATTGGTGATAGTTAGCTTGGAAAAAAAAAATTGAATCATAGGTCTAGTGTGATTGTATTTTGAATGTGTTTTGTAATTCAACATAAAAAACTTGATATTATCATTGGTATATTATATCATTTATAAAATAATTCATCTTTTAAAATTTGAAACACAAATTACTATTGCCACATCAACTAGTAATTTTAGTCAAGTAAGTTCAATCTTTTTTTGGGCATAAACAATTGGTTTGATATGACTACAGACATTATTGTTCACTATCCATTGTAATTGAAATTTTAGTCATAAAAATCATTTCATGTATCAATGAATTAATCATCCAAGAATCATTTGAAATGGAATTTTTAAAATGACCCACTTCACATTTCTTATCATCTTCCAATTGAAATTGTGGTTATCAAATTTTTATTTATCACATCCTTGTGGTCAACACCCTAAAAAAACTCATTTGTGATATGATATTTATCAAACTTTTCACATGATTCACAAACTTAGTCCAATCATATGGAATCACAATATTTAGTAAATCATAAAAAATTCATAAAAATTTAAAAATTGTGTTAATCATTTTAAAAATATTTTTTCATTTTTCAATACATTGAACTACACACCTTTTTCTTTGCACAAATATATTTTACCATCACAATATTTGAAACTAAAAAGTGCAATTTTTTTAAGCATTTGACTTCATTGTGTTTTGGCCTACCATAATACGCAAAAACAGTATGAAAGTCCTTAATAATGACATGGTTGAAGTTCAAACATGGGTGCCCTTGAAAAACAATACAATGTGACCACCCCCCACCCCCCCCCCATATATATAACCACAAATCCAATGACAACCTATCCCATCGGAAAATCTTTAAAAAGGGTTTGAATAAAACACCCAAAATGGTTATGTGCCACAAGCTAACCTATAGATTATGTTTAAAAGGTTAATGATCAATGGATGTAAAACAAAATCCACTTTGGCTATTTGATGCTTGACCACTAGTTGTTTCCATTTTAAAGTTCAAATTAATTGCCTAAAGTCATAAGTTATAATATGAACAATAGTTTGTTAGGTTATATAGGTATAGTTCACATTTACCGTAAACCTTATTTAACTAAATTTTTAATTATATCCATCTGCAAGTATGCATGTTTTACATGTGCCAAATGGTATAAAAAATTTGTGTAATAAAAATGTCCTACATGTGAAAAAATGAGCATGGATTGTTTTAAAGGTATGTCAATTCAATGAAAATAATTTAGGTTATATGGTACCCTATATATATAATTCAAAGGGTGTATTTGGATAGATAATATATTTGGACAACATTAGTTCACACTAGGGTTTTTTTCAAATTCCTCAAATAGGTTCATTGACAAGGATCCCTAACATTAATTAATATTAAATGGCAATTGTTTTATGTAGGCTATAACATTTTTACAAAAGTTCTACTACAAGCGGTGAACTAGAAATGCCTTTGTTCTTTTCAATTTTTGAAAAACAATTCACCAAGTTGCAAAATTGTGCCACAAAAAAACCATTGGTTCACACCTTTATAACCTAATGGGTGAACTAGTAAGCCTACTACCATGTTAAGGTGAATTGTTCACTTGCATCCTTGAGCAGAGTTGCAAACCAAAAGGTAATGAATGAAGTTTTGACACATTTGTCAATGCATCTTTGAATTACTTGTGAGCAACCCTAGTAATTGAACCTTGGACGATTTCGCAACCCTAGTAATTGAGCCTTGGACAAGTTTGCAATTGTTCTTTTCCTTTTTCTTTTGCCAAAGTTCTTTGAATTTTTTTTTCACCTCCTTCTCCATTAGTTTTTGACATTATAAAATAGTTAAATATTCACTTGATGTCACAACTTTGATTACAACATACATGACTATGAATAACCTACTAAATGTTCCTTGCATTTAATTTTCCTTGAACACATACGCGCCAATGATAAAAAAATTAGTAAATTATAAAGCCTATTGAATCAAATAATCAAAACTTTGAATTTGTAGTTTAAGTTGATTTAAATTCAATACTTTGCCTTGTCTTCTGCTTAATAAACTTTTGTGACAACAAGATTACTTGGCATGTCCACAAAATATCAATGTTGAGGTGAAATTAAAGGTCAATCATCTTCAATTTTAAATTTTCTACAATCAAGCAATTGTGGGTATTATCTTCAACAAAGCTCTTTTTCTAAACATCTTCTTTTGCATTATATGCACTAGTGAACATTTCATTAAATATTATTTTCTCATCCATGGTTGTATAGCTTAGTGGCCAAATTCTAGTAACCCTAAACCCATATTTAATATTATTTTTCCTAAATGTTTGCTATAAAATTATGTTTACCCACCCAATTAGCATGCCTTATCTAATTCAGTGCACAGTTACTTCTAACCATGGCACCATCTCTTTCTTTATCTATAAAGTTTGTTTTGAAAGGCTTGAAATGAAACATATATAGATGTTGGAAAGCATATGATATATGCATGATGGTAAATTGATTGTGTTTAATACAAATTATTGGGCCTATTTTATTAATTCCAAGGTAACATGTGAATTAGGCCCATGAATTGAAAGATTATTATTGGTTTGAGCATTGCCACCTAATACAAATCTCTTGAAGAAAAAAGAAAAAAAAAACGAACAAAAAAAGATCATCCAAGCCTTCTTTTGCATGGCCACACATGCACATTCCTAACTTGCAATGTTTGATATAGTTTCATATAGTTGTGAACACCCTTATAAACGTAAATGGAATCACAATTGCATAGGTTGCATTAACAAATAATTCATATTTAACCATTATGTCGATTTGAAGATGGTCGTGCAAACCTTCAATGTAGATTTTTCTTGGTTAGAACATGAGCACCAAATTTTCAACTTGTTTTAATCAAGTAGATTCATTTCAATTGTAGATGTGATCTACATTGTAACTGTTTTGAATGTATAAAAGGCCTACATGTTTTGTAAATGGGATATAATACAATTACCTTTTCAAACCTTGTGTTTTGCAAGGTTCAAATCTTTTAGCAAGGTGGATGTTCAATTGAAGAAGCCCATTTCAACTAGTACGACCCACCATTGCCAAATACACTATTCCATGAACATCCATAATAATTCTAGGGTGGGGATTTCATTGAAATATCGGTAGCTTCAATGTGTAGTGGAATAAGGGATGGAATGAATATTACATATGTAGTTGGCGAACTTGGCATTGAAGTTTCAATTTTCCTTCTTTAGGTATGAAATTTTATTCTCTAAAAGCTACATCATGATTTTGCAAAAGTTAAACTTTCTCAATTAAAGTACATACACTTTACATTAATATACAACTTTAATCTATAAGAGTTAAACTAAATTGATATCACAATTGAAAATTCATTGTTATTTTCATATGAGTTTAAAATCAAAAGGGGTTGTTATTTGGGGTGCACAAATATGGGGTGTAAGGCTACAAGGGCATGGTTTAAAGGTGTAAGGGCACAATTTGAGGTGCGGAGTTTTTGTGCACCCCAAAAAATTCCAAGTTTTGGGGCACATTATGTGGCCACATATTTTTAACATCCACATTAATGGGGCGATGACATGTCACTTACATGGTGCATATGTGGCATCGACATGGCATTTACATGACATTTATGTTGCACTCAAAAATGCATTGGGAACACATGTTCTTCATGTCCCACATGGAAACAAATTTTAGGGTTGGAAAGTCCTAGCCCATAAGGAGAATATGTGTTCCCCTATTGGGAATATTTTTAAACAATAATTGTTTTCCATAACCTACATCAATTTTTTAAAAACCTATATCGAAAAAGACCTACATTGACTTAGGTTATTTTTTAAGTGACATAGGTTTTAGAAAGAAACCTTTTTTTTCAAAACATTTTTTTGAAATGATGTAGCTTTTAGGAAAGAAAAAGAAAAGAAAAAGAATGTTTTTTTTAAACTATTTTTCATTTTAAAAAAAAACCTACATTGACATTTTTTTCATTCAAAATGATTTGGGTTTAAGAGAAAATAATTTATTTAAAAAACATACATCTTGTTCTTGCAATAAATGTGTTTCAAAATATAATAAATTTTGGGGTGCATTGCAAGATTGCACTCCAAACTCCACCCATGCACCTTAACACCCCACATTTGTGTGTCAAATAACCAACCCCAATATGAAGTAAGTGTTGGGTATGTATAATAATATGAGGTTTTGATTTTGGAAATACTTTGCATATTAAGACCCAACCATTCTTATGTACTAGATTCAAACCAAAAATGTTAAATAACACCCAATCCGTTGTGATCTTACATTGTGCTTGGTGTTAACTTGAAATAGCTATTTGGTAAGAAAAAATTAAACCTTCAAAAAACATAAATGTTCTATTCTAGTCATGAAAAGGGGTGCTTTAAGTCATTACTTTCTAATCCTATTATTTTACTTTGTTCCCCTCTCCATTACGCTTGGACTAAACATCAAAACAACCTGCCATCATGATTAAGTACTAGTTATTATCCGACATAATTTTACAAATCTAATAAAAAAAAATTCTAATCTTTAAGTGTGTTGTGTGAAATGAGCATTATGTTACATACCCTAATGTCTAGGGTGTAGTCTCTAGTTTAGCTCTATGTATGATTAATATATGAATCATAATATTTAATGTTAGATCGTTTGCAACAATGTTCCCTTATTTGTGCATGCATCAATATTTCTTTGTCCAAGATACAATCGTAAAATTTTCCCCTCCCCACCCATTCTAATGAAAAAAAATTACATGAGAGAATATTAAAGTTTCACCTCTTGGGCCATCATTATGATTGACCAATTGATTCAAACAATTGTTTTCATTTAATGCAATGTTTGCCACTATCACTATGCAAGGCATATTTGAGCATCTCCAATAATGTTCCCCTAGTTTTACTTGCATAAGTAACTCCACATCCAAGATAGGCACAATTATAAAATTTTCCATTCTTCACCCATTCCAATGGAAAAGTTTGCGATATGAAGTGAGAGATAACTAAAGTCTCCCACTTTGGCCAATCATTACAATTGGTCAATTGAAAATAATTGTTTCCATTTAGTATAGTGTTTGCCATTGTCAATACCAAGGGCATACTTAACTTGCAAAAAAACATTTTCACACCATTTGATCGTCACAATTCATCCAAAATATTGGGCATAGGAGTTTTTATTAGTTTACATTAGAGTTAGTTTCATCATTAAATCATCCTCAAAATAATGAAACTAAATTTTATGAAAATATGAAATTGAGGTGTGGAAAACCATCATAATTATTACAAGCTACAATTTGAACAATCACTCTTTGTATAATAATATCATAGTAGATTATGAAGAAAAAAATCAATTTGATTTGTAAATCACGGAATCAAAAATATTTTCCTTGAATAATCAATCATGTTTTGCCACATTCACATGATTAGTTAACCCACTACTTTCTAAAGATTCACTTAAAAGGGGCACCATTAGCTCTGTAGGGGTGGTTTACATGAAAATCTTTAGGCCATAGTTAACAGAACCTTATGGTACTTCAATTTCTTGATGAGACTATGGGAGAATGTTATGGTTCAAACGCATTTGTTCCTAGTATAAACCCAATTGAGACCAAAGAATAAAAAGAAAATTTTTAAAGGCCCATTTCTTTTTTTTTTGATCCTCAAAATACTATTTATTTTGTCCATAGAGTTTGAACATTGTGAGAACAAAACTAAGGGTTTTTTTCCAAGAAATTTTACATTCTCATTACTATAAGGGATCTTCATATGTGAAGGTTTTGAATTCCTTCGTGCCAACTAAAATACATTATAATTTTAAACATTTTCAAAGAAGGCCCATGAATATGAATTTTAGCCATGGGATGGATAGCCCACATCTCTTGGGGAATTTTGATTGGACCTTTGTGATAATGGAATAATCTCTATCATGTGGATAGCCTTCCACAATTAAAAAACAGCTTTGTGAATAAAAAATAACAACAAATTGAACTATTAACAAATAATTCAAGTGCAAAGAAACTTCAACATTTTGAAGAGCTTCAAAAAATTTGATTAAAGAAGAGAAATGATCTTTTTTATTATTGCGCTTAAGGTTCAAAAGGTAATAATTTTATGTGAGGGGGTAGCCACCAAAAATCCTTCTAACTTTACTTTGGGTCCAAAAATTTTAAGGTGTACCAAAAACTTGTCATAACATCATTTTTTTGTCTTTTTTTACCTAGTCACTTTTACTATGTAAACACACATTTATGGATGATTACAATGGAATCTAAATTGTAATTGTCTAAATATAGTCCTTCTGAAAATTTTAATAACTTTTTATTCATTATTTTTTATGGGGATCAAAATATAGGGTAAAAAAGGACTGCAATAAAGATTAGGCCCTTTTCATCTTGTGTGGTACACCTTAAAGGATTTGCACCCCTTTACAAAAAATATTGTGTACACTAATGAATATCATAGATGAATGTTTACAAGTTTTTGGGATCCCATGGGCTACTACTATATGCATTGAACTCACCTCAAAAAAGTTGGCTTGAAATAATATCCCAAGGGCTCAACAAACATTGTCCATAATAGTCCATGTAGGATTTTAACAAGCATCCAAGGTGATTTATTTGGACCTCAGCTTCAAATTACCCAAGTGCAAACCCAAACTAATCACCTTTCACACTTTGGACCATCAAGGGATTTAAAATTTTTGTGGTCCCAAGCCCAAGCATTGTAGTGTAAATTTCCCCTTACATTATGGAAAAACATGGTATTCATGATTTGAACATTTTATTACTAATGGTCAAACCTAGTCATTTAATCATATGTAACATGTAAAATGCCTTCTAGTAATTATTATGACTACATGTTTATAATCATCTTCAAGTGGTCAAACACATTTACTTATCAGTTGCTCATTCAATTTTATTGACTTTAACATTATTTAGAACATTATACATATATAAAAGAATAAATAATTCAATATAAGGGAAATGAATAAAATGTATAGATAAGCTAAGTAACGAGGTTATATAGGTAGTTTGATTAAGTAGGTTAAATAGGTAAATGTTGTGCACTCCTATGTGAATGTTTATAACTATTGCTATCACCACACATACAAAACATAACATGAAATATTTTAAATGGTAGACCATGTCCAAACTCAAAATATGATTCACTTGTAATAACACAAGAATCCAAAACCTAGAAAACCAAAAACAAATCTCAAAACAAATTGTGCAAAAGAAACTTACATGCCAAAGACTTAAAAACAAACTACAACAAAACATGTGTGGTTTGGAAGCTCCAATCATCAAAAGTGATTTGAGATCACACAACATGAGATTATATTCCATCCACAACATATACCAAACCATGAACGTGAACTAGTTTGAGATAAAAACCCAAACAACTAAATTAACTTAATTTATCCCTAACTAATTGGGACTTAATTGAGCAATTAAACAAACACACATGACATAAAATAAATAGTTGAAATAAACAGTTAATAGATAGTTAGGCCGATGCAAGTGATTAGGCAAGTAGTTAACACTAGAAGAAATTCCCTAAAATGTATTTCTTACATTTTGCAATTATATGCGACTTATTTTTTATCAACCTACTTATTGACTTACTTAATTAGGTAACCTTATACATACCTAGGCTACATACATATTTAACTTAGGTTATTTGCTTGCCTACCTACTTACCTACTTACATATTTTTTCCTATCATGTAACCTAGGTTACTTATGTAACATAGGCTACCTACTTACTTAGCTTAGGTTCCCTACCTCCCTCCCTACCTACCCACCTACTAACTACTTAATTAACATACCTACTTCTTTAGCCTATACCATTTACCTATGCTTACTTACCCACCTAATTGAAGTTACTTACCTACCTTACTTATGTATCTATGTATTTATTTAACCTTATTATTTATTTAATAAAACTTAACAAGTTAGTTGTATAGGTAATAAGTGGGTAAGTTAAGCAATTGTAATAATTAAATATAGCCTACCTACATAACCCATGGTAGATAGGTAACTAACCAAGTTATGTAAACATGTAGGTAATAATGTAGGTTAATTATGCCACATATTTATTTATATGTACCCATGTATATATTACTTTACCTAGACCTAGGGTTAAACTAAGTAAGTAGGTAGGTTACATAATATGTAATAAATAGTAAGAAGGAAGTTTAAGTAATATGGGTAAATAGATAGGCTACTTTTGCATGGGACAAAGGATGTGAGATAATGTTGTAATGTTTCTCTTTCATTAAATTTATGCCATATCCTTTGTCAACAAGTTCAACTTTGTAAACTATATAATTAGGTGAAAAAAAAATCTATACATAATACATGCATTGGAAATGTTAAACATGCAAATATCATTGGAATTAACAAATAAAATACATTTGTGACAACAAATCTATTAGAATCCTACTTACTTGCTTGTCTACTTACTAACCTAGCCTAAGCCTACAAGCTACTTACCTACCTACCTACCTACCTACCTACCTACCTACTTTGGCTTCTAGTTTAAGCTTTTAGTTTACTTTAGCTTAAATTCGGCTTTAAAGTTTTTTTAGCTTAACCTTGGTTGTTTAGGTTTTTAGGCTAGGCTAATAAATAAGTAACTAGATTATCCACATGGTTTTACTATGGTTAAACATGTGTTTATGTTTTGTAAGCCAATAAATGTTTATTATTTAATTATATTTTCCAAGTACAATAATAAAAGTAACTATCTCTCCTAACTATAATCATAAATGTCACGTGAAAAATGACATAAATCATTATGGTTGAATTTATAACTAATGGCAAAATCCATGAGTTCAATTTTATTACATAATCATGTATTTGCCAATGCCATAATGATTACAAACATAGTCATATGTGAAGTAATATAGTCTATATTTTGATGGAGTGTTATAGCGCGACCACATTTAGTGTAGAAAAATAATTAACAAAATTTGGAAATTTGACCATTAACCTCAAATGTCATAATTAATTTGATATATGTCATAATGTTTTTGAACACAAAACTCCCAAAAAAAAATACTTTGAAAGATTTTGATTTGTGCGAAGGTGAGACTATTGTTTAAGTATAATTTATTTCATTTCTTAAAATTAAAAATATCCTAAAACGTTTTTTTGTATTTGGACTTGATAAACATTGTGTCCACATTTTGTGATGAAAAGTAAAAACTCAAACCTGAACACTTGTGTTGAAGCAAACATCATTGTTACACACCATGTTTGAATTCATGATTGCATTAGTGCAAGATGTTTTTTCCACCATGGAAAAATGATAAAGATATGATGTTTGCGTATTCTTGAATTTTTATAAATGTGTTTGCGTCATAATTTGGATTGAAGCAAATAAAAAAATCGACAATTTAAAAGAAAATTCATTCTCTTACACACTTGGAACAATATTTTTGCATTTTTGTGTTGAAGTGAATAATAGAATTATTTTGCATTAAATGTTTCCACATTTTGCACAATTGGGTATTTTTTGCAATCAAAATTTTGAAGGAACACTTGAACATGGTAATATGTTAAGGTGGGTGATAATTATTTTCAATAAGATCATGCCAAATCACAAGTGTACATTGTTGACTACTAATTTTATTGGTTGTAACTTCTAATAGATATAAACCTAAAAATAATATGTCAACATTTGTAGTTTTGCTTGAATTCTCACTTGGTGCTTATTAGATGAGGTTATAAAATGCATGAATTTCAAAATATGAAATTTTAGGAATGTTTCTTTTTAGAATATTGTTGTACATTGGATGAGTGGTGGATGATAACATAATGGATGTTAGACCTAAATAATTGTCATTATATATCAACATGGATTTAATATAGTCATCAAATGCAATGAATGCAACTACATATTGGATGAATGATGGATGATAATCTAATGTTTGAAATGCATATGTAAGTCTTAACCCATGATGGAGTTTCATCGACTTTGTTAGCTACAAATAACACAACACAATAAATTGATGAATAATGGACAAGAATAAAATGGATGAAACACGTAACTTATAACCATTAGATACCAATGACTATGTTAATTATAATAATAAAAACCATATAGATATGACAAATGATAAAATGGATATCCATTTATACATATACATGGATAAAATGCATGTCAATTGTCATGGAATTAACTCTAATATAGATTAAGAAAACATGTGTAGAGTATGAAAATAAAATAAATATATCATATAATATCATGTTTTTTAGTTCTCCAATTATGGATAAATTCATTCAATATTAAATATATTTCATAGTATGAAAATTGGTTAAATTTATATGTATATTCCATGACTTAGCTTTTCAAGAATGTTGAAATATAAATCTATTTCAATCTTTACCTTTAGTTTGGTAATCAAGAGTTTAAAATATGGCCTTGTTTCATAGTTTTGTTCACCTTTGTGTTTTGATTCATGTTCTATTCCTTCTTGTTATGAATATATATATTTTTTTAAATAAAATTTTTATGTACATCATGTCGTTTACATGCATGATTAGGTTTATATTTGAACATATTCATTTTGAAGTTTTAAAGCCTAGTTGTGCTTATGATGATTTGCATGCTTATGATATAAATTGTTACCCAATTTGTAAACCTTTGATAATTACCTCCATTACAATCAATGCAATTAAAAGTTGTGTTATTCGATGGATGATAATATAATGGATGAATGCACAATCACAATGCTATTGCTATCATCTCTACCATTGTTCCTATGGACATCAAATCAACATCAATTGTTAATTCATATTATTATTATTCGTACTATTATTTATCACTTTCCCCTTCTTGAAAAATTGATGACAAAACAATGAGAAAATAGAAATGAGTAAAACACAACTTTAAAACAAGCTTTCCACTTAAACCTTAGAATCACACAAGTTATTACAAACTTTACACGATCGATTCTTGAGCTTTGGCTACTCTTAAATAGAAGGTGAACCTCCCATGTGCAAATGCGATTTTCCCTAAATGTTGCATGCAGAAACACATGCAATTGATTATCATCCAATGCTAATGATACCTTCGCAATAGCTAGGGTGAACATCACATGCAATGAGATACTTAACTAAAGTTAACAAAAAATGATGTCATAGGTCCAAAAGTTAAGTGCATGAAGCAAAAATATTTGAAAACAATATCAAAATAACTTAATACAATGTTGACATCAAACATCCCAATCACCATTTTTTCCCTTTGCATGGTTTCGGCCTTATGCCCATGCATGTCTTTATCATGGCCTTCCATTGTTGGCCCATCATGGCCATCATGTTCTTCCACAAGTAGATGGATACCGAGTAAAGCGTCCACGGAGTAAGGTGGAAACAGGGACCATGATGAGGTCCCCAAATTGGAAACGATGGGCCAAAAGACCGTCACCTGGATATTAGGGTTTCGCTCGAATTTACCTCGACAAAACTGGCGATGGCGGAGGTGACGACGACGACGACGACAACGTTCTCTCCCTTCTATTCGCGAGAGTCATCCGCCGTTCTCCATCGCCTTTCACGGCAAAAGGCGGTGATGAAGCAGGTACGGATAATTTCTCCAACATCCTGTGAAAAATTCACTGCATTTGGTTCCCTGTTGTCTTTGTTGCTAGGGCTTGAAGTAACCACGACGATGCATGGGTCTTTTTTGAGCGGCTCTTTGTTTTTTCAGTCCCTAATGGTGTCTCTCTTGTTTCCCGAGTATTTTCAAATGGAACCGAGGAAATTGGCTTCCCGTGGCATGTATTTGGGGTTTCTAGAGGCATTTAGATCCCACTGCTCTTGCCATGCAATTAATCGGCTGCAGTTTGACGTGTGCTGTATTCTTTTTGCTACACCATGTTCCGGAATGTGAAGCTGACTCTTGAGTTTGTACGCAAATAATTGGTCGTAATTGGATGTCTGTGGTGCATCTCTGGGGTTTTGAAGAAGCACCATTGTTTGGTCTGCTTTTTCTTTCTACCAGCCTTTTTTTAGGCAATTATATCTCTTCTTCTTTGTTCCGGAGTATGAAGGTCAAGCTGCAATTAGGTTTGTAACGATAATAGGCGGTATTGGCACCCTCTGGTGCATTTCGGTCAGCTAGGGCTTTGAAGACCAAGAGTGTTTGCTATGCATCTATCTGCTTCAGTTTAACTCACATGGTTCCCTCTTTAGTGTTCCACATTGCTGAATATGAAGATGGATCCCATGATGCTTGGAAACTATATCCACACTGGTTCCAATTGGTGTGTTTTTTAATCTCTAGGGGCTGAAGAATTGCTAATTTTTGTTATGGATGTCTTATGTTGCCTTAACTTTCCAAGATGGTGACCTGCACTTCAGATCATGAAAAAATGGACAAAATTGGCTGCTAGTACCATGACTTGGTATTCTAGGCTTTGAAGGACCAAAGTGTTTGCTGCACCTTCCTTTATGTCACTGTTGCTGGCTGACCCCTGTTGTAGTTCCTGGTTGTCAAGCTGCAGCTTGTCAGGGTATCAAATATTATAATGCTCCATGGTTTGGAATCTAGGGTTTGAGAAAAGCCCAAATGCTTTTGTGCATGCACTATTCAAACATTGTTGCTGATCTGATTTGTAATGTCACATATTCTTTTGGTTTCAGGCTGCAATATTTGTTGAAAGTATAATAGAGATTGTCAGTTGATAGTGCCTCTTGCTGTGACTTTGTTCTGTGTGCAAAACCATTGGTGTATAGCATGTGGTGTTTCTTGCAGTTTTCACCCTGGAATGGATGAGCACTTTGTTCTGATGTAAGATTTTCTCAACAGGTCTGCTGTTACAAGCCTGATATTCCATCTCCATGTATTCATTGTTCCTTCTCATTGAAGGCATGTGAGCAGGTCAAGGCACTAAATGGGTAACAGCTTCCCAAGGACCAAGTTTTTCCCCATTTCTGATTCCAAAATGCAGTCTCCTCTTGTTTAGCTCTGGGCACTCATAGGCTCTTGGTAGCAGACAGTAGTTTTAGGGGACAAATTTGGAGATGGAATTGTAGGATGCTATCCACCAAAAAGTATTGAGGATGCTTCTTCTTCTTCAATTTTGGTGATTCTATTGCAGGAATCTGAAGAAGGAGATTGTGAGTGTTATGTTTTAAGGGAGCAAAGAATCAGCAGTATTATGACTTTGGAGAGTCTACTTGAAAACAATCTATCTTTGTGGACATTGCTGCGCAAAGTTGTGCCAGTTGCTGAAGAGAAACAGAGGCCAAAGAGAACTGTGAAAAGGAAGGATGAAAAAGATGTTACTCTATCAACAAACTTTTGTCTTGTGAGGGGATCATGATTTCTTCAATTTGAACAACTGTTTGTGTGTTTCGAACTCTGATTGGTGATACAAAAAATCTAATTGCAAGCATCACAATGCCAGAAACCAAGTCAGACTGTGATGCAAATAGCTGTGCAGAGCCTCCAGATAAGGATGGGGATGATGCCTCAGAATTTGTGGAAGTTGACCCCACAGGTCGCTATGGTCGGGTAGGTATTCCAACTCTCTCTCTTGCATGAATTATCTTCTCATGGACTGTTTTTCCAGAGTCTTTGAGGGTCTTTCATGCTCTGTATGCTTATTTGTCACAATGAAACATGTTTTCACAAGGACTGTTGTGTAGAGACAGAGGTTTTCTGCCAATCTTTTCCAGGGATTGATTCTTATGATTTCTTAGACAGGATTTTTCAGGAACTGAAGAGTGATCTTTTTCCCACTTTTGTGTGGCATGGTAATGCAGTATGATGATGTGCTGGGCAAGGGAGCCTTCAAGACTGTGTATCCACGCAATTTGAGCCATGACAGAGGATAGATGATGAGTTTTGTTTCATAATGAATTCAATATGTTGATAGTGAACTCTCTGCCATGTGCTTTGTCATGGTTGGCTTCCTTTGTCTTGTCCCTTGGTAGCCCTTAATTCTTTTGCAGCTACCGGGCTTTTGATGAAGTGGACGGGATTGAAGTGGCATGGAATCAAGTCAAAGTACAAGATGTGTTGCAGAGTCCGGAGGATCTTGAGCGCTTGTATTCTGAAGTACACTTGCTGAAGACACTGAAGCATAAGAACATCATAAAGTTTTACAACTCTTGGGTGGATACCAAGACAAAGAATGTGAACTTCATCACAGAGATATTCACATCAGGCACTTTAAGGCAGTAAGTGATTCATTTGGCTCCCACTAGTTTCTCAAATGTTGATGCCTTGTGAAGCAATGTGTTGGAGAAATTTCTGAGTGGAACTGATGGGGTCACAAAATCCAGGTACCGCAAACGACATAAACATGTTGACATCAAGGCTGTAAAGAACTGGTCACGGCAAATTCTGAGAGGTCTTCTTTATCTTCATAGTCATGACCCACCTATCATACACCGTGACCTCAAATGCGACAATATCTTTGTCAATGGCAACCAAGGGGAAGTCAAGATTGGTGACCTTGGACTTGCAGCTATTCTGCGACAAGCTCATGCTGCTCACAGTGTTATTGGTAATTGGCTTTCTGTTTCCCCCTACATGCTTTCAAACTTTTCATGGATGTTGAAAACCCTTCTGTGTCCTCTTCTTTAGCTGGCTTGGATGTTTCATATAGAACCCATTGAAGCCTAGTTTTATAAATGCAATCAGTTCTACTCTTAATCAGTTTCTACTGACTCGGTGCCTCCTAGACTGCTGGTGGTCAATGACCACTTGATTGCCAAGTTGCAGAAGGCTGATGTCCCTTAACAGAATAGTTGGGACTTTTAAGGAATCCTTGGGATTAGTTGTATCATCAAGTTTTGTGGATGTGCTGTTTATCACATATCATAAGAATTCACTACTTTGTCCTCAAAAGATGATCTCTTACAGTTCTCTTTTTTCTTTTCTCTTTGTGTTCTCTTTTCTGTTTTGGGTTTTTTGGGGTTTTTCTTCTTTTTGTGTTCCTTCATTTTCCTTGGTTTCCTTGGCCTTCTCCTTCTCCTTCATGTGTTGTTGAGCTGCCAACGTCATGGCTGAGCCTTCCCATTGCTGTCAGTGCTGTGACAGAAATATGGTATATTGGTTAATGTATGACAGTGACCTCGGCCTGTTGCCAGGAGATAATGAAGGCAGTGGGGATGTTATGGTAACTGGTCACTACCATACATGTTGCTGTTGAAGGTCATTGAACATTCCTGTGAGTGTTTCTGTTGGTCAAACAGCCCCTCATGCTTTTCTCTGTTCTCAAGGATTTGGTCTCTTTTTTGCCAATTTGCTGATATGTGACCTTATCATCAGGTCGTATCTCAATTCTATTCTGGTTGACTTGATTGGTGGGTACTGAGAAGTTGTGAATTTTTATGATATGCTTGAAGAGGTACAGGAGATACCTAGGGCATGGCAGCCTTTTTTGTTCGGTTCTCTGTCCAGTATGATTCCCCAGAATGCTTTGGAATAAAGGACTGGGCTACATCACTTTTTGCAGGAACACCAGAGTTCATGGCACCTGAGCTTTACGAGGAAGAGTATAATGAGCTGGTTGATATCTACTCATTTGGGATGTGTCTGCTGGAGATGGTTACTTTTGAATATCCTTATAGTGAGTGCACAAATGCAGCTCAGATTTATAAGAAAGTCACATCAGTAAGGAATCTTGTTCCCTTGCTGCTAGTCCAACTTTTTCAGGGTTGCCAGTTTCTTTGTCACTGTTTATGGCCCCTTCCTATTCTTTGGGAATCTCCCTCCTCTTTCACTTATCCATGATGCCTGCCATTTGTGATTGGAGTTTGAATTCCTTGACAATTGAACAATGGCCCCTGTTGAATCTGTTGCAAGATATCTGTGCAGAAGTTACAATGGTTGATGGTTGATGATCTTATGACTGACACCTTAGATGCTTCCATAGCCTGAGCAACAAGATAAGATCTCTTAGACTTTTGTTGTGTAAAGATATGTCAAATGATCCTTCAATTTGAGCTCTCTCACATCTATTCTTATGCCCAGGGTAAGAAGCCAGCAGCATTGGAGAAAGTGAAGGACCCAGAAGTGCGAGGGTTTGTGGAGAAATGTTTGGCAACAGCATCCAGAAGATTACCTGCAAGGGAGCTTCTCACAGATCCTTTTCTTCAGTGTGAAGGTGACAGGGAAGCTGTGGACTGTGTCCCTTGTATATCTCTACCAAAGATGCGGGCAGATGACATGGAAGAGCTTGGTGTAATTCCAGAGAATCATAATGCTGTGGCTATACCAGGAGAGACTGCAACTCCACAAAAGGTTGGGGATGAGCATGCACAAGGTGATGGATGTAGACAAGAGGAGAAAGGTACTGCCAGTGCATCAAGGCCAAATTCAGGGATGTCTACTGGTGGTCAAGCTGAATCAGAAGATGATTATGGACACACCAACAACCAAATCAGGACCGGGAAGTATACAAAAGAGGAACAGCCTCGGAGGAGTAGAGATTTCCGTGTCAAGGGTAAAAGAAGAGATGATGATGCTATCTTCCTGAGGCTACGAATTGCAGATCCAGAAGGTGAGGGGCTCTACTTGGAGACATTGTAGTCTGGTTTGGAGTTCAAGGGTGCAGTTTAGGAATTCCCTAGACCATCAGAAACTTTGTTTCCAGATTCTGACCAATATGTGGTCATGGCTTGATAAGATGAATCTTTTTGCTTGCAGGTCACATCCGCAACATCCACTTCCCGTTTGATGTGGAGGCTGATACACCCATGAGTGTGGCAACGGAAATGGTGGCTGAACTGGACCTTTCTGATCAGGATGTCACCACCATTGCAGAGATGATTGATGCTGAGATTCTTGTATTGGTGCCTGAGTGGAAGTCCGGGGTTGCAGTTGATGACACAGGTATTGGTGATGGAGAAATATGCTTACCATCAGATGAGGGTTGTGGCAATGCTCATGATGGTTCTGATGTCTTGGCAACTATGTCTTCAGAGGGGTCTATTCTTGACCAGCTGCCATCAAGCCGGAAGGCACGGTCACACTCTCCTAGAGGAAGTTCCACTGCAATTGCTTCTCCTCCACGAGTGGAAGGAACCATGCATGGTCGATTCGAAGAAATTACGTATCTTTCACGAGGCGAGAATTCCCGACGTGGCTCAGAGGCACCCCCAGTGTTCTCCAGTGATTCTTCAGGTGATTGTCATGAAGGTGACGATTGGGATTTAGGTGGTAGACCCAGTACCATGAAATCTGGAGTCTCTGTGGCAGACAGTGGCTCACCTGCACACCAAACTACTTACTCGTCTGCTACAAGAGATGCATCCCATTCAGAGACTTATCACAGTGAATCCAGTGCCTTCAATGAGCTTGTGGAGATGCTGAGGAAAGCAGGTACTGCAAAATTCTCTCCAGAAGCTTGGGATGGAATGACTGAACATAGCCAGTGCTTTGACAGAGGTGACCAGCCTCTTTCACCAGGTGAGGAGGAAGCAGTGACTCATGAGTTAGAGTTGCTGGCACTAACACAGCAGCAGGAGGTGCGAGACCTTCAGTGGCGCCATGAGCAAGCCTTGCTGGCAATCAAGAATCGGCACCACAATAAAGCAGGTTATGTGGACCACAAAGGGCACCATACCCTTGCATCTCCAATAGGTTCACATCATGATCAGATCCAGAAAAGTCATAGTCTTGACTGCTTGTCACCACCACACAGCAAGCGCTCCTTTCAAAGTGAGAATGGCAAATTACCCGTGGGCAATGAGGAATCAGAGATGCTAGGCCATCTTTCTCCACACAACTCTGCACCTCTACCTTCTAGTATCAGGTTTGTTGCCACACCAAAAGCATATGGATTAGGTCACAACCTACAGGGACATGTCATTGTACAGCCGTCACCTGGAAAGTCTTCTTTGCAAGCCACCAGATCATCAGTGATTAAAGGAGGAACTCTCGAATCAGGGGAAGAGATCAAGTATATTGAAGAAGCCATGAAGCCTCAGGTGGCAAATGAAATTGGAGTGACCATAGATCATGAACGGGAGCAGTTTCAGTCCCCATTGAATTAGTTGTGGATCTGTTCAGGAGCTTTTTTGTTGTTGCTGCTTAGAGGTGATGCATAGATAGAGGAATACCCAGTCATAAGAAAGCCATCTCAAACAGTTGGCAGTCCACCATTTTGAGCAGTCAGAGGTGTCATATCTGTCACAATGAGGTAACAGAACCCTCCTGATACAAAACAAACTGTAGTCTTTGACAGAAATTTGGCAGCAGTATGGCTATTATGAATGTGGACAATAGGGAATGATTTCTTCTTACAAGCAAGCTTTACTAGTATTTTGATGCCTATTTTCCACTACATGCGTGTAAGGATTAGGCTTGGGTTTCCACAAATGTGAGAACCCTCCCTCCATTGTGTTTGCAGTTTGGTTGATTACGTGCATGTTACAGTAGTAGTCCTCTGTCCTGTTCCTTGGAAACTCTAGTATACGGTACAGTAAATGCTGGTTATCTTGATTTCATCTGATTGAAAGAGGTGAGGATGGCATGTTAGGCCCAGGGCAGAGAGCGCAGCTCTCTTCGCTTTGTCTGCATGTTTGTTACCATATTAAATGAGTGCCACAAATGTATGATGTCCTTCGTAAGTAGATTCCAATTGGGGGGGTTCCTTGGATCAACCATGGACCACACTACCAGTGCTATGTTTTAGCTTGATATTTTATGCATGGAATAGCTGTGAAGTCCTCAAACTGGAAGTAGAACAATTGACAAGAGAAAAATTTGATTGTGATTTGTAAACTCTGGCTATAGGGAATGATCCAGATATGACACTCTTTTCATTCTCTTCAAATGTATTGATGCTATCAATGAACCCCCTCCTGGGAAACGAAGCAAAACAATTCCAATTCCTAATATATGGAACCAAATGGAGTCAGGTAGACTATAATGGATCTTATGAGGTAGTGCAGAAGAAGGTTTCAAGGAAAAGCAAAGGATCACAAGACAAATCCAATCAGCATCACCAACTCCAGAAGATCCTTGCTGTCTTTGCTTCTAATCAGCCAAACTTGCAGCTGAAAATCACTTTGGTTGTTTAAGTTTTAACACCCCTAAATGGTCAATCTGTCAAAGCATCAGTTCTCTCCAAAGATCAAACTGCAAAAGCAAATATCTGGTTTTCTAAATGAAAATTGAAATAGAAATTGATCAAATGTTCAATGTCCACCTCTGTAGTCTTCTTGTCAAGGTATCATTTAGTGTTATGGGTGTAAATGGTTTGGGACTTACACTTCGTGTTAAGTGTAAATCCCATAATCAAATTTATTTACACACCTTGTAAGTGTAAGTGTCTAATATCTATTTATGTTTGTGTAAATGTAAATGTAGAACATGAAATGTGTTGTAAAAATAAATACATTTATATACTTTTATGTGATTGTGAAAAATATTGTAAATGTAAAACAAATACACTTATACCATTTTATATGACCATGTCAAAAGTGTAAATGTAAAACAATGTGAAAAATGTGATTTTTACTTGAAGATAGGGGATTTCATAAATTTTTGATGATAGACCAACCAAATGACCCATTGTAAAAAGAAAAAAAATCAAAACATGCACCCACAACTAATTAATATGAATTACAAAAAGACATGATCATTAAGGGCATATAGTAGAGTTATCTTTAAAGTCAGGAAAACACAACACTAAAACCTTAAGTTTGGTCATAAACAAGGTGAATTTTTTTTAAAAAAGACTCCTAAACTAAATACACTAGCATTCAAGGTTGGGGGCAGAAAGGGGGGGGGTTGGATACACAAAACCATGAATTTTTTCGTGAGAAACTAAGTTTACCTTGTTTTTTTTCTTTTTTGTTATCACCTCCACAGTTGCTACACATAATTTCATTAACCCTACCTATACAACTACTATAATTAGTCTTGAACCTTATGCATTAAATGCTGAGTTTCAGCATTTCATAGCTAGATTTAATAAAATTTATTTACTTTTCAGATACAATTGAAAAAGGGGTTTGGGGGTGAAGGGAGGCCCAAAGATAGGGTGATTATACATAAAACTTTATACTTACAATTACATGCCCCCAAAATATTCACACGAATCTATGTAAATGTAATATATATATATATACGCATGCCAACAAAGTAAGTGTAAGTAAAAAGGAGGAACAATGTATATATATAAAAACATGGATGGAAATCCATCCACAAAAAGTACAAGGCATGTCAATTTAAATGTAAACACATGAAAAGAAAACCAAGACCATCAAAACGGTAGTAATAAGTCCAGACATGTAAGTGTAAATGATTTACATTTACACATGATTTACATGTGATATATACAAGTATTAACATTTACACACACAAAATTGGTACCATCCCACCATTGCCATAGCTATCACAAATTCATTAAACAATTCACATCTCTATGCCCACAATGTCTTTCTAGACTTCCATCTCTTTCTAAACCTAAACCTAGAAGTTGATTGCCCTCTTCAATTCTGCAACAAACTCCTTTGAACCCTTCTCACACAAACTTTTTTCAAATAGCATTGTCTCCAATGTGCCTTATAACATGCTTCAACAATTCATTTTGATTCTCCAACCTACTAACACATAAACTAGCACAAATAAACAAAATGCCAACTTCCCATCCCCACAACCTTTTTTATGTTTTCTTGACAATTAGTGCGACTTGGCAAACCATGGACTTAGACTTTCATCATCTCTATTCCTTATTTAGTAGTTAAGGAACACAATTCACAACTACCTACATCTATCCACTCAATCATGCATCCTACATAGTGGAAGTAACAAAGGATACAAACCATGAGACACAAATCCCTCCAAGAGAAAAAACACAAGTACTTATCTTTTCACACTAGCAATCCCCTATCTTCATCATAATCCCCTTGCACCATTTATTTCTTCTAGTTGTCCTTTCTCCATTGCCATATCCTCAACACTAACATCATCACCAAATTTCCAACCACAAACAACAAGCTAAAACAAGAAAGACACAACTAATGAGGTCCTAAAACATGAACTCTATTTGCAGGGGTGGTTGGGTTTAAGGAATTGGGTCACCAAGCTTTGTATGGTACACAATGTTGAAAAAATTACCTTTGATAGATGTGCTTGAAGATCGCCTATTTCTCACCATTAGGTTCAAGCTACTTTTAGTGGTAAGGTTTTGTATATACAAGTGAATATGTAGTCCTTGTTTGAAAGACATGGCCCAACAACACTTAAAAAAGGTTAGCACTAAAGGGAAGCATTCAAAAAATTCAACCATGCTTGGGATGAAAGTAACTATGCATTTTATTGCCAAATTTGCCCAATTTGTTTTTTGGTAATATGAGTAACAATCACATAACACATTGCATTAATAATGTAAATCAACGATTTTGGAAATATTTGTGACATTTATTCTGTATCTTATTTAATCACAATTATTGTTCTTTACAAAAACTTTTTTTTTGGTTGCATTTTTTGAGCATCACAAGATCAAATATTGGGAGACATTGTTTTCATGGTTGTAGATATTTCTATTCTACTAAAGAAGGAAAACCTTGTTAGGAAGGAAAATCAAATGACACAAAAACGACATGATTGATTATAGGGTTTTGATTGGGTGGGTAGTCCTCAATGGTCATGTAACTAGGTAGTTGTTTCCATTTTGAAGTCATTGGTTGTTCATGCACCAAGTTTAAGGTGAACTTCAAACAAGGGGGCATTTTGATTTCTGTTTGGCACAATGGTCCCAAATAGTTACATATTGGTTTCATGTTGAAATGGTTACCTATTCACTCATGTTTATACATGGCTAAGATCAGATATTTAAGAACACATGATTTGTCATCCCCTTCTCTACACTATCTTATTTTACAACAACTTTACCAGTAATAAAAAAACAAGCCCATTTGGGTTAAATAAATTATTGGCATGGATTTAAAGTCCAATATCTAAACCAATCTAAATATGTATGTTAATTAATCCATGCAAAGATGCCAGCAATTTACTTTGAAGTGGAAAATGAAGGCAACAAAACTAACATCAAAATTGAAAATTCCTTCAGCTTTCATAACCCTTCCTTTTGGGATTTTGAACCCATTTATTATTTCACATAATATCATTGAAGTAGGTGGTTTTGTTTTTCTTTCTTTCAATATTGTCTTGTAGCCAAATTGGTAATTGTTTCAAAAATGGATGAACCAAATTTGGCTATAGACCATATATGAAAGTAAAAAACTTGAAAATCTTTTTATATTTTGGCTACTTGTTAAAACCTTTTGAAAAAATCTGGTGATTGTATATATGTTTCAAATTTAGGGGAATTAGGGCCAATTTTTTCACAAGAATTCTTTGAATGTGTCAAACTAATGTTTTTTAGGTTTAAAATGAAAAAAATCACTAAAATAAAATAAAATGGTAGGCAATGCACAATGTTCACCATTTTGCTAAAAAAAAGTCCCAAGCAACATGGTCAAAGGAACTTTTTGGAAACATTCCAAAAAAGTGCCCACATTTCAAAGAATTTTTTTTTGTGAAATTGCCAATATTTTTGGAGGATTTTGGGAGATTTCTAATTTCCTTCTTTTGGAAATTCATATTTAGCTAATAAGTTCTAGTGGTTCACCAACATGTAATAGGATTCCTAGATTTTTTCCTCCTCTATTTGTTTTGTACCCAAATTTGGATAAACCTTCTTGATCACCACTTTTGGTGCAACATGAAAAAATAAAAATAAAATAAAAAACCACCAATATCATGACCTTGCATCCTCTTGCATTATTCAACATTAACAAACATATTTACTAAAAATGAATAATGAACATACTTTTTCCATAAATTTTTTGTCATAGGAAGACAACACCTTAAAACTATTATGACATAAGGATCAAAATACGAGAACATGCTTGGCCACAAGATGTTTTGCCATGCATGGCCATGTGATGTGAGTGATAGGTTACAACAAATGAAGCGATGTGTGGATCACATAAAGGACTTTGCTATACACAAGTGTTGGGAGATGATCAAACTTTAAAACCTTTATATACCATAGCCATGGGTTAGGTTCAACATTAAATAATTATTAAAAACCTTGAATGAAGTTTTGGGAAAATAAAACATTGAAGTGTTGAAAAATGTGATAAAAGCATATTGGAGATGATGAAAAATGCTAAATGCACCTTGAAAGTGAAATTCCTTTGTAAAAGCGAATAAAAAAAGTCATGTTTTTCATTAGTCATTAAAAAAGTGTCACAATACTAACAAGTATCATCACATATATTCAGTCATAATTTGCTTAATTGGTGATACTTTTGTCCAAGAGCATTAAAAGTGTAGTTAGTAGACGAAAGTAGGTGAGGGGATGAGAGTGTGAACATTGAAGCATTAATGTTGTTAGAAGGCAATTGAATGTTCAAAGGAATTTCATTAAAAAAATTTAATTTCATTGACAAGATTTTTAATAATTATTCTCAATAAAAGAATGCATTTTTTGAAAATAATTATTATTTTTTTTTTAATGCATCAAACTTGACCCAAGGCTATGGTAGTCAAAATTACAAGTAAAGAAAAATGGACAAGGTTTAAAAGGTATTTGTGGTTGAATCAAAGTTGACAAGTGGTATTTTCATGGTTATTTGTACACACTTTGTGTCAAAATTGGAAATACATATAATATACAAAAGTAGTAACACAAAACAATTCATTCACTTTGAGTTTTTTTTCAAAATCACATATAATTTATTTGGACCTTAAAGTAATTCATGACATGCAATTAATTCATACTTTTGTCTTTATGTAAATGTACACCAATATTTTAATAATAATTTATTTTTCATTTTTCATCAATTTAAATTTTTCATTTTTATCTTTCTAGAATGATTTGTCACTTCGCATTGTCCCATCACAAGAGTGCAATATAACTTGTCAAATTGTTTAACACACTCTACAATGAGATAAGTTCTAGTGTTGTCCAATTCTTGATTTCAAAAGGAACCTTTGGTCTCAATTATAATTTATTTTTATTTTTTATGAAACCTTTGGTCTAATCTTGGGACTAGTTCTTCGAAATTTCTAAAACCTTTGGTTCTTGTCATTTTCACCCCCCAAAAAAAAGGTTTCAGTCCATCTCAACTTTGGCACCTTTCTTTTTCAAAAAAATGAGAAAAAAATAATTAATTTTATATTTCTCATTTTATATTTGGGTTCATCTAATCTTTTTGGGTAAAAGATTGAATTGGCTTTGTGTATGAAATTTTGCATTGTCACATGTTATTAAAACTTATCTTTAAATAATTCATCTTAATGTTGATGACAGCATGTGCTTCCATGTCTAAATGTACATGGGCTATCCTAGTTAGCAACTAGTTTATCAGCTTTGTGTTTTATTTGTGACTTTTGTATTGCACTTTCAAGAGTTAAAACAATTGTTTTTGAGATGTGAAGGCATTTTGAAACCTCACCATTTGTCTTCCTAAGTTTGTGAAACACTTGCGGTGCATTCCACTTGTTGACAAATACCTCAAAGGAAAATAAGGAAATTTTAGCATTTCTTGAGGGGGGTGAAAAAGAGACTATCTTTAGACCATACCAAGATTTTCAACACTTGCAGTGCCTTCCACTTGATGACAAATAATTAAAGGAAAATAAGGGAATTTCCTCATTTCTTGAGGGGGAAAAAGGAGACTATCTTTAGACCGTACCAACATTTTCAACACTTGCGGTGCCTTCCACTTGTTGACAATTACCTCAAAAGGAAAATAAGGAAATTTCCCCATTTCTTGAAAGGGGGAAAAAAGGAGACTATCTTTAGACACCATCATTTTCAACACTTACCATACTTTCTACTTGTTGACAAATACCTCAAATCATGGGAGGGTCTAAAGCTAGACACTCCTCATTCAACCGTTGTTGCTTCTTAATATTGGGATCATATCTGGACATGAAACACTTTTGCATTTGTATTCCTATACCCAACAGCTAACTGCAGTGGTTAGTAGTATTTTACATGCAAACTATCCACATGTTAAATGGCAAAGTCAAATTAGAAACATTCAGCAATTTCAAACATATCAAGGGAAAATTTCCCCGAATTTTGAACAAGGAAAATTTGAATTAATATGTGTTGAATCTAACATCAACATAGGCTACATACCACTGTTAAGTGCTGGCTCACCCAAGGCTTGAAAACACAAGTGACTAGACTTGGAGGTAAAGTGACAAATTTTTGTAGGATATTAAAACAGTGCAAGCCTCTAGATAGGCACACTTTCACTCTCTGAGAGGGCATACATGGGCATCTTGTGCCGTGTCATCCTTGGTGAAAAAGAGAGGGTGCACTCCTTAATGTGTGCTGGACGAGATAGGAATAAAGGTGTAAATGGCATCTTGCACGTGGTCTTGGCGAAAAAGAGGGTGCACTCCTTCATGTGTGCGGAGCCAGAGCGGGACACAGAAGGTGTACACCCTCCTCTTGCCTAAAAGGTAATTTTGGAAAAAATGTTTAAAAAATGAGTAAAAGTAGTCTTCTAACGTGATGGAGGGTCCAAAAAGTAGTCACACACAAGAAGTAAGCGAGTGTGGGGGCGATTTTTGCCTTTTACGAAGAACCTTCAGTTTTGGTTCTTGTAGAATGAATCGGATCCCCATATTGATTCCCAAAAAAATGGAACCCCAGGTCTGCTTCTGGTCTGTTTCTCAAAATTAAATAAAATCCAGGTCTGGGTTCCAATTACAGCTTTGCAAATCAGACCCGCTTATGGTTTTGGATGACTTGGTCTGAAATCAGTGGTTAATTGCCAATTAACTCCGGTTCTAGACCATTTTTTCCCAAAAAGAAATATTTTTCAAAAATTGTGGTTCTAGGTTCTAGAATTGGGTCTTGGTTCCAGTTTTAAACTTTCCAAAAATCAGACCTGGTTCCAATTTGGTTCCACGTAATCCGAACCAGGTTCTAACTGGCCGAACTGGGTGACCACACCCACCACCAAAGTAAACCCACCTTTGGCACCTAAATATTGCTCATATCTAATTGAATTATTTTTGAGGGTGGTGAGTTTCACATTGTCAGGTCATTACATTTTAGCCAGTATGGCCAGCTGATTGTAGAAAAAAATTTAGGTGTTTAGCCTTAAAGCTATACTTAATTTGTTTACTGGACTCATTGAATGTTTTTGATTTATAAAACAATTTATCCCTCATGCTCCACCGTGGTAGCCCCACCACCAGCATTTCTTTTCAAGAAGTTGAAAAAGAAAAAGAAAGAAAGAAAGAAAGAAGAAAAACCCTGTACATAAAAAATCAGGGATGGAGCCCATCCACGAGAAATACAACGCAAATAAAAGCACCAAAACACAACCCAGTAAGGAACATAACAATGAAAACACCAGTAATACACAAATAAAATAGAAGACTCTAAACTAGAAACAACTGCTTGTGTGAGAGAGAGAAGAGTCCTTCACCCTGAGTAAGGAATGATAGAACACTAATATGTTGAATACGGAAGTTGCACACTGCTTGCAAGAGAGAGAGAGAAGCCTCCTTCACTCCCAATATGGAATGATAGATTATTAATATGTTGAATATGGAACTTGCAGAGCACCAACACATGAGAAAGGGCATAATATGAAAATAAAAATGTATCCTTCAATTGTATTCAATTGCAAACCACTCCATTATGCAATTTGAACACCCAATCAGGGCCACATTAAACTAGCACCCACCGACATGCACCATGAAGGATGGATGGATGGTAAGTGACAAGGAAACAGTTTTCTGTTGGGTTTCAATTCGCTTGCTAACCATGGTGGTTAGCTCAGTTGCTTCTTCTTTTTTCACTCCCTACGTAGTAACAACCCACAAGCAGATTGTTAGTAGGTAGATAGTCAAAATGACCCTTCCTTACGAATATATAAATACACGTTGAGGAACCCATTGTGAACTTGATGAGGACAAAGTGAAAACTTGATGGGAACAACAAAAATCCACAAAAACCTGTACTCCCCACGTAGTCTATCCACCACTCCCCAGTTGGAAAAAAACTGGGTCTAAGCCTAGGGGGGTGCCCTGGAGAAAATGGGTGAAGAACCAGGGCCCAGGGCCCAGGGCTGAACGATGTGCAAGGCAACCTTCTTGCCCATTGACAACTCAGCTGGTTCCTCTCACAGATTCTAATTATTATATTAGTTCCAGACAATCGCTTATTCACACACACTACAACACTTGAGGTCCTGTATTGTAGTGCAGGGTACTATGCACATTAATGAAGTCGGTGTAGTGCGAGGGAACTGCATGTAGTTTACTAGCACTTGGAAATTAGTCAATGAAGGCAGAAAAAACACCCCACGCAAGTGTTTGATGCATTCTATTCCTGTACATGCATATCAGGTTTGCCCAAAACATTTTATTTTTTTTGGTTTTAAACAAACGAAAAAGATGGAAAAACATGAGCCGATAAGGATATCCATAAAGTCACCCTGTCTTCACCCTGTCTTTGGGCCTCCTTTCAACCCCAAACCCCATCGAGGTGCTAAATATGTACTCCCCTAATGAGCTCTGTCCGGCGCTGGTTTGGGGCCTGACAGTGCAGCTCTGAGGAGAACTGTGATGTTCTGCTGCATGATTTTTAAATTTTTGCTCATTTTGACGTTGTGTCGGCAATAAATGTAAAAACTAAACCCCATTTCTCTATGCGTGGTATTATTCCAATGCTTAGTGTTACATTAGCTGCAGGGGATGTCATGGGTTTCAATACTTGCCGCTGCAATGCAGAACATGTGCCCGGAACACTGGCAATGAAGAAAAGCACACCGTTCTTCATTCAGTTGAAATATTGAAGAAAATTGAAAACTGGGTTGCATGGTTTCTTGTACAACTGTGCAAGGTTGAAAAAGGTGTGCAAGAAGACAAGTGAAATCAGTGCCAGACAGAGCTCGTTAGGGGGTGTTTTTGAGCCAATATACCATTCATTCACCCAAATATCAGTTGTGATTTGGTGAAAAACCATCCCTATCAAAACATAGGATCAAAACTTCTACTCCTCAAGCTAGAAATATGGGTCGTAGTTTTCCAATCCATCCATAGGGATTTAATACCCGTATATTAAGACCAAATAAACTTTTTATGCAGAATGTTTCAAATCCAAAATAAATAACTCATGAAAGAAATAAATGAATTCCAATTTTTGGGGGTAAATCCAATGATGGTTTAATTGTGTGTTTGGGTGCAAAAAAGCTAAAGTAGACGATTCACTGGTCCTTGTGTAAAAAAAAAAACATGTAACCAGGAATTTTTTAAATTATATTTGAACCATGCGCTCCCTTGTATTGAAAGTAGTTTTTTTTTTTGGTACAATAATTAACATGATGATAATTTTTCATTTTATGTTTCAAATGTAATTAATAAGTTGTTTGATTAATGAAACAATAGAAATAGACAAATTTGAATGGAGGGTGGTGAAAAATAGGTTTATTGAAATATATACAGAATGTGAAAGTCTTTTTTTTAGGAGAAAACAAATGACTTTTTTATTTGAACCACTTGAGTTGTATGCTTCTAAAGAAACTTGTACAATTCCAAAGAAAAAGGATTTATCAATCTATTCTAATCAATCAACTTTATGAGGAAAGATTACTATCTATGGGTTAGCATGTAAATAACAAAATCACAAATCAACTCATTGGTGTTATGATATACTTGAATGAGTAGATGAAAACAAAGACATGTATTTATATATGAACTCTCATGGTGGAACAATATTAGTTGGAATTATTTTTTATGATGCTATGTACTGAATGTACATACAATTCGCATGGGATTGACCACTTCTATGGCATCTTTCATCCCAAATGGGGGAGAAATCACTAATGTATAACATTGCCCCATGTTGTGTGCCAATGCTTTTTTTTTTGTTAATCAAGGGGGAAATGATCTACGCATAATTAGAAGTTATAAATTAAACCTTATTGTAAAAGACTCGATCCCAATTTGGAATTTTAGATCAATTAAATTGCAAAAATGAATTGGGACTTATAAATCAAACCCTAGTGAGAAATTTCTCTAAATTATTAACAATTTATATTTTCATTTTTTAAGCATCTCAAGTGGTGCTTAGTACATGACCTTGGTAAAATATGTCTCACATGCAAGTTTAAATGTTTATTTTTTCCAACCCCACCCATAAAATCAAAAGTGGAACTACAAATAGGTGACAAAATACTAACAACCCATCTAGACCAATCCAACTATCTAGCCAATCAAAAGTGGCAATTAAGTTTTCTTCAAGGGTGAAAACACATTACACTATTTGTAAAATATTGTCACAAGATAATTTTTGCAAGAATTTGAGATTTGTAATTGGTCATGTGATTGAATAAAAATGATTAAGCTAATAAGGGATTCAACACCATAATGTTATATATACTTTAATCGTATTGTATGAATAGTTTTGAATAGTTTTTGAATTGTCATGACATAATGAACGTTTTAGAAAGTACCAAAAAACTTGTAACAATTCATAATCAATGAATATGGACTTCAAGGCACACCATCATATAATTTATTTATTGAATAATAGACTCAATTATAATATGGTGTGGTAACATTTAAAGGAAAAAGACATTTTCAGAGCATGTTGATGACCAATTTTTCTATGTATTTTGAATATGGTTTTTATTTTAATAAGTCATTTTTAAAATGAAAATAATAATTTAGAAATTCATATTCAAATTTAAGTTCTCGATAAGATAAACTAGGGTTGGAATGTTTTTATAATGAATTTATAATAATAACTTGTAGATTCAAGGTATCATGTTTTCAAATTGTCTTTGTAATGTTAATTTAAGTAGTTATGGACTTCCATATGTGTTTTAAATTGTTACACCTTAGTGTGCCTTCATCTTGGGCACCTATTAAATGTAATAAAACTTTTTACCAACCTTACCAAATTGTGAAAAATATTATGCCAAAACCATTTTGTTAAGTCAAACTAACACACTTTTCTTCATCAATATAAATGTGCATGATCACATACTAAGCAAGCCAAAAAAATTATTCTTAATTGATCTAAATCTGCGTGTTACCTACTACATAAAGGGATGCCAACAATTACCTTGACGTGGAAAAGAAATGTAAGAAAATTAACATCAAAACTGAAAATTTCCTTTTCTTCAATATTCCTTTTGGGGTTTTGAACCTGCCCATCACTCCACACAATACCGTTGATGTAAGCCAGATAACGTTTTTTCAAATTTTTGTGATGAAGCCAAATTGGAGATAATCTACAAGAAAATTTAGATGTCGACCAAAAAGGAAAGTAATTTTTTTAGAATCCCTTTGTATTTTGGCTATTGATTAAAACCTATTGCAAAATTACGGAAAATTTATTTTATTTTATTCAAATCTAGCTATATAGGACCTTTTTTCACAAAAAATCTTTTTATGTGTCAGAATCTTATTTTTCAAATCAAAAAAATACAAAAGTTCACCCAAAAATAACATTGGTGGGTTATGCACAATATCATGGTCTTTTGTGCCCTTGCATTGTTCAATGCTTAACAAATTATTTACTAAAAGCATTTCAATTGTTTGGCCAGCAAAGTATGATCCCAACTTGAATAGTATCCCATCCACATAACTCTCAATTGGCATTGTCATCTTTCTCATGCTTCTTGTGTGCAATGCTTCTTGTGTGCAACCATCTTAAACCTTCCTATGCCTCTAACCATTCTTTTGTTTTTTTTTATCTAAATCACATGAGAGTATGCAAAGCTTCCAAGCACCTTGTACACCCATCTTGATTTTTTTCTTTTTCTTTGTAAAGTTACATATGTTTATTTGGTCATTGGAAACAAAATTACAAGTGTTTATTTGTTCATTATTTGCGACATTGCAAATGTTTATTTGTTCATTGATTGTGAAGTGGTTAAAAAAAACAATGGAACATAGCCAAAGCAAGATTATTATTACAATTTAAGGTCAAACTTGATGGGCATGTCCACCATGGCAAATTTCAACCATATTATAAAACATACATTGAAAGGGACACGATCTTGCAAGATCATTAGGATTGATTTAGATGGGATAAATGAGCTTGATTGAAACATTATTGGTGTGAAAAATCAAGTTGAATAAAAACATGAAATGTCCCTCATTTAGATTTTTCATTTGTTCTCACACATCTTGAAAATATTTTCCATGCATGTGTATAGTTGATTGTCTTTAAGCAATTCATCAAAAATATCATTATGGTGTTATTTGGTAGATTCTACTGAAAGTGGAAAGACCATGCAAGCTTCCACAGTCCTTGATGTTGCATGTGAAGGGCCAACATTTAGCTTCATTTTAAGCTTTTGTAATTTTCCTACCCTATGGAGCTTTTGGTATTCACAAGATTCTTGAAAGCCTAGTTGCATATCAAGAATCATGAACAAAACCATTGTGCTTTGGTTTTCAAAACTCAAAGCTTTCTTCAAGGTGGTGGTGGCCATATCCATTATTGCTTTCACCTAAGCATGAAGGGTGTTTTCTTTCATTTTGCTAATTCAACTTGATTCTTTCACAACTTTTCATACAAGTACCTACATTGATAAATTGTTTGTTGGGGAATGTAGGTTGAGCATCTCCACCTCTTCAATTTTGATTCTTTCAGACAAGGACATGGAGTGCTAGTGTTTTATTAGAGGAGATTTCCCAACAAGGAATTTTATGCAACAACAACCAACAATGCAAAAATAAATAAAATGGTGTTGTGGGTGATTCGATTTGTAAAATTGGAGAGTTTTATGTATTGTGTCTTTATTTGATGTTTCAAATTCTTGCAATGTTTGGACAATGTTATGATTGCCAATGAATTTAGCGATGTCATGTTTGATAATGCTCCATGTTGATTTCAATGACTTCATAAGTCTCATACTTTATCCAATAAAACAATTTTGATTGTATTGTTCAACAATCCAATCCCAAAATGCATCATTTTAGTGACCACCCCCAATGATTGAATGTTGTGAAACATGTAAGAAGAAATGGCACAATTGTGCATCATCATCACAAACACAAAAATTCCCTTTCTTCACTATTGCTAGTCATTAAATTACATCTTGGCAATGACTAATGACACCATTCAACACATTCATGATATTCCACATGTTGTTTGACATCAACAAACTCACTTGGTGAGCTTATGCTTGCTCTTGGTATCATGTGAAGAATTGATGAGTGAGAAAATATGCTAGGAGCTTATAAGCTTTTTAAAGTTTGAAGTTCTAGGTGGGCTTGCAAAAAAGGCACCATTAAATATGGTGATATTCACGACTAGTTGCCATTCACGAACAATTTATTAATAACAATGGAGTTTTTCTAACAACCAATGGTGAACATTTCTTTTCCATAATACTATTACATAAGGGGTGCTGGACTACTTAAATTGACCAAAATTTGACATGTATTCTTTGTGTTTTAAAATACCAAAAAGTATTTTATTTTACAAAAATCATGATTATTTCCTAGGTGACCATTGATAAACTATACCAATACAAATATTTTATGCCTAACTTTAGTTATAAAACATAGTAATCACTAATATATATTATACCAAATACAATGAAAAGTAATAGCAACCAATGCACATTTAAAAATTAAGACTATGAAAAATCATGGACGTTAGGGTGTGGTCACAATCAAATGACCCAAAAAGCATGTAAGGTAGCCATCAAAACTTTATAAAAAATTGTAATTTTGTTAGATATATTTTTGTGGTGCCACTTTAATGCCATGTTGACATGGAATGTAATGCTAAATGACTAATATGGATGTTGAAGAATTCAAAATAAAAATTTCAATAAAATTTAGTTGAGTTTTGGTTTGAATTAAACATCTTTGAACTTGAACAACAATTGCATCAAAACCAATCAATTTCGTAAATTACTAAGATAAATACTTTCTTTATAAACGAATTTTGATGAAATTAAATTGAGATGATGTGAATTGATTATCCACACTTAGAAACACTCATAATTTGAAAGTTGTGAAATTTAAAATTTTAAAAATCTATTGAACAAAATTTTAAAATTTCAAAAATCCTTACCACATGTAAATGGGTTGTAATTTACATGACATCTAAACCAAAGTTGTATTTTATAAAACAATAAAACAAAGCATTATATAATTAGCGTATTTTCATACAATCTGAAATTAAGATAATTTTTTTCAAAATGAAATGCAAAATTTGGTAGAATCTGTACATTTTTAAAAAAAATCTAAATTATTCATGTAAAGTTGATACAAAAAGCGTGATGTATTGCAAAATATATATGTATTTTTAGTAACATATTGCATTAGATTTCATCCTAAAAGTCCTTTATATGAGAAAGTGAAAATGACTACAAAAGGGATTATAATCCATGAATCCTTTGTCACTGTTGGCTCAATTGATTGTGATTGCACTTGTTTTTTAGTTACATCAAACAAGTTACAATGGATACAATTTCTCATATTGATTTTGTTAGGTGAACAAAAAAATGACATTTCATTGCACTCCTGACATCATAAGGGTTCTTTGTATGTAAATTGGTCAATAAGGTCCTCACGATATGCAAATTTGCTATCATCTTATTAAAGAATACTAATTGGCACCAACTGGATGAAACCTTTTAATAGTTTTCATTTCCAAACATAAAGCCCAACAAGTGTGGACAAGTGCTTCCTCCCCACAAATATATTCACAACATCACTTTAATTAAATTCCATAAGAATTCAAAGGGATAACCTTGACCTTTTTGCTTTGGACTATATATTTTCATTTTGGTTTCAAAGTTTCTTGTGATTGATAATATTTCACATATTCATTACATTCCGTAAATACCACTTGGACAATATTTTTGGTCCAACCAAGCAAACCAACACCCAAGGATCAAGATATGATGACATGCATGGTCAGAACATGACATGTCATGTGTGATAGGTTACAATGCATGAAACAGTGTGTGGATCACATAATTGACCTAATTGTACACAATATTAGAAGCCAACAAATGGGGCCAAGAGAAAGAGCCTTTCCTGGGACGTTGAATCCATTCACCCAGGTAGAAATATGGGGGAAATTCGCCAGTTCTTGAGGTAGCAGAAGTGACTATTCTACCTTTAGGCTTGCTTGGAGTTTTTCCAGCAGTCTGGAAAATAAGGAAATTTCCCCCTTTCTTTGAGGTGGGAGGAGAGACTATCTTTGGACAACAGGATTGATTTTCAACACTTGCGGTACCTTCCACTTGTTGACAAATAGCTAATAGGGAAATTTCCCCATTTCTGGAGGGGGTGAAGAAAAGACTATCTTTAGACACCATCATTTTCAACACTTTCGATACTTTCCACTTGTTGACGAATACCTCAAATCATGGGAGGGTCTAAAGCTAGACACTCCTCATTCAACCGTTGTTGCTTCTTAATATTGGGATCATATCTGGACATGAAACACTTTTGCATTTGTATTCCTATACCCAACAGCTAACTGCAGTGGTTAGTAGTATTTTACATGCAAACTATCCACATGTTGAATGGAAAAGTCAAATTAGAAACATTCAGCAATTTCAAACATATCAAGGGAAAATTTCCCCGAATTTTGAACAAGGAAAATTTGAATTAATATGTGTTGAATCTAACATCAACATAGGCTACATACCACTGTTAAGTGCTGGCTCACCCAAGGCTTGAAAACACAAGTGACTAGACTTGGAGGTAAAGTGACAAATTTTTGTAGGTTATTAAAACAGTGCAAGCCTCTAGATAGGCACACTTTCACCCTCTGAGAGGGCATACATGGGCATCTTGTGCCGTGTCATCCTTGGTGAAAAAGAGAGGGTGCACTCCTTAATGTGTGCTGGACGAGATAGGAATAAAGGTGTAAGTCGCATCTTGCATGTGGTCTTGGCGAAAAAGGAAAAAAATGTTTAAAAAATGAGTAAAAGTAGTCTTCCAACGTGATGGAGGGTCCAAAAAGTAGTCACACATAAGAAGTAAGCGAGTGTGGGGGCGATTTTTGCCTTTTACGAAGAACCTTCAGTTTTGGTTCTTGTAGAATGAATTGGATCCCCATATTGATTCCAAAAAAAATGGAACCCCAGGTCTGGTTGTGGTCTGTTTCTCAAAATGAAATAAAATTCAAGTTTCTGTTCCAATTTCAGCTTTGCAAACCAGACCGGGTTATGGTTCTGGATAACTTGGTCTGAAATCAGTGGTTAATTGCCAATTAACTCTGATTCTAGACCATTTTTTTCCCGGAAAAGAAATATTTTTCAAAAATTGTTGTTCTGGTTGTAGAATTGGTTCTTAGTTCCAGTTCAGGATCTAGTATCAGGTGCAATTAAAAACCTGGTTCCAGTTCTAAAACCAGGTCTGGGTTATGTACCATTTTCAATCCAGAACTGGGTCTGGTTTTAAACTTTCCAAAAATCAGACCTGGTTCCAATTTGGTTCTGGGTAATTGGAACCAGGTGGAACCAGGTTCTAGCTGGCCAAACTGGGTAATCACCCAAGGCTAAAGTAAACCCATCTTTGGCACCTAAATATTGCTCATATCCAATTTTTTTTTTTTGAGGGTGGTGAATATCACATTGCCAGGTGGTTGCATTTTAGCCAGTATAGCCAGATGAGTGTAGGAAAAAAAAAAGGTGTATAGCCTTAAAGCTATACTTAATTTGTCTACTGGGCTCATTCAATGTTTTTGATTTTAAAAACAATTTATCCCTCATACTTAAGAGCTGCTCCACCATGGTAGCCCCACCACCAGCATTTCTTTTCAAAAAGTTGAAAAAGAAAGAAAGAAGGAAAACCCTGTATATAAAAAAGCAGGGATGGGAGCCCATCACAAGAAATGCAAGGCAAATAAAAGCACCAAAACACAACCCAGTAAAGAACATAACAATCAAGACACCACTAATACACAAGTAAAATAGAAGACTAAGCTTGTGTGAGAGAGAGAGAAGGGTGCTTCACTCGGAGTAAGGACATCAATGTTGATTTTTGCAAAGGGAGTGTGATACATTGTCTTGGACATACTCTTATATTACTTAAAATCAAATGTTTTTTATATGCAACTTTAAAAAAAGTTGACCCTATCAACTTTAATATGACCACACAACTTTTACACCTTCTTCATTTTCTCCATGCTCCCAATTTGATTACATAACAAGGTTTTTCTATTTGATCATCTCCTCACACTTGTGTATAGCCAAATCCTTTATGTGGTCCACACATGAGTTATAACCTATCACACACATCACATGGGCCCTACCTGGCAAAGCATTTTGTATGTTGTCATATGTTGATCCTTATGTCATAATAACTTTAATGTGTTGTCTTCCTATGACAAAATTGTTATAAAAAAAGGACATTCATTGTTGCTTGTTAGTGGATATATTTGTTAATGTTGAATAATGCAAGAGGTGGAAGGTTGTGATAGTAGTGTTTTTTTTTTCAATTTTCTCATGTTGCACCAAAAGTGGTGATCAAGCCAAAAAGAGAGAGAGGTTTAACCAAAATCTGTCTACAAGAAAAATAGAGAAGAAGAAAATCTAGGAATCCTATTACATGTTGTTGAACCATTAGGATCTATTAGTTAAATATGAATTTCAAAAGAAGGAAGTTAGAAATCTCCCAAAATCCTCCAAAAATCTTAACAATTTCATAACTTTTTTCTTTGAAATTTGGTTGTTTTTCTAGAAATTTTCCAAAAATTCCTTTGACCATGTTGCTTGGGATTTTTAAAGCAAAATGGTGAGTATTGTGCATTGACTACCATTTTGTTTTATTTTTGTGATTTTTTTCATTTTAAACCCAAAAAAATCATTTTGACACATACAAATAATTATTGTGAAAAAATTGGCCCTAATAATTCCCTTGAATTTGAAACATATAAATAATCACCAATTTTTTAGAAAAGGTTTTAGCAAGTTGCCAAAATATAAAACTATTTTAAACTTTTCTACTTTCATATCTAGTCTATAGCCAAACTTGGTTAAGTCATCTTTTACATGTTCACCAATTTGGTTATAACACAATATTGAAAGAAAAAAACACACTGCTACCTACATCAATGACATTATGTGAAATAATAAGAGGGTTCAAAATCCCAAAAGGAATGGATATGAAAGATAAAAGAATTTTCAATTTGCATGTTAATTTTGTTGCCTTCATTTTCCACATCAAAGTAAATTGTTGGCATCCTTGTATGAATTATTTAACATACATATTTATGTTGGTTTAGATATTAAAGTTTAAAGTCCTTGCCAGTAATTTAGTTAACTCAAATGGGCTTGTTTTCTTGTTGCTTATAAAGTTGTGGTAAAATAAGATAGTGTAAAGAAGGGGATGACAAATCCTTGTGTTGTGAGATATCTCATCTTAACCATGTGAAAATTTCAATATGAGTGAGTATAGAGACCATTTCAACATTGTGCCAAGTAGAAATCAAAGTACCCCCTTGCATGAAGTTAAAGTTGATACATGAACAACCAAAGAATTCAAAATGAAACAATTACCTACTTACATGACCATTGAGAGCTACCCAGCCAATCAAGACTTCATAACCAATCATGTTGTTTTTATGTCACATGATTTTCCTTTGTGACAAGGTTGTAGATTACTAGGTTTTTCCTCTTTACCGATAGCACAATAGAAATTTCTACAACTTTCTACAACCATGACAATAATGGTTCCCAATCTTTGATCTTCTAATGCTTAAAAAATGCACTAGAAATGAAAACTTTTGGAAGGAACAATAATTCTAGTTAAATAAGATGTCACAAATATTTTCAAAATCGTTGATTTACATTATTAATGTAATGTTTTATATGATTGATACTCAAATTACAAAAAAAACATTTGGGCAAATTCAACAATAGTAAAATGCATAGTTAATCTTTCATTCCAAGCATGGTTGAATTTCTTGAATGCTTCCCTTTAGTGCTAACCATTTTGAAGCGTTGTTGAGCCATGTCCTTTAAACAAGGCTACATATTCAATTGTGCATACAACACTTTACCACTAGAAGTAGATTGAGGGTAACATACAAAGCTTGGTGACCCAATTCCTTAAACTCAACTACCCCTACTAGTAGAGTCCATGTTTAGGACATCGTGAGTTGTGTTTTTATTTTTAAAGCTTGTTGTTGGTTGTTGGAAACCCATTCTTGATTTTTTTTTAAAAACTTAGTGTTGGAGAGGATCAACCCGGGTCTCAATATTTTTAAATATAAATTATAATTCGGTTTTCAAGGTACTCAGTTTTCAAAACTGATTTTCACGAATTCAATTCTCAATTGATAATTTTAATCCTACCCACTAGAGTTTTTCTAAAGTGACCCTGATTTGACCTATTTGGTGCCATTCTTTCATTGCCAAACCCTCTTTTAAGCTTTAAGTTCACTATCGTAAATAAGATTTTCTTAAAATGATGGGAATAAAATGTTGAAACTTAGGATTTAATGCACATGGTTTCAAAACATTTATAATTGTTGTACAACGATCATCACCAGTGGACAATACTAATTTGTAGAAAGCAATTAAGAAAAGACAAATAGGATGAAATTTAGAGTTTAAGGTCCCATTGAATTCTATTTAAGTCCTTTGCATTTTTTTCACGAGGTTTTAAGAATCTCAACCTTTTACGATTTTATGATTTTTATTTCTTTACTTTATGGAAAACTCTATTACCTATTAGGTTGAGAATTGGACCTAGGTTCAGCCCATATGGGAACTTGGGTCTCAATTGAAAAAAATTAATCATTGGACACTAGTGTTTTTTAATAGTCACCTAACACTTGACTTGTATTTTTAAAGTTCCTTTTCCTATATACAAGGGTGAGAATTGGGAATGGTATTTTAAATTCAATACCTTATTTGAATATCGAGGTTTTTTTAACATAGAAAACATGATCAATTCTCATGATGCTGGGTTCTTAGCTTAATGAGAACTAAAATTGAATTTCAGCCCTTGTATGAGAAAAAATGATAACCCATGAAATTTAAGGTGAAAACTGTCTTGAAAATCAAGATGGTTTTCATTTGATTCTTATGAATCGCCAAACATTGGAATGCACCTAGGAACTAACAATGGGGCTCATATTTGCATCGAGTCTATTGGTCTTTTAACCTTAAAACCAAAATATTTATTTATGGTGGATTTTGATGTCGTATTTATTGAATTGCTATATGGCTTAGAAGGACTGGACCTAGATAGAAGGCGATTTCAGTGTATTATACTATTCAAGTTATTTTGTATTATGTGGGATATGTGTGTTGATAATGATGGTTGTATGTGGCAGCATAAGAATGCATAACTATTGTTAGGAGTTTTCTATTGGTTACATATTTACATCCTATTATTATATGTAAATTGAGCTAATTAAGCTTGAAACTTTTTCTATTATGAACAAAATTTTAAATATTTGGTGTGTGGGATATAATTTCAAGTTCTTTGATTTCAAATCATTTTTTTGTTTTGAGATTTCCAAACACGCATCTTTAGTTGTTACTTGTTTTCTATGGTTTATACAAGTTTTCTTTTATTGAATTTGTGTGATTTACATTTTTTTTTCGAGCTTGGATTCTTATATTGTTACATGTGAGTCATATTTTGATTTGCATGTATCAAGCATTGTTCAAAATATTTTTATATTCTGTTGTACGTGTGTTGATAGCAATGAACCATTGTACGCAATCACATAAGAGCACATGATATATCGACTCTTTTTTTTTAACAAAGTGGTGCAAAATTGCACCACAAACAATTAAAAGAAGACTATTCTTTTGTAGATTCTGAAAATTTTCACCAAATTTGATTACACCTCCAAAAAGAGTTCACCACAGGTAAACAGGTTCCTAGTTTTAAGTCAGGTATTTTTGCTGGAATTTCTATTGTTTCCCTAAATGCTAAATACTTTTTGGGATGATGGCCGCTAGTGCTCCATCACCAAAACACCGTAAAAAAAAGGCTGGTGAGGATCCTAACCATCATGGATTCTGAAAATTTTGAACATGAACTGGCCCAGAACTTGGAACCCCTGGACACTGAAGCATGTGGTTTTTCATACAGGACTCCAAACTCACTCCTTTCCTAGTTCTGGTAAACCGGTTGTAGTGGCCTCTCACACTTCAACAACTTCCTCAATGTGCACTGTATATAACTCGAAGCTACATTTTTGTGATACAATAGATCAGATCTGATGGATTGATGCAATACGCTCATGTTTTCCAGTGAATGAGTGTCTGGAACTGAAATATTAGTTAACATTTGTCAGGGAAAGGAGGTGAATTGCAAGAGTCTATGGAGCAAGCATTGCCCATCCCTGGGGCTGTCAGTTTACCACAAATTTTCCTTAAAATCCAGGGTACACAACAAGGGCCACATCCTGGCTGCTGCACAGGTAGTGATGTTCATTGGTTACTTTAGGGATTTTAAAACACACACCAACACATTTTTACAAAGGTCCTGTCCACATGAAACAACAATATATATAATGAGTTCAACCAAGGAGGAGGGCCAGCTCTCTCGTCATTTGCCTATTTTGCCTAAAATTTAAGTGCAACGGTAGCCGAACTCAGAGAATTTGTAATTGATCCATGTATACAGTTAAAACTTAAAACCTTCCATCTTAATACTATTAGTGGGCTTAACTCCAAAGTTAATATGGGAATTTGGTAAGTTAATTTGTGAAAAATTTATTGTCAAAATTTAAAAATTTCCTAAGGACTAAAATTGCTTTATATTGAATAATTTTTGCTCTGTTGGTTCAAAAATTGTGAAATGAAAAACTTATATCTTGTTTCATGATTGGGTTTTGGGTGGTACTATAACTTGGTGTGTAACTTGATGTAATTATTTAATTACTTAGATAATTCTTAAAAGAGATAAGTTGAGTGGTCATGATGCATTGACTTATGTCATGTGTATCATGTGACATTGTTTCCTTGTGATTAATTGTGCAATCTCATGCGGAAACATGTGATTTTGTTTCATTGTGATTAATTATGGAATCACATGGGAAATCACGTGATTTTGTTTCCTTTTGATTATTTGAGGAACCATGTGTTGGATAATCTTTAAAAAGTTTTTTTGACTTGTTTCCTTTTGATTAGTATATAAAGGGGTGTTTGTGACCTTGAGAAACACCACTTTCTTTTATACAAAGTTATGATTTGAATACAAAGTTGTTATTGGAGTTTTGATTTTTGAAAGAACTTTGGTTTTGATTTTTTTGGTGTTGATATAGTGTAGTTCATGGTAGGAGAATGATGAGGCTCATTACCTATGCATAGACACATGTTTTGGTGTTGATATAGTGTAGTTCATGGTAGGAGAATGATGAGGCTCATTACCTATGCATAGACACATGTTTTGGTGTTGATATAGTGTAGTTCATGGTAGGAGAATGATGAGGCTCATTACCTATGCATAGACACATGTTTTGGTGTTGATATAGTGTAATTCATGGTAGGAGAATGATGAGGCTCATTACCTATGCATAGACACATGTTTTGGTGTTGATATAGTGTAATTCATGGTAGGAGAATGATGAGGCTCATTACCTATGCATAAACATATGTTTTGTTGTTGATTGTGTGTAGTTTGTGAGAGGAGAATGATGAGGCTCACTACATATGCATGAACAAAAGGAGTATGAGAAAGTAAATGTGCAACCTATAACATAGATCTTCATATTTATGTAATAAAATACATAGTTTCGATCCTATACTCGTTCGTGTCTTACAGTACCAAAAGTTGAGTTGGGTAATTGAGAGTTTGGGACGATCATGGTCAATGGTTTGTTTTTTGGGTGAATTTTTGCATTGTGGCAATGAAAAGAAAACCTCATTCAAATGCTACAAAAGTTTTTTTGGGATTTTTTGGGCAAATTTCGCCAGATTGCAGGGCAAGTTGCCACGTTTAAATATGACATTCATAAAAGCTATCAATACAAAACAAGATTTTGAAAAAAATCTACAACCCATCTACCATAGAAATGTTGATGTTGTGTGACTTTCAAAATATGAAAGGTTTTTTCTTTTGGACTGGGCCAAACTGAATAAAATAAAATGAGAAACCTTGAACTTGAAAGCCATCCCCAATACCCACCTAATTCACATACCCACATAGTAAGGTCTTTCATGTCAAAACAAAATTAATTACATTAGAAAACCATGGAAATTAAGGTTTGTCAAATCAAACTTTAATATATTGAAATTGGGTTAAAAAAAAATTTCCTGAAAATTCTAGATTTTTATGGTTAGTTTTGAGTGCGCATAAAGAATTTAGAAGGAGGATTAAATCTTTATATTTCATTTTTTTTACATCTTTCTATGAGTGATAACCATTAGGTTGCATAAGTCATTTACTTAAAGAAGCACTCCTCCCATGGGGTGAGGAACTTGGACATTGATAGAATGCATTAAAGGTATCCATATATAAAGTAAGGAAAGCAACATGGAAGCCCAAGTTTGGTGATAAAGGGGCTGGGTGAGCTTAAAAAGCAAGCTGCCAAAATAGTACATTACCATTAAGGGGGTGAAACTCAGAAAAGTATCAATTTTTGTGGTGATCTGAGTACATACCCTCTTCACCCCTCTTTCCTTTCTCCTAAGCGTCTCTCATTTTGTTACACATATTTTCATTGCTGCAACTTGTATTGCTACTATAATTATTCTCAAACTGTGTGCATTAAATTACTAAATAATAATGCAATTTCATTTCCTTGTGGATCACACTGATTTGAAGTTGAAAGAGGGGTTTGGGGGTGGAAGGCGGCCCAAAGCAGGGTGAAGCCAGGGTGACTTTATGGATATCTGTATTGGCTGATGTTTTTCAAACTGTTTTCAGTCGTTTTTAAAAAATTATGTTTGGAGAAATCTGTTACACATGTACGGGAACAGAATGCACAAAAAAAATCCATCTAGGGTTTTTTTTTTTTTTTTTTTCACCACGCAAACTCCAAATTCACTAATTTCCAAGTGCTGGGAAACTACATGCACTTCCCTCCCACTTCACCAACTTCATTAATGTGCATGCTACTCAACTGTCAGGCTCTACTAAAATACGGCCACTTTGAACTAGCACCCACCACCGCACACAATGAAGGATGGATGGTAAGTGATAGGGAAACAGTTTTCTGTTGGGTTCCAGTTCCCTGTCTAGCCATGGTGATTAGCTCAGTTGCTTTTTTTTTCCCACTGCCTATCTACTAACAACCCACAAGCAGGTTGTTAGTAGGGTTGTAGTCAAAACGGCCCATCCTTAACTGCTGTATAAACTATAAACCACCTCCAAAAGGAAACCGAGGTTTGTTCATTGCTGTGCATTGTTTCTTTTCGATCAGCTCTTTCGTGTGTTTGATGGTTCTATTGTTATGGAGTTAGCAACCAAAGGCATTTGCCGCCGCAGCTTTGTCGTGTTCAAAATTTTGGTGGTGCTTTCGGGAGTTGTTATGCGAGCATCAGAGCCTTAGAAGTCTCTTCCTTTGCTTCAACCACGGAGTTTGTTTTGTGTGTGTTTGTGTGTGTTCTTTTTGTTGTTGCATAGGCTACGGGCTTTAGAGCTTGAAGTGTTTTGGATCAGCATTCAATAGAGTTTAGCAACCACCTCTTTCCTTCTCCTTAACCATTAACATTTTAGAGCGATCATTCACTAGGTAGGTCTCATTATGAACTTGCTGTAGAGTTGTGAAGCTTGATAGAAATCGAGCTTTGCGTTTGGATGTGGGTGGAAACAGTGGTGTGTGCTGTGGTACTGAGCTGAGAGTGCAAGGGCAGCTGTTCCTAGAAAAAGGTCTCTTTCCTTTTGGTTGAAGGTGGCAGGCTGATGTACACGTGGTGAGAATTACGAAGGACTATGGCTGACAGTCTACCTTGAAATCCGTGTGGATCATCCATCAAGCACAAATTATCTCTTGTTCTTCAAGCTTCAACTTAGAAGCTTGTTAGCTTGTTCTTCATGGCATACGATGTTGTGCAAGAGGTTTCGAGAATCCTTACAGCTAGCGATGTCGTGGTGGACAAGCTTGTAATTTTTGGAGAGGACGAGTTTACACTTACCTGGCAAGATGGCCCGATGCACGGTGGCACATGGGATGAACTGAGATTGGAAATGGAATATCATCAATGCAAAGTTGATTCTAGCGAAGGGCGGCTTGAGGAACCAGAAGTTGATGGAGATGTTGCACGCGAGTGGATTCTTCGAGCAGCGGATGATATGAAGGAATTGGTGTCTATAGTCCTCGAGAGCACTAATGTGAAGGCCATTTACGTTATCAGATATCGTGAAGATCCCCATTATGTTATTGAGCAGTTTTTGCAAGGTCTCTGCACCAATCATACCATAGTAAGTGCTAGATTTGAAGGAAGATATCGTTGGTATCTGACGAGTGATGTGTGGGACAAATTTGCGGATATGCTTTGTCATAATATAGGCCTCAAACGTTTCAGCCTCTGCCTATTGCATGATGAAGGTAAAAAAGTGAAGCATTCTGAGCATTCTGGTTTTGGCAACGCACTCAAGATGAATCACACCCTTCAAGACCTTGTATTACAATTCACTAGATATATGGAATTAGATTTGGAGGAACTTGTCCAACCATTGATTATGGACGAAAATGGGCACCAAGCCAACTCTACACTCACCGCTCTTCATCTTATGAATTCTGCTATGAGCTCAGTTGGTGCTACCTTTGCAAGGATGCTTCGGAAAAATTCTTCCATAAAGCATCTTGATTTGTCATATTCTCTAAGAAGTGAATCAGCTACTAAAGAACTCATACACTCACTTGTAGAAAACCATTCCCTTGAAACCTTAGACCTAAGTTACTGTGATGGTGTAAAAGGCTCTGTGTTTCCTACCATTATGGATGTTCTATTGGTCAATTTCACCTTGAAAGATATCATATTGGATGGAACTCCTTTGCATGCTAAGGGCAAGCATTTGGCCATCAAGGAAAAATTACAAAGAAATGCAATGTCCAAGGAGTTATATCTCAAAAAGCTGAAGATGGCCCGGCCAACATCTGCAAGAGTAATTTTTTGCGGCTCTCCATATGCCGGTACGCCTTAAATCTCTCTTGGTTGAACTAGAGGACATCAATGTGTTTGTGTTTGAAACTTTGTCGTCGCCTGAATCATGTTGTCACATGGAAATTATAATGTATGACTAATTCATAGTAGAACTATTTTTTTTGCAACTTCTGTTCATGGCACATGAGTGCACCTGTTTATTGTGGAACTATGTAGGCAAAACAACCTTGCAAAAGGCCGTGGTCCGTTCCATTGAACACAGAAGCATGATTAGCAAAAGCATTCTCAATCCTTGCAAAGACTTCATGATGAAGAAGATTGATGGGGGTCAACGGCTACTCCAAGGAAGCAAACAACTTACACACCGCACACGTGGAATTGAGGTACATAGCTTGAGAAGTAGTGAAGGGATTAGATGGTCTATTTGGGACATGGGGGGTCAGGAAGAGTTCCATGGGTTCCATTATTTCATCCTTCCTGATCTAAGCGACACAGGTAACCCATCCTTGTTCCTTCTGGTTTGTAGTCCATATGTATTGAGAGACGAGGGATCCCCTTCAAAGGAGAAGCTTAAACTACCCATAGAGATTCAGAAAGAGTTGGAGTATTGGCTTCGATTCATTGCTTCCAAGAGTCGAAGTACAATTTCCTTCAAACCAAAAGTGATCGTGGTCTTGACTCATTCCGACAAAGTTCCTGGGCTTCTTGCTCTAGCACAGGGGTGTGTCACAAGTTTGAAAGAGCAATTTGCAGAATTGCTAGATGTGTGGTCAGAACCAATTGCTGTTGCGGGCTTTTCTACTGAATCAGCTAGCACTGTGGCTAGTGTTATTGAAGATAACATTGTAACTCTTCTCAAAGCATTGCCAGAAGTGTATGAGGTGTGCAATAATGTGAGATCAGCCTTGAAGGGTTGGATGGTGAGAAATCCAAAAAGTCCGATGATGAATTGGAAAACCTTTTCAGATCTGTGCCAGGAAACAAACTTGCCAGGGTTGGTCAAAGTAACTGCAGAAGGAAGTATGGTAGAAGCAAAGCGAAAAGCAGTGGCAACAAGCATGCACAATTCAGGAGATGTCATCTACTTTGAAGATCTTGACTTTCTAGTTGTGGATCTGGATTGGTTTTGCCATCGGGTCATGGGTCACCTGATCAAGCTAAGGGATGATCGCAGTAAACTGGCCACTGCAACAAACCCAGATGGTTTCACATCAAGGGCATACTTGGAAAACATTTTGGTTGATTCACTGAAATCTTCTCGTGAGCTTGGTTATGGTGGATGTGCCTTGGATGTCACAGCACAGAATTTGGTGCACCTTATGTTGAGGTTAGAGTTGTGTTTTGAGGACACAACCAGGTCTCATGGTGTTGGCAAATTGTTCATCCCAACAATTTTGGACGTTGGTCAAGCAGCAGGCTCATGGAATTGGTCACCAATCAATCAGAACATGAACTCCACCTACTTTGGAAGGAGGCTCCAATGTGATGACCCAATTTGCACCTTCATACCGCAAGGTTTTTTTTGTCAACTGCAGGTACTTTTGTTACCATTCCTAGTCAATTGCATTGGAGAAACTTTGTGGCCAAACTAGTTGGGAGTGAAAACTTACATCCCAAGTAATCTAGAAGATTGATGCAAGGTGGTATTTCCTGCATTATGGAAGGTGTCCATTTCAAGTTAATTTGATCCTATGTCATGTGATTTGGCATTTGATTTTGAGATTGTTATTCCTACAGGTAGTCTTGCACAACAACTTCTTGAAGGTGGTGGATAAGGAAATGAGAGCAGTGTACAAACCCAAAAGAGATTTCATTTATGTAATGCTCAATGGAGTGGAAATTGTAATGGACTACAATGCAAATGTGGGCACCCACATCGATGTGTTGGTATGCTCACATGAGAAGAGTTTTGATGAAGCTCTCGATATTGTTCATGGGCATATCATAGAAAAAATTCGAGAACGCTGTGCTGCTCCAGATGGATGTCAAGGGGTTGCACTTGTGGAGGGAGTCATTCGTACAGAGTGTGTGAAACAGTGCATGTCTTTCAGGGAGCGACGAGACCAAGCAGTGCTTTTAGAAGAGTTGAAGCAAGCGGTTCGTTCTCATGGGATTGGCTACCAACACCCATGGGATGAGTTGAGAGAAGGGAAAAATGTTATTCTTCATGTAGCTTGTGAATCTGCCATGGACCTTATGGGGACGAGAGAGAGAGAGGATGTGGTGCGAAGAGGATTGCAGGGTGTAGAAGAGATTGTTGGCGCCCATCAGGATCAGTCCACTGTAATCTCAAGAGGATGGTTGTCGAGTTCAAGTTCTTCGAGCATATTAGGCTCCTACTTGAAGCCTCGCTCCAATAATCAGCGCAGGACCATTTACAGTCCAAGTGATGTATTGACTGGGACAAACAGGTTGCAAGGAGAGATACAAGAGCTTGATCGATCACCCCAGCATCAAGACAAACCAGTGGGTGAATTAGCATGTGAAATCCAGCAGCTATCAACTGTTGTTCATGATACACACAATCTCATGTATGACACACGCAATCTCATGTATTGTACGCATGAGCTTGTCAAAAATGATGTTTTGAGTGTTACCAGACTCATACGCGACTTGATCTTGAACTCCTCACAACGTCAAGTTCCACGCATTGTACTCTTCACCGAACAAGATGCTAGTTTCAAACAAAAATTGATCACAAAACTGGTTCCAGGGATGAAAGCTCTTCAACTTCATCTACTTTGTGAATACAAGGGACAGGAGCACATAGTTGAAGGACAAGCTGGTTGTCAAGTGATCCTCCAAGACAAGAATTGGAAGAAAGTTCACGAGTTGGTGGTGGAGGGGTTGAAATGGGTTTTCTTGGCTGCCAAAGTGGGGGCACACATTGCAATGGGGCTGGGGAACATGGTTCCAAATCCTAATTTGGAATATGGAAAGGCTGTTGTTGCGCTTGGTGAAGGTGTGCCAAAAGACCCACCAATAGACTTGGCCACTGTCAGCCATGGAAAGCTTGTGAGGGATGAGGCATCTGCCAGCAGAACAGCAGAGAGTACATCTGCAGAGCAATGGTTGGTGAATTTTTTGAAAGATAAAGACATTTTAAATAAATTTGGGTTGCAGAGAGTGATCTACAAGGACACAGGAGAAATGGGATGGATCTGTCAAAAACATTTTGACCAAGGCATACGTGTTGGGGAACTGGATGGATTTCCAAGTCGACCTTAGGTAGGACTGTACACTAGAGGGATTGAATCTTGGGGTTTCTGTCCAAACATGCCATTTCTTAGAATGTAGACTCCCCTTCTGAGATCCCAGCTGTGCTGTTAGCGGTGAGTTTGATGTGATTATTGTGCTCACGGAAGTCCAACAAGGCAAGAGAAGAAGAGTTTCTTAGGCTGAAGTGCGTGGCAATAAAGCAAGCCCGGCAGGTGGGAAGAGGAATCCAAAAGGTTGAAGCAGTCAGACATTTCCAGAGCCGAACACAGATGTTGAGGAGCAGTAGGAGCAAGAGGAGAAGGTGACTACAGAAGGCAGATGAAGTCTGAAGCTAAACTCAGAGAGCATGCAGAGATGGAAGCTGTCAACAAGACGAAGAGGTCGGAGCTTGTAGCTGCAAGCAAGAAGCAAGCGGAGTTTGAAGCTGCAAACAGAAAGCAGACAGAGGATGAAGCTCACATTAGGAAGCAGGTGGGGCTTGCAGCTGCGAACAGGAAATGGGAAGGGGAAGAATCTCACACTAGGAAGCATGCTGAATTGGAGATTGAACGGAGGAAGCAGGCTGAGAATGAAGCTGCAGATAGGAGAAGACAGGCTGAGGAGGAGGAGGAGGCTAAGAGCCAGAAAATGGCTGAGAAAGAAGCAGGTTATCTTTAGCAGGAGGAAAATGCTGAGCTAGAAGCTAACCCTTGCAAGAAACAGATGTTGAAAGCTCAACCCAGAAATGAGGCAGAGGAACTAGCAAACCACATTAAGAGTGTAGACAAGGCACGGCAGCAGCAGGGGAAAGTACCAAGCACAGTGTAGCCTTAGAAGAAGCAGCAGATGGGTGCAGGTTGATATTTTTGTTTTGTATATGGGAAATCAAAAAACATACGATGCAAGCAATGCAAGTGGGTACATTACTGGTATGCATTTTTCTAACACACTGTGTTTAAGTGGGCAGAGGTTGTCTGGAATGTCATCATGTGGGTTGGGATGTTGTGGGGTCATACCCATGGCCTTGATTGATGTGTTTGGTGATGATGATATATGCAGTTCATGAACGTACAATTTGGTTGTGTTTTTGGATGTCCAGTTGTACAGAATGTCAAATGCAGCATTGCGTTCCTGTCCACAAGTTTGAATGCCGAGGTCCCGAAACAGGGAGCCCTGGGAGCCTGGATACTGGTAGTCAGACAGTCTCTGAGGTGCATAGCCCTGGAATCTCAAGGAGTGAGAATCATAAGGTCTTCGTTGACTTCACAGACACCAGCAATGTGAGTGAAGTAGGACCACCAGCACAGGTGTTTTTGAATCCTGATGGAGCAACTGCGATGCAACAAAAGCTGCCATCTTGGACTGTGGGCTGTAATGGGCAACAACGTGCAAAGGCAAAGAAGGTTTGTTGGGAGAAACTAACCTGGAAGCTCCTTTCCACTTTTGTTTTTCCCCTTTCCAACCCACAGACAGTATTGGGGTAGCCTCTATGGTTCTTAAGAAGATAGTGTGGATTGCAGTTGAGGTGGGGGAATTAAGCAGAGGGAAAAGCCTCCCAGAAGCATGTTAAATGCTGGATCATTATGTGGACGCTGTGGAATAAGGTAAAGATTCGATACTAGTTGTGACAGTCCCCCCCTTTTGCTCCATTCTTTGTTTCATTGGTGGTTGGTGTTGGCGTGGTATTGGTGGAATTGCTCAGCATTTCTTTGACACATGCATCTCTTTCTGCTAGGAGAACACATTGGTATTCTCAGACAGATGTACTTCTGTTGTGCAAATGCAAAGGTTAGGTGAGGTGGCTTTGGATATAGATCTGCTAATTTACTGCTTTTCTATCCCATTTGAGCAGAAGACAGTAGGGAATTTGCCACCTCATGTACCCTAGGTTATGCCAGGAAGGATGATACAGATAATTAGTTTCCTTACAAAGTTTTGGTTGGAATTGAATGTTGTACATGGGCCTGAGCTCTATTGTCTTCCAATCACTTCCAACTGAAGAATCTGGTCCAGTAGGTCAATTCACATGAGAAAGAGGGTTTTCTTCAAGAAACAGAAAGGGCCAGTTGGAGTATCTACTGTCCAGGATTTCTAGAGTTTTGAAATTTCTAACCTGAGAGCGAGAAAGATGAGACATGCTGAGCACATATGAATTGTATGTGTGATTTCAGGCTTTCTATTGACTTGATGCAAATGATTTACGTGGACAAAGTTGTTGCAGAAAGGTTTCTTGATGATTCCATTCAAGAGACGACACTTATTCACCACCATTTTGGTGGGTGTCTGCAGTCACAGGTATTAGTCTCAAGACTAGAGTGAAGATATCTTTCAAATGCAGAAACTGCTGTTCTCTGGTTGACCTACGCACTACATACATATGTCCATCTGGTGTCATGGATTTCTTTAGTCTGGATCTGCTTGTCTTGCTGTTTGATCAGACATTCATACTGTTCTAGAACTAGTTAATCCTATTTAAAGCTTGGAGATGTAGGGGAGGAAGAGGGTTAATGTGGGGGCTATTCTGATGTTCTGCTGTCAGGTGAAGTGTATACAGTGCCTGCATGAATCTAATCGATATGAACCCATGATGGATCTTCTTGTGGATATCCAAGGCAATGCTAAGTCCGTGGAGGATGCCCTTGCTCAATTCACAGATACTGAATTGTCAGATGGTGCCAACAAGTATAAGTGTGACCAGTATGTGCTTGTCATGTGCTCTGGAAATATTGGTGGTTGCTTTCATGTCCATCTCCAAAGCCAGGAAATTGAACAGTTTTATGCTCCTGGAGACAAGTTGTAAGACGTAGTGTATTTTTGTCCGAGAGTTGTCTAATTCATGTGTGCAATGTAGGCAAGTACACTTGGATCCAGAATTGTACAAAGTTGGTAAAGGTGGATTGCAAATGGGTAATCCAGATGGTGTAACATGCAGGACTTTGTGAGTGGTTTGCTGAAAGAGATGGAGACTGTGCTCCCTCACCTGTTCAAAGGATTGTGATTTGGGTTTATTATTACTTTTCCTCGTATCAGGTATGCGAAAAGTTGAAATCTTCTCAACGCAATGAAAATACTTTTAACTATAAGTTTCTTCCTTCACACCAAAAGGGCCCCAAAACAAAAAATTATCACAAAAGATTGCGGTAGAACATGTGAGGAGGACAACCTCAGAAAAGCTTTATAGTGTATTTTAAGGTTACATTACTTGACATAATAGGGTTTGTGAAAAGCCTTGGATGGAAAGTTGTTTGATGCCATGAAAGATCGTTAGCTGTAGGCATTTTTATGGGGTTATTAACTCTGTTTCAAACACACTTACCTCAGTTCTTACCCTGGTGATGATGGCCTTGTGAGGGGTTCCTGTTGTGAACCTTGAGCTCCACCCTTGGGTGCCACAACAGTAACCCCTGACCAGGGTGTTTTGTGCCTTCCCCTATACATAATATACTATTAGTGTGCTTTTTATTGGCACATTGTGACCAGATAACTGTAAGGTCTACCACAATATGGGGGTGTTTTTGAAGTGAAACCACTAAATGGGTAAAGGTCTGGGCCTTTTCATTAGCCAAACTGACTAAAATTTCATACTTAGTATGATGTTTATTAATTTGTTAATGGTGCATTTCAAGTTCAAAATTTAATTTTGCACGAGTCTCTTTGATTTGCCCATCGCAGACAATGGACCAAACTTTGGAGAGTCCCCAATACACAAGTATGCACCGCAAACATGTAAGTCCAATTTTTGCCCCCAATTCCAAGAGGATAATGTTGGGCAAAGCATATGGGACAAAGTGAGGTCCTAGTTGAATACCGATTATTTTTTTGTACTTTATGAGAACTTTAATGACCGTGCATAGTTGGTACCAACCATTATGTGCAAAACCATGTTGAACTTGTTGTCTCATGCGACTAGTCAGAATATGCATAAATATGGTTCCAACACAATATGTGATGCTTGTAATAATGACCCATTATTTTGTGAGATCTTAGACTTAGGATGTGAGAGATATGGAATTTTCAGTGATTTTTGTCACTACAACTTCAAATAAATCTTTAAAAAATAGGTTTTGGAAGGAGAAACCAGTTGAGAATTGTGTTCACACTTGAACGTCTACCATTGAATTCAAGTATGATAATGGTTTCATACTGGACTCTTCAAAAATGGGATATACCTTGCCAACAATGTCATATGTTTATTTCACCCTATATTCTAACATTTCACACTTGGGGCCAATGGCACAGGCCACACTAGTGTAACTTACTTTTGCTTATGGCTCTTTCATTACGGGTTGTTCTGTCTGCCATGTCGTCTCTTCCTATTAAAAAGATTTTTAATCCACACCAACAAAAGTCCCAGCTCCTTCAGATTTTTGCAAAGAAAAACTTTACATAGAAAACTGTTGGAATCATTGTTTGAGTCCAAAATCCTTCAGAGGGTTGTTCAATCAATAAAGTGTAAAATACACAAGGGCCATGCCTTGGTTTTCCAATGCAAATATTTCAATTGAAAATGTAAACATATATCACAATTCACACATCTAGTGTGGCATGTGCTGTAGGCACAAGTGTGGACCCATTACAGAATAGGGCAAACTCGAAATATGAACCTAATTTTGCAAGGTACAAATTCAATTTTTGAAGAGTTAAATATGAAAAAAAATCAGCCTTGAATTGATTGGTACACCTCCAAGTGTGATCATGTTCTCAACTGATTTTTCTTTCCATAACCTGGTTTTTTGTAATTTTATTTGAATTTTGAGGGGGAAAATCACTCTAAAATCACTTACTTCTCTTGCATCTTTGGTTCAAAGCTTACAAAATAAATTCCATTAGATCTTGCTCATCGAGAGCTTTCCAACAAAACCAAAGGCAAATTCAAATTCCTCTAAATTTTTTAGTTTTCGTTTAAATTTAATGTTTAATGAAAAAATCATTCAATATACAATAACTTTTACGTTGTGATTCCAAACACTATGAAACCAAACGAATGCACCTTACTACTCATCAATAGCTTTCCAAAGATACCAAGAATGGAGTCCAAGAATGAAATTAGGTGTATAAGTATAGTTGAAAATTTAATAACTTGATAAATTTATAATTATTTAAGAGGAGTTTATCAAGTGCAAAAGAGCAAAAAGGAAAAGAGAAAAACGTGAAGAAAAAGAAAAGTTTAAAAAAATGAAAAAAAATTATAATATTAATGGTTGCAAAATTCAACATTAAATTTAGATTTAATGTTAAAAGATCTCGAAGTGAAAATTGGAGGGGATTATATAAAATTATGAAGCAATTCCATTCCCAAAATTAGAAGAAAACAAATTTGTTTTGTGGGAGTCATGGAGTTTTGAAGATTTTGGCCCAAAGGTGGGTTTTTGATCATATTGTCTTCACTTGAACCTTTTTGGATCTATACATCATAAAAAAATACAACTATGGAGAAAATTTCAAATGGTTTGGACGTGTATCGAGACAGATATGAGGATTTGGAATTTCAACTTTAATTTCAATGTCAATTTATTTTGGAAGTGATATCTTCTTGTGGTCATCATTAATAAGGTTGAAACTTTGAATAGATGTGGAAATGTATTTTTAATATGTGTCCTAAAATTTCAAGTCGTTTGGAAATGTTGAAAAGAATTTTTAAATCATTTTGTGTTTGGGTCCCAATTTGAAGTTATTTTCCAAGTTTGTCAAGATTTTCCGTTTGAGAAAATGAAATGATCCAAAGATTCCAAAATTGAGAATAAACATATTTTTCCATGTCATAACTAAATTTTACATATCCAAATTGATATGTGAACGGTGGAGGTTTGGGAAGTTTTTAGTGTTGGAAACTTACATCAAAAAGGTTTTTTAAACAAAAGTTTGTAAATGAAGCAATCACAAAAGGAATACAAGGGAAGGGCTTTGGAGTTGGTGGATTAATGCAACTACATCTTCAAAAGTTACATACCAAAACACAATATGAAGTCATGTGTTTAATACCATATGAAATAATATATCAATTACACATATACCTTAAACCTATGTATAATACTTAAGTCATAAACACATATATATAACCAAAATCCTAGCCTTAACTTTAGAAAACCAAAGAAGGAAAGAAGAACCCCTTGAAGCGATTGTAAATGTTGCTTTGAAAAATGGTGGATGGCCTTTTTCAAATTGGAGGAGAAGAACTCCCAAATGTTGAAAACATTTATTAATTTCTTGATGAATAATGATTATTGGGACTTCATACTTGGTGAAATAAGAATTTACTTTCCCAAAAATTTCTACAACATAATAAATTCAAGCTAACAAATCTTGGCATGAAAAAGCTCATACAAACTAGCTAGAATGAATGTCACTAGAAAAAACTAGCTTTGTATAACCATTTAATTTATGACTATGGGTGACTATTTGTTGTTTGCAACTATCATTGGTTATATTTCTCTAACTATTTTTAACATTTGGTTCTGCTTATAAACACATTGCAAATAACTTGGGACTAATGTTCTTTTCACTCTTCCATTTGAACAACTTTTAACATGCTTTCCATCGAAAAAGACCGATCTATATCCCAATAGTCGCAAATGTGGTGAAATGATTTACAACCTTTAATGTATTTAAAATTGATTTAAAGTATTGCAAGGTGTATGGGTTTATATTAGTATATTCTATTCATTAATATATGGTTGGATATTATGATGTTAATGTGTGTCGATGGGTTATGTATAATGGTTGTATATTTAAAATTTAAAACATTATTATTTTCAACTTATATATATAAATTAATTACATCAAAAATTTACTAAAATAATACTGAAATCACAATAAAGGTAGTAGTTATCCATTAATTTTATTAAATATCTAGTTTATAGTTAAATTTAATACTTTAAATATTATTTTACATTACTATTAAAATATTAATAATATTTTTATTTTTCTTAAGTTATTTCATGTAATTACTGTATTTATAGTATATTAATTATATTTAATTAAATTTGTTGATAACTTACAATCACTTATTTAGAAATATATATTAAAAATAAAAAAATTCCACTAGAATTTTGTAATAAAAATAAGTTATTCATAACTTATAATTTATACTTGAACAATTTACTTTTATATTTTAAAGTAATTTTAATGGAATTACCTTAATTAATGTAATTGATTTAAACTGAAAATTTAACATATAAGTTAAAAGAAATGTTTTTGATAATATTAAATTTTATGATAATATCTAGTATTTGGGGAATAAAAAACATATTCTAATAAGAGAACATAAATATTAGTTGCTGTAATTACAGATCAATTATGTAGTTTATAATTTACCTTGTTGTTAATGATTTTGAATAATAATCTTAGCATAATTAAACAAATTCATGTATTTATTGAATATAACGAGTTGAAGTATAGTAAATGATCACATCTATTTTTTATACTTGTAAATTGAAAAGAAATAAATAATTTTATGATATATATTTTAGAACTAATTATTTTCGCTTGTATAGTTTTTTAAACAACCACTGTAATCAAAGTGTAAATAATGAATGAATAAAGAAATTACTGATACACTAATTAAAAGAGTTTCATTGTTTATAATCGATGTTTCAGTATTTAGAGCTTGCAATTTTAGTCTATAATCTGACTTTAAAATTTTAAAGTAATTTTACCATAAGTAGAGTTACTAATATTATTTATTTATTTTCAGGGATTATATTAGATTATTTATGAATATATTTACATATATACAGAAAATATGTTTTTCTACATAGTAATATGAGTAATTTGATTGTAATTAAAATCATTCGATGTAATTTCTACATATTATTGTATTTTTTAAATATGTTTAATTATTTATAATGAATAAGTTCTATTAAAACTAAAATTTTCCAAATTTTGATATTTTGAAATTGATGAAAAATTATTTCCCAATGAATACAGCAATTGATATTAGTTAGTTAGTTATTATTTATATATTCCATTTTCATACATATTAAATAAATAAATATATTTGAACATAATTTTAGTCTTATGTATGTATTATATACATATATAATAATTATTATTATAATTATAACAAATCCATATAAGTAATTTTTAATAAAATTGAATGGTTATTTTATTTGTGGAATCTACTTTCTTTAAAAATTGAATTACATAATTGTGTAACAGAATCATATTTTTGGTTTAAAATAATGTAACCAGTTATCAAAAAAATTATGTTACTTATGGAATTAATTAGTTTGTTAATAATCAATTAACCAATAATGATTTTTTTCATGAATTAAGTAATTAGTTAGTTACCTACATAATTACATAGTAAAAAAAATAGGATTAAAATTTTGGAATAAACCTTTTAAATAGAAGTGGTTTGCAATTACAATTTTTAATTGTAAGATATGTTGTAATTAGGTTCCAACTCTAAAAACATTTTTATCAATTCTATGTTACATTCTGATTTTGAAAAACATATAAATGTTTTGTGGTACATTGTCATGTTTGAGAACAACTTCCATTTGAGATGAACCAATTAAAAATAATTAACCCAAAATTCTAAGGAAATAATTATATATTTATCCTTTAGCTACCCTACCTCTTTAATCAACCTACCAACATATTTATTGACATATTTACCTGCATGGTAGATATGTGGCCTAGTGGGTAGATGTATATCTAATTAAATAGGTATGTGAATCCTTCATACCTATTTACTTGGTTTGACCTATTTACATACATGTCTACCTAAATATATTTTGGACAAGCTTAATCAATATGTAGCATGGCACAACTTGATTATGCCACATTTTCAAATTTTAAAAACATGCAAACATATAAATTACACATTTAGATTATTTCAGAATTGTAATTGTGAATGGCTTTAGAAAAAAATATAAGAAAATTTGAACCTTAGTTTGATTTCAAGAAACACTTCATGATTTGCAAAAATCGATTTGCTTTTGTGTAAATGAAAAAATGAGAATTGCTAATATGTAATTTGGGGAAGGCTCCCAAGGAGGTGGAAGAAGAAACCTTAAAAGAAGGAGGAGTTGTGGAGGCCATGGTGAGAGTCATTGAGGTCAACAATCAAGTAGTGGCTCAAATTGCTATTATTGCTAGAAACTTAGACACATGATAAATTATTTTTAACAAAGGGAACATGAATGAGGAATGGGATGTTGCAAGAAGGCAACTATGCATCAACAAGTAAGCAAGGTGATGGACAACTCTTTGTGATGTAGCATATGACAAACATTTTCATGACAATGTTGTGACATTTTCAACTATTTTGCAACAATGTTGTCAATACACTATATAAATGACCACATGTGAATTTTATTTTGATTTTTTGGTGTTGTTCAAGTTTTTAAAAACATTGAAATAATTTATTAATTAAGTTCTAGTACACTAAGTTAATAATTAAATGATAAAACATAAATAATTGTAATTACAGCTTATATTTCAGAAAACTTTAAATAATTATTCAATAATTAAATGCAATTTTTTTGTTGATAAGATCCGTTATCATTCATTTATACAATTAAATATGCATTTATTTAATGTATATTACTCAAATTTATCTTTATTTATTTAATTACATTATTATATTATAAAATAAAAATAAAAGTAAAATTTCCATAAAATTACGAATTATGTATAATTATTTAATTAAAATTTCAATGCTATAAATAATATTGTAGATCATAATTAATACAATTAGTTAATTATATAAATTAATGGGTAAAATCATGACCAAAAATAAATATATAAATTGTCATATAAAAATAAACATTACAATTCCATAAAGGTATTAACTATATAGAATTATTTGATACGTTTAAAATTAGAGGTTAATATTTACATTATTATTTTACACCATAAATAATATATATTTTGATCTATTTATGAATGTTATATGCGAATAAATCATATATTAAACACATCAAATTTTATTATATAAATTTTTAATCAAATATAGTTTTTAGATTTGGGAGGTATATCGTTATTTATATTATCTTGGATGGAAAAAGATTCCATTTATAATTAAATCATGTGATTGAGTTGTAAAGAAAATAATGGTCGTTGAAAAAATGGTAGTACTGGATACCAATCCCACTTGGGAATTGGTGACTTCACCGAAGGAAGAAAAAACAATTGGGTGCAAATGGGTGTACAAGGCCAAACATAATGTAGATAGATTTATAAACAAGTATAAAGCAAGGTTGGTTACTAAAGGTTCTATTCAAACTTATAACATAAATTATGAAGAAACTTTTAACCTAGTTGTTAAGATGACAATAGTAAAACTTGTAGTTTTTAAGAAGAAATTGGAACCAATATAACTATTGTGAATGTGGACAATGGAGAATGATTTCTTCTTACAAGTGGGCTTTATTAGTATCTAGATGCCCATTTTTGTTTACATGTGTGAAAGGATTAGGTGTGGGTTTCTACAAATGTGAACCCTCCCTCCGATGTGTTTGTAGATTAGTTGATTATAGATATGTTGTAGTAATAGTCTTCTACCTATTCCTTGGAAACTCTATCATTTGTTATATTGAGTGTTGGTTATCTTGTTTTTATCTTATTGAAAGAGGCGATGATGGCACATGTAGGTGCAATTGGGGAGGTTCTTTGGATCAACCATGCACCACACTCTTTGTGTTATGTATTAGTTTGATATTTTACCCATGGAACAACCATGAAGGCTTGAAACTAGAAGTAGAACAATTGACAATTGAGAAAAAAATGGTTGTGATTTGTAAATTATAGTTATAGGGAATGATTCCAAATATGAGCCATATAGGATTCAAAGAAGGTCAAGTCCCAAGGAGGACAACTCGCTAAATGACACTCTTTTCATTCTTTTCAAATGTATTGATGTTATCAAATGAAACCTTTCTTGAGAAACAAAGCAAAAAACAATTTCAATTCTTCATATATGGTACCAAATGGAGCTCGATAAACTATAATAGATCCGGATCTTATTAGGTAATGTAGAAGAAGGTTGCGAGGAATTTGAAAACCACAAAACAAATCCAATCAATACCACCAACTCTAGAGGATCCTTGTTGTCTTTGTTATGAATCAACCAAACTTGTAGTTGAAAATCACTTTGGTTGTTTAAGTTTTAACACCCTTACATGGTCAATCAACTACAAAATGGTCAATGTGTCAAAACATCTGTTCTTTACAAAGATCAAATTGCAAAAGCAAATATTTGATAATCTAAATTTTTTTTTGTTAAAGATGGAACGTTGCCATGAGTATTGTGATTGAATCTAAAATTTGATTATTTATCTTTATTTCGATGTTTCAGTACTTCTTAGCAAGGTTACATGAATTGTTGGTTTCGAAATAATGTATGGAGAGTAAGTAAAATGTTCGAAGCAATTTTTTGGACAAAGTCAGATATTTTAATCCATTCAATTTGGATTTGGCAACATTGTAACCAAAGAGGAAGTGGCATGAAGCTTCAAATAGTGAGGGTGAAAACATGATAAAGTGCACAACTAAAAGTAGTTGCCAAGCTCCTTGTCAAATGAATAAAAAATAGGACCAAAACCCATTAAAATTTTGTTATACATTCAATATTTTTAGTTGAATGATAAATAACAAGATATTTTTCATTATTATGCATTTATTATTTATTTTTGAATTGTAAAAGTAGGTTTCAAGTAGAATTTTCTAAATGTAAGTAACTTTCAAACCTACTTTTTCTAGTGTAGAATATATTTGTTAACGTTGAATAATGCAAGAGAATGGAAGTTTGGGATTTAGTGTTTTATTTTTCAATTTTCTCATGTTGCACCAAAAGTGGTGATCAACCAAAAAAGACGTTGAGCCAAAATTTGTCTACAAGACAAATAGAGAAGGAAAAAAATCTAGGAATCCTATTACATGTTGGTGAACCTTTAGGACCTATTAATTAAATATAAATTTCAAAAGACGGAAGTTAGAAATCTCCCAAAATCCTCCAAAAATCTTAGCAATTTCATAACTATATTTTTGAAATCTGGCCATCTTTCTAAAAAAATTCCAAAACATTCCTTTGATTGTTCTTTGGGATTTGTTTTTAGCAAAATGTTGAATATTGTGCATTGCCTAAAATTTTATTATATTTTGGTGATTTTTTGCATTTTAAGCCAAAAAACATATTTTGACACATACAAAGAATTATTGTGAAAAAATTGGCCCTAATAATTCCCTTGAATTTGAAACATATAAATAATCACCAATTTTTTACAAAAGGTTTTAGCAAGTTGCCAAAATATAAAAATATTTTAAACTTTATTACTTTCATATCTAGTCTATAGCCAAACTTGGTGAAGTCATCTTTTACATGTTCACCAGTTTGGTTATAACACAATATTGAAGGAAAAAAACACACTGCTACCTACATCAATAATATTATGTGAAATACTAAGAGGGTTCAAAATCCCAAAAGGAATGGATATGGAAGATAAAAGAATTTTCAGTTTGCATGTTAATTTTGTTACCTTCATTTTCCACATCAAAGTAAATTGTTGGCATTCTTGTATGGATTATTTAACATACATATTTATACTGGTTTAGATATTAAAGTTTAAAGTCCTTGCCAATAATTTAGTTAACCCAAATAGGCTTTGTTTTCTTGTTGCCTATAAAGTTGTTGTAAAATAAGATAATGTAAAGAAGGGGATGACAAATCGTTGTGTTGTGAGATATCTCATCTTAACCTTGTGGAAATTTCAACATGAGTGAGTAGGAGACCATTTCAACATGTTGGGACCATTGTGCCAAGTAGAAATCAAAGCACCCACTTGCATGAAGTTCATTGTAAACTTGGTGCATGAACAACCAAAGAATTCAAAAGGAAACAACTACCTACTTACATGACCATTGAGGGCTATCCACCCAATCAAGACCCTATAACCAATCATGTTGCTTTTATGTCACATGATTTTCCTTCTTGGCAAGGTTGTAGGTTACTAGGTTTTCCCTTTTTATCAATAGCATAATAGAAATTTCTACGACTTTCTACAACCATGAAAATAATGGTTCCCGTATTTGGTCTTTTGATGCTCAAAAAATGGATCGGAAAAGAAATTTTTTGCAAGGAACAATAACTCTAGTTTAATAAGATATAGAATAGATGTCACAAATATTTCCAAAATCATTGATTTACGCTATTAATGTAATGTTTTATGTGATTGCAACTCAAATTACAAAAAACCATTAGGGAAAATTCAGCAGTAGTAAAATGCATAGTTAATATCTCATTCCAAGCATGGTTGAATTTTTTGAATGCTTCCCTTTAGTGCTAACCTGTTTTAAGCGTTGTTGAGCCATCTCCTTTAAACAAGGCTACATATTCACTTGTGTATACAACAACTTATCATTATAAGTAGATTGAGGGTAGCATAAAAAGCTTGGTGACCCAATTCCTTAAACCCAACTACCCCTCTCAGTAGAGTTCATGTTTAGGATCTCATTAGTTGTGTGTTGTTTTTTTTTCAGCTTGTTGGTCACTGGAAATCCATTCTTGATTTTCTAAAAAAATTTAATGTTGGAGAAAACTGACCCGGTTCTCAATATTTTTAAATATGAATTATAATCCAATTCTCAAGGTACTTGGTTTTCACTCATTTGAGAGGAAATGGTTTTCAAAACTGGTTATCACAAATTCAATTATCAATTAAAAAAATAATCTACCTATTAGAGTTTTTTGTAAAGTGACCTTGCTTTGACCTATTTGGTGCCTTTATTCCATCCCTGAACCAGCTTCAATTCATTGTCATAAGTAACAATTTAAAAAAAAAAATGGGAATAAAATGTTGAAACTTAGGATTTAATGCACATGGTTTCAAAACATTTATAGCCGAAGTACAACCACCATCGCTAGTGAACAATATTCATTGGTAGAAAGCGATTAAGAAAAGGCATATAGGATGAATTATAAAGTTTTGAGTTCCTATTGAGTTCTATTTTAAGTCAATTGTATTTGTTTATTGGGTTTTAGAAATCTCATCCTTTATATGATTTTTATTTCTTTACTTTATGAAAAATCCTATTACCTATTGGGTTGAGGATTAAACCTAGGTTTAGTCCAAATAGGAAGTTGGGTCTCAATTTTTTTTTAAAAATGATTGAGACTAGTTTTTTTCTTAACAATCACGTAACATTTTACATGTATTTCTAAAAATCCTTTTCCTATATACAATGTGAGAATCGGGATTAGTATTTTAAACCCAATACCTTCCCAAGGTATCAAGTTTTTTTAACAAAAAGAACATGATCGATTCTCGTGATGTTCGATTCTTAGCTTAGTGAATTCCAAAAAACTTGAATTTTAGTCCTTGTGGGAGAAAAAATCACTTTTGGCATTTTGAGATTTCAAAACACACATGTTTAGATGTTATTTGTTTTCTATGGTTTATGAAAAAAAATTTGCATTGAATTTGTGTGATTTGCATTGTGTTTTTTGGGTTTGAATGTTTGTATTGTTACACGTGAGTCGTATTTTGATTTGGAGCTATCAGGTATGATTCAAAATATTTTTATATTTTGTTGTACGTATGTTCTCGACAATGAATCATTCTAAGCTTTGACATAAGAGCACATGTTATATGACCTTTTTGTTTAAAACAAAGTGGTGTAGAATTGCACCCAAAAAAGTTAAAAGAAGAATATTCTTTTGTAAATTTTGAAAAAAATTCACCAAATTTGATTACACTTTGAAAAAGAGTTCACCACATGTAAACAGGTTCCCAGTTTTAAGTCAGGTGTTTTTCGCCAGATTTTCTATTGTTTCCATGGATCTAGATACTTTTTGGGCTGATGGCCACTAGTGCTCCATCATCAAAATGGCCAAAGAAAGGCTAGTGAGGATCCTACCGATCATGGATTTTGAGAAATTTGAACATTAATTGGCCAATAACTTGGAACCCCTGGACACTGACAAGCATGTGGGTTTTCATACAAGACTCCAAACTGGCTCGTTTCCAAGTGCTGGTAAACCACTTAACACTTCACCAACTCCCTCAATGTGTGCCGTACATAACTCGAAGCTACATAGTTTCTGACACAATTCAGCAGCTCAGATGGATTGATGGAATACACTCATATTTTCCAGTGCATGATTGTCTGGAACTGAAATATTAAGTTAACATTTGTCAGGGAAAGGAGTTGAATTGCAAGAGTCTGCAGAGCAAGTATTGCCCATCCCTGGGGCTGTCAGTTTACCACAAATTTTCCTTAAAATCCATGGTACACAACAGGGGCCACATCCTGGCTACTGCACAGTGAGTGATGTTCAATGGTTACTTTAGGGTTTCTGACAAGTATATTTGAAACACCCACCAACACAGTTTTACCAATGTCCTGTCCACATAAAACAACAATTTATAAAATGAGTTCAAGCAAGGAGGTGGGCAAGCTCTCCAGTCATCTGCCTATTTTGCCTAAAATTTAAGTGCAACGGTAGCCGAACACAGAGAATTTGTAATTGATCCATGTATACAGTTAAAACTTAAAACCTTCCATCTTAATACTATCAGTGGGCTTAACTCCAAAGTTCATATGGGAATTTGCTAAGTTAATTTGTGAAAAAATCATTGCCAAAATTTTTAAAAATTCTAAGGATTAAAATCGCTTTATATTGAATGACTTTTGCTCTGTTGGTTCAAAAATTGTGAAATGAGAAACTTATACCCTGTTTCATGATTGGGTTTTTGGTGGTACCAAAAGTGGAGTTGGGTAGTTGAGAGTTTGGGATGGTCATGGTCAATGGTTTGTTTTTGGGCGAATTTTTTCATTGTGGCAATGATAAGAAAACCGCATGCAACTGCTACAAAGGTCTTTTTGGGGCTTTTCGGGCACCTTTTGCCATATTTCCAGGACAATTTGTTAAAAGTTGCCACGTTTAAATATTACATTCCTAAAAGCTATCAATACAAAACAGGATTTTGGAAAAAATCTACAACCCATCTAGGATAGAAATTTTGATGTTGGGTGACTTTCAAAATATGAGGGGTTTTCTCTTTTGGACTGGGCCAAACTGAATAAAATAAAATGACAAACCTTGAACTTGAAAACCATCCCCAATACCCACCTAATTCACATACCCACAGAGTAAGGTCTTTCATGTCGAAACGAAATTAATTATTTTAGAAAATTATGGAAATTAAGATTTGTCACATCAAACTTTAATATATTGAAAGTGCGTTTAAATTTTTGGAATTAAATTTTTTTTCCTGAAATTTCTAGATTTCTATGGTTAGTTTTGAGTGTGCATAAAGAATTTCGAAGGAGAATTAAATCTTTATAATTCATATTTCAATTTTTTTACATCTTTGTATGAGTGATAACCATTACGCTGCATAAGTCCTTGCCTTAAGGAAAGAAGCACTCGTCACTTGGGGTGAGGAAATTGGACATTGATAGAATGCATTAAAGGTATCCATATATAAAGTGAGGAACGCAACATGGAAGCCGAAGTTTGGTGATAAGGGGGTGGTTGCGCTTAAAAAGCAAACTGCAAAAATAGTACATTACCATTAAGGTTGTGAAACTCAGAAACTATGAATTTTTGTGGGGATCTGAGTACATCCCCTCTTCACCCGTCTTTCCTTTCTCCTAAGGCTCTCTCATTTTGTTACACATATTTTCATTGCTGCAACTTGTATTGCTACTATAATTACTCTCAAACTGTGTGCATTAAATTACCAAATAATAATGCAATTTCATTACTTTGTGGATAACACTGATTTGAAGTTGAAAGAGGGGGTTTGGGGGTGGAAGGCGGCCCAAAGCAGGGTGAAGCCAGGGTGACTTTATGGATATTTGTATTGGCTGATGTTTTTCAAACTTTTCTCATTCGTTTTTTAAAAATTATGTTTGGAGAACTCTGTTACACATGTACGGGAATAGCATGCACAAAAAAGTCCATCTAGGGGGTTTTTTATTTTCCCCACCCACACTCCACATTCACTACTTTCCAAGTGCTGAGAAACTACATGCACTTCCCTCCCACTTCACCAACTTCATTAATGTGCATGGTACTCAACTGTCAGGCTCTACTAAAATACCGCCGCTTTGAATTAGCACCCACCACCGCACAGAATGAAGGATGGATGGTAAGTGATAGGGAAACAGTTTTCTGTTGGGTTCCAGTTCCCCCATGGTGGTTAGCTCAGTTGCTTTTTTTTTTTTCACGGCCTATCTACCAACAACCCACAAGCAGATTAGTAGTAGGGTTGTAGTCAAAACGGGCCTTCATTGACTTATGTATAAACTCTGAACCACCTACTTGCCCAGTTGTAGGTTGTTAGTAGGTAGGTAGTTAAAACGGCCCTTCCTTTCCAAGGTATAAACTATAGTCCAGCTACTTGCCTGGTAGTTACATGTTCTGATACCTATGTACCTATATATGAAACCTATTTCCTAGAGAACTGGTTACCAAGGTGAAACCGAATATTAACTCAGTTGAGGTTCATCCACAAACTGAGTAATATCGGCCCCTCCAGTATATGGTGCGCTGGTGAGTGCCGGTTCACTGTGGCCCGCCAATCAGAGATCCGGACAGTGGGGTTTCTCTGTCTACAAACGGAGACCGAGTTTTCTTCATTGCTGTGCAATGTTTCTTTTCGATCAGCTCTTTCGTGTGTTTGATGGTTCGATTGTTATCGTGTTAGCTACCGAAGGCATTTGCCGTCGTGCTTAGTTGTGTTCAAAATGTTGGTGCTGCTTTCGGGAGTTGTTATGCGAGTATATCAGAGCCTTGGAAGTCTCTTCCTTTGCTTTCACCACGGAGTTTGTTTTGTGTGTCTGTGTGTGTGTGTTCTTTTTGTTGTTGCATAGGCTACGGGCTTTAGAGCTTGAAGTGTTTTGGATCAGCATTCAATAGAGTCTAACAACCACCTCTTTCCTCCTCCTTAACCATTAACATTTAGGAGCGATCCTTCCCTTGCTAGGTCTCAATATGAACTTGCTGTAGCGTTGTGAAGCTTGATAGAAATCGAGCTTTGCGTTTGGACGTGGGTGGAAACAGTGGTGTGTGCTGTGGTACTGAGCTGAGAGTGCAAGGGCAGCTATTCCTAGAAAAAGGTCTGTTTTCGTTTGGTTGAAGGTGCCAGGTTGATGTACACGTGGTGAGAATTACGAAGGACTATGGTCGACAGTCTAGCTTGAAATCCGTGTGGATCATCCATGAAGCACAAATTATCTATTGTTCTTCAAGTTTCAACATAGAAGCTTTTTGGCTTGTTGTTCATGGCAGACGCAATCATTACTGATGTTGTGCAAGAGGTTTCGAGAATCCTTACAGTTAGCAATGTCGTGGTGGACAAGCTTGCAATTGAAATTCGAAAATATGGTTCCGTAAGGGAAGGTCGCACTTTTCTTAGTTTGGTTATGAGATATCATCAATGCAAAGTTGATTCTAGCGAAGGGCGGCATGAGGAACCAGAAGTTGATGGAGATGTCGAACGCGAGTGGAGTCTTCCAGGAGGGGATGATCGGAAGGAATTGGTGTCTATAGTCCTCAAGAGCACTAATGTGACAGGCATTTATGTGTATATTAATTGTTTACCAGATATCCATGATGTTATTGAACAGTTTTTGCAAGGTCTCTGCACCAATCATACCATCGAGAGTGCTACATTTGATCTAACATGGCGTGGGAACCCGACGAGTGATGTGTTGGACAAATCTGCGGATATGCTTTGTCATAATATAGGCCTCAAACGTTTCAACCTCCAGCTAATGGACGATACAACAAGGAAGCATACTGGTTTTGGCAACGCACTCAAGATGAATCACACCCTTCAACATCTTGAATTAGAATTCAGTAGAAATATCAAATTAGATTTGGAGGAACTTGTCCAACCATTGATTATGGACGAAAATGGGCACCAAGCCAACTCTACACTCACCACTCTTGCTGTTAAGGGACGTCATGCTATGAGCTCAGTTGGTGCTACCTTCGCAAGGATGCTTCAGAAAAATTCTTCCATAAAGCATCTTGATTTGCTATACTCTTTAACAAGTGAATCAGATGTGCAAGAATTGATACGATCACTTGTAGAAAACCATTCCCTTGAAACCTTAGACCTGAGTTGGTGTGATGGTGTAAGGGGCTCTGTGTTTCCTACCATTATGGATGTTCTACTGGTCAATTTCACCTTGAAAGATATAAAATTGCGTGGAACTCCTTTGCATGGTAAGGGCAAGCATTTGGCCATCCAGGAACAACTACGAAGAAATGCGATGTCCAAGGAGTTACATCTCAAAAACCTGAAGATGGTCCCGCCAACATCTGCAAGAGTAATTTTTTGCGGCTCTCCATATGCCGGTACGCCTTAAATCTCTCTTGGTTGAACTAGAGGACATCAATGTATTTGTGTTTGAAACTTTGTGATTGTCACATGGAAATTATAATTTATGACTAATTCATAGTAGAATTATTTTTTTCGCAACTTCTGTTCATGGCACATGAATGCACCTGTTTATTGTGGAACTATGTAGGCAAAACAACCTTGCGAAAGGCAGTGGTCCATTCCATTGAACACAGAAGCATGATTAGCAAAAGCATTCTCAATCCTTGCAAAGACTTCATGATGAAGAAGATTGATGGCGGTCAACAACTAATCCCAGGAAGTAAACAACTTACACACCGCACACGCGGAATTGAGGTACATAGCTTGAGAAGTAGTGAAGGGATTAGATGGTCTATTTGGGACATGGGGGGTCAGGAAGAGTTCCATGGGTTCCATTATTTCATGCTTCCTGATCTAAGCGACACAGGTAACCCATCCTTGTTCCTTCTAGTTTGTAGTCCATATGTAGTGAGAGATGAGGGATCCCCTTCAAAGGAGAAGCTTAAACCACCCAGAGAGATTGAGAAAGAGCTGGAGTATTGGCTTCGATTCATTGCTTCCAAGAGTCGAAGTACAATTTCCTTCAAACCAAAAGTGATCGTGGTCTTTACTCATTCCGACAAAGTTCCTGGGCTCATTGCTCTAGCACAGGGGTGTGTCAGAAGTTTGAAACAGCAATTTGCAGAATTGCTAGACGTGCGGTCAGAACCAATTGCCGTTGCGGGCTTTTCTACTCAATCAGCTAGCAATGTGGCTAGTGTTATTGAAAACAGCATTGTAACTCTTCTCAAAGCATTGCCAGAAGTGTATGAGGTGTGCAGTAATGTGAGATCAGCCTTGAAGGGTTGGATGGTGAGAAATCCAAAAAGTCCGATGATGAATTGGAAAACCTTTTCAGATCTGTGCCAGGAAACAGATTTGCCAGGGTTGGTCAAAGTAACTGCAGAAGGAAGTATGGTAGAAGCAAGGTGAAAAGCAGTGGCAACGAGCATGCACAATTCGGGAGATGTCATCTACTTTGAAGATCTTGACTTTCTAGTTGTGGATCTGGACTGGTTTTGCCATCGGGTGATGGGCCACCTGATCAAGCTAAGTGGGGATCGCAGTAAACTGGTCATCGCAACAGACCCAGATGGTTTCACATCAAGGGAATACTTGGAAAATGTTTTGTCTGATTCACTGAAATCTTCTCATGAGCTTGGTTATGGTGGAAGTGCCTTGGATGTCACAGCACAGAATTTGGTGGACCTTATGTTGAGGTTAGAGTTGTGTTTTGAGGACACAACCGGGTCTCATGGTGTTGACAAATTGTTCATCCCAACAATTTTGGACATTCATCAAGAAGCAGTCTCATGGAATTGGTCACATAGCAGTCAGGATTCCATCTACTTCGGAAGGAGGCTCCAATGTGCTGACCCAAAGCAAACATTCATACCTCGAGGTCTCTTTTGTCGATTGCAGGTACTTTGTTCCCTTTCCTGAATAGTTGAGTTAACTCGTGGGGAATGCCAACTTACATTCCAAATAATTTAGAAGACTAATGCAAGACCTTGTGATGGTCTACATTCCTGAAGCTCTCCTTCTTCATTTGATTTTGCCTTTGATTCTGAGATTGATTGATGTTTCTCCAGATATTTTTGCACAACCAATTAATGTCGGTGAAGGACATGACAGCCTTGTATGAACCGAAAAATAACTTCATTCATATAATGCTCAATGGTGTGGAAGTTGTGGTGGATTACAATGCATATGTGGGCACCCACATTGATGTGTTGGTACACTCCAGATCCAAGAGTTTGGACGATGCTTTAGATATTGTTCATGAGCATATTATGGACAAAATTCTAGAACGTTGTGTTGCCGCAGATCGATGTCAAGGGGTTGTACTTGTGGAAGGTGTTATTCGCACAATGTGTGTGAGAAATTGCATGTCTTTCAAGGAGCGACAAGATCAATCTGTGCTTTTGGAGGTGTTGAAGCAAAATGTTTTTTCTCATGGGAATAGATATGAACACCCATGGCATGAGTTGAAACAAGGGGAGAATGTGATTCCTCATGCGAATGAATTTGCTGTGAGGCTTATGGGCAGGAGAGAGAGAGTGGAGGTAGTGGAAAGACGTAAGCAAGCATTGCAAATTGATGAGGTTGATGGTGTCCATGATGAAGCGGCTATGGTCACAAGAGGATGGGCAACATCAAGTTCTTCCAAGACATGGGTGAACATGAAGATTGTGCAAGAACCTTCACAAGAGCAGAATCAGGCACTGAGGGAACTAGCTGATGAAGTTCAACACCTAGCAGTTGTTGTTCATGATACAAACAATACCGTTCATGATACTCACAAGCTTCTGAGGGATGAAGGTTTACCAGTGACCAGATTCATCCACAACTTGATCGTAAACTCCTCACAACGGCAAGTTCCATGCATTGTACTCTTCACCACACAAGATGCTAGTTTGAAACAAAAATTGATCACAAAACTGGTTCCTGGGATGAAAGCTCCTCAACTTCATCTACTTTGTGAATACAAGGGACAGGAGCACATAGTTGAAGGACAAGCTGGTTGTCAAGTGATCCTCCAAGACGAGAATTGGAAGAAAGTTCACGAGTTGGTGGTGGAGGGGTTGAAATGGGTTTTGCTGGCTGCCAAAGTGGGGGCACACATTGCAATGGGGCTGGGGAACATGGTTCCAAATCTTAATTTGGAATATGGAAAGGCTGTTGTTGCACTTGGTGAAGGTGTGCTAAAAGACCCACCAATAGACTTGGCCACTGTCAACCGTGGAAAGCTTGTGAGGGATGAGGCATCTGCCAGCAGAACAGCAGAGAGTATGTCTGCAGAGCAATGGTTGGTGAATTTTTTGAAAGATAAAGACATTTTAAATAAATTTGGGTTGCAGAGAGTGGTGTACAAGGACACACATGGGAGACAAACAGGAGAATTGGGATGGATCTGTCAAAAACATTTTGACCAAGGTATACATGTTGGGGAACTGGATGGATTTCCATGTCCACGTTAGGTAGGACTGTACACTAGAGGGATTGAATCTTGTGGTTTCTGTCCAAACATGCCATTTTTTAGAATGTTGACTCCTCTTCTGAGATCCCAACTGTGCTGTTGGCTCTCCTTATAGCGGTCAATTTGTTGTGATTATTGTGCTCATGGAAGTCCAACATGGCAAGAGAAGAAGAGTTTGTTAGGCTGCAGTGCATGGCAATAGAGGAGCAAGCCCGGCAGGTGGGAAGAGGAATCCAAAAGGTTGAAGCAGTCAGACATTTCCAGAGCTGAACACAGATGTTGAGGAGCAGTAGGAGCAAGAGGAGAAGGTGACTACAGAAAGCAGACGAAGTCTGAAGTTAAACTCAGAGAGGATGCAGTGTTGGAAGTTGTCAACAAGAGGAAGCGGGTGGAGCTTGTAGCTGCAAACAAGAAGCAGCGGAGCTTGAAGCTGCAAACAGGAACAGGCAGAGGATGAAGCTCACATTAGGAAGCAGGTGGAGCTTGAAGCTGCAAACAGGAAATCGGAAGGGGAGGATCTGAATTGGAGATTGAACGGAGGAAGCTGGCTCGGAATGATGCTGCAGATACCAGAAGACAGGCTGAGGAGGAGGAGGCTAAGAGCCAGAAAATCGCTGAGGAAGAAGCAGTTTATCTTCAGCAGCAGCAAAAGGCTGAGCTAGAAGCTAACCCTTAAAAGAAACAGATGTTGGAAGCTAAACCCAGAAATCAGGCAGAGAAACTAGCAAACCACACTAAGAGTGTAGACAAGGCACAGCAGCAGCAGGGAGAAGTACCAAGAGCAGTGTAGCCTAAGAAGAAGCGGCAGATGGGTGGAGGTCGATATTTTTATTTTATATGTGGGAAATCAACGAAAATATGACACAAGCAGTGCAAGCAGGTACATTACTGGTATGCATTTTTCTAACACATTGTGTTGATGTGGGCAGAGGTTGTCTGGAATGTCATCATGTGGGTTGGCATGTTGTGAGGTCATACCCATGGCCTTGATTGACGTGTTTGGTTTGCTGGTGATGATGATACATGCTGTTTATGAACTTATGATTTGGTTGTGTTTTGGGGATGTCCAGTTCTTAGAGCTTCTCTGGAATGTCATCATGTGGGTTAGCATATTGTGGGGTCATACCCATATAGCCTTGATGTAATTGGTTTGCTGATGATGATATATGCAGTTCACGAGTGTACAACTTGGTCATGTTTTTGGGGGATTTCCAGTTGTACAGAATGTCAAAATGCAGCATTGGGTTGCTGTCCACAAGTTTGAATGCCATGGTTCCAAAACAGGCAGCCCTGGGAGCCTAGATTCTGATAGTTGGACACTCTCTGAGGTGCATAGCCCTGGAAGCTGAAGGAGTGACAATCATAAGGTCTTTCTTCGTTGACTTCACAGACAGCAGCAATGTGACTGAAGTAGGACCACTAGCACAGGTGTTGTTGAATCTGATGGAGCAACTCTGATGCAACAAAAGCTGCCATCTTGGACTGTGGGCTGTAATGGGCAACAACGTGCAAAGGCAAAGAAGGTTTGTTGGGAGAAAGTAACCTGGAAGCTCCTTTCCAATTTTGGTTTTGCCCTTTCCAACCCACAGACAGTATTGGGGTAGCCTCTATGGTTCTTAAGAAGATAGTGTGGATTGCAGTTGAGGTGGGCGAATTGAGCAGAGGGAAAACCCTCCGAGAAGCATGTTAAATGCTGGATCATTATGTGGACCCTGTGGAATAAGGTAAAGAGGAGTTCTGTACTAGTTGTGACAGCCCCCCCCCTTTCGCTCCATCCTTTGTTTCATTGGTGGTCGGTGTTGGCATGGTATTGGTGGAATTGCTCAGCATTTCTTTGACACATGCATCTCTTTCTGCTGGGAGAACATATGGGTATTCTCAGACAGATGTACTTCTGTCGTGCAAATGCAAAGGTTAGGTGAGGTTGCTTCCAATATAGATCTGGTAATTTACTGCTTCTCAATCCCATCTGAGCTGAAGATAGTAGGGAATCTGCCACCTCACGTACCCTAGGTTATGCCAAGAAGGATGATACAGATAATTAGTTTCCTTGCAAAGTTTTGGTTGGAATTGAATGTTGTAAATGGGCCTGAGGTCTATTGTCTTCCAATCACTTCCCACTGAAGAATCTGGTCCAGTAGGTCAATTCACATGAGAAAGTGGGTTTTCTTCAAGAAACAGAAAGGGCCAGTTGTGGGAGTATCTACTGTCTAGGATTTCTAGAGTTTCTAAATGTCTAACCTGAGAGCTGGAAAGATGAGACATGCTGAGCACATATGAATTGTATGTGCGATTTCAGGTTTTCTATTGACTTGATGCAAATGATTTACGTCGACAAGGTTGTTGCAGAAAGGTTTCTGGATGATTCCATTCAAGAGATGACACTTATTCCCCACTATTTTGGCGGGTGTTTGCAGTCACAGGTATTAGTCTCATGACTAGAGTGAAGATATCTTTCGAATGCAGAAACTGCTGTACTCTGGTTGACCTGCGCACTACATACATATGTCCATCTGGTGTCATGGATTTCTTTAGTCTGGATCTGGTTGGTCTTGCTGTTTGATCAGACATTTGTACTGTTCTAGAACTAGTTAATCCTATTTAATCCTTGGAGATGTAGGGAAGGAAGAGGGTTAATATGGGTGCTTTTCTGATGTTCTGCTGTCAGGTGAAGTGTATACAGTGCCTGCATGAATCTAATCGATATGAACCCATGATGGATGTTCTTGTGGATATCCAAGGCGATGCTAAGTCGGTGGAGGATGCCCTTGCTCAATTCACAGATACTGAATTGTCGGATGGTGCCAACAAGTACAAGTGTGACCAGTATGTGCTTCTCATGTGCTCTGGAAATATTGGTGGTTGCTTTCCTGTCCATCTCCAAAGCCAGGAAATTGAACAGTTTTATGCTCTGGGAGAAAAGTTGTAAGACGTGTGTATTTTTGTTCCAGAGTTGTCTAATTCATGTGTGCAATGTAGGGAAGTACACTTGGATCCAGGATTGTACAAAGTCGGTAAAGGTGGATTGCAAATGGCTCATCCAGATGGTGTAACATGCAGGACTTTGTGAGTGGTTTGCTCAAAGAGATGGAGACCATGCTCCCTGACCTGTTCAAAGGATTGTGATTTGGGTTTATTATTATTTTTCCTCGTATCAGGTATGGGAAAATTTAAAATCTTCTCAATGCAATGAAGAATACTTTTAACTATAAGTTTCTTCCTTCACACCAAAAGGGCCCCAAAACAAAAAAATTGTCGCAAAACATTGCGGTAGGACATGTGAGGAGGACAACCTCAGAAAAGCTTTATAGTGTATTTGAAGGGTGCCTGACTTTACATAATAGGGTTTGTGAAAAGCCTTGGATGGAAAGTTGTTTGATGCCATGAAAGATCGTTAGCTGTAGGCATTTTTATGGGGTTATTAACTCTGTTTCAAACACACTTCCCTCAGTTCTTACCCTGGTGAAGATGCCCTTGTCAGGGGTTCGTGTTGTGAACCTTGAGCTCCACCCTTGGGTGCCACAACGGTAACCCCTGACCAGGGTGTTTTGTGCCTTCCTCTATACATAATATGCTATTAGTGTGCTTTTTATTGGCACATTGTGACCACATGACTCTAAGGGTCTACCACAATATGGGGGTGTTTTTGAAGTGAAACCACCAAATGGGTAACGGTCTGGGCCTTTTCATTAGCCAAACTCACTAGAATTGCATACTTAGTATGGTGTTTATGAATTTGTTAATGGTGCATTTCAAGTTCAAAATTTAATTTTGCATGAGTCTCTTTGTTTTGCCCATCCCGGACAATGGACCAAAGTTTGGAGAGTGCCCCATACACAAGTATGCACCTCAAACATAAAAGTCCAATTTTTGCCCCCAATTCCAAGAGGATGATGTTGGGCAAAGCATATAGGACAAAGTGAGGTCCTAGTTGAAACAGCGTTGGGGAATCCATTGTGAACTTGATGAGAACAAAGTGAAAACTTGATGTGAAGAACAAAAATTCACAAAACCCTATTACCCCGACGTGGCCTCTCCACCAGCCCCCAGTTGAAAAAAAATTAGGTGTAAGCCTAGGGGTACCTTGGAGAAAATGGATGAAGCATGGGGGCCCAGGGCTGAAGGATGTGGGAGGCAAGGTGCTTGCCCCTTGAAACTGACCTCCTTCCTCTCACAAATTCTAGTTATTATATTATTTTCTGACAATCACTCCTTCACACACACTAGTACATTGCAACGCTTGAGGTCCAGTATTGTAGTAGAGGGTGAAAGTTTACAAACATGCACATTAATAAAGTTGGTGAAGTGGGAGGGAGGTGCACGAAGTTTACTAGCACTTGGAAATTAGTCAATTTGGAGTTTGGCTGAAGAGACCCAAAAAATACCCAGGTCAAGTGTTTTATGCATTCTATTCCCGTACATGTATAACAGGTTTGCCCAAAACATAATTCTCAAAAAACAAACAAAAAAGTTGGTAAAACATGAGCCCATAAACATATCCATTAAGGCACCCTGTGGTCACCCTGTCTTTGGGCCTCCTTTAGCCCCCAAACCCCTCTTTCAACCTCAAATCAGTGGTATCCACAAAAGTAATGAAATTGCATTTAAATATGGGTATGAAATGTTGAAATTTAGGAATTCAATGCACAGGGCTTGAGAAGAATCATAGTAAAGGACGGTCTATGTAGGAGCAATGAAAATATATGTAACAACACTAGAGGCCTTTAGGAGAAAGGAAAGAAGGGTGAAGACTGGGATGAAGTCAGATCACCACAAAAATCGATGGTTTTTTTAGTTTCACCCCCTTAATGGTAATGTACTGTTTTCGCAGGTTTCTGTTGAAGCTATATAACCAAACTTGGGCTTTTGCTGCTGTGTTCCTCACTCTATGTATACGGTTAATGCATTCTGTCAATGTCCAAGTTCCACACTCCATGTGACCAGTCCTTTTTTAAGGAAATCATTCGCTCATAAAAAGATGTAAAACAATGGAAATTATTCCTATAAAGGTTTCACTGTCTTGTTACAAGTGAGATATGAAGCAATTAAACATTCAATCATCCTTCTAAAATTCTCTGTGCACGCTCAAACTAACCATACAAATCTAGCAATTTCAGAATTTATTTTTTTTGATTCCACAAAATTAAACCCAATTTCAATTTATTAACTTTTGATGTGACCAACCATAATTTTCATAATTAAAAAAAAAATAAAAATTTCAACATGGGAATTAGAATGTTCTGGTTAAATCCCCCTTTTTCTTAAAATCGTTTTGCCCCATTGTGGCCCTTTTTAAGGAGCGCATAGCCACAAGTATGCCTCCTGGCTACATTTTTTAGTGCTCCTAGAGAAAAGTATTGCCAGTTCCACTAATTATGACTGAATCTGTGTGCGGATATTTGTCAGTACTGCCACAGTTTAGAATGAAAAACAAATGACTGGTTTGGGGTCGTGTATGAGAACCCGCATGCTTGTTCATGTCTAGGGGTTCCAATTTGTGGGCCAACTAATGTGCAAATTTCTCAGAGTCCATGATGGGTAGCATCCTCACCAGCCTTTTTTTTGGCATTTTGGTAATGGAGTACTAGTGGCCATCATCCTAAAAAGTATCTAGCATCCATGGGAATAATACAAAATCCGCCAGAAAAACCTGACTTCAAACTAGGAACTTGTTTACCTATGGTGAAATCTTTTCGGATTTGGTGAAATCTTTAAGAATCTACAGAAGAATAGTGTTCTTTTAAAAAAATTGCATGCAATTTTGCACCATTTTGTTAGAAAATGCTAATAGGGATGTTAAACTCTAATATCTAAACCAATCTAAATATGTATGTTAAGTAATCCATACAAAGATGTCAACAACTTACCTTGATGTGGAAAATGAAAGCAACAAAATTAGCATCAGAACTGAAATTTTCCTCATTTTCCATAACCCTTCCTTTTAGGATTTGAATTTGCTGATTATTCCACATAATACCATTGGTCCCGTTGATGCAGGTGGTAGTGTTTTTTTTTTTCTTTTTTTTTTCCCTCCAATATTGTGTTGGAGCCAAATTGGCGATCATCTAGAAGTCAAATCTGGCTATAGATGAGATATGAAAATTCAAAAAAAAAAAAATCCTTTTATGTTTTGGCTATTTGCTAAAACCTCTTGTACAAATATAGTGATTATATATGTGCCTCAAATTCAGGGGAATTAAGGCCAATTTTTTTGCAAGAATTCTCTTTATGTGTCAAAATGATGTTTTAAAGGTTTAAAACGAAAAACTTCAACAAAACAATATAAAATGGTAGGCAGTGCAAAATATTCACCATTTTGCTAAAAAAATGTCCCAAGCAACATGGTCAAAGGAAGTTTTTGGAAATTTTTCAAAAAATTAACCATATTTGAAAGAAAAAAATTATGAAATGTATAAGTTTCTTGGAGGATTTCGAGAGATTTTTAACTTCCTTCTTTTGAAATTCATATTTAGCTAATAGGTTTTAGTCGTTCGTCAACATGTAATAGGATTCCTATATTTTTTCCTTTTCATAAAAAAACAGGGACGCGAGCCCAGACACAAGGCAAATAAAAGCAGAATAACACAACCCAATAAAAAACATAACAATCAAGACACCACTAATACACAAATAATAAACTAGAAAACACTGCTTGTGAGAGAGAGAGAGAAGGTTCCTTCACTCCAAGTAATGAAGGATAAAATATTAATATGTTAAATACAGAAGTTGCACACTGCTTGCGAGAGAGAGAGAGAGAAGGCTTCTTGACTGAGTCTAAGGAATGATAAATTCTTAATATGTTGAATACGGAAGTTGCAGAGCACCACACATGAGAAGGGGCATAATATGAAAATAAACATGTATCCTTCAATTGTATTCTATTGCAAACCAATCCATTATGTAATTTGAGCACCCAATCAGGGCCACATTGAACTAGCACCCACCAGTGCACCATGAAGGATGGATGGTAAGAGATAAGGAAACGGGTTTTTTTAGAATGTTAGTTACCTTGCTAACCATGGTGGTTAGCTCAACTACTTTTTTTTTTTGGTTTGCTACCTACCTACTAACAGCTCACAAGCAGATTGTAAGTAGGTAAGTAGTCAAAACGGCTCTTTTTTACCAATGTACAAACTATAAACCACCTACTTGCTAAGTAGTTATCTGTTTTGTTACCTATGTACCTATATGTGAGACCTATTTCCTAGATAATTGGTTACCAAGGTGAAATTAAATCTTACCTTAGTAATATCAAGCATCTAGTGGATGGTGAGTTGGTGGGTGTTGGCAGAGCTGTGCATCTTTGATCCAACATTACAATGCCAGTTGTTTGATGCATTAGTTAAACCAGTGCTTAGCTATGGGTGTGAAGTATGGTCAGACCACATGGCATGCGAACAGTTAGAGGTGGTTCATCGAGCTTTTCTGAAGTCGTCGTTGGGGGTCAACACCACGACATCTAGTTACGTCGTGTTGGCAGAGTTTGGCAGGTTTCCCCTAGAAATATTTTGGTGGCAACAAACCATGCACTTTCTCTCACGTGTTAGTTCTGAGGTAGACTCAGATCGCATGCTCAGGCTAGCTTATGATGTATAGTTGTAGTTGCTTGCAATCAGGCGAAAAGTCTTACTCGGGAATCAGAGTGTTGTGGGTAGAAAAAGCCAATTGCCTGCTTGCTAGCTAGCACATGTAGATGAACGACTATTGACGTACAATTTGTCAATCGATAGCGATCAGCTGCCACCATGTGCTCGCCTCAAGCAATTGGCTGAAAGGCAATACATAGTACACCATCAAGTGGTTGCTACTGACTCCAACAAGGTGAGAGCCTATCTGGGGTTGAATAGCTCAGCACAATATGGGTACAAAGAATATGGGTACAAAGAATACCTCTCTAGGGTAGACAATGCACAGCTTAGGAGAAGCTTGGCACGTTTTCGTTGTGTGAGTCACAAGCTGCAGATTGAGCTAGGAAGGCAAGTTAAGCCAGTGAAGGTGCCAGTGCAGCAACGTTATTGCGAATTGTGCAACTTGGGTGCGGTTGAGGATGAAGACCACTTCTTGTTGGTTTGCCCTGCCTATCAAAGTGTTCGAGAGAGGTTTAAAGGTTCATTGCCACTAACTACCATCACACCTTTGGCTGAATTACTGAGCTATCAACAGCAAGGCATCCTTGTTAGATTCTTAGTGTAATGTCCTACGGTTAGATTTGAATTGATTCATTAGACTTAACGTCAATTGGGTTTCTCTGGCCCGGGTACTATTTGGCCCACTTAATGACGTTAAATTGTAAGTAAGTAAGTAAGTTCATTGTGGTTGTATATTGGCATTTTGCACCATAATGTCATTGGTGAAAAAGAGGGTGCACTCCTTAATGTGTGCCGGATGAAATAGGGATAAAGAAGGTGAAAATCGGCATTTTGCAGGTGGTCTTAGTGGGAAAGAGGGTGCGACCCTTCAATTTATATCAGATAAAAAAAGGACAAAGAAGGTGTATTTCAGCGCATCTTGTGCTGTGGTTTGGTGATTAGGAAGGTGCACTTTGCACCTGTTGGGCAAGTCAGGGCCTTTGTCAAGAATGAATGAATTGATCACAAGAATAGCGTATGTGAGGCCAGCACAAACTCAAGAATTTAAATATGGGAAAAGCCTATACTTAGGTGAATGTGAAGGGTTGCCATAAAATTTGCATTATTTCACATGAATTTGTGTTTTGAAAGACGGGGTGATTTAGACTTGGAGGTATTTCGTGAAGAGTTGTTACAATTCTTACATTTAATCCAAATATTCCAACTTAAACTTGATTTGGCAGTATTTCTAGCTGCTACACTTGTAGAGTCTATAGTTGCATTTCCCATTCTACAACCAAATATTGAAATATTGAACAAGATGAAAGCTAGTTGTCTCATTAAACAATACTTGTTTCATTATCCAATAAAAAAAAATGAAGAGAAGGGAAGGAGCTTACCTTCAACCTCTTGCTTTATTGTTTTAAGCACTTTGTCTTGGCTACCACTCCTGCCCTCCCTCTTCTACCTCATAGTTCTACCCTCCTTCTACCCTTTCGTTTCAAGCTCTCCTAAGTTTTGATGATGAAGTGAACGCAAAATGAGGTAGGTAGGAAAGAAAAAATTTCGCGCAAAGAAGAGGCTGAAAAAACCAAAAACCTTGGGCAAGGGAGGATGTGCCTCATCTTGAACTAATGCATTGGTGGCTTCTGGGTCACTTTAGTTTGGGGTGCCTTAGAAAAAATGGGTGAAGAACTAGGGCCAAGAGCTTGAAGGATGTGCAAGGCAACCTACTTGCCCATTGAAATTGACTTCATTCTTTTGACATATTCTATTATTTATATTAATTTCAGACAATCATTTATTCACACACATTAGGACACTAGAAATTAGAACACTCAAGGTCATGTATTATAGTGGAGGGTGACAATTCACTACCATGCATATTAATGAAGTTGGTGAAATGCAAAGGAACTGCATGTAGTTTACTAACGCTTGGAAATCAGTCGATGAAAGGAGAAAAAAAAAGCAAGTCGAATGTTTTATGCACTTTATTTTGCTACATGCATAACATGTTTGCCCAAAACATAACTTTAAAAATTATAATATAAAATTTTTAAATAATTTTTTTTAAAAAAAAAGGCTGGAAAAACATGAGCCAATAAAGATATCCATAAGTCACCTTATCTTCACTTTGTCTTTGGGCCTCCTTTTAATCCCAAACCTTGTCAAGGTGCTAAATACCCCTTAATGAGCTTTGTTGAGCACTGGTTTTGAGGATGACAATGCAACTTTCCGGAGAATTGTAGTGTTTTGTAGCATGGTTTTTCAATTTTTGCCTTTTTTGATTTTGTGTTAACAATTAATTTAGAAAATAAACCCCATCTCTCTATGCTTGGTGTTATGCCAATGGTTAGTGTTACATTTCTTGTAGGGGAGGTTGTGGGTTTGTGCCCTGCAATGTAGAACATGTACCCATAACATTGTCAACGAAGAAAAACAAAATTGTTTTTCACTTAGCTGAAGAACTGAAGAAAATTGAAAACTCGGTTGTGAATGGTTTCTTGCAGAACTGTGCAAGGTTGAAAAAGGTGTGCAAGAAGACAAGCGAAACCAATGTCAGACAAAGCTCACTAAGGGGTGTTAAGCGCCTCGCCCCCTTCTCAACCTCAAATTAGTGGTATCCACAAAATAATGAAATTGCATTAAATTTGGGTATGAAATGTTGAAATTTAGCAATGCACAGGGTTTGAGAATAATTATAGCATCAGTACATGTAGTTTAACAAATTTTTAACTTTAGGGTTTGGATGTGTATAGGAAGGAATTTTAGGGTTTAAGGAGAGAACGGTTTCTCCTGTTTTCAGCTAGGAGTGTTTGACGACAATGGAGACAAGAAAAAACATTGATGGAGATGCAGTAATGTTGATGGCTTTAATGTTTTTATGTCGTTTTCTTTTACTTGGGATGAGTGTGTTGCTATGGATGTTATTAAACGTTGGTTGAATGTGTGGTGAGGGAGTTGCCAAGCGATGGGAGGTCGGTAGAAGTCTTGTTATGGAACGAAAGGAAGAAAGATAGCAAAGCAGATAAGTGGGAAGGGGGGAGGCTTGTGTTTTGTTTAGTATGTAAAGGTTTAAAAAAAAAAAAGGTTGGATTTTTGTTTCCAAAAAAGGTACAAAGAGATCTGTTGTGCAACGTACTTGAAGAGGCAATTTTTTCCTCTAGGAATAAAGTTCAAAGGTTGAGGACAAGGGGGATGATGAAGATCCTAAGGGTGTCAAGAGCGACCTTGAATCCTCTCAATGTGTGTGTCAAGTTGAATTGTGTGAGAATGTTGTTGATATGCATACTATTAGAGAATACCATGATTATTAGGACTCCAAAAAAAGTCCTAGTTCATTGAATTTTACAAGGTGGATCATATAAAAAGGTTGTGGTTCTTTGTAAAACTTGTGAAGCAATCAATGGGGAGTTGAAGTGTGTTATTTTCTTGCTTTTATGTGTTGTCAATTTGAGGGATGGCGCCATGAATACAAGTTTGAATAACCTATTTGGACTCAAGGGTTTATCTTACAAAGTGCAATCTGGGACTTGGGTTCTTGTGGAAGTTTAATTTTGTTATGGGTTTATGTGGTTTAAAGAAATTGAGAGGAGGCGAAAGGCCAGTGGGCTCAAGAGAGAGAAATAAGAATGATCTAACCCTTTAGAGACCTCAAACCTCACTTTGTTGGATAAGGCAAAAACTTAGGTGATCATGTAAATCACAAGTGGTTTAGGACCAAAATTATGTATGTTAATTACATAGCTATACAAATTTACGTTATTGGTTGCATGAATATTTTTTCACATTTTTATTGTCTATGAATAACTAGTATGTCACACCATTATCCTACCATGAACTTCACATAAACTACACTAAAATTGACGCACTCCCAACTCTTCAAAGGACCCAAATGTGGGTCCAAGTAGAAAACAACGGAAGAAGGAAGAAGCGCTCCTTGGCTCACAACACTTTGAAGGGTAAAGGGGCATTTTCGAGTTCCGGGATGGGACTAAGAAGAGTTGACAAGTTTCACTCATTCACACGGGCCTACGCATAACCCACACAAGGTGGTTAGTGCATAATTGGAGCACCCTTGGTGCTAGGATGAGCCACGGGTAACACGGACACACAAGACTCACCACGGCCCGAACTTGGGGGAAACCACCACCTTCCCCCTTATAGTATACTCTGTGACTGGCCACAAAGCCTACATCTAAATGGTTTTTTTCTCCCGAGACTTTCGAGTGGGAATCTCGAAATTGCGCCAACGGGGGACTCCCGCAACTTTGGATCCCCATAACTTTGCAAGCAGACCTTGGATCGAGGTGCAGTCTAAAGAAAGTTGTAGTTCTTGTCGAGAACTTTCCAACGGTATGTGGCACGTTGTCTAAAGCCAAGAAAATCGGGTCGATTCCCGACTTTTCCTGGTTGGGAGTCAAACTGGCAGTTTGACTCCCGACCTTTCTTTTGGCCATAACTTGTGTTTCAAATGTTTAAATGAACAATGCGAGCCCATTTTAAACATTTAAGTTCCAATAGATTTTCAATGATATAAAGAACGCCACAAGCCATTGAGTTTTGACCTTTGAAATGTCTTTCTAAAGTTTCGAGAGTCCACCGGGACTTCATCTCCCAAAGTGGGAGTTGCCTTGGGAGTGTGACTGTTCACTCCCTCACACTCCCTCACACTTTCTTACATTCCTGAGAGTATGTGATGTGATTCCCGAGCTTCCTCTTGGCCCACACCCTTGCGACTTCTTTGCCTTTGACTCCCAAGCTTCTTCTTGGCCCGCACTCTTGCGACCTCTTTGCCTTTGATTCTCGGGCTTCCTCTTGGCCCGCACTCTTGCGACCTCTTTGCCTTTGATTCTTGGGCTTCCTCTTGGCCCACAACCTTGTAACCCCTTTGCCTTAGTCGTAAGCCCAAAGCTAGGGTTGTGACAAAAACCTTTCAAAACTAAAATTTCGATTCCCTTCATAATTTAATTCCATGAAACTTTACATCATACAACAACTTCTTTCTATTAAGTGAATTTGTTTTTTCAAAGGTCACAAACATCCACTTATATACTAACCAAAAAAAAAGTAAACAAGATTTTTTTTAAAGTCTACACATCACATGGCTCTCCATGTGATTTCACATGCATAATAAAGTGCAAATATTTTTCACATTATTTTCAAATAAATAATCATGTGATAGTCGATGCACCTTCATGTGCCAATTAGATTGTGAAATCCTATTAACAAGTAAATCATCAAATTTACTTGTTAAATAATTACATAAATAATAATTGAACTACATCAAATTAAAGTCACAAGATCTAAATTAGGTGGCCACAAGCTCATGCCAGTGGGTAATTATGAGGATGTATTTACCATTTAATATATGTGTTCCATGTTTTGATTAATGTGTGCCATAGTTTTTTGTCACAATAGAACCAATAAAAATATATGTAACAACACTAAAGGCCCTTAGGAGAAAGGAAAAAAGGGTGAAGTGTTCTTTACTTTATGGATACCTTTAATGCATTTTAGCAATGTCAAGTTCCACACTCCATGTGACCGATGCTTCTTTAAAGAATTGACTTATGTAGCTTAATGGCTATCCTTCATAGAAAATATTTTTAAAAAATGGCAATCACCCCTGGAAAGATTTCATTAAGTCTCATTACAAGTGAGATGTGAAGTATAAAGATTTAGCCATCCTTCTAAAATTCTTTGTGCACATTCAAAACTAACCATAGAAATCTAGCAATTTCAGAAGAAATATTTTTAGAAAATGGGTATGTGAATTAGATGGGCACTGGGGATGCCTTTCAAGTTCAAGGTTTTTTTAATTTTTTATTGAGATTAGGCCAATCCAAAAGAGAAAACCCTTCACATTTTGAAAGTCACCCAACATCAAAACTCTATCTTAGATGGGTTGTAGATATTTTTTCAAAATCCTATTTTGTATTGATAACTTTTATGTATGTAATATCTAAACATGGATATTTTTAACAATTTCCTTTGGAAATATGGCAAAATTTGCCAAAAAGATCCCAAAAAAACCTTTGTTTCATTTGCATGTAATTTTTTATTGCCACCATGCAAAAATTCACCTAAACCAAACCATTGACCATGACCCTCACAAACTCTCAAGTACCCAACTCCACTTTGGGTACCACCAAAAACCCCAACATGAGACAGGGTATAAGTTTTTTATTTCACAATTTTTGAGCAAAGAGAACAAAAGTTATCCAATTTAAAATGATTATTGTCCTTAAAAATTTTTAAAAATTTAACAATGATTTTTTCACAAATTAACTTAGCAAAGTTCCATATGAACTTTGGAGTTTAGCCCCCTGATAGTATTAAGATGGAAGGTTTTAAGTTTTAATGGTATACATGGGTCGATTACAAATTATCTTAATTCAGTTATGGTTGCACTTAAATTTTAACAGATATCTAGATTTCTGGCCCTCTTCCTTTGTGAACTCATTTTATAAATTGTTGTTTCTTGTTGACAGGACCTTTGTAAAAATGTGTTAATGTGTGTCTTAAGGGTACTTGTGAGAATCACTAAAGTAACCATTGAACATCACTACCTATGTAGAAGCCAGGATGTGGCCCCTGTTGTGTAAGGTGGATTTTAGTGAAAATTTGTGGCAAACTGACAGCCCCAGGGATGGGCAATGCATGCTCTGTAGCCTTTTGCAATTGACCTCTTTTCTCTGACAAATGTTACTTAATATTTCAGTTCCAGACAATCATTCACTGGAAAACATGAGTGTATTATATCAATGCATCTGATCTGATGAATTGTATCAGAAATAATGTACCTTTGAGTTATGTACGGTGCATATTGAGGAAGTTGGTGAAGTGTGAGAGGTAACTATAAGTCGTTTACCAGCACTTGGAAATGAGCCAGTTTGGAGTCCTATACGAAAACCCACATGCTTGTCGGTGTCCAGGGGTTCCAAGTTCTAGGCCAATTCATGTTCAAATTAAGCAAAATCCATGATTGGTATTATCCTCACGAGCCTTTTTTTTTCCCATTGTGGTGATGGAGCATTAGTGGACATCATCCCAAAAAGTATTTAGCATCCATGGAAACAATAGAAAATCCGGCAAAAAAAACCTAGCTTAAAATTAGGAACCTGTTTATATATGGTGAACTCTTTTGGGAGGTGTCATAAAATTTGGTGATTTTTTAAAGAAACTACAAAAGAATAGCCTTCTTTTAAAAAAATTAGGTGCAATTTTGCACCCCTTTTGTTATAAAAAAAAGAGTTGATATATCTTGTGCTCTTATGTCAATGCTTGGAATGGTTCATTATTGTCAACACACAACAAAATATAAAAATATTTTGAATGATACCACATACATCAAAATCAAAATATGATTCGCATGTAATAATATACGAATCCAAGCCCAAAAAATACAGTGCAAATCACACAAATTCAATGCAAAAAAAACTTGCATAAATCGTTGAAAACAATTAACAACTAAACATGTGTGTTTTGAAATCCTAAAAGATCAAAAATGATTTGAAATCACACTAGTTGAAATGATATCTCACACACTAAATATTTAAAATTGTGTTCACAATAAAAACAAGTTTTAAGCTTACTTACCTCAATTTATTTATAATAATTAGGATTTAGACATGTAACCAATAGAAAGCTCCTAACAATAGTCATGCATACTTATGTCACCACATACAACCATCATTGTCAACACACATGTAACACATAATACCAAAATAGCTTGAATAGTATAACACATGCAAATTGCCTCTCTATCTAGGTCAAGCCCTCCTAAGCCATATAACAATGCAATAAACATCATATCAAAATCCACCATGAATGAACATTTTGGTTTCCAAGTGAAAAGACCAAGAGGCTTGATGCAAAATATGAGTTCCATCGTTAGTTTCCTAGGTGCATTTCAATGTTGGGCAATTCATAGGAATCAAGTGAGAACATCTTGATTTTCAAGGCGGTTCTCACTTTAAATTTCATGGATTATCATTTTTTTTCACACAAAGGATGAAATTTGAGTTTCTTGGTTCTCATTACATTGAGAACTGAGCATCATGAGAATTGATCATGTTTTCTTTGTAAAAAAAACTTGATACCTAGGGAAGGTATTGGGTTTAAAATACCAATCCCAATTCTCACCTTGTATATAGGAAAAACAACTTAAAAAATACATGTCACATGTCAAGTGAATGTTAAGAAAAAAACTAGTTTCAATGATTTTTAAAAAGAAATTGAGACCCAAGTTCCCATATGGGCTGAAGCTAGGTCCGGTTTTCAACCCAATAGGTAGTAGAAATTTCCATAAATTAAAGAAATAAAAATCAATAAAAAGGATAAGATTTTTAAAACCTAATGAAAAAATTAAATGGGTTTAAATAGAATGCAATCGAAATTCAAGCTCTAAATTTCATCCTATTTATCTTTTCATAGTCACTTCAAACTAATTAATATTGTTTACTGACAATGATGGTTGTACTACAACTATAAATGTTTTCAAACCATGTGCATTAAATCCCAAGTTTCAACATTTTATTTGCATATTTTTAAAAATGTTACTTTCAATAGAGCATTTAGAGCTTGAAAAAGGGTTTAGGGATGAAAAAGGGCACCAAATAGGTCAAAGCAAGTTCAATTTGTGAAAAATTGTAATAGGTAGGATTTTTTATTTAAAAAAATAAGAATTGAATTTATGAAAACCAATTGTTTTAAAATGAATGAGAATTAAAAATTAAATTATAAATATATATTTAAAGGGATTGAGAACAAAGTTGATTTTTTCCAACATTATTCCAACAATCGACCTAATTCCCACATAGAAGCACAAAAAACCAAAATTGACAATTTTCAAAAAAAGTGAAAACTACCTAACATTAGAGTATTCCTTCCATTCTTCAACCAAGTGTGAATCATCCTAAAAAATAACTTAAGTTAGTTCCTACTATCTACCCACATGAGGAGGCATTTAAACCTATCATGTGTAGACAATGAAAAACACATTTTTCAACCAACATTTGTTCCAATGGGGTGTGAAACATCATATATGCCAATATCTAGAACATTGATTACCAATCAACAATGAATATAACAATACATATCCTTTCTTTGGATATTAAGCCAAAAGAAGGGATTTTCCTTCAACAAAATCATTGATGTCTTTGGCATAGCTCTAAGCCCACAAAAATTGATATTCTTACTTGGTTAACTTGCAATAAGGGTATTTTTTGTGGCTCCTAGTTGTAAAGTGTATGGTGATTTCTCTTGATTAATAGGTTTATTAAGAGTCTTTCATTGAAACTCCATAACATTGTTTGTTGACCTACTCGAAAGTTACTCCCAAATGGACTTCAATATTTAAAGTTTGGAAAAGATGAAAGGCCTTTCAAGACATCTTCCCTTCCTAGCCTTGAAATCATTATTCTTGGTGAAATTATTGTTAAGGTTTAAAGAGATGATGTTTCCATTACTCCAAAGACTCATGATGGTTATTTCTTCTTTTCCTAGACAACTAGAAATTTCAATTTTTACTTTTTATGGGCTAAAAGATGATGTTTCAACTTTGATAAGGAGTACTCTACTTCTAAGATTGTTCATCAAAGTTAAAGCTCTATTTTTGATGTGGGCATGGCCATCTAATGGGCCATTACCAAACATGGGAGCTCTTGTGTAAGAAGCAAGGTAATATTGATCACAATTTTAGATCCAAAGGTGCTACTTGACTTTTTTTGGCATGAGTGATGACCCCATCAAATGGCATCTTTTTTCCTTGACTCAAAATTCATTTTTTGATGTGGCTACAGGTGTGGCCTTCCCCCATGGGATTTCTCTTCATGAAGGTGTAGGTGTGACAAAACACAAATGCGCAAGACAATCAAAACGTGAATCATGTACAAACTAAATAACAAATACATCCTTAGGGTATCACATTGACATGAACCAGAGACAACCCAAGTTTTATCCAATAATCACACAAGACACTACCTTCTTTCATCTAAAAGAAGCTTGAGGTTTCTAAGGGGTCAGATCACTTTGATCTCTTTCACTCGCCCATTGGCTTTCTTTCATTTTCTCAAAATTTTTAGACCACAGAAAGCCAGGACCACATTGGACATTCATGGGAACTCAAGTTCATGTTTACATTTGATGACGTAAATCCTTTAGCCCGCATAGATCACACAATCCCATTTTCTTGACACCATCGCTTCATTTGACAAAATAGAAAAGCAGGAAAACAACAGATCCATTTCCCCCAATGACTCCTTCAAGAATTCTTACAAATAATAACAATCTTCTTTTGTACGATTGACCTCGCAAATTCAATGGATTGTTGCAGTTTTTCAGAGTCCCAAAGAATGAAAGTACTTTCTCTTGGAATGCAAGCCAACAAAACGTAGATATAGACCAACCCAAACACAAACTTTGAGAGGAGTTTTTGGTCGCTTTCGAAACCTCTAAAACTTCTCATCATCCCCCTCATCAACCATTAATACCAACTCATAGATAAAAACTTTGCCTCTTTGTGTACATTGTGTAGTGGATTTTCTCGTACTTTCCTTCGAAATAGAGATCTAAAAAAACTTCTTTACACCAAAAAAACCAAAACCACACTATTTATCTTCGTTGTTGCACATCCTTCCGCCGTTGCTCCATGAGATTTCTGTCGAGTGCACCTCATTTGGCAGCTCTTTTGCCACACAGTCATCTTGCGTCCAGTAGCAACACACACACACCAAACAAAAGAAAATGACACAAAGGTTTCAATGTTATCAAACACCACCACATCTCCATTCGATGATCTTCCTTGTCTCCACACCATTGAGAGCAAAAACTCCTAGTCACCAAAGAAAAAGGCTCAACTTGAAAAACCCTAAAACCACTTTTGTTCACACTCAAAACCCTAAAATTAGAAACTTGTTACATAGGTACATGTGTAGGTGTTGTTTCACTTTGGTTCGTATAGCTATATGCATTCACATTCTTGAGCAAGGTCTAACGTTAGAGGCTAAAGGTAACTCACAACATGTTAAATTTGCACTTGGAGACCTTCATCTCATCTAAGGATACTATATGTTGGTGTCAGTTTGGGCACCCAAGTGTTAAAACAATTGTTTTTCAAGTGTCAAGGCATTTTGACACCTCATCTTTTGTTTTCCAAGTTTTCTGCATGGGAGAATTTAAAAATTCAGCAGTTTGAAAACATAAAGGTAGATAAGTTAGTAAAAAGATGAGGTGTTGAGGCAAAACAAGAAGGGGAGACAAATAGGTAAGAAAAAAGCCTTGTGATATTTAAAAACCTTTCTTAGGACTTTCAATACAATCACCCAAGCTAGAAATACCTGGGAAATTTCCCAGTTCTTGAGGTAGTAGAAATGACTATCTACTTTTAGGCTTGCTGGGGGTTTTCCCAGCAGTCTGGAAAACAGGGAAATTTCCTCATTTCTTCGAGGTGGGAGAAGAGACTATCTTTGGACACCAGCAGGATTTCCAACACTCGCGGTACCGCAAGGAAAATAGGGAAATTTCCTCATTACTTGAGGTGGGAAAAAAGACTTTCTTTAGAGGCCAGGATCTTCAACACCTTCCACTTGTTGGCAAATACCTCAAAGGAAAATAGGGGTTTTCACATTTTTTGAGGTGCGAGAACAGACTATCATCATGATTGTCAACACCTATGGTACCTACCACTTGTTGACAAATACCTCAAAAGGAAAGTCTGGAAATTTTCGCATTTCTTGAGGTGGGAGAAGAGTCAAGCGCCTATCTATGGACACCAGGATTTTCAAACACTTATAGTACCTTCCCACTTGTTGACAAATACCTCAAATCATGGGAGGGTTTGAAGATTGCCATTCCTCATTCAAAGATTGTTGTCTTTTTATTAGGATAATAAAACAGGTATGAGGACATGAAACACTTTTGCATCGTATTCTTATATCCCATAGCTAAACGGCAATGGTTAGCGATGTACTACTAAGCATCCACATGCCATCTATCCTCCTACCAAATGGCAAATTGAATTTTTTCATTTGTGCTGCTTAAAAAAATGACAAAGTCAAATTAAAATTTAATTAAGGGGGAAAAGAAATACAAACATATCAAGGGAAATTTCCCCAAATTTTTAACAAGGAAAAATTGAATTAATATGTGTCAAATCCAACACCAACAAACGTAGGGTGTATACCAGTGTAAGTGCTGGTTCACCCAAGGCTTGAAAACATAGGTGAGTAGACTTAGATGTAAAGTGACAAATTTTTTAGGTTATTAAAACAGTGCTAGCCTCTAGGGAGGCACACTTTTGCTCTCTGAGAAGGCATACACTAGCATCTTGCAGGGCTGTGTCCTCGGTGAAAAAGAGGGTGCACTGCTTAATGTGTGCCGGACAATATGGAGATAAAGAAAATGTAAACTGGCATCTTGGATGCTGTCTTGGCAAAAAAGACGGTGCACTCTTTCGTGTGTGCCGGGCAAGAGAGGGGTGTTTACCTTGTTTCCTTACAGGTAGTTTTGACAACTAATAAAAGTAGTATTCTAATGTCAGGGAGGTGCCAAAAAGTGGTTATACACAAGAAGTAAGCGAGTGTTGGGCGGTTTTTGCATTATACGAAGAACCTTCAGTTTTGGTTCTTGTAGAATGAATTGGATCCCCATATTGATTCCAAAAAAAATTGAACCCCCAGGTCTGGTTCTGGTCTGTTTCTCAAAATGAAATAAAATTCAAGTTTCTGTTCCAATTTCAGCTTTGCAAACCAGACCCGGTTATGGTTCTGGATAACTTGGTCTGAAATCAGTGGTTAATTGCCAATTAACTCTGGTTCTAGACCATTTCTTCCCGGAAAAGAAATATTTTTCAAAAATTGTTGTTCTGGTTCTAGAATTGGTTCTTAGTTCCAGTTCAGGATCTAGTATCAGGTGCAATTAAAAACCTGGTTCCAGTTCTAAAACCAGGTCTGGGTTATGTACCATTTTCAATCCAGAACTGGGTCTGGTTTTAAACTTTACAAAAATCAGACCTGGTTCCAATTTGGTTCTGGGTAATTGGAACCAGGTGGAACTAGGTTCTAGCAGGCCAAACTGGGTAATCACCCAAGGCTAAAGTAAACCCGTCTTTGGCACCTAAATATTGCCCATATCCAAATTTTTTTTTTGAGAGTGGTGAATATCACATTGCCAGGTCGTTGCATTTTAGCCAGTATAGCCAGATGAGTGTAGAAAAAAATTAAGGTATATAGCCTTAAAGCTATACTTAATTTGTCTACTGGGCTCATTCAATGTTTTTGATTTTAAAAACAATTTATCCCTCATACTTCAGAGCTGCTCCACCCTGGTAGCCCCACCACCAGCATTTCTTTTCAAAAAGTTGAAAAAGAAAGAAAGAAGAAAAACCCTGTATATAAAAAAGCAGGGATGGGAGCCCATCACAAGAAATGCAAGGCAAATAAAAGCACCAAAACACAACCCAGTAAAGAACATAACAATCAAGACACCACTAATACACATATAAAATAGAAGACTCTAAACTAGAAAACACTGCTTGTGTGAGAGAGAGGAGGGTCCTTCACAGGACATCAATGTTGATTTTTGCAAAGGGAGTGTGACACGTTGTCTTGGACATACTCTCATATTAAATGCTTTTTATATGCAACTTGTAAAAAAGTTGACCCTATCAACTTTGATGTGACCACACAACTTCTACACCTTCTTCATTTTCTCCATGCTCGCAATTTGACTACATAACAAGGTTTTTCTAATTGATCATCTCCTCACACTTGTGTATAGCCAAATCCTTTATGTGATCCACACATGAGTTATAACCCGGCCACTTTAAATTCGGCATATCGGCAACAAATGCCGAATCATGCCGAAATTAGAGGACGGTTTGGTGCCGAATTTAGTGTCATGAGCTAGACTATCTAGTCTAGCTCAGATAATCGCATTCAACAATTATGGATCCAAATTCTGCACACAGCATAAACATCAGTCCTTAATTGAGGCCAAAAGCCGTAGTATAAGAATATATCCTAGAGCACCTAATTCTTGTTACAAGACGGCCAATAACTCTTGTACTCGCTATTGCAACTTCCATCAACTTAATAAATCGACCTAGAGCACCTAATTCTCGTTACAAGACGGCCAGTAACTCTTGTACTCGTTGTCGCAACTTCCATCAACTTAATAAATCGACCTAGAGCACCTAATTCTCGTTACAAGACGGCCAGTAACTCTTGTACTCGTTGTCGCAACTTCCATCAACTTAATAAATCGACCTAAAGCACCTAATTCTCGTTACAAGACGGCCAGTAACTCTTGTACTCGTTGTCGCAACTTCCATCAACTTAATAAATCGACCTAGAGCACCTAATTCTCGTTATAAGACGGCCAGTAACTCTTGTACTCACTGTCGCAACTTCCATCAACTTAATAAATCGACCTAGAGCACCTAATTCTCGTTATAAGACGGCCAGTAACTCTAGTACTCGCTGTCGCAACTTCCATCAACTTAATAAATCGACCTAGAGCACCTAATTCTCGTTACAAGACGGCCAGTAACTCTTGTACTCGCTATCGCAACTTCCATCAACTTAATAAATCGAGCTTTGAAAACTAGCCCAAACTTTCTCCACAACATTGAATGCATGAAGAACTCGCTCTGGACTCTCTGGTGGAGTTTGTCTTTTGTGGGTGGGGAGCTAATTATCTATTTCTAGCTCCTAGGCACAAATGTTTTTCCTGAGCTCGTCTGTCCAAGTCTATCTGCTGCAATACTATCTAGGTAGCTATTACAAGGGGGGTTCATTAGATTGAAGTATATCAAGAGCTATTTGCATCCCCAGCTTCTTCGTCTGCATCATCTCTAGCTAGCTAGTAATGTGTAGTTGATATAGAAGACTGAAGTTGGGTTGGCGATTACAGCTCTGGGGATTGTTAGTAGCACGCCTGCATGATTGAGAACTGTCTTATATTGAAGTTTTGGAGCGTAAAGTTCAACTTGTCCTTGAAGTACACGATTGGTAGTTACTCTAGTGGAGACGGCAAGGATTGAGGTTGATTAGCGGCAGCTTGCGCCTTCTCAGAATCAGCAGCGCACGCATTTCAGTCCTTTCATTTTTTTGTGCATGGTGTGGTTGTTTGTGACGACGTTGGGTTGTTGTGATGCCTCCTAAAAAGCGCGACACACCGTTCCAGGCCCATCATGTTGCTGAGTTTTGCCTGCGGATATGCGAACGTGCTGTGGGCAATAGCACCGTTGTTGTAACGATGGCGTGTCGATTCTGCGAGGTTTTCGGAAAGGAGGAGTCAGAAGTGGGAATGAAGCGTGGTCGTTCGGAGCGCGTCAAGTATTTCAAGGCACCCTTTCGTAAGGAGAACTATTCTTCGCACCACACGCGGATGCATAGTACCCAGTGGGCCGAGTATCGTTCGCTAGAAGCAAGCGCAAAGAAGTCGTTTTTCAACATTGGCACGATCTCCAGCTCACAGACAACGATGCATGCCTTTGCCGCTCCTCGCACTCCCCAGGTAAGTGTCCTGATCGACAAGGATATCATCGATGTCATCATTGGCGAAATGATGTTTCACCCCGAGGACATGGACGGGATTACTCGAGCCCGCCTTCTCGAAAGCTTTGTGCCAACTCTAGATTCGTCGGAAGATGCAATAGATGCCGGCGAGGTCAGTCGGTACACCATCACCGTCACCAACACCAAGCAGTTTCAGTTGGTTGTACAATATTTGGCTGCTAGACTGTCGTTCCGTCAGGTGACACAGGTGATTATGGAGACGAAAGAGGTACTCGGCATCGGGAGCATTGGCTCGTGCTCTGAGGGGATTGTGAGTCGCTATGCTCGTTTTATCTGTGCGATGAATTTGCAGTGCATCGCGGAGCTGCTGCGACAGTGCTGGGCGTTCTCTGTCGCGCTCGACATGGTGACCCACATGGCGACCTCGTACTGCGATGTTCGCATCCGCATCTGCCACAAATCCACTGTGCATGACTTCCACCTTCTGTCCATCCCTGTGCATGAGCGGCACACAGGCGAGATTATCTTCAACACGTTCGCCAAGGCGATGGACGCTCTCTTCCCAGACTGGCGCGAGACGATTATTGGAGCGTCTTCGAATGGCGAGAAGAAGATGACAGGGCGACATCAAGGCGTAATCACGCGGATACATCGCGTAGCCAAGCCCGGGTTCATGCGCGTTTGGTGCGGGGCCCACCAACTCGACTTGTGTATGCAGTCGTTTTACTTGGCCATTCTCGACACGTTCTACTCGACATTTACATTACTTGTAGCATATCTTCGTCGGCAGCAGAACTTCATCTCGGACGAACGGAGCCAGTGCCCTCTCATTTGCGACACGCGCTGGTTCAACATGATCAAAGTGACCACCTGGTTTGACCAGCATCGACTCGCTGTTGTCGCGTACCTCCAGGAAAAGAAGCCAAATTGCATGCCGGACGATTCGTGGTGGATTCTGATGCTCTTCGTCCATGAGATCGCGGGCATCGCTGCCATCTCATGCAAATCCCTACAGAGGCATGGCGCGCTGCTGTGCAACCAACATCACACGTTGAAGCGCCTGGTGCTCGAAATCAACAACAAGGTTGGGATATTGACGGAGGCACAGTGCGGCGCAATCAACGAGGCGACGCACCAGCTTTCTGATTCGGGCGATTATGCGGTCGCATTCGCTACCATTAGTGGCTGTATGGAGGACTTGGGCATGTTCGTCAAAAATCGCCTCTTCGCAATGGACAGCGGGCATCGTGCGACACTTTTGCGATTGTCAGCATCCGCCATCCTCGAATTGGTGGATGGCATTACCGCCGTTGTTGCGGAGAGAACCGAAGACAACGAGGCCTATATCAACGCAGCTCCCGACGTTCTACCCCATCAGCTTGTCTGCATTCTACCCCGCGACTTCTGCGTTTATCTGCAGCGCCATAGGGAGCGCTTTGATTACACTTTCAGCAACGAGGAGATTGAGAATATTGGGCGCCAGCACAAGGCTTTGTGTGACTCGTACCGCTGCCAACCCGATGTGAAGAGCTCCATTGACAGCTTCGACAACAGTGCTGCATACCGTGATGTTTGGATCGGTCTCCACAACACGTATCCGTTGCTGGAGAAATTCGTCGGTGGTCTGGCGACCATCTTTCCCGGTACATCCACTGTTGAGAGCGACTTTTCGGTGGTGAAGTATGAGAAGAACAAGAACCGCATGAGTTTGACTGATGCAAGCCTTGAAGGAATCCTCCACGCGAAGCAGTACCGCCGTATGCACAGCTTGAAGGTCTAATTCTACTAGGAATACTGTCTGAATAAACATTGCCGAATCACGCCGAATTTAACTTTCACCTTGCGCCGAATTTAGTTGAATTCGGCATCGTTCGGCAAACGCCAAATATAAAGTGGTATGGTTATAACCTATCACACACATCACATGGGCCATACGTGGCAAAGCATTTTGTATGTTGTCATATGTTGATCCTTATGTCATAACAACCTTAATGTGTTGTCTTCCTATGACAAAATTGTTATAAAAAAAGGACGTTCGTTGTGTTTCTTAGTGGATATATTTGTTAATGTTGAATATGCAAGAGGATGGAAGGTTGTGAAAGTAAATTTTTTTTTTTCAATTTTCTCATGTTGCACCAAAAGTGGTGATCAAGCCAAAAAAGAAAGGTTTATCCAAAATCTTTTTACAAGAAAAATACAGAAAAAGAAAATCTAGTAGTCCTATTACATGTTGGTGAACCATTAGGATCTATTAGTTAAATATGAATTTCAAAAGAAGGAAGTTAGAAATCTCCCAAAATCCTTCAAAAATCTTAACAATTTCATAACTTTTTTCTTTGAAATTTGGTTGTTTTTCTAGAAATTTTCCAAAAATTCCTTTGACCATGTTGCTTGGGATTCTTGTATGGATTATTTAACATACATATTTATATTGGTTTAGATATTAAAGTTTAAAGTCCTTGCCAGTATTGTAGTTAACTCAAATGGGCTTGTTTTCTTGTTGCTTATAAAGTTGTGGTAAAATAAGGTAGTGTAAAGAAGGGGATGGATGACAAATCCTTGTGTTGTGAGTTATCTCATCTTAACCATGTGAAAATTTCAAGATGAGTGAGTAGGAGACCATTTCAACATTGTGCCAAGTAGAAATCAAAGTACCCCCTTGCATGAAGTTAAACTTGATGCATGAACAACCAAAGAATTCAAAATGAAACAATTACCTAGTTACATGACCATTAAGAGCTACCCAGCCAATCAAAACTTTATAACCAATCATGTTGTTTTTATGTCACATGATTTTCCTTTGTGACAAGGTTGTAGATTACTAGGTTTTTCCTCTTTACTGATAGCACAATAGAAATTTCTACAACTTTCTACAACCATGACAATAATGGTTCCCAATATTTGATTCTTCTAATGTTAAAAAATGCACTAGAAATGAAAACTTTTGCAAGGAACAATAATTCTAGCTAAATAAGATGTCACAAATATTTTCAAAATCATTGATTTACATTATTAATGTAATGTTTTATGCGATTGTTACTCAAATTACAAAAAACATTTGGGCAAATTCAACAATAGTAAAATGCATAGTTAATCTTTCATTCCAAGCATGGTTGAATTTCTTGAATGCTTCCCTTTAGTGCTAACCATTTTGAAGTGTTGTTGAGCCATGTCCTTTAAACAAGGCTACATATTCAATTGTGCATACAACACTTTACCACTAGAAGTGAATTGAGGGTAACATACAAGGCTTGGTGACCCAATTCCTTAAACTCAACTACCCCTATTAGTAGAGTCCATATTTAGGACCTCATTAGTTGTGTTTTTATTTTTTTAGCTTGTTGTTGGTTGTTGGAAACCCATTCTTTATTTCTTAAGAAAACATGTTGTTGGAGAGAATCAATGGGGTTTTCAATATTTTTAAATATAAGTTATAATTTGGTTTTCAAGGTACTTGGTTTTCACTCATTTAAGAAAAATCAGTTCTCAAAGTCGATTTTCACGAATTCAATTCTCAATTGATAATTTTAATCCTAACTACTAGAGTTTTTCGTAAAGTGGCCCTGCTTTGACCTATTTAGTGCCATTCTTTCATTCCCAACCCTCTTTTAAGCTTTAAGTTCACTATCGTAAATAAGATTTTCTTAAAATTATGGGAATAAAATGTTGAAACTTAGGATTTAATGCACATGGTTTGGAAACATTTATAATTGTTGTACAACAATCATCACCAGTGAACAATACTAATTTGTAGAAAGCAATTAAGAAAAGACAAATAGGATGAAATTTAGAGTTTAAGGTCCCATTGAATTCTATTTAAGTCCTTTGTATTTTTTTCATGAGGTTTTAAAAATCTCATCCTTCTACGATTTTATGATTTTTATTTCTTTACTTTATGGAAAACTTTATTACCTATTAGATTGAGGATTGGACCTAGCTTCAGCCCATATGGGAACTTGGGTCTCAATTGAAAAATAATAATCATTGACACTAATTTTTTTTTAATAGTCACCTAACACTTGACTTGTATTTTTAAAGTTCCTTTTCCTATATACAAGGGTGAGAATTGGGAATGTTATTTTAAACTCAATACCTTCTTTGAATATCAAGGTTTTTTTAACAAAGAGAACATGATCAATTCTCATGATGCTTGGTTCTTAGCTTAATGAGAACTAAAAAACTTGAATTTCAGCCCTTTTATGAGAAAAATTGATAACGCATGAAATTTAAGGTGAAAACTGTGTTGAAAATCAAGATGGTTTTCATTTGATTCTTATGAATCACCCAACATTGGAATGCACCTAGGAACTAACAATGGGGCTCATATTTACATCGAGTCTATTGGTCTTTTCACCTTAAAACCAAAATATTTATTTATGGTGGATTTTGATGTGGTATTTATTGAATTGCTATATGGCTTAGAAGGACCAGACCTAGATAGAAGGTGATTTCGATGTATTATACTATTCAAGTTATTTTGTATTATGTGTGATATGGGTGTTGATAATGATGGTTGTATGTGGCAACATAAGAATGCATAACTATTGTTAGGAGTTTTCTATTGGTTACATATTTACATCCTATTATTATATGTAAATTGAGGTAATTAAGCTTGAAACTTTTTCTATTATGAACAAAATTTTAAATATTTGGTGTGTGGGATATAATTTCCAGTTCTTTGATTTCAAATCATTTTTTTTGTTTTGAGATTTCCAAACACACATCTTTAGTTGTTACTTGTTTTCTATGGTTTATACAAGTTTTCTTTTATTGAATTTGTGTGATTTGCATTATTTTTTTGAGCTTGGATTTTTATATTGTTACATGTGAGTCATATTTTGATTTGCATGTATCAAGTATCGTTCAAAATATTTTTATATTCTGTGTATGTGTGTTGATAGCAATGAACCATTGTACACATTCACATAAGAGCACATGATATATCAACTCTTTTTTTTTTTAACAAAGTGGTGCAAAATTGCACCACAAACAATGAAAAGAAGACTATTCTTTTGTAGATTCTGAAAATTTTCATCACATTTGATTTACACCTCCAAAAAGAGTGCACCACAGGTAAACAGGTTCCTAGTTTTAAGTCAGGTATTTTTGCTCGATTTTCTATTGTTTCCATGGATGCTAGATACTTTTTGGGATGATGGCCACTAGTGCTCCATCACCAAAATAGGAAAAAAAAAAGCTGGTGAGGATCCTAACCATCATGGATTCTGAAAAATTTGAACATGAACTGGCCCAGAACTTGGAACCCCTGGACACTCAAGCATGTGGTTTTTCATACAGGACTCCAAACTCGCTCCTTTCCTAGTTCTGCTAAACCGGTTACAGTGGCCTCTCACACTTCACCAACTTCCTCAATGTGCACTTTATATAACTTGAAGCTACATTTTTTCTGATACAATTCATCAGATCTGATGGATTGATGTAATACGCTCATGTTTTCCAGTGAATGAGTGTCTGGAACTGAAATATTAGTTAACATTTGTCAGAGAAAGGAGGTCAATTGCAAGAGTCTACGGAGCAAGCATTGCCCATCCCTGGGGCTGTCAGTTTACCACAAATTTTCCTTAAAATGCATGGTACACAACAGGGGCCACATCCTGGCTGCTGCACAGGTAGTGATGTTCAATGGTTACTTTAGGGATTCTGACAAGTACCTTTAAAACACACACCAACACATTTTTACAAAGGTCCTCTCCACATGAAAGAACAATTTATAAAATGAGTTCAATCATGGAGGAGGGCCAGCTCTCTAGTCATCTGCCTATTTTGCCTAAAATTGAAGTGCAACGGTAGCCGAACTCAGAGGATTCATAATTGATCTATGTGTATGGTTAGTACTTAAAACCTTCCATCTTAATACTATCAGGGGGCTTAACTCCAAAGTTCATATGGGAATTTGCTAAGTTAATTTGTGAAAAAATCATTGTCAAATTTTTAAAAGTTTCTAAGAATTAAAATCGCTTTAAATTGAATAACTTTTGCTCTGTTGGTTTAAAAATTGTGAAATGAGAAACTTATACCCTGTTTCATGACGGGGTTTTTGGTGGTACCAAAAGTGGAGTTGGGTAGTTGAGAGTTTGGGATGGTCATGGTCAATGGTTTGCTTTTGGGTGAAATTTTGCATTGTGGCAATGAAAAGAAACCTCATGCAAATGCTACAAAGGTCTTTTTTGGGATTTTTTTGGCGCATTTCGCCAGATTTCCAGGGCAATTTGTTGAAAGTTGCCACTTTTAAATATTACATTCATAAATGCTATCAATATAAAACAGGATTTTGAAAAAAAATCTACAACCCATCTAGGATAGAAATTTTGGTGTTGGGTGACTTTCAAAATACGAGGGGTTTTTTCTTTTGGATTGGGCCAAACTGAATAAAAATAAAATGAGAAACCTTGAACTTGAAAGCTATCCCCAATACCCACCTAATTCACATACCCACAGAGTAAGGTCTTTCATGTTGAAACAAAATTAATTATTTTAGAAAATTATGGAAATCAAGGTTTTCCAGATGAAACTTTAATATATTGAAATTGGGTTAAAAATTTTGGAATTGAAATTTATTTTCATGAAATTTCTTGATTTCTTTGGTTAGTTTTGAGTGTGCATAAAGAATTTAGAACGATGATTAAATCTTTATATTTTGTATTTCAATTTTTTTACATCTTTCTATGAGTGATAACCATTAGGCTGCATAAGTCATTTACTTAAAGAAGCAGTCCTCCCATGGGGTGAAAAACTTGGACATTGATAGAATGCATTAAAGGTATCCATATATGAAGTAAGGAAAGCAACATGGAAGACCAAGTTTGGTGATAAAGCGGCTGGGTGAGCTTAAAAAGCAAGCTGCCAAAATAGTACATTACCATTAAGGGGGTGAAACTCAGAAAAGTATCAATTTTTGTGGTGATCTGAGTACATACCCTCTTCACCCCTCTTTCCTTTCTCCTAAGGGTCTCTCATGTTGTTACACATATTTTCATTGCTGCAACTTGTATTGCTACTATAATTATTCTCAAACTGTGTGCATTAAATCACTAAACATTAATGCAATTTCATTAGCTTGTGGAGAACACTGATTTGAAGTTGAAAGAGGGGTTTGGGGGTGGAAGGCGGCCCAAAGCAGGGTGAAGACAGGGTGACTTTATGGATATTTGTGTTGGCTGATGTTTTTCAAACTTTTCTCATTCGTTTTAAAAAAATTATGTTTGGAGAAATCTGTTACACATGTACGGGAATAGAATGCACAAAAATAATCCATCTAGGGTTTTTTTTTTTTTCACCACGCAAACTCCAAATTCACTAATTTCCAAGTACTGGGAAACTACATGCACTTCCCTCCCACTTCACCAACTTCATTAATGTGCATGGTACTCAACTGTCAGGCTCTACTAAAATACGGCCACTTTTGAACTAGCACCCACCAACCCACACAATGAAGGATGGATGGTAAGTGAGAAGGAAACAGGTATCTGTTGGGTTCCAGTTCCCTTGCTAACCATGATGGTTAGCTCAGTTGCTTTTTTTTTCCCACACTGCCTGTCTACTAACAACCCACAACCAGGTTGTTAGTATGATTGTAGTCAAAAAGGCCCTTCCTTAACTGATGTATAAACTATAAACCACCTACTTGCCCAGTAGTAGGTTGGTAGGAGGTAGGTAGTCAACGGCCTTCCGTACCAAGGTATAAACTATAGTCCACCTACTTGCCTGGTAGTTACATGTTTTGATACCTATGTACCTATAGATGAAACCTATTTCCGAGAGAATTGGTTACCAAGGTGAAACCAAATATTAACTCAGTTGAGGTTCATCCACAAACTGAGTAATATCGGCCCTCCAGTGGATGGTGCGCTAGTGAGTGCCGGTTCACTGTGGCCCCCCAATCAGAGAACCGGACAGTGGGGTTTCTCTGTCTAGAAAATGAGACCGAGTTATCTTCATTACTGTGCATTGTTTCTTTTCGATCAGCTCTTTCGTGTGTTTGATGGTTTTATTGTTATGGTGTTAGCTACCGAAGGCATTTGCTGTCGTGCTTTGTTGTGTTCAAAATGTCGGTGGTGCTTTCGGGAGTTGTTATGCGAGTATCAGATCCTTGGAAGTCTCTTCCTTTGCTTTAACCACGGAGTTTGTTTTGTGTGTGTGTGTGTGTGTTCTTTTTGTTGTTGCATAGGCTACGGGCTTTAGAGCTTGAAGTGTTTTGGATCAGCATTCAATAGAGTCTGGCAACCACCTCTTTCCTCCTCCTGAACCATTAACATTTAAGAGCGATCCTTCGGTAGCTAGGTCTCAATATGAACTTGCTGTAGAGTTGTGAAGCTTGATAGAAATCGAGCTTTGCGTTTGGATGTGGGTGGAAACAGTAGTGTGTGCTGTGGTACTGAGCTGAGAGTGCAAGGGCAGCTATTCCTAGAAAAAGGTCTCTTTCCTTTTGGTTGAAGGCGGCAGCCTGATGTACATGTGGTGAGAGTTACGAAGGACTATGGTGGACAATCCACCTTGAAATCCGTGTGGATCATCATCAAGCACAAATTATCTATTGTTCTTCAAGTTTCAACTTAGAAGCTTTTTGGCTTGTTGTTCATGGCAGACGCAATCCTCACTGATGTTGTGCAAGAGGCTTCGAGGATCCTTACAGCTAGCGATTTTGTGGTGGACGAGCTTGCAATTTATCTGCCAAAAGGTGATCCAGATGGCACTACGGATTATGTTAAATTGGTTATGAGATATCATCAATGCAAAGTTGATTCAGATGTTAAACGCGAGCGGAGTCTTTCAGGAGGGGATGATCTGAAGGAATTGGTGTCTTTAGTCCTCGAGAGCACTAATGTGAAAGCCATTGATGTGCATAGCGATCGTCGACCAGATACCCATGATGTTATTGAACAGTTTTTGCAAGGTCTCTGCACCAATCATACCATAGTAAGTGCTAGCTTTCATGTAACATCTCGTAGCCACCCGCCGAGTGATGTGTTGGACAAATCTGCGGATATGCTTTGTCATAATATAGGCCTCAAATGTTTCAGGCTCAGGATATACGGTATTGCAGGTACAACAACGAAGCATTCTGGTTTTGGCAACGCACTCAAGATGAATCACACCCTTCAACATCTTGAATTACAATTGAATAGATATATGGGATTAAATTTGGAGGAACTTGTCCAACCATTGATTATGGACGAAAATGGGCACCAAGCCAACTCTACACTCACCACTCTTGCTTTTACAGGACTTTCTGTTATGAGCTCAGTTGGTGCTACCTTTGCAAGGATGCTTCAGAAAAATTCTTCCATAAAGCATCTTGATTTGAGAATGTCTTCAACGAGTGAATCAATTGTGCAAGAATTGATACGATCACTTGTAGAAAACCATTCCCTTGAAACCTTAAACCTAAGTTATTGTGATGGTGTAAAAGGCTCTGTGTTTCCTACCATTATGGATGTTCTATTGGTGAATTTCACCTTGAAAGATATAGAATTGCATGGAACTCCTTTGCATGCTGAGGGCAAGCATTTGGCCATCAAGGAACAACTACGAAGAAATGCGATGTACAAGGAGTTACATCTCCAAAAGATGGAGATGGCCCCGCCAACATCTGCAAGAGTAATTTTTTGCGGCTCTCCATATGCCGGTACGCCTTAAATCTCTCTTGGTTGAACTAGAGGACACCAATGTGTTTTTGTTTGAATCTTTGTGTTTTGCCTGAATCATGTTGTCACATGGAAATTATAATTTATGACTAATTCATAGTAGAATTATTTTTTTTGCATCTTTTGTTCATGGCACATGAATTTACCTGTTTATTGTGGAATTATGTAGGCAAAACAACCTTGCGAAAGGCAGTGGTCCATTCCATTGAACACAGAAGCATGATTAGCAAGAGCATTCTCAATCCCTGCAAAGACTTCATGATGAAGAAGATTGATGGGGGTCAATGGCTAATCCAAGGAGGCAAACAACTTACACACCGCACACGGGGAATTGAGGTACATAGCTTGAAAAGTAGTGAAGGGATTACATGGTCTATTTGGGACATGGGGGGTCAGGAAGAGTTCCATGGGTTCCATTATTTCATGCTTCCTGATCTAAGCGACACAGGTAACCCATCCTTGTTCGTTCTAGTTTGTAGTCCATATGTAGTGAGAGATGAGGGATCCCCTTCAAAGGAGAAACTTAAACTACCCAGAGAGATTGAGAAAGAGCTGGAGTATTGGCTTCGATTCATTGCTTCCAAGAGTTGAAGTACAATTTCCTTCAAACCAAAGGTGATCGTGGTCTTGACTCATTCGGACAAAGTTGATGGGCTTGTTGCTCGAGCACAGGAGAGTGTCACAAATTTGAAAGAGCAATTTGCAGAATTGCTAGATGTGTGGTCAGAACCAATTGCTGTTGATGCCTTTTCTACTCAATCAGCTAGCAAGGTGGCTAGTGTTATTGAAGACAACATTGTAACTCTTTTCAAAGCATTGCCACCTGTGTATAAGGTGTGCAGTGACGTGAAATCAGCCTTGAAGGGTTGGATGGTCAGAAATCCAAAAAGTCCCATGATGAATTGGAAAACCTTTTCAGAGCTGTGCCAGGAAACAGAGTTGCCAGGGTTGGTCAAAGCAAGTGCTGAAGGAAGTATGATAGAAGCAAGGCGAAAAGCAGTGGCAACAAGCATGCACAATTTGGGAGATGTCATCTACTTTGAAGATCTTGACTTTCTAGTTGTGGATCTAGATTGGTTTTGCCATTGGGTGATGGGTCACTTGATTAGGCTAACTGATGATCGCAGTAAACTGGCCACCGCAACAAACCTAGATGGCTTCACATCAAGGGCATACTTGGAAAACGTTTTGGTTGATTCACTGAAATCTTTTCGTGAGCTTTGTTATGTTGGATGTGCCTTGGATGTCACAGCACAGAATTTGGTGCACCTTATGTTGAGGTTAGAGTTGTGTTTTGAGGACAGAACCAGGTCTCATGGTGTTGGCAAATTGTTCATCCCAACAATTTTGGACGTTGGTCAAGCAGCAGGCTCATGGAATTGGTCACATGTCAGTCAGAAATCCATCTACTTCGGAAGGAGGCTCCAATGTGCTGACCCAGAGCATACATTCGTACCTCGAGGTCTCTTTTGTCGATTGCAGGTACTTTGTTCCCATTCCCGAAGAATTGAGTTAGGGAACTTTGCGGTCAAACTCATGTGGGGAATGCCAACTTAAATTCCAAATAATTTAGAAGACTAATGCAAGACCCTGTAATGATCTACATTCCTAAAGCTCTCAATTTTAAGTTAATTTGGTCCTTCATTTGATTTTGCCTTTGATTCTGAGATTGATTGATGTTCCTACAGGTATTTTTGCACAACCAATTCTTAACGTTGGAGAAGGACATGAACATGAGAGCCTTGTATGAACCCAAAAATAACTTCATTTATATAATGCTCAATGGCGTAGAAGTTGTAGTGGATTACAATGCAGATGTGGGCACCCACATTGATGTGTTGGTACACTCCAAATCCAAGAGTTTTAACAATGCTTTAGATATTGTTCATGAGCATATTATGAACAAAATTCTAGAACGTTGTGTTGCCACAGATGGATGTCAAGGTGTCGTACTTGTGGAAGGTGTTATTCGCACAATGTGTGTGAAAAATTGCATGTCTTTCAAGGAGCGACAAGACCAATCTGTGCTTTTGGAAGAGTTGAAGCAAAATGTTTTTTCTCATGTGAATGAATATGAACACCCATGGGGTGAGTTGAAACAAGGGGAGAATGTGAGTCCTCGTGAGAATGAATTTGCTGTCAAGCTGATGGGCAGGAGAGAGAGAGTGGAGGTAGTGGAAAGACATCAGCAAGCATTGCAAATTGATGAGGTTGATGATGTCCATGATGAAGCGGCTATGGTCACAAGAGGATGGGCAACATCAAATTCTTCCACGACATTGGTGAACAGGAAGATCACGCAAGAACCTTCACAAGAGTAGAATCAGGCACTGAGGGAACTAGCTCATGAAGTTCAAAACCTAGCAGTTGCTGTTCATAATACTCACAAGCTTGTCAAAAATGATGTTTTGAGTGTTACCAGACTCATACGCGACTTGATCTTGAACTCCTCACAACGGCAAGTTCCACGCATTGTACTCTTCACCACACAAGATGCTAGTTTCAAACAAAAATTGATCACAAAACTGGTTCCAGGGATGAAAGCTCTTCAACTTCATCTACTTTGTGAATACAAGGGACAGGAGCACATAGTTGAAGGACAAGCTGGTTGTCAAGTGATCCTCCAAGACAAGAATTGGAAGAAAGTTCACGAGTTGGTGGTGGACGGGTTGAAATGGGTTTCCTTGGCTGCCAAAGTGGGGGCACACATTGCAATGGGGCTGGGGAACATGGTTCCAAATCCTAATTTGGAATATGGAAAGGCTTTTGTTGCGTTTGGTAAAGGTGTGCTCAAAGACCCACCAATAGACTGGGCCACTGTCACCCCTGGAAAACCTGTGAGGGATGCAGCGTCTACCAGCAGAACAGCAGACAGTTTGTCTGCAGAGCAATGGTTGGTGAATTTTTTGAAGGATAAAGTCATTTTAAATAAATTTGGGTTGCAGAGAGTGGTCTACAAGGGCACAGGAGAATTGGGATGGATCTGTCAAAAACATTTTGACCAGGGCAAGGGTGTTGGGGAACTGGATGGATTTCCATGTCCATGATAGGACTGTACCCTACAGGGATTGAATCTTGGGATTTCTGTCCAAATATGCCATTTCATAGAATGTAGAATCCTCTTCTGTGATCCCAGCTGTGCTGTTGGCTCTCCTTATAGCGGTCAGTATGATGTGAATATTGTGCTCACGGAAGTCCAACAAGGCGAGAGAAGAAGAGTTTCTTACGCTGCAGTGCATGGCAATAGAGGAGCAAGCCCGGCAGGTGGGAGGAGGAATCCAAAAGGTTGAAGCAGTCAGACATTTCCAGAGCCGAACACAGATGTTGAGGAGCAGTAGGAGCAAGAGGAGAAGGTGACTACAGAAAGCAGATGAAGTCTGAAGCTAAACTCAGAGAGGATGCAGAGTTGGAAGCTGTCAACAAGAGGAAGCGGGTGGAGCTTGTAGCTGCAAACAAGAAGCAAGTGGAGTTTGAAGCTGCAAGCAGGAAACAGGCAGAGGATGAAGCTCACATTAGGAAGCAGGTGGAGCTTAAGCTGCAAACAGGAAATGGGAAGGGGAAGAATCTCACACTAGGAAGCAAGCTGAATTGGAGATGGAACAGAGGAAGCAGGCTGAGAATGAAGCTGCAGATAGGAGAAGACAGGCTGAGGAGGAGGAGGAGGAGGAGGAGGCTAAGAGCCAGAAAATGGCTGAGGAAGAAGCAGCTTATCTTCAGCAGGAGCAAAAGGCTGAGCTAGAAGCTAACCGTTAAAAGAAACAGATGTTGGAAGGTCAACCGAGAGATCAGGCAGAGGAACTAGCAAACCACACTAAGAGTGTAGACAAGGCACAGCAGCAGCAGGGGGAAGTACCAAGCGCAGTGTAGCCTAAGAAGAAGCAGCAGATGGGTGCAGGTTGATATTTTTATTTTGTATGTGGGAAATCAAAAAACATCCGATGCAAGCAGTGCAAGTGGGTACATTACTGGTATCCATTTTTCTCACACTGTGTTGAAGTGGGCAGAGGTTGTCTGGAATTTCATCATGTGGGTTGGGATGTTGTGAGATCATACCCATGGCCTTGATTGATGTGTTTGGTTTGCTGGTGATGATGATACATGGGGTTCTTGAACTTATGATTTGGTTGTGTTTTGGGGATGTCCAGTTCTTAGAGCTTCTGTGGAATGTCATCATGCAGATTAGCATATTGTGGGGTCATACCCATATGGCCGTGATGTGATTGGTTTGCTGATGATGACATATGCAGTTCATGAGTGTACAATTTGGTTGTGTTTTTGGGGATGTCCAGTTGTACAGGATGTCAAATGCAGCATTGGTTTGCTGTCCACGAGTTTGAATGCCATGGTCCAGAAACAGGCAGCCCTGGAAGCCTGGATACTGATAGTGGGACATTGTCTGAGGTGCATAGCCCTGGAATCTCAAGGAGTGAGAATCATAAGGTCTTCGTTCACTTCACAGACACCAGCAATGTGAATGAAGTGGGACACCCAGCACAGGTGTTGTTGAATCCTGATGTACCAACACCGATGCAACAAAAGCTGCCATCTTGGACTGTGACCACTAATGAGCAACAACATGCAAAGGCGAAGAAGGTTTGTTGGGAGAAACTAACCTGGAAGCTCCTTTCCACTTTTGGTTTTGCCCTTTCCAACCCACTGACAGTATTGGGGTAGCCTCTATGGTTCTTAAGAAGAGAGTGTGGATTGCAGTTGAGGTGGGCGAATTAAGCAGAGGGAAAAGCCTCCCAGAAGCATGTTAAATGCTGGATCATTATGTGGACCCTGTGGAATAAGGTAAAGAGGATTTCCATACTAGTTGTGACAGTCCCCCCCTTTTGCTGGATCCTTTGTTTCATTGGTGGTTGGTGTTGGTGTGGTATTGGTGGAATTTCTCAGCATTTCTTGGACACATGCATCTCTTTCTGCTGGAAGAACATATTGGTATTCTCAGATAGATGTACTTCTGTCCTGCAAATGCAAAGGTTAGGTGAGTTTGTTTCCAATATCGATCTGCTAATTTACTGCTTTTCAATCCCATCTAAGGAGAAGATAGTAGGGAATCTGCCACCTCACGGACCCTAGGTTATGCCAAGAAAGATGATACAGATAATTTGTTTCCTTGCAAAGTTTTGGTTGGAATTGAATGTTGTAAATGGGCCTGAAGTCTATTGTCTTCCCATCACTTCCGACTGAACAATCTGGTCCAGTAGGTCAATTCACATGCGAAAGAGGGTTTTCTTCAAGAAATAGAAAGGGCCAGTCATGGGAGTATGTACTGTCTAGGATTTCTAGAGTTTCTAAATGTCTAACCTGAGAGCTGGAAAGATGAGACGTGCTGAGCATCTGAATTGTATGTGTGATTTCAGGTTTTCTGTTGACTTGATGCAAATGATTTGCATGGACAAGGTTATTGCTGAAAAGTCTCTTGATGATTCCATTCGAGAGACAACACTTATTCAACACTATTTTGGTGGGTGTCTGCAATCACAGGTATTACTTCCAAGACTAGAGTGAAGATATCTTTCCAATGCAGGAATTGCTGTACTCTGGTTGACCTACGCACTACATACATATGTCCATCTGGTGTGTCATGGATTTCTTTAGTCTGGATCTGCTCAGTCTCTTGCTGTTTGATCAGACATATTGTTCTAGAACTAGTTAATCCTATTTAAACCTTGTAGATGTAGGGAAGGAAGAGGATTAATATGGGTGCTTTTCTGATGTTCTGCTGTCAGGTGAAGTGTAAACAGTGCCCTGCATGAATCTAATCGATATGAACCCATGATGGATATTCTTGTGGATATCCCAAGGCAATGCTAAGTCTGTGGAGGATGCTCTTGCTCAATTCACAGATACTGAACTGTCGGATGGTGCCAACAAGTACAAGTGTGACCAGTATGTGCTTCGCATGTGCTCTGGAAATATTGGTGGCTGCTTTCATGTCCATCTCCAAAGCCAGGAAATTGAATAGTTTTATGCTCCTGGAGACAAGTTGTAAGATGTAGTGTATTTTTGTTCCAGAGTTGTCTAATTCATGTGTGCAATGTAGGGAAGTACACATGGATCCAGGATTGTACAAAGTTGGTAAAGTGGATCGCAAATGGCTCATCCAGATCGTGTAACATGCAGGACTTTGTGAGTGGTTTGCTCAAAGAGATGGAGACCATGCTCCCTCACTTGTTCAAAGGATTGTGATTTTGGTTTACTAATACTTTTCCTTTTATCGGGTGTGAGAAACGTTAAAATCTTCTGAACACAATAAAAAATACTTTTAACTATAAGTTTTTTCCTTCACACCAAAAGGGCCACAAAACAAAAAGTTGTCACAAAACGTTGCCGTAGAACATGTAAGGAGGACAACCTCAGAAGAGCTTTATAGTGTATTTGAAGGGCGCATTACTTTACATAATAGCACTTACAGGGACGAGTTTGTGAAATGCCTTGGATGGAAAGTTGTTTCATGCCATGAAAGATCCCTAGCTGCAGGCATTTTTTGGGGATTATTAACTCTGTTTCAAACACACTTACCTCAGTTCTTACCCTGTTGAAGGTGCCTTTGTCAGCAGGGGTTCCTCTTGCGAACCTTGAGCTCCACCCTTGGGTGCCACAACAGGAACCCCTGACCAGGGTGCTTTGTGCCTTCCCCTATACAGAATATACTATTAGTGTGCTTTTTACTGGCACATTGTTACCAGTTAAGTGTAATGGTCTACCACAATATGGGGGTATTTTTGAAGTGAAACCACCATATGGGTAGAGGTCTGGGCCTCTTCATTAGCCAAAGTCACCAAAATTCCATACTTAGTAGGATGTTTATTAATTTGTTCGTGGTGCATTTCAAGTTCAAAATTTAATTTTGCATGAGTCTCTCTGATTTGCCTATCCTGGGCAATTGACCAAACTCTGGAGACTCCCCCCACACAGAAGTATGCACCTCAAACATATAAGTCCAATTTTTGCCGCAGATTCCAAGAGGATGAAGTTGGGCAAAGCATATGGGACAAAGTCAGGTCCTCCTTGAGACATGTTCAGGAACCCATTGTGAACTTGAAGAGAACGTAGTGAAAACTTGATGGGAACAACAAAAATCCACAAAACCCTATTACCCTGACGTGGCCTATCCCCTACCCCCCAGTTTGAAAAAAACTAGGTCTAAGCCTAGGGGTGCCCTGGAGAAAATGGATGAAGTACAAGGGTCCAGGCCTGAAGGATGTGCAAGGCAGGCTGCTTGCCCCTTGAAACTGACCTCCTTCCTCTCACAGATTCTAATTATTATATTAGTTCCTGAAAATCACTCATTCATAAACACTAGTAGATTGGAACACTTGAGGTCCCAGATTGTAATAGAGGGTGACAGTTTACCATCATGCACATTAATGAAGTCAATGAAGTGGGAGGGAAGTACACGAAGTTTACTAGCACTTGGAAATTAGTCAATTTGGAGGTTCGGTGAAGGGACCAAAAAAACCCCAGGTTGAGTGTTTTATGCATTCTATTCCCATACATGCATAACAGGTTTGCCCAAAACAGAATAAAAACAAATGAAAAAGTTGGAAAAACATGAGCCCATAAAGATATCCATAAAGGCACCTTGTCTTCACCCTGTCTTTGGTCCTCCTTTCACCCCCAAACCCCTCTTTCAATTTCAAACCAGTGGTATCCACAAAGTAATGAAATTGCATTAAATCTGGGTATGAAATGTTGAAGTTGAGCAATTTGATGCACAGGGATAGAGAATAATTACAGTAACGTTCCATGTAGGAGCAATAAAAATGTATGTAACAACATTAGAGGCCCTTAGGAAAAAGGAGAGAGGGGTGAAAACGATATGAAATCATATCACCACAAAAATTGATGGTTTTTTGAATTTCACCCCCTTAATGGTAATGTTTTTTTTTGCAGGTTTTTTTTGAAACTGACCCCCTTTATAACGAAACTTGGACTTGTGTTGTTGTGTTCCTCGTAGTATGTATACCTTTAATGCATTCTGTCAATGTTCAAATTCCACATTTATTTGACTATGAGTTACAAGTAGGTTTAGACTCGAAACTATGTATGTTTATTATATATCAATGAAAAATTTATGGTCTTGTTTGCATAAATGTTTTCTCAGCTTTTTATCATTTATATATAAATAACATGTCACATCATTCTTTTAATATGGACTTCACATAAACTACAACAAAAAAATTCAAAACAAAAATTTCCATCTTTTTTACAATTTTATTCCATAAACTTTACATTCATACAACTTATTTCTATCCAATGAAGTTCCAAAGGTCAGAAACATTCATTTATATACTAACAAAAAAAATTAAATTAAAAAAAATTTTAAGTTTACACATGACTTGACTCCCCATAGCTCCCAATGTGATTTCAGATGCATAATAAAAGGGCAAAGACCTTTCAAGTGAAAGTCAATACACCTTAATGTGCCAAAAACTTTTCACATGAATTATAATGTGAAAATCAATGCACTTTAATATGTCAAAAACTTTTCACATGACATTTCATATGAATTACTATGTGAAAGTTAAGCACCATGACCAAATCATAATTAAATTACGAAACCTTACCAACAAATAAATCACCAAACTTATTCCTTAAATAATTACATAAGTAATAGTTTTAACTACATCAAGTTACTTGACTAATGTTTTTTTAATGAAATCAATTATTGCAGCCTAACAATTATCACTCATAAAAAAAAAAAAAAAAATGGAATCCATACCTATAAAAATTTCACTATTTTGTTACAAGCAAGATATAAAGTATAAACATTAAATCATGCTTCTAAAGTTCTATGTGCACATTCAAAATTAACCATAGAAATCTAGCAATTTCAGAAATTTTATTTTTTAAATCCACAAAAGTAAACCCAATTTCAATATATTAAAATTTGATGTGACCAACCTTAATTTTCATAATTTTTAAAAATAACTTTTTTTTTTCAACATGAAAGACTTTGTTATGTGGGTATGGGAATTAAATGGGCACTAGGGATGCCTATCCAGTTCAAGTGTTTTTTTGTTTTTTTTATTGAGCCATTATAATTGGCCCAACCCAAAAGAAAATACCCCTCACATTTTGAAAGTCACCCAATATAAAAAAATGATCCTACATGGGTTGTAGATTTTTTTTCAAAATCTTATTTTGTGTTTATAACTTTTCTAAATGAAATACCTAAATGTGGCAACTTTTAACAATTTCTCCTGGAAATATGGCAAATTTTGCCCAAAAAAATCCCAAAAAAACCTATGTTGCATTCGATTTTTTTTGGATCATAACCATAGAATTCTTTTTATGTGGCAAAATGATGTTTTTAAGGTTTAAAATGAAAAACTTCAACAAAATAATATAAAATGGTATGCCATGCAAAATATTCACCATTATGCTTAAAACATGTCCCAAGCAACATGGTCAAAGGAAGGTTTTGGAAAGATTTCAAAAAAACAAAAACCATATTTGAAAAAAAAATATTATGAAATTGCTAAGATTTTTGGAAGATTTTGATAGATTTTTAACTTCCTTCTTTTGAAAGTCATACTTAGCTAATAGGTTTTTGTGGTTCACCAACATGTGATAGGGTTCCTAGATTTTTTCCTTCTTTATTTATCTTCTACCTAGATTTGGTTAAACCTCCTTTTGGGGTAATCAACACTTTTGCTGCAACCTGAGAAAATTGGAAAACAAAGACATTAGTATCACAACCTTGCATCCTCTTGCATTATTCAATATTAACAAACATATCGACTAACAAGCAATAATGAACATCCTTTTTCCATAACATTTTTATCATAGGAAGACAAGAGCACACACCTTAAAGTTATTATGACATAAGGATTAAGATATGACAACATGTTGGCCCACAAAATGCTTTGCCATGTATGGGCATGTGATGTGTGTGATAAGTTATAGTGCATGAAATGATGTGTGGATCACATAAAAGACTTAGTTATACACAAATGTTGATAGATGATCAAATAGAAAAGCCTTGTTATATAGTCAAGGTTCAAGTAGGGAGAAAATGAATAAGGTTTAAAAGGTATGTGTGGTCCCATTAAAGTTATTGGTATCAACTTTATTTTTAAAAACTAATTTTAAATAATTTGAAAACATTTTGAGCACAACATGTCAAATTCCCCTTCGAAAATTAACATTGTTGGTGAATTTGGAGGTTTGTTAGTTAAAAGTGATAATGTAACTTTGCATTGTCCTATCACAAGAGCACAATATAACTTGTCAATTTGTTTAACACATTTAATGAAATAGGTTCTAGTGTTCTCCAGTTTTTGATTTCAAAATGAACCTTTGGTTTCAATAGTAGTTTTTTCTTTTAGTTTCTGATGGAGCATTTGGTCCCATCTTAGGACTAGTTTTTTGGATTTCTAAAACCTTCGGTTCTTGTCATTTCACAAAAAAATTAAAACTGCATGCTTGAGGTGTGCAAGGTTTGTCTAACATTAAAAAATGCAATATAACATTAAGAATGCTTGCTTATGGAATGGTTGCAAACACAATTGATGAAGACTACAAGTTGGGTGAGAGCACAACCATGAAAGCTATAAATCACTTTAATATAGGAATTTGAACTTGGTTCAAGTCTACTTACTTAAAACAACCAACATAAGTTATCCTAACAAAGTAACAAGCAATTAATGAAGCTAAAGATTGTCCTACTATGTCTGGATCCATTTGCAACATGCATTACCAATGGAAAAATTGCTTTGTGGATGGTGCCCTTATCTTGAAATTGATATGGGTTATGACATCTTTAGAAATTCACATTGTTCAATAACCCTTATTTAGACTAGATAAGATTTTTGAGTTCAAATTTAACAATTTTTGGGCTTAATATGGCCACTTGGGTAGATCAGTTGGTGATTGAATATTTAAGCATTTAGGGCAGGTTGGATCCAATGGGAGGGCTCCATTGTTTTTGGTTTCCAAACCAAACTTAACCCCTTCTCTTGATGCATCTAACACATTAAAAATCGTCAAAAATGGATTAGAAATGAGAAAGTTACAACCCCCAAAAAAAAAGGGGTTAAAAACTCCAAAAAATCTAATACAGAACATTACCAATGTCTATTTCAGAACATGTAAAAATTCCTTGTATGGTGTTCTGATGCTATTAGAGTTCAAAAATGATTTATAGAACTTCAGGTGACATTCTTATAGCGCTTCAAATTGTTTAAAATGAAGAAGAAATAAGAAAGTTATGAAGTTTGAAAGTAGGAGGGGTCCATAGAGAAGGGAAAAATAAATTTAAAAACCGCATTTTATAAGTTGGAAAGCTTATTTTCCTTCTTGTTATTTTTCATTACTCCTTTTCTTTTACAGTTCAAAAATTATTTCTAGAGCTTGAGGTGGCACTCCCATAGAATTTTAAATCACTCAAAATGAAACCCATATGATGAAGATATAAATAAATGTTCAGTCATAGGCAGGCGACTGGTGATGGGCTGATCTTCCCTAGGAGGCCTCACTCAGAAAGGTGAAGGTATAAGGTGGGTGTGGGTTCACCCTGGTCATTGTGTACATGTGCTGGTTCACGTTTGTTAGTAGCCCCCTTTTTTTACTGGGGAAATACAGCCAGCTAGCCTTATAATATTGACTCGTGTTTTGTTACAAGTAATTTTGAAAAGAATGTTTAAAAAACCAATAAAAGTAGTCTTCTAATGAGATGGAGGGGCCAAAAAGTAGTTATCCATGTGAAATAAATAAGAGTTGGGTGGTTTTTTCCTTTTAGGAACAACTTTCAGCTTTGATTCTTGAAAAAATGGTCTACAACCACATTTTTCCCCCAAAAGAAATAATTCTCAACAAATTGCGAATGTGGTTCTAGAATTGGGTCTTGGTTCCAGTTCCAGACATAGTATCAGTTCTAGAACCATGTCTGGGTTCCAGTTTTAAACCTGTATTTGGGTTCCAGTTCCAAAAATCAAGAGCTAGTTCCCATTCAGTTCTGGCTAATTGGAACCAAAGCATCGGTAATCTAAAGGGCCAAACCAGGGAACCACCCAACACTAAAGTAAACCCATCTTTGGCACCTAAATATTGCCCATATCCAATTGTTTGTTTGTGAGGGTTGCGAGCATCACATTGCCAGGTTGTTGCATTTTAGCCAGTATAGCTCAGTTGATTGCAGAAGAAAATTTAAATGTGTAGCCTTAAAGCTTTGTTTAATTGACTACTGGGCTCGTTCAATGTTTTTGCTTTAAAAAAGAAATTTATCCCTCATATTTAAGAGCTGCTTCACCATGGCAGCCCCACACTAGCATTTCTTTTCAAAAGGTTTTAAAAGAAAGAAGGAAGAAAAACCCTGTACATAAAAAAGCAGGGATGGGAGCTCATCCACAAGAAATACAAGGCAAATAAAAGCACCATAACACAACCCAGTAAAGAACATAACAATCAAGACACCACTAATACACAAATAAAATAGAAGACCCTAAACTAGAAAACACTGCTTGTGAGAGAGAGAAGGTTCCTTTACTCCAAGTGATGAATGATAGAATACTAATATGTTGAATACAGAAGTTGCACACTGCTTGCCAGAGAGAGAGAAGGCTCCTTCACTCCGAGTTAGGAATGATAGATTATTGATGATAGATTAGAAGTTGCACACTGCTTGCAAGAGAGAGAAGGCTCCTTGACTGAATCTTCTTATATGTAATAGACTTGGTTTTGTCCGCTGAGGGTCGTCCTTTCCATCCATCTGTCCCGTCATCCAAGTTCCTCATCCCTGGATGAAGAAGATGATGGAACGGGAGGACGACGACCACTCATGGCGGCGGCCTGGTGTTATCCACATGATCTAAGGACTGGGAATCTATAACCCTGCTGTGTGCTTCCACCACCACGACGATGACTGCGGCTGCTGCTGCTTCTTGCGGAGGAGGAGGAAATGCAAACGAGAATTGCAGCATTTTGCATGAGGTTTTCTCCATGGTGAAATCCGAGCCTGACACTGATCATCAGCTGCATGAAGCTGCCCTGCAGCTTTCAAGCTTGGACTTCGTCTGCCGGAGAAGAATGAGGAGGAGGAGGTTGTTTTCAAAGGCTGTTCTTCTTCTTCCTCTTCGGTTGCTGCTGTTGCTGCAGGAACAACAACAGCAACCTCGATGGCAGTGGCGCCCGTTGCTCCTCCTCCTCCGGTAGTAGCAGTAGTTCCTTCTTCTTCCTCCTCTCCTTCACATCCGTCGAGCAAGAAGCAGCGGGTGATGTCTCCTGGGAATCAAAACCCTCGCTGTCATGTGGAAGGGTGCACGGCGGACTTGAGCGCCTCTAAAGAGTATCATCGCAAACACAAAGTCTGCGAGATGCATTCCAAAGCTTCCAGAGCTATGGCAGGAGGACGCGAGCAACGCTTCTGTCAACAATGCTCCCGGTAGGTACACCTCCGAGTGCACTAGACTACGACTTTCTCTCTCTTTTCTGCACAAGCTCGCCCTGAGAGAAGACTGACTGACAGAAACTCTCAACTCTTCTGTTCGTTCTCTCTGTCTTTTGTTGCTGCTGCAGGTTTCATGTGTTATCCGAGTTTGATGAAGGCAAGCGTAGCTGCCGGAGGAGACTAGCAGGCCACATTTATAACCTGACATGGATTTGGGATCCAAAGCTCCCAAGGAAGTCAAGATTCAGGGTATCTGGTACGGCCAGCTAGAGTAGCTGAGTATCGCATGACCCTTTTCTATTGTGATGTTCTTCTTTGTTAATATCTCTATGTAGTGCTGCAAACGGATAGACACGCTTATATTGTGTGTTCGCAAACTGTTTGCAAAATTTGTAATATCAAGGAAATTCTTCAGATTGAACTTCTTCCTCCAGTTCGGCCATAATCTTCTCCATGTTGAAGAACTCAGGAGCATGAGCAGCTGCAACAGGAGAGAAGAATCCGGTACTTCTTCTACTACTGTTGCGACCGGGACTGGGGCTTAGAAGCTCGCGGACTCTGGACAACGTATGCGGCGTGTATAGTCCCCTGGAAGCCCAAAACAGATCATCTTTGGCTGGTGTTCCGGAAGCGCTCGCAAGCTCAGGAATGCTGTCAGAGAGAGCACTTCTATGAGTTGGTCTTGAGGGTGCCCAGTTCTGAGGTCGACCAGGAAAAGGAGTGGGCGCGATCATGAGCTCCAAATTGGAAGGATCCACCACATATTCGTAGCTACCCATAGAGTATGATCTTCCTGCTGCTGCACCAGCTCTTTGAAGAACAAGTTTGCTGCTGCTGCTGCTTCGAGTACTTGGCGGACGACTAGCTGCTACATGAGCATGTCGAGCTGCTGCTGCTGCTTTTGATCTGGAATCCATCTTCACCTTGCCGAGTTCGACTTTCAGAATCGTGGGTATGCCATAGTAATCAGTCACCCGGACCGGGGGAACTATGCAGGGACTCGGCGACTCAAGTACTATGTAGTGCTGCAAACGGATAGACACGCTTATATTGTGTGTTCGCAAACTGTTTGCAAAATTTGTAATATCAAGGAAATTGAGAATTATTGAGCACTGTTGTGGGCGGATGAACTCGGTCCATGACTTGCAGAGAGAGAGAGAGAAATTGTGAGTGATCCCAACCGTATTAACGTCAATTGTAGAGTTCGGTTTCTAATCTTTTGATGACACTATTGGAGACAATTTACAATGAGGCAAGTCTTGACATTCAGAATGATAGATCAGAACCTGAACCTTTGAATCAGTAATGGAAAAGATTGACATTGTATAATGAAGTAGCAGAGAATTTGTCTCCACAATAGGAGCACAAATATTCTAGAGAGAACTGCATTGATTTCGGCATCTTCTTCTTGAAAAGTCAAACTCGAAATCAGTCATGAGAGTCATACTCAAGAGCATGTATCCAAAATCAAGGAACATTTTTGTGTTGGTGACTAGAATTTGAAGGAGTTATTCTTTGATTCATATGCTTGCTAGAAATTATACTTTGATTCTTCTGCTGGGGTTGTAAAAGATGCTCTGTGCCAGGATTAATAATCTCTTGAAACAAGTGTAATTGATTGGTGAGTATGCTCACCATCGACCATGGAGAAAAAGCTCATGCAAGCAGTGTGAGACATTTGAAAATGGGTTATGTTAGGGTGTGTGTGAAATAAGACATACCTGATGAGTTGCTTTGCATCCTAACCACTGGCAAAGACTTCTGGAGCCTTCTTTTCCTCATCATGAGACAATGTGGATGCACAAATGGCAGAAAGGAGACGTGAGGTGGCAAGGATGGCAGTTGTGGCTTGAGTTGGATAGGAGTGAAAATTGTGGTTAGTTATGCTAGAGACTGTTTTTGGTGTGATGTTTGGTGATGCTGGTATTTCACACAAAGATTGTGATGGCTTCTCTGCTTCAATGTGTAGCTACAGGAGTGTAGAAACAAGGAGCTGATGGAGAATATGAGGGGAGTGTGGGTTTGCAATAGCAGAGTTATGTAGCAGGGAGCTTTCTTCTTATTTTTGTGTCTGATGGTTGATTAGAGAATGGATGCTTATGGTTGTGTTGCAGTTAACAATAGTCCATACTGTTCTGCTTAGCAATTGGTTCCTGTAGGTATGCATATAGATGAAAGTCAGGAAGGTGATGACAATTGAGGCAATTTTATAAAAAATCGTAATAAAAATAAAAAACACATAAAAATAAAAAATAAAAAAAATAAAAGTTTCTAAAAAAAACTAAAACATGAACCAAGTTTAAAGATACCGGGGGACTTCACAGTGCCCGAAGGTCACGGGTACCCACTAGTCTAAGGAATGATAGGTTATTATTTTGTTGAATACAGAAGTTGCACACTGCTTGCAAGAGAGAGAGAAGGTTCCCTGACTGAGTCTAAGGAATTGATAGATTATTAATATGTTGAATTCGGAGGTTGCAGAGCACCACATATGAAAAGGGGCATAATTTGAAATAAACATGTATCCTTCAATTGTATTCTATTGCAAACCAATCCATTATGCCATTTGAGCATCCAATTAGGGCCACATTGAACTAGCACCCACCAGTGCACCATGAAGGATGGATGGTAAGTGATAAGGAAACAGGTTTTTTTTTGGATTCCAGTTATCTTGCTAACCATGGTGGTTAGCTCAACTGCTTCGTTTTTTTGGTTCACGACCTACCTACTAACAGCTCACAAGCAGATTGTAAATAGGTAAGTAGTCAAAACGGCCCTTCCTTACCAATGTATAAACTATTAACCACCTACTTGCTGAGTAGTTATCTGTTTTGTTACCTATGTACCTATATGTGAGACCTATTTCCTAGAGAATCGGTTACCAAGGTGAAATCAATTTGTATAAGGCAAGAGAGGGACAAAGAAGGTGTACACCAGCGCATCTTGCGCTATGGTTTGGTGATTAAGAAGGTGCACTCTGCATCTACTGGCCAAGCCAGGGCCTTTGGCAGGAATTAATGAAATTGATCACAAGAATAGGAATTTAAATACGGGAAAAGCCTATCCTTAAGTAATCGTGAGGGGTTGCCATAAAGTTTGCATTATTTCACATGAATTTGTATTTTGAAAGATGGGGTGACTTAGACTTGGAGGTATTTCGTGAAGAGTTGTTATAATTCTTACATTTAGTCCAAATATTCCAACTCAAACTTGATTTTGCAGTACTTCTAGCTGCTATCCTATATATAAAAGCTACAAGGTGTCTGAGCGTCTGTCTTTGATGAATGAAGCCTTTGATGAATGAATGAATTCGCAACTGACAGTGGACAGTTAGATTAGGGGGGGCCAGGTGGGGGGGGGGGGGCAATTTTTAAAAAACATTATTTACATTATAAAACATTTAAAAAAAACTAGAATCTCTTTGAAAAACAAAATAGAAACTAAATAAATAAATAAATACATACATAAAAATAGAAAAAAATGAAGATAGACAAAATAAGAATAGAAAAAATAAAAACATGAAACAAACATAAACCAAAAAAAGAGTAAAAACGCAAAAACTATAAATAAGGAATGGAAACAAATGAAACAAGGAAAGGGAAATACAGTAAAATAATTTTAAAAGAAAAAAAAATTCCAAAAATGAAGAAATCAAATTAAGAGTAAAAAATAAGAAAAAATAAAACTTATAAATATTGAAGAAAAACCCTACTTGAAAAAGAATGAGGTGTGTTTTCTTTCTCCAAACTTCAAACTTGCATCCAAATAAAAATATATATAAAAGTGAAAAAGAAACACTTTATTTTTATTATATAAAATAATAATAAAAATAGAAAACACATAAAAATAAAAAAATAAAAAAGTTAAAAGTTTTTAAAAATAAAATAAAACTTGAACCAAGTTTAAAGAAACCGGGGATTTCACATTAGCGTGGAAGGACCGGGCGGGGGGAGCTCGACAGGTGCATTATGCACCGGGTTCACACTAGTACCTGTAGAGTCTACAGTTGCATTCTGCAACCAAATATTGAGCGAGATGAAATCTGGCTGTCTCATTAAATGACACCTTTTCAACTACCCAATAGTAACATTTGGTGAATTTTGAACTAGGCAAACGGGCCTGTTCCACCCCGGAACATGGTGAGCTCGTTAGGGCAAGCAGTTGTTTGGTTAGGTGGTTAGGGGTTCTTGCCAGTGTTGGCAGGTTCTTGAATTTTAAGGGTTAAAACGGGAGGTTCATGTTCTTTTCACCTAGACCTGAACCCGGTCCTTTCTAGATGGAACTAGGACTAGGAGCAAATAATGGGATTAACCTTTTGCAATAACTGGAATCAAATCTAGACCCTTGAATAAATTTTTTTCCAAATAGGACAAGTTCTTTGAGTAAGAGTGTTGTTTTTTTTAAAAGTTAGAAGTAGGCTGAATTTTGTAATTTTGTAGGTAGGCAATCCAATCTAATTTGTTATAAAACTAATTGATACCTTCCCAAATCCAAGTTTTTGTTTGTTGTAGAATTCAGTACTTATACAATTTCTAGCCTTGGATAATGTGCAATGTGTACATGGAAACAAACATTGTTTTTGAATTGGGGCCGGAGATCCTTGATTTTGAAAAATAGTGCCAAAACTAGAATTGCGAGTTTTGAAATTCAAAGAACTAGGTGCAAACCTTGACCTGAAGAAAGTTTGACCCCAAAAAATAGGATTTTTTTTTTAAGTACATGGATCAAAGGTTCTTTGAAAAACAAAGATTCCAACAAAACGAGTTCTTCCCAAGGTTTTTGCTTTTGGTGATCATTCAAAAGAAAACTTAACCAAATTTGACTACATGTGATAGACCAAACTGGATTGTTTTTGGAAACCCACTATATATTTGGCTACATTTTAGAAGCATAGTCTACATATGACAGATTCAACTTTTTTTTTCCTCAAAATATTTTCACTTGGTGCCATTTTTTCCCCCAAACAAACCTTTGGAAATATGCAACCCTTTCATTTTGGTTGCCAAGTGGTTTGCCCCTTGAAGAAATTACTAATCCTTATATGGCCTCTTCCAAAGCATAAAAAAACCCAAGTGAAATTCTTATAACTGATGTGAAGGACACAATATCCAATGAAAATTTTCTTTCAACATGTTGGGACCATTGTGCCAAGTAGAAATCAAAGCACCCCCTTGCATGAAGTTCATTGTAAACTTGGTGCATGAACAACCAAAGAATTCAAAAGGAAACAACTACCTAGGTACATGACCATTGAGCGCTATCCGCCAATCAAAGACCCTAGAACCAATCATGTTGCTTTTATGTCACATGAATTTCCTTCCTGGCAAGGTTGTAGGTTACTAGGTTTTCCCTTTTTATCAATAGCATAATAGAAATTTCTACGACTTTCTACAACCATGAAAATACTGGTTCCCGATATTTGATCTTTTGATGCTGAAAAAATGGATTGGAAAACAAATTTTTTGCAAGGAACAATAATTCTAGTCTAATAAGATATAGAATAGATGTCACAAATATTTTCAAAATCATTGATTTACGTTATTAATGTAATGTTTTATGTGATTGCAACTCAAATTACAAAAAACCATTAGAGAAAATTCAGCAGTAGTAAAATGCATAGTTAATATCTCATTCCAAGCATGGTTGAATTTCTTGAATGCTTCCCTTTAGTGCTAACCATTTTCAAGTGTTGTTGAGCCATGTCCTTTATACAAGGCTACACATTCACTTGTGTATACAACAACTTATCATTATAAGTAGATCGAGGGTACCATAAAAAACTTGGTGACCCAATTCCTTAAACCCAACTACCCCTCTCAGTAGAGTTCATGTTTAGGATTTCATTAGTTGTGTATGTTTTTTTTTAAAGCTTGTTGGTCACTGGAAATCCATTCTTGATTTTCTAAAAAAAATTAATGTTGGAAAGAACTGACTCGGTTCTCAATATTTTTAAATATGAATTATAATCCAATTCTCAAGGTACTTGGTTTTCACTCATATTAGAGTAAATGGTTTTCAAAACTGGTTATCACAAATTCAATTATCAATTTTAAAAAAAATCTACCTACTAGAGTTTTTTGTAAAGTGACGTTGCTTCGACCTATTGGGTGCCTTTATTCCATCCCTGAACCAGCTTCAATTCATTGTCATAACTAACAATTTTTAAAAAAATATGGGAATAAAATGTTGAAACTTAGGATTTAATACACATGGTTTTGAAACATTTACAGCCGAAGTACAACCACCATCGCTAGTGAACAATATTCATTGGTAGAAAGCGATTAAGAAAAGGCAGATAGGATGAATTATAAAGTTTTGAGTTCCTATTGAGTTCTATTTTAAGTCCATTGTATTTGTTTATTGGGTTTTAGAAATCTCATCCTTTTTATGATTTTTATTTCTTTACTTTATGAAAAATCCTATTACCTATTGGGTTGAGGATTAAACCTAGGCTTAGTCCAAATAGGAAGTTGGGTCTCAATTTTTTTTTTAAAATGATTGAGACTAGTTTTTTTCTTAACAGTCACCTAACATTTGACATGTATTTTTAAAAATCCTTTTCCTATATACAATGTGAGAATTGGGATTAGTATTTTAAACCCAATACCTTCCCAAGGTATCAAGTTTTTTTAACAAAAAGAACATGATCGATTCTCGTGATGTTCGGTTTTCAGCTTAGTGAATTTCAAAAAACTTGAATTTTAGTCCTTGTGTGAGAAAAAATCATTTTAGGCATTTTGAGATTTCAAAACACATGTTTAGAGGTTATTTGTTTTCTAGGGTTTATGTAAATTTTTTTGCATTGAATTTGTGTGATTTTGTGTCGTGTTTTTTGGGCTTGAATTTTTGTATTGTTACACGTGAGTCGTATTTTAATTTGGAGCTATCAGGTATCATTCAAAATATTTTTATATTTTGTTGTATGTATGTTCACAACAATGAATCATTCTAAGCATTGACATAAGAGCACATGTTATATGACCTTTTTGTGTTAAAGAAAGTGGTGCAAAATTGCACCCAAAAAAGTTAAAAGAAGAATATTCTGTTGCAGATTTTGAAAAAAATTCACCAAATTTGATTACACCTCGAAAAACAGTTCACCACATGTAAACAGGTTCCCAGTTTGAAGTCAGGTTTTTTTGGCGGGATTTTCTTTAGTTTCCATGGATGCTAGATACTTTTTGGGATGATGGCCTCTAGTGCTCCATCACGAAAGCACTGAAAAAAAAGGCTGGTGAAGGTCCTACCGATCATGGATTTTGAGAAATTCGAACATTAATTGGCCAATAACTTGGAACCCCTGGACACTGACAAGCATGTGGGTTTTCATACAGGACTCCAAACTGGCTCGTTTCCAAGTGCTGGTAAAGCACTTAACACTTCACCAACTTCCTCAATGTGTGCCCTACATAACTCGAAGCTACATAGTTTCTGATACAATTCATCAGCTCAGATGGACTGATGTAATCCACTCATATTTTCCAGTGAATGATTGTCCGGAACTGAAATATTAAGTTCACTTTTGTCAGAGAAAGGAGGTGAATTGCAAGAGTCGACAGAGCAAGCATTGCCCATCCCTGGGGCTGTCAGTTTACCACAAATTTTCCTTAAAATCCATGGTACACAACAGGGGCCACATCCTGGCTGCTACACAGGTAGTGATGTTCAATGGTTACTTTAGGGATTCTGACAAGTACCTTTAAAACACACACCAACACATTTTTACAAAGGTCCTGTCCACATGAAACAACAATTTATATAATGAGTTCAACCAAAGAGGAGTGCCAGCTCTCCAGTCATCTGCCTATTTTGCGTAAAATTTAAGTGCAACGGTAGCCGAACTCAGAGGATTCATAATTGATCTCTGTCTATTAGTACTTAAAACCTTCCATCTAAATACTATCAGGGGGCTTAACTCCAAAGTTCATAGGGGAATTTGATAACTTAATTTGTGAAAAAATCGTTGTCAAAAGTTTTAAAATTTCTAAGGATAAAATCGCTTCCAATTGAATAACTTTTGCTCTGTTGGTTCAAAAATTGCGAAATGAAAAACTGATACCCTGTTTCATGATGGGGTTTTTGGTGGTACCAAAAGTGGAGTTGGGTACTTGAGCGTTTGGGATGGTCATGGTCAATGGTTTGTTTTTGGGTTATTTTTTGCATTGTGGCAATGAAAAGAAAACTGCATGCAAATGCTACAAAGGTCTTTTCTGGATTTTTTTGGTACATTTTGCCAGATTTCCAGGGCAATTTGTTGAAAGTTGCAATGTTTAAATATTATATTCATAAATGCTATCAATACAAAACAGGATTTTGAAAAAAAATCTACAACCCATCTAGGATAGAAATTTTGATGTTGGGTGACTTTCAAAATATGAGGGGTTTTCTCTTTTGGATTGGGCCAAACTGAATAAAATAAAATGAGAAACCTTGAACTTGAAAGCCATCCCCAATACCCACCTAATTCACATACCCACATAGTAAGGTCTTCCATGTTGAAACAAAATTAATTATTTTAGAAAATTATGGAAATGAAGGTTTTCCAGATGAAACTTTAATATGTTGAAATTGGGTTAAAATTTTTGGAATTTAAAATTTTTTCCATGAAATTTCTTGATTTCTTTGGTTAGTTTTGAGTGTGCATAAAGAATTTAGAACGATGATTAGATCTGTATATTTCATATTTGAATTTTTTTACATCTTTCTATGAGTGATAACCATTAGGCTGCATAAGTCATTTCCTTAAAGAAGCACTCCTCACATGGGGTGAGGAACTTGGGCATCGATAGAATGCATTAAAGGTATCCATATATAAAGTAAGGAACGCAACATGGAAGCCCAAGTTTGGCGATAAATGGGGTGGGTGAGATTAAAAAGCAATGTGCAAAAATAGTACATTACCATTAAGGGGGTGAAACTCCGAAAACTATCAATTTTTGTGGTGATCTGAGTACATCCCCTCTTCACCCATCTTTCCTTTCTCCTAAGGGTCTGTCATTTTGTTACACATATTTTCATTGCTGCTACTTGTACTGCTACTATAAATATTCTCAAACTGTGTGCTACTATAATATTACTAAATAACAATGCAATTTCATTACCTTGTGGATAACACTGATTTGAAGTTGAAAGAGGGGTTTGGGGGTGGAAGGCGGCCCAAAGCAGGGTGAAGACAGGGTGACTTTATGGATATCTGTATTGGCTCATGTTTTTCAAACTTTTCTCATTCGTTTTTTAAAAATTATGTTTGGAGAAATCTGTTACACATGTACGGGAATAGAATGCACAAAAAAAGTCCATCTAGGGTTTTTTTTTTTTTTCCACCACGCAAACTCCAAATTCACTAATTTCCAAGTGCTGGGAAACTACATGCACTTCCCTCCCACTTCACCAACTTCATTAATGTGCATGGTACTCAACTGTCAGGCTCTACTAAAATACGGCCACTTTGAACTAGCGGCCACCAACGCACAGAATGAAGGATGGATGGTAAGTTATAGTGAAACAGTTTTCTGTTGGGTTCCAGTTCCCTTGTTAACCATGGTAGTTAGCTTAGCTGGTTTTGTTTTCCCCACTGCCCATCTACTAAGAACCCACAAGCAGGTAGCAGGTTGTTAGTAGGGTTGGTGTCAAAACGGCCCTTCATTAACTGATGTATAAACTATAAACCACCTACTTGCCCAGTAGTAGGTTGTTAGTTGGTAGGTAGTTAAAACGGCCCTTCCTTTCCAAGGTATAAACTATAGTCCTCCTACCTGCCTGCTAGTTACATTTTTTGATACCTATGTACCTATAGATGAAACCTATTTCCTAGAGAATTGGTTAACAACGTGAAAGCAAATATTAACTGAGTTGGGTTCATCCACAAACTGAGTAATGTCGGCCCTCCAGTGGATGGTGCGCTGGTGAGTGCTGGTTCACTGTGGCCCGCCAATCCGAGATCCGGACAGTGGGGTTTCACTGTCTACAACGGGAGAACGAGTTTTGTGCGTTGCTGTGCATTTTCTCTTTTGGATCAGCTCTTTCGTGTGTTTGATTGTTGTTATGGAGTTAGCAACCAAAGGCATTTGTCGCCGCTGCTTTGTTGGGTTCAAAATTTTGGTGGTGCTTTCGGGAGTTGTTATGCGAGTATCAGATCCTTGGAAGTCTCTTCCGTTGCTTTAACCACGGAGTTTGTTTTGTGTGTGTGTGTGTGTGTTCTTTTTGTTGTTGCATGGGCTACGCGCTTTAGAGCTTGAAGTGTTTTGGATCAGCATTCAATAGAGTCTAGCAACCACCTCTTTCCTCCTCCTTAACCATTAACATTTAAGAGCGATCCTTCGGTAGCTAGGTCTCAATATGAACTTGCTGTAGAGTTGTGAAGCTTGATAGAAATCGAGCTTTGCGTCTGGATGTAGGTGGAAACAGTGGTGTGTGCTGTGGTACTGAGCTCAGAGTGCAAGGGCAGCTTTTCCTAGAAAAAGGTCTGTTTCGTTATGGTTGAAGGTCGCAGGCTGATGTATACGTGGTGAGAATTACGAAGGACTATGGTCGACAGTCTAGCTTGAAATCCGTGTGGATCATCCATCAAGCACAAATTATCTATTGTTCTTCGAGTTTCAACTTAGAAGCTTTTTGGCTTGTTCTTCATGGCAGACGCAATCATCACTGATGTTGTGCAAGAGGTTTCGAGAATCGTTACAGCTAGCGATGTCGTGGTGGACAAGCTTACAATTCGAAGTTCAGATCATGGTACCCTCACGGCACGTGGCAGTAGTTTGGTTTTGAGATATCATCAATGCAAAGTTGATTCTAGCGAAGGGCGGCTTGAGGAACCAGAAGTTGATGGAGATGTTCGACGCGATTGGAGTCTTTCAGGAGGGGACGATCTGAAGGAATTGGTGTCTATAGTCCTCCAGAGCACTAATGTGAAAGCCATTGATGTGCTTATGGATGGTCGAATAGATACCCATCATGTTATTGAACAGTTTTTGCAAGGTCTCTGCACCACTCATACCATAGTAAATGCTAGCTTTTTGCTAGTGCCTTGTGCGAACCAGACGAGTGATGTGTTGGACAAATCTGCGGATATGCTTTGTCATAATATAGGCCTCAAACGTTTCAGTCTCACCCTATTCCATAGTGACGGTACAACAACGAAGCATTCTGGTTTTGGCAACGCACTCAAGATGAATCACACCCTTCAAATTCTTGAATTAGATTTCTTCTATTATTCTGTGGAATTAGATTTGGAGGAACTTGTCCAACCATTGATTATGGACGAAAATGGGCACCAAGCCAACTCTACACTCACCACTCTTGCTGTTATGGGACTTTATGCTATGAGCTCAGTTGGTGCTACCTTTGCAAGTATGCTTCAGAAAAATTCTTCCATAAAGCATCTTGATTTGACAAGGTCTTCAACAAGTGAAACAGATATGCAAGAATTGATCCGATCACTTGTAGAAAACCATTCCCTTGAAACCTTAGACCTAAGTGGGTGTCTTGGTGTAAGGGGCTCTGTGTTTCCTACCATTATGGATGTTCTATTGGTGAATTTCACCTTGAAAGATATAGTATTGCGTGGAACTCCTTTGCATGCTAAGGGCAAGCATTTGGCCATCAAGGAACAACTACGAAGAAATGTGATGTCCAAGGAGCTACATCTCAAAAACCTGAAGATGGCCCGGCCAACATCTGCAAGAGTAATTTTTTGCGGCTCTCCATATGCCGGTATGCCTTAAATCTCTCTTGGTTGAACTAGAGGACATCAAATTGTTTGTGTTTGAAACTTTGTCGTTGCCTGAATCATGTTGTCACATGGAAATTACAATTTATGACTAATTCATAGTACAATTATTTTCTTCGCAACTTCTGTTCATGGCACATGAATGCACCTGCTTATTGTGGAATTATGTAGGCAAATCAACCTTGCGAAAGGCAGTGGTCCATTCCATTAAACACAGAAGCATGATTAGCAAAAGCATTCTCAATCCTTGCAAAGACTTCATGATGAAGAAGATTGATGGGGGTCAACGGCTAATCCAAGAAAGCAAACAACTTACACACCGCACACGTGGAATTGAGGTACATAGCTTGAGAAGTAGTGAAGGGATTACATGGTCTATTTGGGACATGGGGGGTCAGGAAGAGTTCCATGGGTTCCATTATTTCATCCTTCCTGATCTAAGCGACACAGGTAACCCATCCTTGTTCCTTCTCGTTTGTAGTCCATATGTAGTGAGAGATGAGGGATCCCCTTCAAAGGAGAAACTTAAACTACCCAGAGAGATTGAGAAAGAGCTGGAGTATTGGCTTCGATTCATTGCTTCCAAGAGTCGAAGTACAATTTCCTTCAAACCAAAAGTGATCGTGGTCTTGACTCATTCCGACAAAGTTCCTGGGCTCGTTGCTCTAGCACAGGGGTGTGTCAGAATTTTGAAACAGCAATTTGCAGAATTGCTAGACGTGCGGTCAGAACCAATTGCCGTTGCGGGCTTTTCTACTCAATCAGCTAGCAATGTGGCTAGTGTTATTGAAGACAACATTGTAACTCTTCTCAAAGCATTGCCAGAAGTGTATGAGGTGTGCAGTAATGTGAGATTAGCCTTGGAGGGTTGGATGGTGAGAAATCCAAAAAGTCCGATGATGAATAGGAAAACCTTTTCAGATCTGTGCCAGGAAACAGATTTGCCAGGGTTGGTCAAAGTAACTGCAGAAGGTAGTATGGTAGAAGCAAGGCGACAAGCAGTGGCAACGAGCATGCACAATTTGGGAGATGTCATCTACTTTGAAGATCTTGACTTTCTAGTTGTGGATCTGGACTGGTTTTGCCATCGGGTGATGGGTCACCTGATCAAGCTAAGTGATGATCGCAGTAAACTGGCCAAGGCAACAAACCCAGATGGTTTCACATCAACGGGATACTTGATACACGTTTTGTCTGATTCACTGAAATCTTCTCGTGAGCTTGGTTATGGTGGAAGTGCCTTGGTTGTCACACCACAGAATTTGGTGGACCTTATGTTGAGGTTAGAGTTGTGTTTTGAGGACACAACCGGGTCTCATGGTGTTGACAAATTGTTCATCCCAACAATTTTGGACATTCATCAAGAAACAGTCTCATGGAATTGGTCACATCTCAGTCAGAATTCCATCTACTTCGGAAGGAGGCTCGAATGTGCTGACCCAAAGCATACATTCATACCTCGAGGTCTCTTTTGTCGATTGCAAGTACTTTGTTCCCATTCCTGAATAGTTGAGTTAATTCGTGGGGAATGCCAACTTACATTCCAAATAATTTAGAAGACTAATGCAAGACCTTGTGATGGTCTACATTCCTGAAGCTATCCTTCTTCATTTGGTTGTGCCTTTGATTCTGAGATTGATTGATGTTCCTCCAGATATTTTTGCACAACCAATTAACGTCGGAGAAGGACATGACAGCCTTGTATGAACCGAAAAATAACTTCATTCATATAACGCTCAATGGTGTGGAAGTTGTGGTGGATTACAATGCAGATGTGGGCACCCACATTGATGTGTTGGTACACACCAGATCCAAGAGTTTGGATGATGCTTTAGATATTGTTCATGAGCATATTATGGACAAAATTCTAGAACGTTGTGTTGCCGCAGATGGATGTCAAGGGGTTGTACTTGTGGAAGGTGTTATTCGCACAATGTGTGTGAAAAATTGCATGTCTTTCAAGGAGCGACAAGATCAATCTGTGCTTTTGGAGGTGTTGAAGCAAAATGTTTTTTTTCATGGGAATAGATATGAACACCCATGGCATGAGTTGAAACAAGGGGAGAATGTGATTCCTCGTGAGAATGAATTTGCTGTGAGGCTTATGGGCAGGAGAGAGAGAGTGGAGGTAGTGGAAAGACGTAAGCAAGCATTGCAAATTGATGAGGTTGAAGGTGTCCATGATGAAGCGGCTATGGTCACAAGAGGATGGGCAACATCAAATTCTTCCACAACATCGGTGAACAGGAAGATCACACAAGAACCTTCACAAGAGCAGAATCAGGCACTGAGGGAACTAGCTCATGAAGTTCAACACCTAGCAGTTGTTGTTCATGATACTTACAAGCTTGTCGAAAATGATGTTTTGCACGTTACCAGACTCATACGTGACTTGATCTTGAACTCCTCAAAACGGCAAGTTCCACGCATTGTACTCTTCACCACAGAAAATGCTAGTTTGAAACAAAAATTTATCACAAAAGTGGTTCCAGGGATGAAAGCTCTTCAACTTCATCTACTTTGTGAATACAAGGGACAGGAGCACATAGTTGAAGGACAAGCTGGTTGTGAAGTGATCCTCCAAGACGAGAATTGGAAGAAAGTTCACGAGTTGGTGGTGGAGGGGTTGAAATGGGTTTTGTTGGCTGTTCAAGTGGGGGCACACATTACAATGGGGCTGGGGAACATGGTTCCAAATCCTAATTTGGAATATGGAAAGGCTGTTGTTGCGTTTGGTAAAGGTGTGCTAAAAGACCCACCAATAGACTGGGCCACTGTCACCCCTGGAAAACCTGTGAGGGATGCAGCATCTACCAGCAGCACAGCAGATAGTTTGTCTGCAGAGCAATGGTTGGTGAATTTTTTGAAGGATAAAGTCATTTTAAATAAATTTGGGTTGCAGAGAGTGGTCTACAACAGCACAGGAGAATTGGGATGGATCTGTCAAAAACATTTTGTCCAGGGCAAGGGTGTTGGGGAACTGGATGGATTTCCATGTCCATGATAGGACTGTACACCAGAGGGATTGAATCTTGGGATTTCTGTCCAAATATGCCATTTCTTAGAATGTAGAATCCTCTTCTGAGATCCCAGCTGTGCTGTTGGCTCTCCTTATAGCGGTCAGTATGATGTGATTTGTGCTCACGGAAGTCCAACAAGGCGAGAGAAGAAGAGTTTGAGTTTCTTACACTGCAGTGCATGGCAATAGAGGAGCAAGCCCGGCAGGTGGGAAGAGGAATCCAAAAGGTTGAAGCAGTCAGACATTTCCAGAGCCGAACACAGATGTTGAGGAGCAGTAGGTGCAAGAGGAGAAGGTGACTACAGAAAGCAGATGAAGTCTGAAGCTAAACTCAGAGAGGATGAAGAGTTGGAAGCTGTCAACAAAAGGAAGCCGGCGGAGCTTGTAGCTGCAAACAAGAAGCAAGTGGAGTTTGAAGCTGCAAGCAGGAAACAGGGAGAGGATGAAGAGTTGGAAGCTGTCAACAAAAGGAAGCCGGCGGAGCTTGTAGCTGCAAACAAGAAGCAAGTGGAGTTTGAAGCTGCAAGCAGGAAACAGGGAGAGGATGAAGCTCACATTAGGAAGCAGGTGGAGCTTGAAGCTGCAAACGGGAAATGGGAAGGGGAAGAATCTCACACTAGGAAACAAGCTGAATTGGAGATGGAACAGAGGAAGCAGGCTGAGAATGAAGCTGCAGATAGGAGAAGACAGGCTGAGGAGGAGGAGGAGGAGGAGGCTAAGAGCCAGAAAATGGCTGAGGAAGAAGCAGCTTATCTTCAGCAGGAGCAAAAGGCTGAGCTAGAAGCTAACCCTTAAAAGAAACAGATGTTGGAAGCTCAACACAGAAATCAGGCAGAGGAACTAGCAAACCACACTAAGAGTGTAGACAAGGCACAGCAGCAGCAGGGGGAAGTACCAAGCGCAGTGTAGCCTAAGAAGAAGCAGCAGATGGGTGCAGGTTGATATTTTTATTTTGTATGTGGGAAATCAAAAAACATACGATGCAAGCAATGCAAGTGGGTACATTACTGGTATGCATTTTTCTAACACACTGTGTTTAAGTGGGCAGAGGTTGTCTGGAATGTCATCATGTGGGTTGGGATGTTGTGAGGTCATACCCATGGCCTTGATTGATGTGTTTGGTGATGATGATATATGCAGTTCATGAACGTACAATTTGGTTGTGTTTTTGGGGATGTCCAGTTGTACAGAATGTCAAATGCAGCATTGGGTTGCTGTCCACAAGTTTGAATGCCAAGGTCCTGAAACAGGGAGCCCTGGGAGCCTGGTTACTGGTAGTCGGACATTGTCTGAGGTGCATAGCCCTGGAATCTCAAGGAGTGAGAATCAGAAGGTCTTCGTTGACTTCACAGACACCAGCAATGTGAATGAAGTACGACCACCAGCACAGGTGTTGTTGAATCCTGATGGAGCAACTCGGATGCAACAAAAGCTGCCATCTTGGACTGTGGGCTGTAATGGGCAACAACGTGCAAAGGCAAAGAAGGTTTGTTAGAAGAAACTAACCTGGAAGCTCCTTTCCACTTTTGTTTTTCCCCTTTCCAACCCGCAGACAGTATTGGGGTAGCCTCTACGGTTCTTAAGAAGATAGTGTGGATTGCAGTTGAGGTGGGGGAATTACCAGAGGGAAAACCCTCCCAGAAGCATGTTAAATGCTGGATCATTATGTGGACGCTGTGGAATAAGGTAAAGAGTTCCATACTAGTTGTGACAGTCCCCCCCTTTTGCTCCATTCTTTCTTTCATTGGTGGTTGGTGTTGGCGTGGTATTGGTGGAATTGCTCAGCATTTCTTTGACACATGCATCTCTTTCTGCTGGGAGAACACATGGGTATTCTCAGACAGATGTACTTCTGTCGTGCAAATGCAAAGGTTAGGTGAGGTGGCTTCGGATATAGATCTGCTAATTTACGGCTTTTCTATCCCATTGGAGCAGAAGATAGTAGGGAATTTGCCACCTCACGTACCCTAGGTTATGCCAGGAAGGATGATACAGATAATTAGTTTCCTTGCAAAGTTTTGGTTGGAATTGAACGTTGTACATGGGCCTGAGCTCTATTGTCTTCCAATCACTTCCAACTGAAGAATCCGGTCCAGTAGGTCAATTCACATGAGAAAGAGGGTTTTCTTCAAGAAACAGAAAGGGCCAGTTGTGGGAGTATATACTGTCTAGGATTTCTAGAGTTTCGAAATGTCTAACCTGAGAGCGAGAAAGGTGAGACATGCTGAGCACATATCAATTGTATGTGTGATTTCAGGCTTTCTATTGACTTGATGCAAATGATTTAAAAGAACAAGGTTGTTGCAGAAAGGTTTCTTGATGATTCCATTCAAGAGACGACACTTATTCACCACCATTTTGGTGGGTGTCTGTAGTCACAGGTATTAGTCTCAAGACTAGAGTGAAGATATCTTTCGAATGCAGAAATGCTGTACTCTGGTTGACCTACCCACTACATACATATGTCCATCTGGTGTCATGGATTTCTTTAGTCTGGATCTGCTTGTCTTGCTGTTTGATCAGACATTCATACTGTTCTAGAACTAGTTAATCCTATTTAAACCTTGGAGATGTAGTGGAGGAAGAGGGTTAATGTGGGGGCTATTCTGATGTTCTGCTGTCAGGTGAAGTGTATACCGTGCCTGCATGAATCTATTCGATATGAACCCATGATGGATCTTCTTGTGGATATCCAAGGTGATGCGAAGTCCGTGGTGGAGGATGCTCTTGCTCAATTCACAGATACTGAATTGTCGGATGGTGCCAACAAGTACAAGTGTGACCAGTATGTGCTTCTCATGTGCTCTGGAAATATTGGTGGTTGCTTTCATGTCTATCTCCAAAGCCAGGAAATTGAAGAGTTTTATGCTCCTGGAGACAAGTTGTAAGACGTAGTGTATTTTTTTTCCAGAGTTGTCTAATTCATGTGTGCAGTGTACGGAAGTACACTTGGATCCAGGATTGTACAAAGTTGGTGAAGGTGGATTGCAAATGGCTCATCCAGATGGTGTAACATGCAGGACTTTGTGAGTGGTTTGCTCAAAGAGATGGAGACCATGCTCCCTCACCTGTTCAAAGGATTGTGATTTGGGTTCATTATTGTTTTTCCTCGTATCAGGTATGTGAAAAGTTGAAATCTTCTCAACGCAATGAAAAATACTTTTAACTATAAGTTTCTTCCTTCACACCAAAAGGGCCCCAAACTAAAAAATTGTCACAAAACATTGCGGTAGAACATGTGAGGAGGACAACTTCAGAAAAGCTTTATAGTGTATTTGAAGGGTGCATTACTTTACATAATAGGGCTTGTGAAAAGCCTTGGATGGAAAGTTGTTTCATGCCATGAAAGATCCCTAGCTGCAGGCATTTTTTGGGGATTATTAACTCTGTTTCAAACACACTTACCTCAGTTCTTACCCTGTTGAAGGTGCCTTTGTCAGCAGGGGTTCCTCTTGCGAACCTTGAGCTCCAATCTTGGGTGCCACAACAGGAATCCCTGACCAGGGTGTTTTGTGCCTTCCCCTATACATAGTATACTATTAGTGTGCTTTTTATGGGCACATTGTGACCAGATAACTGTAATAGTCTACCACAATATGGGGTTTCTTTGAAGTGAAACCACCATATGGGTAAAGGTCTGGGCCTTTTCATTAGCCAAACTCACTAAAATTCCATACTTAGTATGATGTTTATTAATTTGTTAGTGGTGCATTTCAAGTTCAAAATTTAATTTTGCATGAGTCTCTTTGATTTGGCAATCCCGGATGATGGACCCAACTTTGGAGAGTCCCCTATAGAGAAGTATGCACCTCAAACATATAAGTCCAATTTTTGCCCCCAATTCCAAGAGGATGATGTTGGGCAATGCATATGGGACAAAGTGAGGTCCTAGTTGAAACAGCGTTGGGGAACCCATTGTGAACTTGATGAGAACATGTCACTTTACACATCCTCACAACTATCACTCATAAAAAGATGTAAAAAAATGGAAATGATTCCTATAAAGGTTTCGCTGTCTTGTTACAAGCGAGATATGAAGCAGTTAAACATTCAATCATCGTTCTAAAATTCTCTGTGCACACTCAAAACTAACCATACAAATCTAGCAATTTCAGAATTATTTTTTTTTAATTCCACAAAATGAAACCCACTTTCAATCTATTAACTTTTGATGTGACCAACCATAGTTTTCATAATTTAAGAATTTATTTTTTTTCCAACATGGAAATTAGAATTTTCTGGTGAAAATCCCCCTTTTTCTTTAAGTCATTTTGTCAGATTGTGCCCCTTTTTAAGGAGCGCGTCACCACAAGTATGCCTCCTGGCTACATTTTCTAGTGCTCCTAGAGAAAAGCATTGCCAGTTCCACGAATTATGACTGAATGTGTGCGGGGACATTTCTCAGTACTGCCACACTTTAAAATGAAAAACAAATGACTGGTTTGGGGTCCTGTATGTGAACCCCCATGCTTGTCCGCGTCTAGGGGTTCCAATTTGTGGGGCAATTAGTGTGCAAATTTCTGAGAGTCCAGGATCTCTAGGATCCTCACAAGCCTTTTTTTTGCCGTTTTGGTAATGGAGTACTAGTGGCCATCATCCTAAAAAGTATCTAACATCCATGGAAATAATACAAAATCCGCCAGAAAAACCTGACTTCGAACTAGGAACTTGTTCACCTATGGTGAACTCTTTTTGGATTTGGTGAAATTTTTAAGAGTCTACAAAAGAATAGTGTTCTTTTAAATTTTTTTGGGTGCAAATTTGCAGCACTTTGTTAGAAAATGCTAATAGGGACGTTAAACTCTAATATCTAAACCAATCTAAATATGTATGTTAAGTAATCCATACAAGGATGTCAACAATTTACCTTGATGTGGAAAATGAAAGCAACAAAATTAGCTTCAAAACTGAAATTTTCCTCATTTTCCATATCCCTTCCTTTGGGGATTTGAATTCGCTCATTATTCCACATAATACCATTGATGTAGGTGGTAGTGTTTTATCTTTTTCCCAATATTGTGTTGTAGCCAAATTGGCAATCATCTAGAAGATGATTTAGTCAAATCTGGCTATAGATGAGATATGAAAATTCAAAAAAAAAAAATCCTTTTATGTTTTGGCTACTTGCTAAAACCTCTTGTAGAAATCTACTGATTATATATGTGCCTCAAATTCAGGGGAATTTAGGCCAATTTTTTCGCAAGAATTCTCTTAATGTTTAAAAATGATGTTTTTAAGGTTTAAAATGAAAAACTTCAACCAAAGAAATATAAAATGGTAGGCAATGCAAATATTCACCATTTTGCTAAAAAAAAAGGTCCCAAGCAACATGGTCAAAGGAAGTTTTTGGAAAATTTTCAAAAAAATAACCATATTTGAAAGAAAAAACTTATGAAACTGATAGGATTCCTGGAGGATTTTGAGAGATTTTTAACTTCCTTCTTTTGAAATTCATATTTAGCTAATAGGTTTTAGTCGTTCACCAACATGTAATAGGATTCCTAGATTTTTTCTTTCTTTATTTTCTTCTACCTAGATTTGGTTAAACCTTCTTTTGGGTAATCAACACTTTTGCTGCAACATGAGAAAATTGAAAAAAAAAAGACATTAGTATCACAACCTTGCAACCTTTTGCATTATTCAATATGAACAAACATACCCAGTGACAAGCAATAACGAACATCCTTTTTCCATAACATTTTTATCATAGGAAAACAAGAGCAGACACCTTAAACTTATTATGACATAAGGATTAAAATATGACAACATTGCAAGGTGTATGTGTTTATACTAATATATTCTATTCATTAAAATATGGTTGGATACTATGATGTTAATGTGCATCGACGAGATATGTATAATGGTTATATTTTTTATTTAAAAAATTATTTTGAAGCTTTATGAAAAAATTAAAATAATTGCATTAAAACTTTACTAAAATTATAGTAAAATCACTATAAATGTAATAGTTATCCATTACTTGTATTAAATATAAAACTTATATTTAAATTTAATAGTTTAAATATTACTTTACATACATATTAAGATATTAAGAGTATTTTTAGTGTACTTATGTTATTTCATGTAATTATTGTAGTTACAATATATTAATTATGTTGAATTAATCTGTTGATCACTTATAGTCACTTATTTAAAATAAATATATATAATTACTCAAAATTTCAACTAAATTTTTGTAATTAAAATAACTTATCCATAACTTATAATTTTTGCTGAACAATTTATAGATTTATAGATTTTAAGGTGACTGTAATGGAATTAATAATTTTAATGAATTTATTTTAATTGTAGGAACATCATATATTATATCATATTTATTTAAAATATTCACAATAAGTTGAAACTAATTATAATAATTGATTTAGAATTTTTTTTTTAATATCGCAGCAATTGTTGTTAATAATACTAAATTATAATATAATGTTTAGCTTTTTGGTAATTAAAAAAAAAACTCTAATAAGAGAACCTAAGTATTAATTGCAGTAATTACATATCAATGATGTACTTTATAATTTACCATCTTGTTCATAATTTAGAATTTATAACTTGGAATTTAAAATATTATTTCAGAACATAATAATCTTAGCATAATTAAACAAATGAATGTAATTATTGAATATAAAGAATTTAAGTAAAGTAAATTATTTTCTCTATTATTTATAATTATCTATTGAACATAAATAAATAATTCTAGAATGTATATTTTTAAAATAATTATCAATGCTTTAAAATGTTTTTTAAAAGTCAGTCTAATTAAAGTGTAAATACTCAAAATAAATAAATAAATAACTAATACATCAATTACAATAGTTTCATTATTTATGATTGAACTTAATGTTTCATGACTTAGAGCTTGAAATTTTAGTCTATAATCTGATATGAAAGTTTTAAAATAATTTTTCTATACGTAGAGTTATTAATACTACTTATGTATTGTTAGGATTATATTACAGTATTTATGAATGTATTTACACATATATAGTGAATAATTTTCTCTACATAATAATTTGAGTTATTTGATTATAATTATAATCATTTGATGTAATTTCTACATATTATTTTATTTATTAATATAATTAATTAATTATAGTGGATAATGTGTATCACAACTTAGCTTGTCCAAATGTTGATATTTTGAAATTAATGAATAATTAGTTTCCCAATGAATAATCGGTATTAGTTATTATAATTTATTTATTTATCATTAATATTATATATGTATATATATATGAACATAGTTTTTAAAAATGAAAACCAGGGAATATAAATACTATTTTATTTTTTATTTTTATGTGCATATTTTATAGATTTATAGTAATATTATTATTTAAACTTATTCAATATTCAATTTTTATAATAGTTAATTTATTATATAGCATGAAAGAAATTATTTTTCATATTTATTATTTATATCTCGATAATAAATGGCTATAAATAAACATTTTATAAAATTGTATTGTTATTTTTGTTTGTATAATTTTATTTCATAAAAAAATAAAGTATATAATTGTGTAAGTACAAAAATATTTTTGGTTTATTACTTATGTACTTACTTTATTAGTTATTTTTTTGTGAATTATGTAATTAAGTAGTTTATTAGTAATTAATTAACCAATAACCAGTTTTTTCACGAATTAATTAGTTAATTAGTTACCTACATAATTATATAATAAAAATAAAAATAGGATAAAGAATAGAATAAACCTTTTAGCTGGAATTGGTTTGCAATTAAAATGTCTAATTATAACATAGGTTGTAATTAAGTTGCAATTTTAAACAATTTCCTATAAGTTTTGTCTTCCATTCTCATTTTGAAAAGTATATAAAATCTTTTGTGTTAGATTGCCTGATTTGAAAACATTTGCCATTTGGGATGAGCCAAGCAAAAATGATTAATCCAAAATTTTAAGGAAATATTTATGTACTTACCGTTTAGCTACCCTACCTCCTTAACAAACCCACCAATGTATTTACTTACATATTCGCATACATAGTAGATATATAGCCTAAATAGGTGGATGTATAGTTAATTAAATAGGTAGGTAAATCTTTCATACTTATTTACTTAATTTGACCTATTTTCATACATGTGTATTTAAATATATTTTGGACAAACTTAATCAATATGCCACATGGCACATTTTGATTGTGCCACATGTCAAAATTTTAAAAAGATGCAAACATGTAAATTACACATTTAGATTAGTTCAAAATTATAACCTTGAATGGTTTTAGAAAAAAATATAAGAAGTTTTGAACCTTAGTTCCATTTCAAGAAACACTTCACAATTTGCAAAAATTGATATTTTTTTGCATAAATGAAAAAATGAGAATTGCTAGTATGTAATTTGGTGAATGCTCCTAAGAAAGTGCTTTCTATTCAAATACTAGTAATGGTAGAACATGTTGTCAAGGTCATGGTGGAGGACAACATGGTAACCATGGCAACCATCATCAACAACAAGAAAATTAATCCCAAGGAGGTGGAAGAAAAAACCTTAAAAGAAGGGGGAGTTGTGGAGGCCATGGTGAAAGTCATTGAGGTCAAAAAACAAGTAGTGGCTCAAATTGCTATTATTGCAGGAAACCTAGAGACATGATTAATGGTTTTAACAAAGGGAACATGATATGATGAATTTTCATAAATAGTTGTTAATTTTTAACATCTTTTGCAAAACTTGCATATAGGTGTCCATTGTAATATTTATGGGATTCATATAACGTAATAATTTAATCTAAGTATCAACAAATAATGTCATAATTAAAGAATTACTAAAAATATTTTTTAAGATAATGTAAATGATTGATTATCATGTTTAAACAATCATTTATTTCTTAATTAACTGATTGTTTAGTTAAAGTTTAATTATTGAAATAATTAAAATTTAGATTTAAAAATAAAATCAATAATTTGGTACTTAATTTATTGTCTTAATTATATTCTTTATGTTGATAAGTTATTCAAATGATTATTTTACATAATTATTCATGATAAAAAAAGTCATAAAAAATCATATTTTGCATACCCAAACCACTTATTTTGAAGTGACTTTACATGTGGTATTACATGTTCATTATTAACCTAAGGCTGTTTAAATGACCTATGGATTATTTCAAAATGAACTTGCATGCAAGTATTGCATATAAGTTTTAGATTCATTGAAAGGCCACCCAAACTACATATTAATTATTTCGAAATGACCTTGCATGTGAGTATTGCATTTAGGGTTGGGTCTACACCTCAAGTAACCTAAATCACTTATGGATTATATCGAAACAAACTTGAATATGAGTTTTGCATTTTAGGCTAAATATTTATATAATTTTACAATACCCATAGACATACTTATTTTCATCAATTAGAACTTTGACCTTAATTTTTTGAATATTTAAATAAAGTTTGTAACAAAACACAAAAGAAGGTATGTCTCTTACCATTTGGTAATATTTCCAAGTTCAGTTCTTTCCCTTTCTTTGAAAAAATATAAATGACATTGCATTATTTTACATATATTTAAGCCCTAAAATTCTACCCAAAATGCACCTTAAATTTATTTTAATTATTATAAATTTGTAAAAAAAACATTAATTAATTTATATGTCCCAAACTCTAAACCTAAACCATAATTCTAACATTAAGTAATAATTTTTACATTAAACCTTAACCCACTGTATCATCAATATGATCAATTTTACATTATATTCATTTTATATATGTTAAATCATATTATAAAATGAATAAATAGTTTTGAAAACGTGAAATTCATGATGTATTAGCACTTAATCAAATATTTACAAAATATTTTTATGGTTCATGGTTAATGAATTATCACAATATGATACGAGTATTACATTTAAACAAAAGTAGGTTAAGAAAAATATTAAACCTTAACAACTATGGAACATATGGAAACAAAGGAGATTCATAATCATGTTATAAATTTAAACAAGTGATAAGATCATAAACCACTACAATGAGCAAAATCTAGTGTATAAATATTAAGCCTTGATATATATGAATCAAAATCCTAAACATTAAATCATAAAACATAACCCTAAAATCCAAATGATATTTTACCATAAGCCCTATTACAACCTTAACTATACGAACCCTAACAAAAGAAAAGTCTTAATGATATATGCCCTAAACCCAAAAAATTATACAAAGTATATAAATCATGCGAAACCAAAAAAATTAAATAAACATATGAAAAATTTTAAAAACCAAATTTTAAAACTTTTAAACTACAAAGATTTACTAACCGAAAAAAAACCTTAATTATAAAAAAAATAAAAATAAAATAAATTTTGTAAAAAATCGAAAGAAAATATATGTCTCATACCTTTGTGTGATCTTTTCAAACTAATTGTTTCCATTCTCTTTGAAAAAGATATAGAATGAAATTGTATTATTTCACATATATCTAGACCCTAGAATCCAAGGTCCAAGCTCTACAAATAGGGGCATGTAGAGGGATAAGTATGCATGTTGAACGGGTACATTGTTTGAACCTCTCTTTAATCCATATAGTAGGGTAGATACCTGAATGAGTGCCAAAAGCCTTAATGGGGTGTCCTTGGGTTGAGCAAAACGAAAGTAAAGAGGAACATAATTGGGAAATCAATAAAAATCCATCCATAGCCATTTCTCCTCAAATATTCGCCTTTCTTGAGTGGTTGTAAATAAACTTTGTATGCATCATTCATACTTTGGTCCATACCTAAAAATCAAGATGTTGTTGATATTGGGTCCAGTATTCATTTGCATTGTTGCATTTGTAAGAAGAGGGTTAGCAGTCCATGTAGATTGACCGAACACTAAGGGTTCTAACCTCAAGCCATACTTCATAGAATTTTGGACTGATAATGTGTGGATTTGTATTTGACAGCAAACTCATTGCTCCACCATAACAAGTTAAAAGAGATTACCAAGTATGTGTCAGTTGGAGATTCACACCAAAATGTTGAATTTTGTTCTCATAGAACAGTAGCACCAATAGATTCTAGTAGTCACAAATTGGCAATCTCAAAGATGTAAGTTGTAGGAATTAGTTCCCAAGTATCTCTATTGTGAGTCTTTAGTGCCCATATACACTCTTCTTTTATGGTTACACAAAAAGTTTGTTTTTGATGGGCATACTTAAACAATCAGCTATTTCAATTCCATGGCCTATATAACTACTTCAGGAATTGAGCACAATGTGATTTCAAATCCCAATACTAATTCTGATTTTCTTAAATCATTTGACAAGTAGTAGTTGTAATTGTCTAATTATTTCTAAAACTTCAACTAATCAATGACAAATGTCCCCCACCCCTACTCCCCCAGCTCGCTCCCTCATTGCCTGGAAAAATTGCCTAACTACAACAAGCCACTAGAGGCCCAGGGGCCGTCCTTAGTGGGAGGAGGCATGACTTCAGTCAGTATAAGATTTTCTTATGAAACACTTACCCTTTATCCACATAGCAGATACCTATGTTACTTGCAAGAGCTATTCAAAATAAATCTTTGCTGTGTAGCCAAAGTGGCACTCATTCATTGGACGTTTCAGTGAAATATTTTTCTACTAGATACATATGAAAGGAAAAAAAATTTAAACATCCTTCCATGATAATTAATGTTTGGTGACCTACTTGAACCATGAATAGAACTCCAATAAATTTTCCTTCAAATTTTTCTCAAATGTTGGCAATTGAAAATCTCAAAAAAAAGACTTGATTTTTACCACTTTCATATTTTAATTTCACCTATAGGTTATATATATAGCAGCATGTTTCTGGCTGGCTATTTTGGGTTTCAACAGTTTCATTATCTAAAGATTAAAAAAAGCAATTTCATTTCAAATGGTGGTGTCCAAACCATATGGTTTAGGGAGAGATGATTCCCACAAAAAAACTTTAATTGATAAAATATTGGTTTGTCATTCAAGCAATGGAACATTGAATGCCATTCCTGATCAGGTTCCTTAAAGAATCCGAACTTGATCCTATCTGGAAATCAGGTCCAATTACCGACTAGACAGCTCAAGATTGGAGGTTGTGCAATTGTAATGTTATATTAACTATAAAGCATTACAATTGGCCCCCATCTAAAGATATACAACCTGAATTAGGACCTCTCCAAAAAGCTTCAACTTCACTCCTTCAAACACTCAAACCTATGCAATGTTTGAATTTTCCAACATGAGGTTTTTGGAAGTGGGTTCTGATTTAGGTTTACAAGGTTGTTTAGTACTGAAATTGCCCATAACTCATCACTAATAATTGTGCCCATCAGTACTCGAAAGTTGTGTACAACAAATCAGCTGAAACTGGACTGCAGTTGGCCCAGCCATCATTATATTTGTGCAAATTACTCCCCCTGCAAACCTGCACAGTTGGTGGCTCGCCATTTCCTGCAAGGACGGAGCTGTTGCAAAATATTGTCATATGGAGTTCAGCGTTTGGCTCCTTCCTTACCAGTTCTTTTGTCTGCCATGCCATCTTTCCGTGATTACACTCACAAAGTTCCCAGCCTTTTTTTTTCTTTTTTTTTTTCACAACACAACAGCAAACCTGGCCTTTTAAACTGTCGGTACCCGCAAGTCAAGCTCAATGGCTCAATGGCAGAGGGCCCAGTTCTTTCGTCTGCCATGCCCAGTTTCCGTGTTTCACACTCAGAAAGCTCCCATATATTGAGAGGCCCACCAAATAATTACATGCTTACGTAATCTCCTCCACAAGATGTGGTGAGAGTTCTTTAATCTTCTTCACCATGGTTTTCCAAGCTGTCATAGTTCTACTCTCAATTCTAAATCCGGCCTTGGAAACCTGGGAGTGGGAAAACATCCACTGCCACTCTTCTTTCCAATTTGTGTGTTTTGATGGGTTACACCTGCCCAACTTGAATCCTTTGAATAGGTCACATTTTGGCAAAAATTGGCCAGTTAAAGAACCACTAAGATTTATTCATACAAAGATGTAAGAAACCTAACAATCATCCTTAGGAAGATTTAGGCCAAATCTGACCATAAACCAGATATGAAGTTGAAATATTTAATCATCCTTGTGTATTTTTGGCTACACACTGAAAAACATATGCTCTTTGTTTCTCTCACAATTGAAAACCCTTAAAAAACACTTCATTGTCTAAATATTATTATTTTAATTTTTCTCTTTGGAAAAAAATTGCAAATAAAGAAAAGCCTGGTGGTCTATCACCTTCACAGGTACCTTCCACTGGGTACCTTGATCATCTTGAATGGGGCCTCTGAGTGCCTATATTTTTAACATAGAAAATTTTGTATTTGAAATAGAGACCAAACTTTAGTCCTAATACCCCACATTTGTAATGTTTGGAAACAACCCAAAAAATTTGGGGTTTTCAGTTCTTACCATGATACCAGTATAGGTGCTGTTTGAATTCAATTGAATAGTCGGTGGTTGGTCTTTCAGAGAAAGGGCACCCAATGTCAATTTTGCAACGGAAGTAAATTGCCAAGAGATGTTCTCTATTCTTTAATGCTGAAACAGACTTTCAAACTTTATATGACTTGTACTAGCCTATGTAGTGTGAAAATCATCTCACACTAAGGTTATGAGTAATACCGATTTATTTTTTTGTACTTGATGAGAACTTTAATGACCATGCATAGTTGGTACCAACCATTATGTGCAAAAACGTGTTGAACTTGTTGTCTCATGCGTAGTCAGAATATGCATAATTATGGTTCCAACACTATATGCCACGCTTGTAATAATGACCCATTATTTTGTGAGATCTTGGACTTAGGATGTGAGAGATATGGAATTTTCAGTGGTTAACTTCAAATAAATCTTTAAAAAATAGGTTTTGGAAGGAGAAACCAATTGAGAATTGTGTTCACACTTGAACGTCTACCATTGAATTCAAGTATGATAATGCTTTCATACTTGACTCTTCAAAAATGGGATATACCTTGCCAACAATGTCATATGTTTATTTCATCCTATATTCTAACATTTCACACTTGGGGCCAATGGCACAGGCCACACTAGTGTAACTTACTTTTGCTTATGGCTCCTTCATTACCGGTTGTTCTGTCTGCCATGTCGTCTCTTCCTATTAAAAAGATTTTTAATCCACACCCACAAAAGTCCCAGCTCCTTCAGATTTTTGCAAAGAAAAACTTTACATAGAAAACTGTTGGAATCATTTTTTGAGTCCAAAATCCTTCAGAGGGTTGTTCAATCAATAAAGTGTAAAATACACAAGGGCCATGCCTTGGTTTTCCAATGCAAATATTTCCATTGGAAATGTAAACATATATCACAATTCACACATCTAGTGTGGCATGTGCTGTAGGCACAAGTGTGAACCCATTACAGAATAGGGCAAAACTCAAAATATGAACCTAATTTTGCAAGGTACAAATTCAATTTTTGAAAAGTTAAATATGAAAAAAAAATCAGCCTTGAATTGATTGGTACACCTCCCAGTGTGATCATGTTCTCAACTGATTTTTCTTTCCATCACCTGGTTTTTTGTAATTTTATTTGAATTTTGAGGGGGACAATCACTTTAAAAGCACTTACTTCTCTTGCATCTTAGGTTCAAAGCTTACGAAATAAATTCCATTAGATCTTGCTCATCGAGAGGTTTCCAACAAAGCCAAAGGCAAAGTCAAATTCCTCTAAAATTTTTAGTTTTGTTATAAATTTAATGTTTAATGAAAAAATCATTCAATATACAATAACTTTTACATTGTGATTCCAAACACTATGAAACCAAGCAAATGCACCTTACTACTCTCATCAATAGCTTTCCAAAGATACCAAGAATGGAGTCCAAGAATGAAATTATGTGCATAAGTATAGTTGAGAATTTAATAACTTGATAAGTTTATAATTATTTAAAAGGAGTTTATCAAGTGCAAAAGAGCAGAAAGGAAAAGAGAAAAACATGAAGAAAAAGAAAAGTAAAAAAAAGATGAAAAAACTTTAGTTTCAACATCAATTTATTTTGGAAATGATATTTTCTTGTGGTCATCATCAATAGGGTTGAAACTTTGAATAGATGTGGAAATTTAAACCTGGTGTTAATACCACTGAACTTTAATTTTTTGAAAAACTGAAAAAAATTCACAATCTAAAACTTCAATACACTATGACCAAACAGTGGGTCACACACACTAGTGTGAACACAACATGTTTTTGAGGTTTAATTGTGTTTTATTAGCCGTCATGATTTTTGTTGCGGGAATCTCTCCATTACTACTGCAAGGAATGCATGGGGAGGTTTCTCTCTGGGTGTGTGTGATATGAAGTACAGGAATGAGGCGGCCCGAATAATGGTGAGGAGTGGAGCTGCATTGATGAGGGGTAGTGAAAGGAACGATGGCGGCAGAGTGGGGGGAAGATGAAATGGTAAGGAGAGAGCTTGCGAAGGAAGTAGTACAGGCAGAGGAGTTGAGCTTCAGAAAAAGTTTTGTTTTTGCTTGGTGTGTAGTGGGTGGAAGAGTGGTGCAGAAGGTGGTAGACGAACATAGAGATGCATAGATAGATAGGTGACAAGGTCTGTTTTGGGTAGAACTTGGCTGGTTGTTGAAATTCTCCGTTGCACCGCAACTTGGTCAAGTAGTTGTAAATGCTCTTATGAAAGGTTGGTGCCGAAGTATGATGAGGAACTGAGGGATCCGAGCCTTAGAATGGGGGAAGGGGGGACATATTGACGAGAGTGAGCATCTGGGATGGGCAGCTTGGGTTGCAGTATCGTGCATCTGTGTTGTTAGTTATTGTCTGAGTGAATAATAGAGTGCGATTTGAAACTAGAGGTCTGCTGATCGTCTCTGCATGAGAATCAATCCCTTTGAGTGGCACTAGCAAGCTTGGTTTCTGATGTTTTGAATCAGACGTTTCAGAATGCAATTGGACCCGAGAGTATCCAGGTCATAGGTTTTCAGTCAAGAAGAGTGAAATAAAGTTGCATTACTACATTCTGTGGGGAAACGAGTTAGAGGCTCAATGGATCGAGTCAACACCAAGAGCTCTGACCTCAAAGGCTATACCTTAATAGGTGTTCGATCTGTGATGAATATACTGGAGACAGAAAGCTTGTACCCTCTTGACATTCTCATGAAACGCAAGGTGTGAGTTTTGAATTCGGTTATCCTCAGTGCCGATTTGTGTGTGCATGAGCCGTTTCGGTTCAAAGATCAGTGAAAGCATGTAGGAATATTCTGTGATGAGAAGTTAGAGAAAGGGTCAGAGGTTGTGGGTTGTCTCAAAAGATCAGAATATACAACTTTGTTTAGGCACATACTGGTAGTCAAGTTTGTTGTTTCGTCACGTCACCTTCTCTTTTGTTACAACACGTCCAAACACATAAAAGTTGGGGTTTTGTGACATCATACGAATTTGTGATAATTCATAAAACAAAGTTGTGCAATCAAAGGACTACATAAAATCTTGATATTTTGAATTAAATGTTTAAGATAAAATGTTTTTTGAACTATCCTTGACAAAAGCATGTTGTTGGATTTTTGAAAATTTTAGATCCATTATTTGAAATGAATATTTGAATTGAAAAGCATCAAGGCTTAATTTCTTGCAAAAATTCATGTGTCTTCACACCTACACCAAATTAGTTCAAAATTTGACATGCCTTAAGTTATGATCTTAAAACATCATGTAAAAATAAAAAGCTTTGGATTCATGGAAATTAGGTGCATAAGTATAGTTGATAGTTTAATAACTTGATAAATTTATAATTATTTAAAAGAAGTTTATAGAGTGCAAAAGAGAAAAAATGAAAAGAGAAAATTGTGAAGAAAAAGAAAAGTAAAAAGAAAATGAAAAAAATCTATAACATTAATGGTTGCAAAAGTCGAAATTAAATTTAGATTTAATGTGAGAGGATCTTGAAGTGAAAATTGGAGAGATTATATAACATTATGAAGCAATTCCATTCCAAAAATTAAAAGAAAACAAATTTGTTTTGTGGGAGTCATGGAGTGTTGAACATCTTGGCCTGAAGGTGGCTTTTTAATCATAGTGTCTTCATTTGAACATTTTTGGATCTATAGGTTCGAATGGTTATACATCATAAGAAAATACACCTATGGAGAAAATTTCAAATGGTTTCGACGTGTATTGACAGAGATATGACGATTTGGAATTTCAACTTTAGTTTAAAGATCAATTTATTTTGGAAGTGATATCTTCTTGTGGTCATCATCAGGAGGGTTGAGACTTTGAATAGATGTGGAGATGTACTTTTATGTGTCCTAAAATTTCAAGTTGTTTGGAAATGTTGAATTTTTTTAAAAAGTCATTTTGTGTTGGGGTCCCAATTCGAAGTTATTTTCCAAGTTTGTCAAGATTTCCCGTTTGAGAAAGTGAAATGAACCAAAGATTTCAAAATTGAGAGTAAACATACTTTTTCATGTTATAACTAATTTTTCCATATCCAAATTGATATATGAACGGTGGAGGTTTGAGAAGTTTTTAATGTTGGAAAAACTTACATCAAAAAGGTTTTTTAAACAAAAGTTCATAAATGAAACAATCACAAAAGGAATACAAGGGAAGGGCTTTGGAGTTGGTGGAGTAATGCGACTACATCTTCAAAAGTTACATACCAAAACACAATATGAAGTCATGTATTTAATACCATATGAAATAACATATGAAATAATACCTTAAACCTATGTATAATACTTAAGTCATATGCACATATATATGATAACCAAAATCCTAGCCTAAACTTTAAAAAACCAAAGAAGGAAAAAAGAACCCTTTGAAGCAAATTCTTTGTGAAATCATAAGAAAGATTGTAAATGTTGCTTTGAAAGATGGTGGATGGCCTTTTTCAAATTGTGATTGAAAAATTGGATGAGAAGAATTTCCAAATGTGGAAAACATTTATTAATTTCTTGATGAATAATGATTACTGGGAGTTATTAATTGGTGAAACAAGAATTTACTTTCCCAAAAATTTCTACAACATAATAAATTCAAGCTAACAAATCTTGGCATGAAAAAAGAAAAAAACAATTCAATAGCTTTGCATAACCATTTAATTTATGACTATTGGTGACTATTTGTTATTTGTGTCTATCATTGGTTATGTATCTCTAACTATTTTTAGCATTTGGTTATGCTTATAAACACATTGCAACTAACTTGTAATTAATGTTCTTTTCATTCTTCCATTTGGACAACTTTTAACAGGCTTTCCATCGAAAAAAACTCATCCATATCCCATTAGTTGTAAATGTGGTGAAATGACGTGTAACCTTTAATGTATTTAAAGTTGATATAAAGTATTGCAAGGTGTATGGGTTTATATTAATATATTATATTCATTAATATATGGTTGGATATTATGATGTTAATGTGTGGTGATGGGTTATGTATAATGGTTGTATTTTTTTATAAAACAATATTATTATTTTAAAATTATATATATAAAGTCATTACATCAAAAATTTACTAAAATATTATTAAAATCACAATAAAGGTCTTAATTATCCATTAATCTTATTAAATATTTAGTTTATAGTTAAATTTAATCTTTTAGATATTATATTACATTACTATTAAAATATTAAAAATATTTTTATTGATTACTCATATGTGGTACCAAATTGAGCTTAATAAACTATAATAGATCCAGATCTTATTAGGTAATGTAAAAGAAGGTTTCAAGGAATGCAAAGACCGCAAAACAAATCCAATCAATACCACCAACTTTGAAGATCCTTGTTGTCTTGGCTTCTAATCAACCAAACATGTAGTTGAAATTCACTTTGGTTGTTTAAGTTTAACACCTTTACATGGTCAACGTGTCAAAACATCAATTCTTTACACATATCAAACTGCAAATGCAAATATCTGATTATCTAAATGAAAACATATTAAAGATGGAGCTTTCCCCCCAAAATTGTGATTGAATCTAAAATTTGATGTTTTATCTCTATTTTTTGTCAATGTTTCATTGTTTCTTGAATCTTAACTATGTCACTTGAATAATTGGCTTCAAAATAATGTATGGCGAGTGGGTAAAATGTCAATAGAGTTCATGTTAAGGACTAGTTTTTTTTTTTCATTTATTTACCTTCTTGTTGGTTGTTGAGAATCCAATTTTGATTTTCTAAACAATTTAATGTTAGAGACATCTAACCTGGTTTTCAATATTTTTAAATATGAATTATAATCTCGTTCTCAAGGTACGTGGTTTTCATTCATTTTAGAGTGAATGGTTTTCAAAACTGGTTATCACAAATTCAATTTTGAATTAAAAAAATAATCTACCTACTAGAGTTTTTTATAAAGTGACCTGGTTTTGATCTATTTGGTGCCTTTATTCCATCCCTGAATGAGTTTTGGTTCATTGTTATAAGTAACATTTAGAAAAAAAAAGGTGGAATAAAATGTTGAAACTTTAAATTTAATGCACATGGTTTGAAAGCAGTTATAGTTGAAGTACAACCAACATCGCTAGTAAAGAATATTCATTGGTAAAAAGGGATTAAGAAAAGACAGATGGATGAAATATAAGGTTTGAGTTTCTATCGAGTTTTATTTGAAGTCCATTGTATTTTTTTTACTAGATTTTAAAAATCTCATCCTTTTTACAATTTTATGATTTTTATTTCTTTATGTTATGAAAAACTTTATTACATATTGGGTTGAGAATCAAACCTAGGTTTAGTCTAAATGGGAATTTCGGTCTGAATTTTTTTTAAAAACTAATTGAAACTAGTTTTTTCTTAACATTCACCAAAAATTTGACATGTATTTTTAAAGTTTCTTTTCCTATATATAAATGTGAGAATTGAGATTGGTATTTTAAACCTAATACTTTCCCAAGGTATCAAGATTTTTTAACAAAAAGAATATGATCGATTCTTGTGAGGTTCGGTTCTCAATTAAGTGAAAACAAAAAAACTTGAATTTTAGCCCTTGTGTGAGAAAACATGATAACCCATGAAATTTAGGCTGAAAATTGCCATTTCACTTTATTCTTATGAATTGCCCAACATTGGAATGCAACTAGGAAAGTAATAATGTGGCTCATATTTGTATCAAGCCTATTGGTCTTTTCACCTTAAAATCAAAATGTTCATTCATGGTGGATTTCAATATAGTATTTATTAAATTGTTATATGGCCTCGAAAGACTTGGCCCAAGTACAAGGATGATGTGGATGTGTTATACTATTCAAGATATTTTTGTAGTATGCATTATACGTGTGTTGACAATGATGGATGTATGTGGTGACATAAGAATGCATGACTATTAGGAAATTTTTGTTGGTTACATGTCTACATCCTAATTATTATTTATAAATTAAGGTAAGTGAGCTTAGAACTTGTTCTATTGTGAACACAATTTCACTTTTTAGTGTGTGAGATATAATTTCAAGTTGTGTGATTTCAAATCATTTTTGGTGTTTTGAGATTTTAAAACACACATGTTTAGTTGTTACCTATTTTTTCATGGTTTATGTAAGTTTTCTTTGCATTGAATTTGTGTGATTTGCATTGTGTTTTTTGGGCTTGGATTTTTATATTGTTACACTGAGTCATATTTTGATTTGGATGTATGAGGTATCATTCAAAATATTTTTATATTTTGTTGTATGTATGTTCACAACAATGAATCATTGTAAGCATTGACATAAGAGCACATGTTATATCATCTCGTTTTTTAAAAACAAAGTGCTGCAAAATTGCACCCAAAAAAGTTAAAAGAAGAATATTCTTCTGTAGATTTTGAAAAAAATTCACCAAGTTTGATTACACCTCAAAAAAGAGTTCACCATATGTAAACAGGTTCCCAGTTTTAAGTCAGGTTTTTCTTGTCGGATTTTCTATTGTTTCCATGGATGCTAGATACTTTTTGGGATGATGGCCACTAGTGCTCCATCATCAAAAATGGCCCAAAAAAAGGCTAGTGAGGATCCTACCGATCATGGATTCTGAGAAATTTGAACATTAATTGGCCCAGAACTTGGAACCCCGGGACACTGACAAACATGTGGGACTGGCTCCTTTCCAAGTGCTGGTAAACCACTTAACACTTCACCAACTTCCTCAATGTGTGCTGTACTTAACTCCAAGCGACATAGTTTCTGATACAATTCATCAGCTCAGATGGACTGATGTAATACACTCATATTTTCCAGTGAATGATTGTCTGGAACTGAAATATTAAGTTCACTTTTGTCATAAAAAGGAGTTGAATTGCAAGAGTCTACAGAGCAAGCATTGCCCATCCGTGGGGCTGTCAGTTTACCACAAATTTTCCTTAAAATGCAACAGGGGCCACATCATGGCTGCTGCACAGGTAGTGATGTTCAATGGTTACTTTAGGGATTCTGAGAACTACCTTTAAAACACGCACCAACACATTTTTACAAAGGTCCTGTCCACATGAAACAACAATTTATATAATGAGTTCAACCAAGGAGGAGTGCCAGCTCTCCAGTCATCTGCCTATTTTGCGGTATCCGAACTCAGAGGATTCATAATTGATCTATGTCTAATAGTACTTAAAACCTTCCATCTAAATACTATCAGGGGGCTTAACTCCAAAGTTCATAGGGGAATTTGCTAACTTAATTTGTGAAAAAATCATTGTCAAAATTTAAATTTTTTTCTAAGGATTAAAATCGCTTTCAATTGAATAACTTTTCCTCTGTTGGTTCAAAAATTGTGAAATGAGAAACTTATACCCTGTTTCATGATTGGGTTATTGGTGGTACCAAAAATGGAGTTGGGTAGTTGAGAGTTTGGGATGGTCATGGTTTGTTTTTGGGTGAACTTTTGCATTGTGGCAATGAAAAGAAAACCGCATGCAAATGCTACAAAGGTCTTTTTGGGATTTTTTTGGCACTTTTTGCCATATTTCCACGACAATTTGTTAAAAGTTGTCACGTTTAAATATTACATTCATAAAATATATCAATACAAAACAGGGTTTTGAAAAAATTGTACAACCCATCTAAGATAGAAATTTTGATGTTGGGTGACTTTCAAAATATGAGGGGTTTTCCCTTTTGGCCTGGGTCAAACTGAATAAAATAAAATGAGAAACCTTGAACTCGAAAGCCATCCCCCATACCCACCTAATTCACATACCCACATAGTAAGGTCTTTCATGTTGAAGCAAAGTTAATTATTTTAGAAAATTATGGAAATTATGGTTTGTCACATCAAAATTTAATATATTGAAATTGGGTTAAATTTTTTCGAATTGAAATTTTTTTCCCTGGAATTTCTTGATTTCTTTGGTTAGTTTTGAGTGTTCATAAATAATTTAGAACGATGATTAAATCTTTATATTTCATATTTCAATTTTTTTACATCTTTCTGTGAGTGATAACCATTAGGCTGCATAAGTCATTTACTTAAAGAAGCACTCCTCCCATGGGGTGAGGAACTTGGACATTGATAGAATGCATTTAAGGAACGCAACATGGAAGCCCAAGTTTGGTGATTACGCGGGTGGGTGAGCTTAAAAAGCAATGTGCAAAAATAGTACATTACCATTAAGGGGGTGAAACTCAGAAAACTATCAATTTTTGTGGTGATCTGAGTACATCCCCTCTTCACCCGTCTTTCCTTTCTCCTAAGGGTCTCTCATTTTGTTACACATATTTTCGTTGCTGCTACTTGTATTGGTACTATAAATATTCTCAAACTGTGTGCATTAGATTATTAAATAATAATGCAATTTCATTACCTTCTGGGTAACACTGATTAGACGTTGAAAGAGGGGTTTGGGGGTGGAAGGCGGCCCAAAGCAGGGTGAAGACAGGGTGACTTTATGGATAACTGTATTGGCTCATGTTTTTCAAACTTTTCTCATTCGTTTAAAAAAAAAAATGTTTGCAGAAATCTGTTACACATGTACGGGAATAGAATGCTCAAAAAATGTCCATCTAGGGGGTTTTTCTTTTCCACCACCCACACTCCAAATTCACTAATTTCCAAGTGCTGGGAAACTACATGCACTTCCCGCGCCTTCACCAACTTCATTAATGTGCATGGTACTCAACTGTCAGGCTTTACTAAAATACGGCCACTTTGAACTAGCACCCACCAACGCACACAATGAAGGATGGATGGTCAGTGATAGTGAAACAGTTTTCTGTTGGGTTCCTGTTCCCTTGCTAACCATGGTGGTTAGCTCAGTTGCTTTTTTTTTTCCACTGCCTATCTACTAGCAACCTGCTTGTAGTGAAAACGGCGCTTCATTTTAACTGATGTATAAACTATAAACCACCTACCTGCCCAGTAGTAGGTTGTTAGTAGGTAGGTAGTCAAAACGACCCTTCCTCACAAAGGTATAAACTATAGTCCACCTAATTGCCTGGTAGTTACATGTTTTGATACCTATGTACCTATAGATGAAACCTATTTCCTAGAGAATTGGTTACCAAGGTGAAACCAAATATTAACTCAGTCGAGCTTCATCCACAAACTGAGTAATATCGGCCCCTCCAGTGGATGGTGCGCTGGTGAGTGCCGCTTCACTGTGGCCCGCCAATCAGAGATCCGGACAGTGGGGTTTCTCTGTCTACAAAATGAGACCGAGTTTTGTGCATTGCTGTGCATTGTTTCTTTTCGAGCAGCTCTTCCTGTGTTTGATGGTTCTATTGTTATGGTGTTAGGTACCGAAGGCATTTGCCGTCGTGCTTTGTTGTGTTCAAAATGTTGGTGGTGCTTTCGGGAGTTGTTATGCGAGTATCAGAGCCTTGGAAGTCTCTTCCTTTGCTTTAACCAGGGAGTTTGTTTTGTGTGTGTGTGTGTGTGTGTGTTCGTTTTGTTGTTGCATAGGCTACGGCCTTCAGAGCTTGAAGTGTTTTTGATCAGCATTCAATAGAGTCTAGCAACCACCTCTTTCCTCCTCCTTAACCATTAACATTTAAGAGCGATCCTTCGCTAGCTAGGTCTCAATATGAATTTGCTGTAGAGTTGTGAAGCTTGATAGAAGTCAAGCTTTGCGTTTGGATGTGGGTGGAAACAGTGGTGTGTGCTGTGGTACTGAGCTGAGAGTGCTAGGGCAGCTATTCCTAGAAAAAGGTCTGTTTCCTTTTGGTTGAAGGCGACAGCCTGACGTACACGTGGTGAGAGTTACGAAGGACTATGGTCGACAATCTACCTTGAAATCCGTGTGGATCATCATCAAGCACAAATTATCTATTGTTCTTCAAGTTTCAACTTAGAAGCTTTTTGGCTTGTTGTTCATGGCAGACGCAATCCTCACTGATGTTGTGCAAGAGGCTTCGAGAATCCTTACAGCTAGCGATGTCGTGGTGGACGAGCTTACAATTCGAATTTCAGATGATGGTTTCCTCACGAAACGTGGCACTAGTTTGGTTTTGAGATATCATCAATGCAAAGTTGGTTCTAGCGAAGGGCGGCTTGAGGAACCAGAAGTTGATGGAGATGTTAAACGCGAGTGGAGTCTTTCAGGAGGGGATGATCTGAAGGAATTGGTGTCTATAGTCCTCAAGAGCACTAATGTGAAAGACATTTTTGTGTTTAGCGATCGTGGACCAGATACCCATGATGTTATTGAACAGTTTTTGCAAGGTCTTTGCACCAATCATACCATAGTAAGTGCCCGCTTTCACCCAGTAGGTCGTCGGAAGCCGGCGGTGAGTGATGTGTTGGACAAATCTGCGGATATGCTTTGTCATAATACAGGCCTCAAACATTTCATTCTCCACCTAGTCTATCCTGAACGTAGAACAACAACAACGAAGCATTCTGGTTTTGGCAACGCACTCAAGATGAATCACACCCTTCAGCATCTTGAATTTGGCTTGATGTGTATGGTGGAATTAGATTTGGAGGAACTTGTCCAACCATTGATTATGGACGAAAATGGGCACCAAGCCAACTCTACACTCACCGCTCTTCATGTTGAAGGACATTCTGCTCTGAGCTCGTTTGGTGCTACCTTTGCAAGGATGCTTCAGAAAAATTCTTCCATAAAGCATCTTGGTTTGACAGGCTCTTTAACAAGTGAAACAGATATGCAAGAATTGATACGATCACTTGTAGAAAACGATTCCCTTGAAATCTTAGACCTAAGTGGGTCTCTTGTAAGGGGCTCTATGTTTCCTACCATTATGGATGTTCTATTGGTCAATTTCAACTTGAAAGATATAGAATTGCGTGGAACTCCTTTGCATGCTAAGGGTAAGCATTTGGCCATCAAGGAACAACTACGAAGAAATGCGATGTCCAAGGAGTTACATCTCAAAAACCTGAAGATGGCCCGGCCAACATCTGCAAGAGTAATTTTTTGCGGCTCTCCATATGCCGGTACGCCTTAAATCTCTCTTGGTTGAACTAGAGGACATCAATGTGTTTGTGTTTGAAACTTTGTCGTTGCCTGAATCGTGTTCTCACATGGAAATTATAATTTATGACTAATTCATAGCAGAACTATTTTTTTTGCAACTTCTGTTCATAGCACATGAATGCACCTGTTTATTGTGGAATTATGTAGGCAAAACAACCTTGCGAAAGTCGGTGGTCCGTTCCATTGAATGCAGAAGCACGCTCAACAAGAGCATCCTCAATCCCTGCAAAGACTTCATGATGAAGAAGATTGATGGGGGTCAACGGCTAATCCAAGGAGGCAAGCAACTTACACACCGCACACGTGGAATTGAGGTACATAGCTTGAAAAGTAGTGAAGGGATTACATGGTCTATTTGGGACATGGGGGGTCAGGAAGAGTTCCATGGGTTCCATTATTTCATCCTTCCTGATCTAAGCGACACAGGTAACCCATCCTTGTTCCTTCTGGTTTGTAGTCCATATGTATTGAGAGATGAGGGATCCCCTTCAAAGGAGAAGCTTAAACTACCCATAGATATTCAGAAAGAGTTGGAGTATTGGCTTCGATTCATTGCTTCCAAGAGTCGAAGTACAATTTCCTTCAAACCAAAAGTGATCGTGGTCTTGACTCATTCCGACAAAGTTCCTGGGCTCGTTGCTCTAGCACAGGGGTGTGTCACAAGTTTGAAACAGCAATTTGCAGAATTGCTAGATGTGTGGTCAGAACCAATTGCCGTTGAGGGCTTTTCTACTCAGTCAGCTAGCAATGTGGCTAGCGTTAATGAGGACAACATTGTAAATCTTCTCCAAGCATTGCCACCTGTGTACAAGGTGTGCAGTGATGTGAGATCAGCCTTGAAGGGCTGGATGGTGAGAAATCCAAAAAGTCCGATGATGAATTGGAAAACCTTTTCAGACTTGTGCCAGGAAACAGATTTGCCAGGGTTGGTCAAAGTAACTGCTGAAGGTAGTATGGTAGAAGCAAGGCGAAAAGCGGTTGCAACAAGCATGCACAGTTCGGGGGATGTCATCTATTTTGAAGATCTTGACTTTCTAGTCGTGGATCTGGATTGGTTTTGCCACCGGGTGATGGGCCACCTGATCAAGCTAAGTGGGGATCGCAGTAAACTGGTCACCGCAACAGACCCAGATGGTTTCACATCAAGGGCATACTTGGAAGATGTTTTGTCTGATTCACTGAAATCTTGGCGTGAGCTTGGTTATGGTGGAAGTGCCTTGGATGTCACAGCACAGAATTTGGTTCACCTTATGTTGAGGTTAGAGTTGTGTTTTGAGCACACAACCAGGTCTCATGGTGTTGGCAAATTGTTCATCCCAACAATTTTGGATGTTAGTCAAGCAGCAAGCTCATGGAATTGGTCACCAAACAATCGGAACATGAACTCCACCTACTTTGGAAGGAGGCTCCAATGTGATGACCCAATTTGCACCTTCATACCACAAGGTTTTTTTTGTCAACTGCAGGTAGTTTTGTTACCATTCCTAGTCAATTGCATTGGAGAAACTTTGTGGCCAAAGTAGTTGGGAGTGAAAACGTACATCCCTAGTAATCTAGAAGATTGATGCAAGGCGGTATATCCTGCATTATGTTCGGTGTCCATTTCAAGTTAATTTGATCCTATGTCATGTGATTTGGCATTTGATTTTGAGATTGTTATTCCTACAGGTAGTTTTGCACAACAACTTCTTGAAGGTGGATAAGGAAATGAGAGCAGTGTACAAACCCAAAAGAGATTTCATTTATGTAATGCTCAATGGAGTGGAAATTGTAATGGATTACAATGCAAATGTGGGCACCCACATCGATGTGTTGGTATGCTCACACGAGAAGAGTTTTGATGAAGCTCTGGATATTGTTCATGGGCATATTATAGAAAAAATTCGAGAACGCTGTGCTGCTGGAGATGGATGTCAAGGGGTTGCACTTGTGGAGGGAGTCATTCGTACAGAGTGTGTGAAACAGCGCATGTCTTTCACGGAGCGATGAGACCAAGCAGTGCCTTTAGAAGAGTTGAAGGAAGCGATTCTTTCTCATGGCATTCACTACCAACACCCATGGGATGAGTTGAGAGAAGGGAAAAATGTTATTCTTGATGTAGCTTGTGAATCTGCCATGAAGCTTATGGGGACGAGAGAGAAAGAGGATGTGGTGCAAAGAGGATTGCAGGGTATAGACGAGATTGGTGGTTCACGTCAGGATGAGTCCACTGTAATCTCAAGAGGATGGTTGTTGAGTTCAAGTTCTTCCAGCATATTAGGCTCCTACTGGAAGCCTCCGTCCAATAATCAACACACGACCATTTACAGTCCAAGTGATGTATTGACTGGGACAAACAGGTTGCAAGGAGAGATACAAGAGCTTGATCGATCACCCCAGCATCAGGACAAACAAGTGGGTGAAGTGCCATGTGAAATCCAGCAGCTATCAACTGTTGTTCATGATACACACAATCTCATGTATTATACGCACGAGCTTGTCAAAAATGATGTTTTGAGTGTTACCAGACTCATACGCGACTTGATCTTGAACTCCTCAAAACGGCAAGTTCCACGCATTGTACTCTTCACCACACAAGATGCTAGTTTCAAACAGAAATTGATCACAAAACTGGTTCCAGGGATGAAAGCTCTTCAACTTCATCTACTTTGTGAATACAAGGGACAGGAGCACAAAGTTGAAGGACAAGCTGGTTGTCAAGTAATCCTCCAAGACGAGGATTGGAAGAAAGTTCACTAGTTGGTGGCGGATGGGTTGAAATGGGTTTCCTTGGCGGCCAAAATGGGGGCGCACATGGCAATGGGGCTGGGGAACATGGTTCCAAATCCTAATTTGGAATATGGAAAGGCTGTTGTTGCGCTTGGTGAAGGTGTGCTAAAAGACCCACCAATAGACTTGGCCACTGTCAGCCGTGGAAAGCTTGTGAGGGATGAAGCATCTGGCAGCAGAACAGCAGAGAGTACGTCTGCAGAGCAATGGTTGGTGAATTTTTTGAAAGACATTTTAAATAAATTTGGGTTGCAGAGAGTGATCTACAAGGACACAGCAGAAATGGGATGGATCTGTCGAAAACATTTTAACCAAGGCATGCGTGTTGGGGAACTGGATGGATTTTCACGTCCACCTTAGGTAGGACTGTGCACTAGAGGGATTCAATCTTGGGGTTTCTGTCCAAACATGCCATTTCTTAGAATGTAGACTCCCCTTCTGAGATCCCAGCTGTGCTGTTAGCAGTGAGTTTGATGTGATTATTGTGCTCTCAGAAGTCCAACAAGGTGAGAGAAGAAGAGTTTCTTAGGCTGCAGTGCATGGTATTAGAGGAGCAAGCCCGGCAGGTGTGAGGGATGAGGCATCTGGCAGCAGAACAGCAGAGAGTACGTCTGCAGAGCAATGGTTGGTGATTTTTTGGAAGATAAAAACATTTTAAATAAATTTGGGTTGCAGACAGTGGTCTACAAGGACACAGGAGAATTGGGATGGATCTGTCATCAACATTTTGACCAAGGCATGCATGTTGGAAAACTGGATGGATTTCCATGTCCATGATAGGACTGTACACTAGACGGATTGAATCTTGGATTTCTGTCCAAATATGCCATTTCTTAGAATGGAGACTCCTCTTCTGAGATCCCAGCTGTGCTATTGGCTCTGCTTATAGCAGTCAGTATGATGTGATTATTGTGCTCACGGAAGTCCAACAAGGCGAGAGAAGAAGAGTTTCTTAGGCTGCAGTGCGTGGCAATAGAGGAGCAAGCCTGGCAGGTGGGAAGAGGAATCCAAAGGGTTGAAACAGTCAGACATTTCCAGAGCCGAACACAGATGTTGAGGAGCAGTAGGAGCAAGAGGAGAAGGTGACTACAGAAAGTAGACGAAGTCTGAAGCTAAACTCAGAGAGCATGCAGAGATGGAAGCTGTCAACAAGAGGAAGCCAGCGGAGCTTGTAGCTGCAAACAGAAGCAAGCGAGTTTGAAGCTGCAAACAGAAAGCAGGCAGAGGATGAAGCTCACATTAGGAAGCAGGTGGAGCTTGCAGCTGCAAACAGGAAATGGGAAGGGGAAGAATCTCACACTAGGAAGCAAGCTGAATTGGAGATTGAACGGAGGAAGCAGGCTGAGAATGAAGCTGCAGATACGAGAAGACAGGCTGAGGAGGAGGAGGCTAAGAGCCAGAAAATGGCTGAGGAAGAAGCAGCGTATCTTTAGCAGGAGCAAAATGTTGAGCTAGAAGCCAACCCTTAAAAGAAACAGATGTTGGAAGCTCAACCCAGAAATCAGGCAGAGGAACTAGCAAACCAAACTAAGAGCGTAGACAAGGCACAGCAGCAGCAGGGCGAAGTACCAAGCGTAGTGTAGCCTGAGAAGAAGCAGGAGATGGGTGGAGGTTGATATTTTTATTTTGTATGTGGGAAATCAAAAAACATACGATGCAAGCAATGCAAGTGGGTACATTACTGGTATGCATAATTCTAACACACTGTGTTGGAGTGGGCAGATGTTGTGGGGTCATACCCATGGCCTTGATTGATGTGTTTGCTGATGATGATATATGCAGTTCATGAACGTGCAATTTGGTTGTGTTTTTGGGGATGTCCAGTTGTACAGAATGTCAAATGCAGCATTGGGTTCCAGTCCACAAGTTTGAATGCCGAGGTCCCAAAACAGGGAGCCCTGGGAGCCTGGATACTGGTAGTCGGACAGTCTCTGAGGTGCATAGCCCTGGAATCTCAAGGAGTGAGAATCATAAGGTCTTTGTTGACTTCACAGACACCAGCAATGTGAGTGAAGTAGGACCACCAGCACAGGTGTTGTTGAATCCTGATGGAGCAACTCCGGTGCAACAAAAGCTGCCATCTTGGACTGTGGGCTGTAATGGGCAACAACGTGCAAAGGCAAAGAAGGTTTGTTGGGAGAAACTAACCTGGAAGCTCCTTTCCACTTTTGTTTTTCCCCTTTCCAACCCACAGACAGTATTGGGGTAGCCTCTATGGTTCTTAAGAAGATAGTGTGGATTGCAGTTGAGGTGGGGGAATTAAGCAGGGGGAAAACCCTCCCAGAAGCATGTTAAATGCTGGATCATTATGTGGACGCTGTGGAATAAGGCAAAGAGTTCCATACTAGTTGTGACAGTCCCCCCTTCTGCTCCATTCTTTGTTTCATTGTTGGTTGGTGTTGGCGTAGTATTGGTGGAATTGCTCAGCATTTCTTTGACACATGCATCTCTTTCTGCTGGGAGAACACATGGGTATTCTCAGACAGATGTACTTCTGTCGTGCAAATGCAAAGTTTAGGTGAGGTGGCTTCGGATATAGGTCTGCTAATTTACTGCTTTTCAGTCCCATCTGAGCAGAAGATAGTAGGGAATCTGCCACCTCACGTGCCCTTGGTTATGCCCAGAAGGATGATACAGTTTCCTTGCAAAGTTTTGGTTGGAATTGAATGTTGTAAATGAGCCTGAGCTCTATTGTCTTCCAATCACTTCCCACTGAAGAATCCGGTCCAGTAGGTCAATTCACATGAGAAAGTGGGTTTTCTTGAAGAAACAAAAAGGGCCAGTTGTGGGAGTATCTACTGTCTAGGATTTCTAGAGTTTCTAAATGTCTAACCTGAGAGCTGGAAAGATGAGACATGCTGAGCACATATGAATTGTATGTGCGATTTCAGGTTTTCTATTGACTTGATGCAAATGATTTATGTGTACAGGGTTGTGGCAGAAAGGTTTCTTGATGATTCCATTCAAGAGATGACACTTGTTCACCACGATTTTGGCGGTTGTCTGCAGTCACAGGTATTAGTCTCATAACTAGAGTGAAGATATCTTTCGAATGCAGAAACTGCTGTACTCTGGTTGACCTGCGCACTACATACATATGTCCATTTGGTGTCATAGATTTCTTTAGTCTGGATCTGGTTGGTCTTGCTGTTTGATCAGACATTCATACTGTTCTAGAACTAGTTAATCCTATTTAAACCTTGGAGATGTAGGGGAGGAAGAGGGTTAATGTGGGGGCTATTCTGATGTTCTGCTGTCAGGTGAAGTGTATACAGTGCCTGCATGAATCTAATCGATATGAACCCATGATGGATCTTCTTGTGGATATCCAAGGCGATGCTAAGTCCGTTGAGGATGCCCTTGCTCAATTCAAAGATACTGAATTGTCGGATGGTGCCAACAAGTACAAGTGTGACCAGTATGTGCTTGTCATGTGCTCTGGAAATATTGGTGGTTGCTTTCATGTCCATCTCCAAGGCCAGGAAATTGAAGAGTTTTATGCTCCTGGAGACAAGTTGTAAGACGTAGTGTATATTCCAGAGTTGTCTAATTCATGTGTGCAATGTAGGGAAGTACACTTGGATCCAGGATTGTACAAAAGTTGGTAAAGGTGGATTGCAAATGGTTCATCCAGATGGTGTAACATGCAGGACTTTGCGAGTGGTTTGCTGAAAGAGATGGAGACCATGCTCCCTCACCTGTTCAAAGGATTGTGATTTGGGTTTATTATTATTTTTCCTTGTATCAGGTATGGGAAAAGTTAAAATCTTCTGGACGCAATGAAAAATAGTTTTAAGTATAAGTTTCTTCCTTCACACCAAAAGGGCTCCAAAACAAAAAATTGTCACAAAACATTGCGGTATGGGACAAAGTGGGGTTCTATTTGAAATAGCGTTGGGGAACCCATTGTGAACTTGATGAGAACAAAGTGGAAACTTGATGAGAATAAAGTGAAAACTTGATGGGAAGAACAAAAATCCACAAAATCCTATTACCCCGACATGGCCTATCCACCACCCCCAAGTTGAAAAAAAACTAGGTCTAAGCCTAGGGGTGCCTTGGAGAAAATGGATGAAGTACCAGAGCCCAGGCCTGAAGGATGTGCGAGGCAAGGTGCTTGCCCCTTGAAACTGCCTCCCTCTCACAGATTCTAATTGTTATATTAGTTCCTGACAATCACTCACTCACACACACTAGTATATTGCAACACTTGAGGTCCCATATTGTAGGAGAGGGTGAATGTTTACGATCATGCACATTAATGAAGTTGGTGAAGTGGAAGCAATTGGAAATTAGTCAATTTGGAGTTTGGGCAAAGGGACTGAAAAAAACATAGGTCAAGTGTTTTATGCATTCTATTCTTACATGCATAACAGGTTTGCCCAAAACATAATTTTTAAAAAACAAACAAAAAAGTTGGTAAAACATGAGTCCATGAACATCCTATATATAAAAGCTAAAGTGGTGTGTGTCTGTCTGTGTGTCTGACACGCCGTTCTGCGTTTTAACACTATAACAGGGGTGGGAAGGGGGCAGCAGGGGTGGGGGGCCAGAGGGGGGGAAACCTGAAAACTTTTAGGATGTGATTTTCAGGATGTGGGATCTCAATTTCGGGACCTGGATTTCACACAAGGGGCTTCACATGATCCAGGGCCTGGAATTTTTTTGGCATGATTTTCAGGACATGGATGGGAACCGGGGGACTTCACAGTGGCCGAAAGTCATGGGTACCCACTAGTATCATAAAGGCACCCTGTGTTCACCCTGTTTTTGGGCCTCCTTTCACCCCCAAACCCCTCTTTTAACCTCAAATCAGTGGTATCCACAAAGTAATAATTGCATTTAAATATGCGTATGAAATGTTGAACTTTAAGAATTTAATGCACAGGGCTTGAGAAGAATCATAGTAACTGTACATGTAGGAGCAATGAAAATATATGTAACAACACTAGAGGCTTTAGGAGAAAGGAAAGAAGGGTGAAGACTGGGATAAGTCAGATTCCCCACAAAGATTGATGGTTTTTTGAGTTTCACCCCCTTAATGGTAATGTACTTTTTTTGCAGGTTTCTGTTGAAGCTATATAACCAAACTTGGGCTTTTGTTGCTGTGTTCCTCACTCTATGGATACGTTTAATGCATTTTTATCAATGTCCAAGTTCCACACTCCATGTGACCAGTCCTTTTTTAAGGAAATCGCTTATGCAGCCTAACTTGCATTGTCACAACTTGAGTCAAAAGCCCAATTTAGGGAGTCTCCCTTCAACTATCAACAGGAAAAAATAAATGTGTGCACAACTTGCACAACTTGCACAACTTGCTTAACACAAGGGAGGTTGTGAGGAAAAAAGGGAACATGTGTACAACTTGTGCAACTTTAAGGAAGTTATATGAAATAAAGGTAACAAATGTATTGGAAATTAAGTAGAGAATTTTGATGGCACCTGTGTCATAATTTGTAGCTTGTACCTTGCAGAAAAGTTTACATAAGGAAGGCACAATGTATTTGCATGTAACTAGCTTGTTGTTTTCATGTGGTGTAGTGGTATGTGAATTGTTCACATCAATGCATGCCACAAGGTTTGGGTTTAACAACCTTGCATGCAAACACAACTTCAAGGTATAGGTGATATATCACGTGCATTTCATTGATGTATAGTTGAATTATTACACCTATTTCATGTTTCTTATGTTCATGGAACATTTTTATGTGGTTTATACCCACAACCTCAAAAAGAGGATAAATTGCGTGAAAAATCTATCATTTTCAATGTTGATGGTATTATAATGCAATATAACATTAAGAATGGTTGCAAACACAATTGATGAAGATTACAAGTTGGATGAAAGCACAAACATGGAAGCTATAAATCATTTTAATATAGGAATTTGAACTTGGTTCAAGTCTACTTACTTAAAACAACCAACAATGTTATTTTAACAAAGTAACAAGCAATTAATGAAGCAAAAGATTGTCCTAATATGTTTGGATCCATTTGTGACGCGCTCCCAAGTTCTTTGTGGACCCACTTGAGGGTCCAAGTATGGGACAATGCGGAAAAAGTGGGAACTTGGAGCCGCTCCCTAGCTCACAACACTTGGAGGGGTAGAGGGGTGTGTTGGAGCTCCGGGATGGGACTAGGAAGATGTGACAAGCTTATTCACTCACACGGGCCTGCACACAGCCCACACAAAGTGGTTAGTGCATAGTTAGAGCACCCTTGGTGCTAGGACGAGCCACGGGCAACACGGACACACAAGACTCACCACGGCCCGGACTTGGGGGAAGCCACCACCTTCCCCCTTATAGTATACTCTGCAGCTCGCGGCCGAGCCTGCATCCAAATGGCTTTTCTCTCCCGGGACTCCCGCGTGGGAGTCCCGAAATCGCGCAACTTTGGACTCCCGCGACTTTGAGGCGTCATAACTTTCGGAGGAGACCTCCGATCGATTCGCCGTCTGAAGCAAAGTTGTAGGTATCGTCGAGACCTTTCCAACAATATGTCGCACGTTCTCTGAAGCCAAGTATTTCGGGTCGATTCCCGACTTTTACTGGTCGGGAGTCAAAACTGGCAGACTCCCGGGAGTTCGACTCCCGGGCCTTCTTTTGGCCATAACTTGTGTTTCAGATGTCCAAATGAGCAATGCGAGCCCATTTTAGACATCTACACTTCAAGAGCTTTCCATTGATATAAAGAGCGCAACAAGCCATGGAGTTTTGACCCCTCAACGCGCCCTCTGAAGTTTCGGGAGTCCACCGGGACTCCCTCTCCCAAAATGGGAGTTGCCTTGGGAGTGTGAATGCTCACTCCCTCACACTCCCTCGCACTTCCTTAGTCTCCCAGGAGTATGTGATGACTCCCGGGCTTCGTCTTGGCCCGCACCCTTCCAATGCCTTAGCCTTTGCTCCCGGGCTTCCTTCCTTTTGACTCCTGGGCTTCCTTCTTCTTGACCCGCAACCTTGCAACCCCTTGCCTTGGTCGCGAGCCCAAAGCTAGGGTTGCAACAATTTGTAATATACATTAGTACTGGAATAATTACTTTGTTGTTACAACCCTAGCCTTAGGCTCGCGAGTAAGGCAAGGGTTTGCAAAGGTGCGGGCCAAGACTAAGCCCGAAGGTCACATTTCATGTTCTAGGAATTGCAAAAGATTGTGAGGGAATGAACCTTGCACTTGCAAATGAACTTTCATTTTGGGAGTTGGAGTCCTAGTGGACTTCCAAATCTTCAAAGTGAAATTGCAAGGGTCAAAACTCATTGGATTGAAAAGTTCCTTATATCATTAGAAAGCGCTTAGAACGTAGGTGTTTAAAATGGGTTTGCATGACCCATTTGGACAACTGAAACACAAGTTATGGTCAAACAAAGGGCCGAAAATTGAATTGGCAATTTGACTCCCTACCACTAAAAGTCAAGAACCGCCCTGATTTCCTTACGTGCAAGTGGGGTGCAACATACCATTTGAAAGCTCAACAAGGGCTATAACTTTGTTGCAAACCTCATCTCAATCGAAGGTCTAGACACAAAATTATGGGCCCCCAAAGTCACGGGAGTCCCAACTTTAGGAATTTCGGGACCCCCACTTGGGAGTCCCTAGACAAAATGTCATTCGAATGTTGGTCCCATGGCCAGGCACAGAGTATACTATGAGAGGGAAGGTGGTGCTTCCCCCGAGTCCGGGCCGTGCTGAATCTTGTGAGTTCGAGTTAGTTCGTGGTTCATCCTAAAACCAAAAGTGTTGCAGCTATGCACTAACCAACTTGTTCTTTGATTTTTGTAGGTTTGTGTGAGTGATTAATCTATGTCATTCTTCTTAGTTCCATCCCGGAGCTTTAACACACCCTTCAACCCCAAAGTGTTGCAAGCCAAAAAGTCTGCCCCAACTCTTTACTTTTCCATTGTTATCATCTTAAGTTCACATTTGAGTCTATCCAAGAGCTTGGGGGGTGCGTCATTTGTGGATGGTGCCCATTTTATCTTGAAATTGACATAGGTTATGACATGTTTTGAAATTAACATTGTTCAATAACCCATGTTTAGAAATCAAATTTTTAAGTTCAAATATAACAATTTTTGGGCTTAATACAACCACTAAGGTAGATCAGTTGGCGACTGAACATTTAAGCATTTGGGGCAGGCTAGATCCAATGGGAGGGCTCCATTGTCTTTGGTTTCCTAGTCAAACTTGAACCCCTTCTCTTGTGCATCTAACATGTTAACAATCATCAAAAATGAATTAGAAATGAGAAAGTTACAGCCCCCAAAATAAAAGGGGTCAAGAACTCAAAAAAAACCCCATCATTGAACATTACCAAAGCCTATTTCAGAACACCCAAAAAATTCCTTGTATGGTGTTTAATTGTTATTAGATTTCAAAGATGATTTGTCGAACTTTAGGTGGCACTCTTACAACACTTTACATTGTTTAAATGAAGAAGAAATAAGAATGTTATGAAGTTTGAAAGTAAGAGGGGTCCAAAGAGAAGGAAAAACAAAAAAAAAACTTATTTTGTAAAATGGAAAGCTTATTTTCCTTCTTTTTATTTTTCATTATTCCTCTTTTCTTTTGCACTTCAAAATAATGGAACATGTTCAAAGTATCCATGTTTTATCAACCAAGGGCATTTGGTCATTTGATTTCATTCACATCACTATCCAAATGACCCAAGCCAAGTTGGACTCATAGGTTCCTTGTTATTAATTTTATGTTGCATGTCTTTTACAGTGGTGAATTTACTCCTCAATACCCAAAATGGATCCCTCTACTAGGGCATGGATATAAGTTGGTGAATAGGAATAGGCCCACCCACCCTAATGCTTTGAAAAACTTGTGATTACCATGCCAAATCCTACAATTCATTCAATCAAGCCATTCCACAAGTTGTTTAATGTGATTTGAACATTGATACGAGAAACATTGAAAGTTATTGCCAATATAGAAACATTTCCCAACTAATGGCATTTGCACCAAAGGTGAAAATATGATTGAATGCACCAAGGTATTGTACCAAATGAAAACGTTCCATATGTATTCAACAAAGTACACCACACCAAGATGATATAAGAATTTATGGGAATAATTTGAATGATAAAATCACAATCTACATGAAATCAACATTTTAATTTTAGAAAATGCTTTAGATTTGGATATTATCACATTGTACATTAGCCATAACACCAAATGCCCTCACAAACAACTTAATGAAAAACATGGTGTTAATATCACCGAATTTTGATTTTTTAAAAAATGAAAAAACTCCATGATTTAAAACATCAATGTATCCAAACACATAAAAGTTGGGGTTTTGTAACATCATTATGATTTGTGATAATTTTTCAAACAAAATTGTGCACTAAAAGGAGTACATAAAAATTGATAGTTTGAATTAAATGTTTAAGATGAAATGTTTTTTCAACTATCCTTGAGGGAAGTATGTTGTTGGATTTTCGAAAATTTTAGATCCATTATTTTAAATTAATATTTTAAATTCAAAACCATAAGGGATTAATTTCTTGAAAAAATTCATGTGTCTTAACACTTATGCCAAATTAGTCCAAAAATTGACATGCTTTAGGTCATGGTTTTAAAACATTAGGTAAAATAGTTAGTTTTGGATTCATTGAAATTAGGTGCATAAGTACAATGGAAAATTTCATAACTTGATAATTATTTAACTATTTAATAGGAGTTTATCAAGTGCAAAAGAGAAGAAAGGAAAGAGAAAAATGTGAAGAAAAAGGAAAGGTAAAAAAGAAAAGAAAATAATTTATAACATTAATGGATGCAAAAGTCAAAAAAATAAATTTAGATTTAATATCAAAGGATATTGAAGTGAAATTTGGAGAGATAACATAAGATTATGAAGCAATTCCATTCCCAAAATTAAAAGAAAACATATTTGTTGTTGGGAGTCATGGAGATTTGAAGATTTTGGCCCAAAGGTGGTTTTTTGATCATATTGTCTTCATTTGAACCTTTTTGGATCTATAGGTTTGAATGCTTATACATCATAAGAGAATACATCTATGGAGAAAATTTCAAGCCTTTTGGATGTGTATTGAGACAGAAATGAGGATTTGGAATTTCAACTTTAGTTTTAAATCTCAATTTATTTTGGAAGTGATATCTTCTTGTGGTCATCATCAGTAGGGCTGAAACTTTTAAGAGATGTGGAAATGTATTTTTAATATGTATGTCCAAAAATTTCAAGTTGTTTGGAAATGTTGAAAAGAAATTTGAAGCCATTTTGTGTTTGGGTCCCAATTTGAAGTTAATTCCAAAGTTTGTAAAGATTTCATGTTTGACAAAACAAAATGATAAAAAATTTGAAAATTGAAAGTAAACCTCTTTTTCCATGTTATAACCAATTTTTACACATCTAAATTCATATGGGATTGGTGGAGGTTTGAGAAGTTGTAAATATTGGAAACTTACACCAAAAAGGTTTTTTAAACAAAAGTTTATAAGTGAAGCAATCACAAAAGGAATACAAGGGAAAGGGATTTGGAGTTGGTGGAATTGTGCAGCTACATCTTCAAAAGTTGCGTACCAAAACACAATATGAAGTCATGTATCTAATACCCTATTAAATAATATATGAATTACACATATATCTTAAACCTATGCATAATATTCAAGTCATATGCACATATATTTATTATAATCAAAATCCTAGCCTTTACTTTAGAACCCTTTGAAGCAAATCCTTTGTGGAATCCTAAGCAATATTGTAAATGTTGTTGTGAAAGATGGTTGATGGCCTTTTTCAAATTGTGATTGAAAAATTGGATGAGAAGAATTTTCAAATGTGGAAAAAAATTAAGATTATTAATTTCTTGATGGGCAATGATTATTGGGAAATTCATAATTGGTGAAACAAGACTTTACCCTCCCAAAAATTTCTAAAACATAATAAATTCAAGCTAACAAATCTTGGCATGAAAAAGAATTAAAAATATATACTAATTGTATGAATGTATTATAATCTATTAATTTATATTAAATTTAATATATATTTCAAATATTCACAATAAGTTGACACTAATTATAATAATTGCTTAAAATGAAAATTTTAAATATCTCATCAATTGTTTTTAATAATACTAAATTATAATATAACATTTAATTTTTTGGGTACTAAAACAAACAACTCTAATAAGAGAACATAAATATTAACTACAGTAATTACATATCAATTATGTAATTTATAATTTACCTTGTCGTTCATAATTTACAATTTATAACTTATAATTAAAAATATTATTTCAGAGCATAATAATCTTAGCACAATTAAACAAAGTCATGTAATTATTGAATATAAAGAGTTTAAGTAAGGTAAATGATTGTATTTATTATTCACAATTATCTATTGACAATAAATAAATCATTTTACGATGTATTAGAACTAATTATCAACGCTTTAAAATGTTTTTAAAAAATCAGTCTAATTAAAGTGTAAATACTCAAAATAAATAAATAAATAACTTATAAATTAATTACAATAGTTTCATTTCTCAGAGCTCGCAATTTTAGTTTATAATCTGATTTTAAAGTTTTAAAGTAATTTTACTATAAGTAGATTTATTAATACTATTTATTTACTGTTAGGGATTATATTACGGTATTTATGAATGTATTTACAAATATATAGTAAATAGTTTTCTCTACATAATAATTTGAGTAATTTGATTGTAATTAGAATCATTTGATGTAATTCCTACATATTATTGTATCTATTAATATAATTAATTATTATACTTAATAAATTTCTATTAAAACTTAAATTGTCCAAATGTTGATATTTAGAAATTAATGAAAAATTAGTTTCCCAATGAATACAGTAATTGGTATTAGTTATTACTATTATTTATTTATTAATATTAAATATATATATATGAACATTGTCTTAAAAATTTATAACCAGGGAATAATAATATGAATATTAATAATGTTTTTAATTTTATGTACATATTATACATTAATAATAATATTATTCTTTAAACTTATCAAATATTCAACATTCGTAACAATCAATTTATTATATAACATTGAAGAAATTATTTTTCATGTTTATTATTTATTAACTGAATAATAAATTTCTATAAATAAAAATTTCATAAATTTTATAACTTTTTTTAGTTGTGTAATTTTATTTCCTAAAAAAGTTTATTTTTGTGTAAGTAAAAGATTATTTTGGTTTATTACTTTATGTAATTAGTGTATTAATTATTTTTTCTGTTATTTATGTGATTAAGTAGTTTATTAGTAATTAATTAACCAATAACTAATTTTTTTGTGAATTAATTAGTTAATATGTTACCTACATAATCATATAATAAAAAGAAAATTAGGATAAAAAATGGAATAAACCTTTTAAATGGAAGTGGTTTGCAAATATAATGTGTAATTGTAATGTAGGTTGTAATTAAGGTCCAATTTTAAACAATTTCCTATAAGTTTTGTCTTCCATTCCCATTTTGAAAAATATATAATTTTTTTTGTCTTACATTGTCATATTTGAAAACATCTACCATTTGGGATGAGCCAATTAAAAATGTTTAACCAAAAATTTTAAGGAAATAATTATATACATATCCTTAAGCTACCCTACCTCCTTAACCGACCTACCAATGTATTTACTTATGTATCTACATAGATGGTAAATATATAGCCTAAGTTGGTGGGTGTATAACTAATTAAATAGGTAGGTACATCTTTCATACCTATTTACTTAATTCGACCTATTTACATATATGTCTACCTAAAGATATTTTGGACAAATTTAATCAATACGCCACATGGCACATTTTGATTTTGCCACATATCAAAATTTAAAAAATGCAAACATATAAATTACACATTTAGATTAGTTCAGAATTATAACCTTGAATGGTTGTAGAAAAGAATACAACAAGTTTTGAACCTTAGTTCCATTTCAAGAAACATTTCACAATTTGCAAAAATTGATATCCTTTTATGTAAATGAAAAAATGAAAATTGCTAGTGTGTAATTTGGTGAAGGCTCGTAAGAAAATGCTTCTATTCAAATATTAGTAGTGGTAGAACATCATGTCAAGGTCATAGTGGTGGACAACATGGCAACCATGGTGACCATCATCAATAATAAGAAAGTTAATCCCAAGGAGGTGGAAAAAGAAACCTTAAAAGAAGGGGGAGTTGTGGAGGCCATGGTGAGAGTAATTGAGGTCAACAATCAAGGAGGGGCTCAAATTGCTATTATTGCAAGAAACTTAGACACATGATAAATTTTTTTAACAAAGGGAACATGAATGATGAATGGGATGTTGCAAGAAGGCAACTATTCATCAACAAGTGATCAAGGTGATGAACAATTCTTTGTGATGTAGCATATGACAAACTCAATGATAGGAAATGTCCTAGAAAAAGTATTAATGTTTAATAAGTGGATTTTTGGAACCTCAAATCACACGATTAGCCATAGAAAATAGTTTTAAAATGTGAATAATTTGAGAACACCAAAGTTAGTGTAAATTATTGATGATACTACACATCCCAATACACAAGTTGACAAGGTGTCATTGTCCATGCAAGATGAGTAAACCCTTACACCAAAACATGTGTGAGGGATGAGGCATGTGGCAACAGAACAACAGAGAGTACGTCTATAGAGCAATGGTTGGAGAAGGATGAAGATTTTTAAGAAATGATTTGATCCACTTGTTTTGTATATGCACAATGATGGCATATGGCATGGGATGTCAAAAATTAAGATTTAGAATCCACTAAAGTGAGCTGGACATAAGAATTATCAGTTGTATTAAACTTCCATGAATCAAATAATGATTCATGGAAGGTAAGAAAAAATAATAATCAATGTTTGTTATTTTTTTATAATTTTGTTTCATCCAAAATGTGTTAAGGTTTAATTTAGTGATTTTTGGGTGTTTATAAGGTTCAAGGCAAAATAAAGGAAATGTTTGTTGCAAATGCAGTTCATGTTGGGATGCAATGCCACCATCTATACATTACTTGTCATATAGTAAAAGCTACAAATGTGGCAACTACTTACTGAATTAAACGCGACATTGTAGATAATGATATCGTTTTGGGTTTCCATTTTATATAGTTAGGTAGTTCATTTTTTGGAATACCTAGTTTTTGAATTTTGGTCCTTTGATATATTATAGAGAACCTTTTTTTTCATTTGGTTTTTAACATTTTTTGATCCACCCATTTTTTACCATCTTTTATTAATATAATATATATTTTTAGTCACACTAATTTGATGAGTATATGGTTAATCATATAAGCATTTTTTTAATCATTTTTTTAGTGCTTTAAATGTAATAATTAAAACTTAAATAGTCCCATATGCACATTTTATAATTAAGTTGTGTAAGTTTTAGAAAGATCAAAATGAACATTGTGCAATAGTTACATCTAATGTATTAGAACTCACATCACTAAAAGATTTTTAAAAGAATAACCACATTCTAATTAACTTATTGGCATTGTCATGAAATTAAACATGCAATACTACATCCTTTCTATTCTAACTTCCATAAGGCCATTTCAAATATGCAATACTTACATATAGGTCTTGTAGATAGTTGTTAGTTTTTTACATCCATTGCAATATTCGCTTCTAAGTCTTGTAAATAATAATTGATTTTTTAAACATCCATTGTAATACTTGCATATAGGTCCATAAATAGTTGTTGATTTTTAACATCTTTTGTAATATTTGCATATAGGTTTCCATTGCAATATTTATAGGATTCATATGACTTAATACTAGTCTAAATATCAACAAATAATGTCATAATTAAGGAATTACTAAACATTATTTCAAATAATGTAAATGATTGATTATCATATTTAAAAAATCAGATTTTTCTTAATAATAATTAATTGATTGAACCTTAATTATTCAAATAATTAGAATTTAGATTTAAAAATCAAATGACAATTTGATATTTCATTTATTATCTTAATTAGATTTATTTATGTTGATAAGTTATTCAAATCATTATTTTAGATAATTATTCATGATAATTAATTGTCATAAAATTAATTAGGTATATAAAGAGACATATTTTGGATACCCAAACCATTTATTGGTTGTTTTGAAGTGACCTTACATGTGGGTATTGCATTTAAGGTTCATTCTTCATTTAATGTTGCCAAAATCACCTATGGATTATTTGATTATTTAAAAATGAACTTGCATGCAAATATTGCATATAGGCCTTGGTCTTCATTCAAAGGCCACCCAAACTACATATTGGCTATTTCAAAATGACCTTACATGTGGGTATTGCATTTAAGGTTGGGTTTGCAACTCAGGTTATTTAAATCACTTATGGGTTATATCGAAATGAACTTGAATATGGGTATTACATTTAGGGCTAAGTATTCATATAATTTTGCATTACTTACACACATACTTATTTTCACCAACTACAAATTTGGCCTTAATTTTTTGAATAAATAAATAATTGTAAAAGTAAAACACAAAAAAAAAGTTTTTACCATTTGGTAATATCTCCAAACTGAATTCTTTCACTTTTTATATATATATATATATAATGACATTGCATTGTTTTACATATGTTTAAGCCCTAAAAATTCCGCCCAAAATGCACCCTAACTTTATTTTAATTATTATAAAATTGTAAAAAAATGTTAATTAATTTACATGTCCCAAACTCTAGACCTAAACCATAATTCAAACATTATGTAATAAATTTTACACTAAACCCTAACCCCCTATACCATCAATGTGACCAACTTTGCATTATGTTTATTTTTATATATGTTAAATAATCATACTATAAGGTGAACAAATAATTTTGAAAACATGAATTTCATGATGTGTTATTGGGGAATCAAATATTTTAAAAACTAATTTTATGTTTCATGATTAATGAATTATCACAATATGATACGGGTATTACATTTAACAAAAGTGGGTTAGAAAATATTGAACTTTAACATATGGAACATATGAAAACAAAGGATATTCATAATTATGCTATAAATTTAAACAAGTGATAAGATCAAAAACCAATATAATGATCAAAGTTTAGAGTATAAACCTTAAGCCTTGATATATATGAACAAATTTTTGTAACATTAAATCATAAGGCATAATTCTAAAAATCCAAATGATATTTTGCCATAAGCCCTATTACAATGCTAACTATACAAACCTTATAAAAAAAGTTTTAGTGATATATGCGTTAAACCTAAGAAATTATGTAAAACATGCAAATTATATAATGCAAAACAAATATTTTTTAAAGAACATAGGAAAACAATTTGAAAGCAAATTTGAAAGCTTTTAAATGACAACATTTCCTAACCAAAAAAAAAACTTTAATTTAATTTTTTTTTTTAAAATCGTAAAAAACCAAAAGACAAGATATGTTTCTTACCTTTGTGTGATCTCTCTAAGTTAATTTTTTTCCACTCTCTTTGAAAAAGATATAAAATGAAATTGTATTACTTCACATGTGTCTAAACCTTAAAATTTTCCCCCCAAATTTAGCTTAGTTTAAATTAAATACTATAGATTTGTGAAAAACTTGCTAACTAATCTATGTGTCCCAACCTTAAACTTAAACCATGATCCAATAGTACATACTTATAATAATTACATGAAAAGATGTATTATAATGTCCATTCCATAAATAAATTAGGTAAACAAAATTTAGTAAAATATGCATTAATTAAACCAAAATGGTTGCAATTATGACATTGTTTCCACTATAAATTGTTTGTAATACTTACATATAGGGACCTATGTTCATCATCCATGAATTGAGACGAATTTTAATAAATGATAGGTAAGATTCAGGGGGGGGGGAAAAAGTGAGTAAGTAATTAGTTAGGTATTTGGTTATGTAAAAAACATAGTGGTAAATAAGAAGGTGGGTGCATATGTAAGTAAGTAGGTATATAGGTAGGTAGGTTAGTAAGTAGAAAGGAAGTTCAAGGAATAAGGTAGATAGGTTACTAGGGTAGGTAGGCATGTAGGTAGGAAGAAAGTTATTCTAACAAGTTAATGAGGTAGATAACTTAATACATAAGAAATAAGCTACTTTATCAAGGTGGTTAGGTTCGTAGAATACTTATGTCAATAGGGTGGTTGTGTATATAGGGTTGTTACATAGTAAGGTAGCTAGGTTAGTAAGGTAGGTAGTTAATACAATGGTTAGGTCACTAGGAAAGTTAAGTCAATAGGGTATGTAGTTATCAGGGTAACTAGGTTAGTAGGATAGATAGTTAGTATAGTAGTTAGGTCAATATGATAACTAGTTATTAAAGTAGCTATGTTAGCAGGGGATAATTAGTAAGGTACCAAACTTGGAAAAGTACTTATGAGGGTAGGAAGGTGAGTAGGGTAGCTATGTGTGAGGTCAGGTCTAGGGGAAAAACGATCAAGAACAAACAAAAAAAGAAAAAGGATAGTGGTCAGCGGCGAAAAGAAATGGATTGTGATGAACCCCATCTGGTGCCGAATGAAAAAATGCAGCCCATCCAATGGACAGAACGGCCAACTGGTGCATTGGTGGCTGCTGGTTTACGCTGGCCCAATGCTGGGAGGCTTACCATCACAAGCTTGTTGCAGGTTGAATGAGAATGCTATGGCTTGTTTGATTACTAATAGCATACTTCGTGTTCTGAGCTAGCAAGTAATAAAAAAAGATCTAGTTGCTTAATGTTTGCTCTGGGTTTTGTGCAGATGGGGCCGAATCAAATGTGTCCTCAACACAAGAAAAAAGGAAATGGGGCTTTGGATTTCTGGTAGCATGATGGTGTGAGTGAGGCATGTTGTTGCAGAATGGGGATCTAGTAGCTCACCTCTTTGAACTTGTGGCCTGAGGGTGGAACCTCCTTTCAAAGAGCAGTTGATCTAACATGAGATTTGGCATTTAGAAGCTAGTTCTGGTTGATGTTTTTTGGTTGCTGAGGGCTGGGCAGCAGATTGTAGGAAGCTTACACCATTCTCCTTATCACCACAGCCAAGCCTCCAGAATAAAGCTTTCAAAAGCCAATTTTGTTTATCTGCCTTTGGCAGTCTTTGTACATATATAACCATGCTTGTCAAGGGCTAGTCACCTTACAAGAATTCAAATATGGAAAAGCATGGATTGGGAGCTCTGGACAATGTCATCAAGGAATTGTTTGTTCATGCTATCCAGAATGTCAACATTTCTCAGACCACTGGTGGGTATAAGGGTATTTCACAATGTCAACAAATCTTTTGCACTGTAACACTGCAAGCGAAGTTATTGGAGCCATTTCAGCAATAGAACAGCTTAGGGACACATGTGACTGACATGTACTACTGAGCTAATGCCTCATACTAGCAATAATATAAATCACAATGTCAATGAATCTTATGAATTGTGAAACTGCAAGCAAAGCAACAGGCAAGAGGACTATATGTAACTGATGTGCTACTGAGTTAATATCTGATAATAGCAACAATACAAATGATATCATGTGTGATCATGAAGGGCAACAATTAAATGTTGCAATTCTGCCCAAGATATTGATCTCTGTGTCAGATGTACAGCTGAATGGGAAGATAATGGCAAGACCTAACAAAATTGTAAGTATAGGCATTGCATAAAGTAACTTGTTCATATGAAATGCAGTTCAACTTTCACACTAAGACCCTACATTGCACCATCTAAATGTCACTTTTTGCGATTATCAATGATGAAATAGAATGCAGCTTGTAAAATGGCAAAGAATGGGTCCCAAGCAATTTGAAGCTAAAAGAGCAAGTGCCACTCATGGAGGGTCAGAATTATTGACCATGTTCTCCCTCAACGTAATTTTCTGCACATATCCTGCAAATCAAATTCACTATATAAGATGGGTGGCATCCAGAAATGATGCAAATCCAATTCACTATATAAGATGGGTGGCATCCAGAAATGATTGCATATTTCTACACTATCTCCTTTCTATGCTCATAATTAGTCCAAAATGCAACAATATTTTTTAACAAGTTAGAGCTGAGCGATTCAAAACTTCACAATCTTGCAGACCATTGCTAGACCACAGGCACTGTCTAGAACAAGCACCCGTCTGAAATTAGGTGGTGCTGCCTCACAAAATAGCAACTTGAAGACACCTGATACTTGAAACATGCTAGCATCCCACTCATGTCTAAATTGGCTTCGACTGCCATAAAATCGACCACACAAAATGGCACAGTTCAAATGAAGATATAATTTCTGAACATTGACTTTCTGAGTTGGTTGGATGTAAGTATAAAAGTTATCCACCTACATAGTCTGCACCCAGCATCTTGGCACCATCTAGCCAGGTGAGTTGCAGAAGATCAACATACAGCTTACAGATTATGAAGGCTTACCAATGCCTAAACAAGCAATACACTTGCTAATGACTTCTTTTCCCCGCTTTCTGTAGAAGCTGACCTCACCCGTGCCTTGACATCGCTCACACTTGCCAGTCCACTGGTAAACCACAGACTTACAGTCCTGCACACCCTCCCTAACAGTCCCGAATAAGCTGTGGCTCAAATTCCTCTTGTTGAACTAGTCTCACCTCAAACAATCACCTGCATCAGAAAGAATCAGGAGCTGCTTTTGTTCTTCAGTGATGAAGCAGATGCATCTGAATCTTTAGTGGAACTGTTAGCATATTTGTACAAAACCACTTCCATGAAGTGCACAGAGCATTGTAATTACATTTCTCCTTTGGAAAAATGTCAAAAAAGATGATTTTCATCCTTCGGTGAACTACTGTGGACAACAATAAAACATTGAACCAAAATCATGTCATTTATGTTTAGCCTGCAACTGAAGCCCAAAACCCTAAAACACAATTTATGTTGGCACAGAATGATGATGTTGAGAGGCAAAGAGTGATCATCAGGTTTTGCTCACACTCAACCATGTGTAACTAAACCCTGACATTTGAATGGCATTTCAGTTCAGATGACAGTCTTGCACAATTGTATGTCAGGTATTTGCTTGTCACCCAGCATTTGCTTGATTGAATTCCTAAGGTGCAAAAGAAAGATTGCAAAGCACAAACATTTAGTCAGTAGACTGTACACTAACCTGTACTTCTGGGTCACACTGGAGCATTGCGTCAAATTCAGCCTTTGAAATGGGCTCTGAATTTGGATATGTCATGGGCAGAGGTAATGGTTTGTCCCCACTCAAAGCACTCTCAGTTTCCTTGTGCCAATTTTCCTTAGCCCACGCCTTCATTTCTCTATCCCCATCTCCATAGCCTCCAGCAGATTGGCTCTTTCGACCTAATCCTACAGAGGGTCGTTCAAAGCTTGGAAAATCAGCCTGGTTTGGAAATGTAGGATCTAGGGCAGCTACTTTAACCAGAGTGCGGGATCCTAATCTTTGTCTAACACTCAAGAGCTCAGGAAGAAAAAACATATTCAATCGTCCTGGAAGATTTGGCAGGGAAGAAGTATGTCCTGGTTGCCACAAATAGTTCACTGCACAGCCTAACATTTGAGACTCTCAATCTCACTACTAATCCTACTCTACTGTTCCCAACTATCACTGCTTCACCACCAATGTTTGCATGGAATGTCAAGATTAGGGGCAGGGCCCATCCTAATATCACTTAAGAAAATTCTGCCAGCAACAATGTATAAAAAATCGTCGGAATCATGAGTTGGGTGCCTGGACAAAAAACTGCAGAAGAAGGTTTGTGTCCTCCCTTGGTGCCCAATCTTTTGAAGCTGTCACCACTCTCTTCACCTCCCAATACAATGTTCTTGGCTCGCCAAATTCCTGACCTCAGAAGAGAAGCAATATCATCAACACAAACAATTCACATTCATAATCCCTAAACTACATTTCCAAATGTGCAAACAATAATGGAGCTCTAGAGATGGTTTCCAACCCTAGAAAAACCAAAACCTGCCAGAAAGGCAGCCAATGACATCCATTCTCGTGAGGAGCTTGAAAAGAAACTACCCACTGTTACAAAATCTAATCACGTGGAGCAGCAGAGTACAAAAACAAACGGCGAATCCTTAAAATCGACAGATCGGGAATTCATCTGCCCTAATTTAGGTGGAAACATCCACAATGCAAAACAGATCTACGCAATCTAGAAACCAGGAGAAAGCAAAATACAACAGGGACAAGCAAAACGAGACCAAATAAACACAATGGGAACCGCTATGCGATTCCCCAGATACCCTAAAAAAATCAAACAAGAGCCACAAGAAGGCAAATCAAATCCAACAGACTTCCAAAATCCGCCCCCCCCCAAAAAAAAAAAACCAAAAAACAAACAGAACAAACAGGAAACAAGAAGAAGAAAGCCCCAAGTCACCCCGCCGCCCCCTAAACACCCAAAAAATGCTTCGCAGTTGGAATTCATTTCAAATCCTTACAAGAACAGACAAGAGAGCAGACCAAATTCTACGGGAAAAAACCCACGTGATGCCAAGAATTAAAAATTTCACCTTGCTTCTTCTTCCTCGCTTTCTTCTTGGACCCCGTTTGGAGTTTGCTTTGAGAGAGCACCGCAAACTCTTTTTCACCAAAGTTTTTGTTGAGTGTTAGTTGGCACACCCAAGTAGTTTTTTTGAAAAGCCCTTTTTTTTGGGGGGGGGGAGAGGAACTTTTTGGTTTATCTTATGTGTTGCAATGTGAGGTTGCCACACTACCTACAAATTGTCATTCCACATAAACTTGGACTTCTTTTGTCCATGTGTTTTGTTTCTCAGGCCACAATCTCCACAACCTACCCCTAAAGTTTTCATTTGCACACATACAAATTATGTGAACTTTTTGGTCAATGTGTTATAATATAATGGTGCCACGACCCCACAATTTGTTCTATGTTCCAGTGTGTCTAGTGTAAAGTGACATAACATGTGTACCCTGCACCGTGTGCACAAGAGGTGTAGGGCCGTATTTGTGTTGCAAGTTATGTTTATGTTATGCTATTCTCATTCACAATTGACTTGTGTCCAACGACATGCTGTGAAAGTGTGATTGAGCTCACATGCTCGCAGGCAGTTGCTTATACTCTTATTTAACAGTGGTCAATTTTGTGTGCAGTAAAGCTCACACCGAGGGCTTTCATTAAGTGTAAAGATGTACTCTGATTTATTTGATAATTGGGGTCCTGTACCCTCTGCCTATTGCAGGGCAAAACAGAAGAAAAATGTGGGGATTTTCAAAGAATGGAAAGCCTGAGTCTGGTAGGCATTCCATGTTTCAGACAACCTGGAAACAATGGGTAAGGGCCTCTTCGATTATAGCACATAAAGGATTTGGAGGGCCTATTTGTGCACACTTTTCAGGCTTCTTAGATTGAAGAAGATGACCCTTTTAAAAAAAACTGGCACTTTTGAAGGAAGTGCTGGTTTTGAGGAAACCGAAGCACTAATTTTAGCAGAATCTGCCTTCAGAAATTCATTTGTGCCAGGGAAGGCACCGGCTAGGGCACATTCAGCATCCTAGTGACCTTTTAGGGGGAGGCCTATATGAGCTCACTAGGATGCAGAATGTGCCCTAGGAGATGCCTTCTCTAGTACTAAAATAATCTGTCTTAGTTCACCTTAGTTAATGAATTGACCTTAGTTCACACACACTAAGGTCAGCTACTTGCTGCAAAGCAGTTTAGGCTCCTTGAAACCACCATTTCCTTTTGGGGACATCAATTCCACCAAGTATCCAGTGACTGTAACCCCGCAGTGATGACACAAGCTCCCTTGGTCTCAAGGAGATCTTCCTCTTCCAGCTCCTTCACATGACATCCACGAGATACAGATGGTAGAAGCTCTCACCCTGATAAATAAAACACCACCCATTCATCAAGTTGCATCTTGTGCAAATATACCTGGGAGGAACACACGGACATAACAAAGAAATAGACATGATAGGAACAAGCAGACATGACACAGAAATAGACATGATAGGAACAAGCAGGCATGAAACAGAAATAGATGAACTCCAATGTGACATGCAGAGAAAGGAGCTGTACCTCTAAATTGGATCAGATGACCAGTTTCATGTGGACACACAAGCAAGTCCTTGGCAGTCAATAGGTCATGGCATGTAAGATCACAAACCTTTTGACGAGACAGAAGTGTGATGTAAAGGTAGTGTCACAGATATGTCCCTGATGTAACATTTACTTCTCTCCTCCTCATTCAACTACTGTTTCTCTAAAACACAACTGCAAATTCTTTCTTAACCCTGAACCTCAGAGAAAGGCAAAAAATAACACTGAAAATCAGTCCGCCCTGATGTTTAGGGGTTAAGCAAGTTACACAACTGTATGTCTATCAACTGCAACATTGATAGAATACCATTATAGAAGTCAGGGCAAACACCTTAACTGTGGGCCCTAGGGATCAAGCAGCACAGTGAACAAATGTGACCCCACTGGATGTGTGCAATAGCTACACATCAAGAAAAGCCCAGAACCATAAAAATTCTGCATCTAAATGGTAGACAAGGTAACAAAGGACAATCCAGGTTGAAGAGGATAGGCTATGAAATGATGTATTTGCATTACCTGGAGCAAAACAACAGCTTGTCATGCTCAATTCTTGAAGTCAGAATCATCATCACATGCATCTGAATGTTCTCTATTATTGGAGCAGGTGTGCATGACATTTGCCTTCTGCACAAGAAAAGCCAGATTTCTCAGTGCTTATTTCTCCAGCCTTCCTCCAATCCAACCCAAACTGTGTCAACTCAAAGCTTCAGATTTTGGCTGCAGTCTTTTTTGGCAGCCAAAAATTCTGTAGTTATTCCCTGGATCTGCCACCCAATGCATTCAGTAAGTTGACACAACACAGACTACCCACCAGTCTCTATGGTCTCCATCAAATGAGAAGAGTTCTTTCATTCAACTCTTCCTGACATGTAACCTGAAAATTTTGGTAAGCTGAAGGGGAAAATTGCTTTGGCTTATCAATCATCATCACCAACAACCACCAAGGTCACGATAGCTTGTCTGAATTTCCTCTCCAATTTCCAAAAAGAGATAACTTGATAGGCATCCCGAACTGCAACCAACCATAATTCTCTATGCTTAGTTCAAAATGCAGCAACATCACAACCTAGGGGCAGCTTGTGCTCAGCTTGGTAGCAGACTTTGTCCTACAGAAACCAAAGGATAAAACAAGCAATCACAGCTAGCCTCCCATCTGCACACTAAGGTCCCGCAGATGACCCTGTATTACCCTAGTCTCCAACACAATCATGTCATGTAACCATGCTCATTTTACTCCAGCATGCAGCCAACGCTGGTCACAAAGGGTGGTGGATTGCAGATGACCAACAAGCATCTTCGTTGGCAATGCTTCGACCATAGCATAATGTTCAAAAGCGAGTACTGGTGCCAAAAGAACTCTTACCTCGCTTGAACATAATATCAGCACTTCCTGCTCCAAGTATTGTCCACATGCAACACCATTTCTTCCATACCTATACCAAGACAATGCCCTTGTGGAATGCTCCATTCACTGCTTATTAACCAAGCTCCAAGCTCTGTAAACCTAAGCTATAATTGCTCCAGTAACATTTGAATGTGAATATTCTTACTCCTAAGCAAGGATCAACTCAATCTTCAGCAAGAACAAAGTGGATTGATATCAAAACTGAAGTTGATAAGTGTTGTCCTCCAGCAGTTAAGGTCTGTTTGAAAATGCTTATCTTACCACCTAATCCAATTCAATCAGATTTTGCAGAAGTTGCACAAATGACTTCATAGCTGACAAACTCAATCATCCCCACTTGTCCAATTATAGTAGGAAAGTAGAATGCACTCAAGAATATGACACCACTGGAATGCAAAATCTGGACAGCATGATAAACCCAATTATGCACAACCCCATAAAACCACTCTCAGGCATTGCAACCAGGACCCCAAAACCACAGACTACCAATCAGGGGTTTCAGAATGCAATTCATGTTTGTTTCAGGGACTTTGCAAGATTCTATCGAATGCAGCATTCAGGGTACCAACTTAAACCTGACCTCCATGCCATTCGTCTTCACACCAAATCGCCATTGCACTACTGTTGCACTGCAGCAAGAAACCCCAATGATCCCAGCTACTTCCTCAGAGGTTAAATCCATGTATCCCAAAGACAGAACCCTAGATCTGTCACTGGTGGAAGAAGATTTCTTGACAGTAGACATCATTTGACATGCATGCCGGTGTTTGTATGCAATTCTGCCATGACTGATTTCATCAATTCACGAGAAGCTTCAAACACCAATAAAACCGATTGTTACTAGACTTTGGAGAGACTCCCAGTTCTGCCAATTCAGCGCCGGCCGCTTGCAGAAATTGGAAACGGAGCCATCCCATGGCCATGAAACTTTTGTTTCTTTGGCAGCAGTTGTCGAATCTGTGTTCATTTCAAATCTTGCGACTGCAGGGTCCAGCTCAACGTCTCCTCAGCAGCTTCGAACCAGAAGCTTGAACCTCCTATTGGTCTCGTTCAAGAATCTGACCGTTTGAGAATGCAGGGTTCATGACGACGACGAGGACGACGAGGACGACGAGGAAACGGTCTCTTCGCGAAGCAGCTCCTCTTCTGGTTTCTTTCTCCGTCGATATATTTCTCCCAGCAGTGGAGATTGACCAAGTAGACGCCTCTGATACTCTGGACCGCCCTTCTTCTTTCTGGTCGTGAACCACATGGGCGCATTGTCTTTGTGCAGCGCTGCAGTGCAGGAGATCAAAAGCGTGCATTCTAGTATGAAGCAATTGCGTCTCTGAGTAGTAGTAATTCATGCCCGGTGCAGAGAGAAGCAATGAACACAAGCAGCGGCCTCGTGTTGAAGTTCCTCTCCTCAAAGATGTCCTGTAGATTATAGTATACCTCTTCATTATACCTCTTGTTATTTGCTGCAAATTGATTGTCGTTGTTTGATCATTTCCTGTGGATCTGTACACCTGCAATCTTCATCCTCTGCATGTTTGTTTCTCTGACAGTACTTAATTAATCCGTGAAGACAAGAAGATTTGCCGCAACCTGCAGGAGTTTAGAAGAATCTTTTGTGCATTGATCTTTCGTTCGTCGTGGAGATCGTTGAATAGTATTCCAAGTATTATAAATCTAGAGTTCAGAATCAGAACTTGCGTTTCAGCCGTGATCCTCCACGTCTGGGATCATCGAATGCGGTAGTCACTCACTTGCAGATCCTGCCGGGTTCCAAGCGACTGATCGTGGATCGAACTTTCCTTACTCCAACAGTTGGATCGTCGAAGAGATTTTGTGCGGCATCATTGCAATTACTTCGAGATCCGACTAAGAAGAGTAACGTCCAGCAAATACCACCGGTAAGTGCCATTCTCATGAGTCTTGTGTATGTCAGAGAACTTACCTTCAACTCTTGATATTGATGTGGATTCTGTTCCGACTCGGAACAGAATCCACATGAGATCGGTTTGCTCCTCGATTGCAATTTTGTATTGAAAGCCTTAGAAGGTGCAGTCCTTGTACGTTGCAATTGTCAGATACTTATCTAGAGCTTGTAATTTCGATCTCTCTCGAGGCGAAGTTCTCTTTGTTCTGGTTTTTTGAAGATCATCATCGCTGCATGCATGTCTGCTGCTGCACAGGTTGTTTTCTGCACGACGTTCACGCAAATGGCGGGTCTATGCAGGGCACCTGTGTGCATGATGTTCATTCCGCTGTGCTTGTACTATTTGACGCTGCTTTCCACCGAAGTGTTTGCTGATCTAGAGGACATGACGACGGTGGCCAGTCATGATTTGGTCGGCAGCTCGCAAATTGGGTTGTATGATCCAGCCGCGCAGGCACGCTTCGGCTCTGCTGCTGCTGGAGTTGTTGATATGCCTCATACCATCAATTACGACGCAGAAGCGGCTCGCGTTGTTATAAGCGCAAGTCGAGGACACACAAACATTGGCGTCGAGGCAGTGGTGATGACACCAGAGGCAAGCGAAATACCAGCCATAGAACCTTCAGCAGCAAGTGCCGAAGCACCAGCACCAGCACCGGAAAGTCCACTGGTCGTTGCCGTCGTAGCCAGCTTACGAGCGAGGGGTCATTACGGCGCAATAGCAGGAGCGATCGACACTCTGGACGGATCGGTAATCAATAGCGGCATGACTTTCTTCGCACCCACGGACGACGCTCTATCTTCTTACAACCTCACGGACATCTCCGACAACATTCTGATCCTGGAGCATTGCGTGAACCGTCGAATGAACTATACGGAACTCACGGGGTTGAGCACGGGCACACAACTCGCAACTTTATCTCGCGTTCACGTACTGGTGACCAACAACTCCCCCACCAATTTCCACATAGACAACGCGCGAGTGATCGACCCGGACATCTACCTCCAAAACGGCATCGCAGTACACGGCATTGACGTCGTCTTCAACCTCTCCGCCTACTCCAACGAGACCTTCACCTTGCCACCCACAAGCATCACCACGGATCCAGAACTAGTTCCCTCCTCGCAAGTCCCCGCCGATCAGCTCCCGCCACGAACCTCGCTCCCGCCATCGCCGTCGCCACTGGGATCCGCCGGCCCGACATCCGCGACTGTGGTGGGCTCGGGCGCCGCAGCAGCAGGTCCGACGGCCGCGTGTGTGGCGGCAATTTTGTCCACCACGCAACTGGCGGCCGGCATGTTGCTATTTTATCTCCTGAATCTCACCTACTAAATTTAGCACACTCCCTATTTGTAATGTTCCCATTCATTCGTTTACTTGCTCATTCATCCGTTTAGTGTTCTTTTGAACAAACCAAAAAAACACAAATAATTTTTCTATACCTACTTTGTACTTTTGTTATTTGAATTATTAATTCTCTAAAACTGTATCTACTTTGAACCCTTGTAATTGTGATTTTCTTTTGTTCCGGTAGCCAAACTACTAATGACAAATGATAGTGAAGTAACAGACTAACCATGTTAGCAACCATATTGAGACTTGAGTTGGGTTGGGCTGGGAATTTTTAATATGGATCCAAATAAAAAGTCATCCGGATTGGAGCATTTTGGAAAAGCCAAGACTTCCAAGACGTTACAATGAAATTGAGAGCAAAGACTTTCAAAGCCGATTGTTGTACATGTAATATTTAGTACTAACGGGTTTAATAGTGTTGCTCAGAAACTCGGATGAAAATAAAGCCTCCAAATTTTTTTTAAAAATAATGAAACATAAGCTTGGTGTATGCGGGAATTGGGATAACTAGGACTGATGAGTGCCATCCAGCTCTTGGAAGTGTGTTTTCATTCATCCCTCAGTAGGAAAAGCACGAACCAATCGTGGCGGAGGATCCAAGCAATCCAAAAAATTTTGGGGTTTAATCTATAGGTGCATTGATTTCTTTCACGCAACTAATTTTGGACCGTCCGATTGTGTCATCCAAGGGTGTACACTAGTTCCGGACACCTAACATCAGCAGCAGGATTACTCACTATCACATTCCGTCTCCCTATTGGTGTATCGCCGCCCTAGAATCAGGGTGACCATTTTGCACCGTCCGATCCCAAATTAGAGCTATAAAGTGAAGTAGTTACCATTCTCATCTCATTGGATGATAAAGTTTCTGACATCCTTCTAAAAAGCTTTTTTCCCAGGCGCCTGGTGTGGAGTTTGTGTGTTGGGGAGGGTGGGGGGGTTTTCATCCAATAGGGAGCCACCAGAAGTTAATGCAGATTTAATAGGGTAAGAAGCACCCGACCCCCCCTCGGTCCCAAAAAAAATTAAATACGCTTTTATAATTCCACGTGGGCGATTTCCAGTGGTTAGTACTGTACCATCATGCGTTTTTGGTTTTTTTCTAAACCAAAAGGAGGTTAATGTATCATCCGTCTTATCTCATTTTTATCATCCACTGTGCTACTACTTCGTGTGCTGTGCTATAGCTGTCAGTCATCCATCGGTTTATGGGCCCCCCGTGCGGGTACTTCGTGGATGAGGTATCGTGATTTTATGGGCGTGGTGAATCGTGCGAAATAATCATGGGTTGATTGTTCATTCGTTACGTTTTCATCCATGAGACCCTGTCCATTATGGATGAGAGCTTCTTGCACTGTGGTAGAGGAGAGTGTTTGGAGAGAGTGGGGAACAGTGGGGGATCTTCCATTTGAGAAATTTTCTTCAGTTTTTTGCGGATATGGCGATGGCGTGCGAAAACTGCGCGAATTTTAGCCGTCCTCTTTGACGATTTCGCACTCGCTGGGATGTACAAACTGCTCTGGGGGGGGAGATAGAGAGACGAACGGCCACCAGAATAGAGAGACAGGCGAGACGAAGACGGAGATAAACGCAGAGAGAGAAAAAACAGAGCTTTGACTGAGAAACCTGCAGGAATAATGGAAGGGGGTTTCACCTTCATTGCGTTGCCCTTGGGCCTCATGTTCTTCTCCTCCGGTTTCTTCATCAATGTTTTACAGGTCAGTTTCTGTATTGAAAGAAAGCATCCCAGATCTCACCTACTCCCTCGCTTGACATACACTCGACTCTTGTTTGCCAGCCTAGTGAGTGGTGAGCACTGTCCATAGTTCGGTATGGTTATTATGGTGACTTGTTCGTTTTAGGTCTACAAAAAGATAAATTGCGGAGTTCTGTTTTTGGATTAATGAAAGCTTCTCCAAGTTTCAACCCTCTGCATTTCAGAGATGCAGAATTCTCTTTGCTCCAGCTGGAAGGGGCAAACTTCATGCTTGTTTTTCCTAGGTTTGGGGTTTGATGAAGAGGGCCTGCCTCTAAGTTCCCAGATTTTAGAGTGGTGAACAATTCCCTTTTTCCTTTGGTTGTGGCACTTTTTTTCTGCTGACCAGTGGCAGTTTTACAACAAGAGGACTCCACTGTCCATCTGGGGATTACTTCTGCATGTGCGAATTCCAGCCCCTGGCGGTGGCAGAGGGTGGCTGGCCACTCAGTTACAAATTGTATTGTCTCTTGCATGAATAAGAGTCAGATGGTTGGAGTACAGATGGATGGATATGTGTCCCCTTTGGTGAGAGGTGTTAAGATGGACTGAGTTTGAGAGAGCTGATGTTGATGTGCAAATCTTCATGATGCAGTTACTGGCAACTTTGTTTGTGCTGCCGGTATCAAGGCGTGCATTTAGAATCACCAACATGATCATGATGGAGACATTGTGGTCACAGCTCATTTGGCTTGTCGATTGGTGGTCTGGTGTTCAGGTAATATAGTCCTTCCCATACACTGAATTTCCTCAATCCTATGATGGTTCCCACTTTCAATCAGAATGAGGTCTTAACTGGCCAATTTATTATTTCACAGGTGCGGATCTATACTGATGGAGAGACATGGCAGCAAATGGGTATTATGTTCAACTCCTAGTTTTACTCTGTTATACTCTTGAATTTTGCACAGCTATTTAGCTTGATTTTAAACCCTGGTTTTGTTTTCCTATTCAGATCTCCATCAGTTGAAGCTATCTTCTTGTGAATGTTAGTCAGTGCAACTGAAACATGATGGAATGGTGTAATGGTTCAGGCAAGGAACATGCCCTAGTGATATCCAATCACCGCAGTGATATTGATTGGCTTGTGGGGTGGATTATTGCTCAGGTATCTTCCTCACTCTCTCTCTCTTGGATTTATTTGCTTTCTCTTTTCACAATTAGTTTCAATGATTTGGGAAGATTATTATATGGTTATCTACACCCACTGTTGGGAGCTGATGAACTCAGTGGGTAGTCATGGCAGCTTGTCACTGCCGTTCGCGATGAAGGTGATGGTCTGTCACTTTGTGAGCAACTCTCATGAGGTTATGACTGCACTCATTGTCCTGTTACCTTTAATTGTTGTTGTGGAGATTTCTCTGCAACTTCATCGATCGATGATTTGATTCTGATGGAGGATGGTCAGACAGTGTCTGGCAGGGAGAATTAAATTTGCCTGAGAACTAAGCTAGTGTAGGAATCTAGAGGAATCAGGCAGGCCCTAGTGACCTGCCTGAATGAAGCTACTGTGTTGTTTTGGGTGTAATCAAAGTTCATGTGAAGTGCAGCGCCGTGGGTGCCTAGGAGGAACACGAGCTGTCATGAAGCAGTCTACACAATATTTACCCATCATTGGGTGGTCCATGTGGTTCTCTGAGTACGTTTTCTTGGCCCGGAATTGGGCTAAAGATGAACGTACACTGAAGGTTTTCACCATACTCTCTAACTCATGCAATGCTCTTCATTTTAGGACAGCTAACCTGTTTACATGTGGTTTTTTCAGATGATACTCTCACTGATGCTACAAAGTGATATATTTAGGCAACCTTGTTTCAGTACTGGTTCCCTGCACACATAAGGCACTCTGAAACTATCAAATGAAATTCTCTGTATTTTTTCCTATTGTCCCCAGAATGCCCAATAAGAGTTTGCTCTGTGACTCAGAGTAGTCTCATCTGAATGTATTAAACCTGCAGAAAATATCCATTGGTTCCAGAATAATTACTCCTGTCAATCAACTGGAAAAGAATTTTTGTGAGGTAGAACTTTAAGTTGCCCCAGCAAAGAGAACACCTTGTTCTAAGGGTGTGTCTGCTTATTACAGACTGCGTTTCAACGAATGGAGGGATTCCCACGAGTCCTATGGGTAGCACTTTTTGTTGAGGGAACAAGGTTCACCAAGGCCAAGCTCACTGGTGCTCAAGAATTTGCACGTTCCCAAGGAATGCGTATTCCACGTAATGTCCTTGTCCCCCGCACTAAGGCAAGTCTCAAAAGCCATTTCTCTCTACTTGTCAATTGCCAAGGTGTGATTTTGTACTGTAGTCCTACAACTAGATGGTTTATGCAGCCTTCTGATGTCTTGTCTGGAATGCAGGGTTTTGTTTCTGCTGTTCAAAATTTGCGTGGTTTTACCCCAGCAGTATATGATATCACAGTAGCCATTTCAAAGGATCTTCCTGCCCCAACTATGCTGCGTCTATTCAAGGGTCTGCCATCGGTGGTATGATCTTGAAAGGGTTGTTCAGCCTTCTCTTCATCCTCAAGTTTGGCAATAGGAAAGGCTCCCCTGTTTTGGTTTTGAGCTTCCTTAGATAGAATCTCTCCATAATATGGTGTCTGTGCATGTTAAATTCTGTAGTTTGCAGCACTTGCTATTGCAGATTAGTTCTTCCTGTGGCACAGAGACTATGTGAACTACACAGTAGGCATTCTGATGGGCATGATTGCTAGTCTTCAATGCCTAGCTTTTTAATTGCAAAGGTGTCAAAGGTATGAAAGTATCAAAATTAGGAGTTGATGTGAATGGGCAGGTTCATGTGCATGCGAGGCGGATACCAATGACAGAGCTTCCAACATCTGATGATGAATTGGCTACTTGGTGTCATGAGGCATTTGCAACAAAGGTTCTACCTTCTGCACACACATTATGCTATTGTTGGCACTGTCCTTGCGATGGTAGCCAGGTTTTATGCTGGAGACCTTGCTAATGGTGGAAAAGACTCAAACTACCAAAGAATAAAGTTGATGGAGGAAAGTGCAGTGCCCAGTATTGTGAACCCTAAACTGAGAATGGAACCTGCCTCTGTGGTCTTGCAACAGTGCAGAGTAATGTTTGTAAGAAAATTTGAATCATGAGAATTTGTCATCTTCAAGTCTTGGTTCTCTTTTGTTTTTGTATGCCTTGAGGCCTGGTTGGGCCACCTTTGGGGTTCATTTCACAGATGGGTTTTCTCAGTGCTCTTATGCTGTAGGATGACCTTCTGGATCAACATGAAAAGGAGAACACATTTGGAGAAAATTTATATATACCCATTCAGCGGCCCCTTCTTCCTCTCTTTGTAAGTTGTAGTCATCAACCCTTGAGCAATTATGTGTCAGTTCCTTTCTCCTGCCTGTCTTCTTCCCTACACATCTTTTGCTTCCAGACAACCTGTGGATGGTGTTGGTCCTTTCCTGTTTTGTTTCCATTTGGTTTCCACATATTGCTTTCCAGGACTCTCATGAAATCTTTTGTCCTTTTGCTCCTTTTTTCCTCCAATCTATCGCCGTTTGAGGGCCTGCCAATTGCTTTCTTTTTAAACTCTATCTTGATTGGGGGACTTCTGGCAATGGTGGAATGCAGATTGTGATAGGATGGGCAATTTTGCTGCTGCCAGCATCATGGTGGTTGTTGAGACCCTTGTTGGCTACTCCTCGTGGAATTGCATGGATTGTTGGAGTACTCCTTCTGGTCATTGTTTGCATTCAGGTCTATACATCTGTGGAACACTTTTGCACCTTCTGTTCAAGGCTGGCCAGTTTTTCTAAACCATAAGAACAGCAAGAACTGAAGCATACTTTAATGAGCACCCTAAACTGAATTACTTCTGGGACTTATTCCATGTTTTTACATGTGGGTGGTTGTGAGTAGCAACTTGAATTCTTTGCACCATTAGTATTTGAACACCTTCGGTTGTCTTTGCATTTAAAACAGCAAGGAATGAAAGGTGACACATGAGAAGTGCAGATGTGAGCATAAACTTGTTAGTGTGGATGCCAACAGTATGATTCTTCTGTTGATCTCAATCAGAGTGTTTGATGTGCACAGGTGCTTGTGATGTCATCTCAATCAGAGCGGAGCTCAAATCCAGCAGCAAGAAAGTCCAAGGCTGTAAAGGAAGCACCCATGCCTCCCCAACAGAAGGAAGGCTAGGCCACGTCCATTCAGACATGTTCATTTAGATTTCCTTGAATCCCTCATAACTCAATTTAACAAAGGGGCATGTGAAATCAGTTGGCAAATAAACCCTAGTGCCATACTACAATGATAGAAAAAGGATATGTCATCAAATTCATTTCTGATTTACCTCAGATGAGAGCATATTTTTCCATCATCAGTTTGTTGCATGTCTTTTCAGTGAGCATTTGGCTTGGGATGTCACAGAGACAAAACCAAAATTTTCAGCCCAACTATTGCACTTGACTTGGTACGTCTTCATTATTGTCCTTACAGCTAGATTGTGGATCCAAGCAAGGTAGTCAGACATTATTGTTCTGAGTGTCTTACTATTGCAAGCAAACATGTAAATAGTCCAATGTGGTCTTGAAAATGTTGGCCCTGTTGAATGGCAAAGTCTCCACACCTAGAGTGCTATGTAATAGGTACGATCGTATAAACATGGAAGCAAAAAACATCTCACCCATATTGAACCCAGTACATGTTGGAGTACTACACAATTGATGTTCTTGCATGGAGAAGCTTGATTTGTATAAAAGCAAATTGCAAAGTGCAGGAATCTGACACTGTCGGGTATTGTGCTTACAGATGGCTTACCATTGTTGATGTAATTGAACCTGCATTTCCTTTCCTCAGATTCCCAGTTCATTGAGAGGAAAACTTCTGCAATCAAAGGTGAAGCTAGGGACTACTGATTTGTTGGACAAGTGCTTCATGCAGGTTGGAAACATTGATCCAGTGATGAAGCAGCTATGTGTATGCTTTACTAGTTCTTGTCAAAACAAGTTTATGTTCTCCACAAGGTGAGAAAATCTTGTGCCAATCTAGCCCACCGCTGTGGTTGGTGCATTCTGAACTACAGATCTAAACCACCCATTTATTAACAGAATAGATAAAGAAGCCCTCGGACTTGCAGTGATTTCTTTCTTAGCTTGGAATAAAATGCATCTAAAGAAACTTCTGTCTTTAGAGTTGTTTCCCATTTAGACCATCCAATTCAGGTCTGAGTCCAATAGCATCCATCAGTTTTGAATGGTGATGCCTGATGTGTAAAGTAAAATTGTAAAAGTTCTGTCATGGTACCGAAGTCATTTAAGATGGACTTTGTTCTTTCCCTCGGCAATTTTCACTCATTAGCCACCGTGCGATCGGTTGTGGAAAGGAGAACTCAGCTGTTTTTGGGGAAAGAAATCTAGTGAGTGCAAAAGTTAGGTAAGAAGACAGGGCACCTCGTCCTGTGGTGTTCTGTTATGGCAATCTTCCCCGTTGCAGCACTTTCGTGTGATCGCCATAGCCAGAGCTTGAGTCCAACGTTTCTGCAGCGTCCTTGCACTCCTGATGGCCATGGTTGCCCTACTGGAGGATAGTTCTTTGCAGTGGCTTTCCAATTGTCATTCAATCGTTTGTGTTTGGTTCAGGGAAATGTGAGCATTAGTTGGAAAACCATGAGTCATTCTGACTGTCGCAGGCAGAAAGTGCTTCCTCTCTCAAGGATGGCTACTGTGTAAGTGGTCTTCTTCCATTACAACAGTGATGAGCATTGGGAAATTTAGTGACAATGAACATCCATTCCCTATCATTTAGAAATTAATTTTGATACATAAACAAACTTTCCCAAATTACATTGTGAAATGCATCAACCCATCTGCCTGTTCATGATTCAGACTACCAACCTCTTTGGAAGGTAAATGCTCATAATACATGTAGGACAAATGTCATGATACTTCACACAAAGCTACAGATTGGACAAATCTCCTCCCCCCCCCCCCCCCCCCCAATCCCCAACCCTTCCCCATAAAATAATCATTTGGAAACCAAATGAGCATTGTAACACACTTGTTGAAGCCTTGTTATAAGTGATAGTTCCTTTTATTTACCGGTGTCCATCAGGAATTGGATGTTGGAACCTCATTTCACATGACTTTAAAAAAAATATTTGAAAAAATTGAATGGCTTATAATAATGGCTAATGCTCTAAGTGGAAGCCAATGTTTGATCTACAATGCCTTGAATAGTTACTGGCATATGAGGATTTAAAGATGTACAACATAGCTTCCGGAACAAGAAAATTTCTAATGCATACAATCCTAAAACCCACCCTTTTATTCTGAATAGGATGTCATGACATGAAAATGAGTACTATCTATCCAAGCCCTGGATAAACTCTTCCAATTCCACTCATGCTCAATGCTCATGCATGAGAGGACTTGATGGCATTAAGTACATGAAGAAGATATGGCTTTTGCAATTCATTTCTCTCATCATCCCTTGGAAAGAGGAGTGGCTAGTTTATTCAAAAATGGCCCTCCACTAACCCACATATCATGAAAGGTAAATTCACCATTTGAGGTCCATATTGAAAATTGGAAGTCCCTACTTATATCAACATTCATTCTTTTAATCCATCCATCAAGTCATTGATGATTTCCTCAAGTCAAAAATATCCATTTGTGAGCACTTAAAGTAAATCATATTTTTCTCTTAACCGCCATTGCCACACTTTAATTAATTGCAAATGAAAACCATAAATCAGTGTAAAATTCTGCAACCCATAATTGCTAAACTTCATTTGCAAGAGACAAACAGAAGTCAATGTATATTTTTCTTAATTAAACCATTGCCAACCTTTAATCGAAAGGAACATAATACATCAATGTAAACAAATTTCAATCCATGGGGAGTTGGGACTTGGGAGTCCTCAACCCTAAAGCTTCCTGAATCCTCTCCTTCATGCACCCAAGATTAAATGTTTTCTGGGCCATTCTTGAAATTATATTTTGTTGTCAATGATCACACCTATAAGTTGTATTTTTCATGGTTTTGATTAGAATAACAATGAGAGTGTCTTCTCGGACATGTAGATCCTATTCACAATGGTTCTTTCCGAATCAAAACTAGGCTACTCCATCAAATGTTTAAAGAGTATTATAAATATGGTTAAAGTATTGTCACATTTCTTTTTCCCATCTCTGTCCAATTGGCCCGATTAAGAACTTTTGGTGAAAACCGGATCCATTGGGCTGAGATTATGCATGTTTTGGGTGTGTAATGGACACTAGGAAGCACCCTAAACTTGTAAAATCATGACCCACTGCATCTGGGCATCACCCTTCTTTTTTTTTGAGGAAAAAAAATATGAATTAGGCAAAGGGCAGATAGTGAAAAATAAATAAATGCAACAATCATTTTGTAGTGCCTACGGTTAGGACCTTTTGCTGACTTTAACCTCTTTAGTTTGTGGCTATCACCATTCTCAATGGCCATCCATGGTAATGCCACACCCAATGAACAATTCTCTAATAGGTAATATTTTATTACCCATCACAACTGACCTTAAAAAACATTTATTAGGTACCTTATAACTAGTAAAAAAAAACCCCATTTTGCGACTTGTTGTAGTTGTCTAAAACAAGTCGAGAAATGAGATATTTTTAACTAAATTATTTAGTCCCAAACCAGCCAAGGTACTAAGATAGTAATATAGGCATTAGGTCTGATTTTTTTCCATGCATTTTCTTAAAAGAGAATTGTGCAAAATAATTCAGAATCATGGAAATTTTCCCCTTGGGTCATGCATTTGATGGTGGCATCATATCTGCATTGGAATTACATTAAAGAGAACTAGAAAACGCTAATATTCTCTGATACTTTGATGAAGGTCACAAACTTTGACATCCTTACTGCAGATCAAATAATACTAGGATTTGCAAATTCCAACTGTGGACTCATATGGCTTTTGGGTGGGTCAATCTGTGCCCTAATAATCTGTGTCCAACATCTGACTATTGGGTAGATCTGCTAACTTCTTTTGTGCCCAACATCTGACTTCTACAATGAATTGGGCTGGCAAGGCCTGGCAGCTGAAAATGGCAAAACATGTGGCATCATCCTTCATGGCCTAAGTTAGCCACTATTAATCTTTTTTGAATAGTTTTCATCCAAATTGGTGCTCAACAAAATGAAAAAAAAAAAGTGTACTGAAAGTCCAATTGGGCAGTGAATACCATATGCAATTATTTTTGAAGTTCAATCCCTCACAATTGGACTGGAAAAACAAATTTAAAAAATAATAAAAAAAGGCAACTGCCCAATCTAAATTTCATTGGTCACATATTTTGAGGGATGTTTAATCAGGTGATACCCTGAACTATGAGTTCATTTTTAGGGGACTTCATGGAACATTTCTTGGTTTGAAGTTTGAACCAACATTGTTAAATCAACTATCAACATTGGTAGCCAGGACCTTACAAGTCGGGTATGAGTTGAGGCAATACAGCCTTCTCTACCAATTCTAGCATGGCTGGGATTTGTGGTAATATCAACCTTGAACCAATTTTATATCTGTCTCCGTACTAGGTATATATCAATGTTATGAGGGCATGTCTTTTACCCACATATACCCATTTAGTTATAGATATAGTGTATTATTTAACTTAACTTATTTCCTTATAATCAATATATTATAATGAAGTGCATGTTCAAAGGTATATAATTTTGAACATCTATATTAGGGTATAAAATTACGTACATTTAGAGCATTTTCAGGGGTGCTTAGTATATGACCTTACAAAAATATACTTCTCACATCCAAGTTTTAGTTACTTGCTTTTCTCCAACACCACCCATAAAAATTGAAATTGGGATTGCAAATAAGTTGGGAATCAAGAAGGGAGGGGCAAATTCAAGAACTCAAATTCTTTGAGCAAAAGCAAACAAATTCACTCTTGGCAAGTTGAAAGAAATATCACAATCCATCCCATAAAAACATTAAGAAATCAATATAACACATGAGTACATTGCAAACACCTCTCTAATTTGGATTAGAGTTTGCAAAAACATGATGAGAGTATTTGCAAATGCCCTTGTCATTTTTTACTATAATTAATTACAAAAACATGAGGGTATTACATTCTCTTTGCCATTGCCAATTTTTATTAAAGTTTGTTAAAAATTAAGGAGAAAGCCTTGCAAAACAATATGAAATCTTAGGAAAGGAACTTCCCAATGAGAGGTTTGTAGTGGCTTTCCCATATTGCCATTTGTGACTAGAGTTTCCAAAATCCTGAAGGAATTGTATATTGCTAGCCACCCTTGATTCAAACCACTTATGTCGTGATTAATAATTTTGGAATGTACCCCAAATAGAAAAGTATTACAACATGCATGTGTGCACTTAATACAATACTTGCATTTAGGGTTAACCTTATACCATCATCAATGGGTTAAAAGTAACTTGAGGATAACAAAGCTTTTGCAATGCCTACATGTTTAGATGATGGGATGGGGTCTTTTTATGTTAATAAGTTTGGTTCATCACTAGTCTAGATAAGATAATAGTAGGTAGATAGGTAGCTAGGTGCAAAATAGGGCATTTTAGGTAGGTATGTAGTCAATAGGTAATAAGTTGATAGTAGTAGGTAGGCAAGCATGTTAGTACACATATGAGAAAAGAAAAGTACCCAAAACTTAACTATAGTAAAAGGTTGGTTAATTGGGAGAACAGAACCCAATGAAAAAATAAAAGAAGGGAAAACCCTTGTCCATCAAGTATCCATCCAAATTAGTGAGTGCGTTGGTGGGTGCAAGTTCATTGTGGCCTAGAAAACTCACCAAAAACTCCCTCAAGACTAAAAAAGATGTGTGATATTATTGTAGTGATGAAATTTTCTCCAACAAAAAAACAAAATTCCTTGAAAATTTGGCAAATTTTTTTTTCTAAATGAAATGGAATTTTGCAACAGAAATGGCTATCTCTCTTTTAACTTTTCGAGGTTGAAATTGTGCAACAATTCACCAAACGCCACCCCCAACAATTAATTAATTAATTAATTAATATTATATATATATATAATTTGTCAATGCAGATATGAACTTGACATGCAGCCACATTCATTGAGAAGTGTACATAGCTATTTAATTTCACACTGTACAATTGGAAGAGTGGCCACAATAATAATAATAATATTATTATTATTAATAATATAATGTGAAATAATATACCATCCTAGTCAGAGATAGTACTAACGTACACTGAGGGCCCTGGACATCTACAGTCAGCCTTCTGTTTTTTTTTTTTTTTTTTTTTTTTTTTTTTTTTTTTTTTTTTTTTTGGCGAAAAATAGCCAACTGGCGAAACTGCCTCAAACTTCTGGCGAAATTTCCATTTTTTCTCCAAAAAAAATCGCCAAAAATCTCCCTTTTGTGGGGAGCGTGTCGCCGCATGTCTGTCTACTGTCTACTACTACTAGTTTTAATAATCATCTTGTACAAAAAGTGTCGCCAGTTAAGGCGAAATCTGACTGAATCTTGTCTGGGGACGCTCGCCAGTATTGCTGCTACAAGACTCTGATTCCCCTCACAGTTCGTTCACACGGCGGCGTGCCACAACGAGGGGACTTAATTGCAGTTGCAGAAACTTTCATGTTTCCCTCTCTCTTCTGTCTCTCTGTCTCTCTCTGCACAAATGCTCACGAGTTGCAGCCCACCATCGTCTTCTTCTCTTCCGTCTTGTTCCTGCAACAAAGCTTTATCAGTTTAGCTAGCAATGGCGTGGCGTAAGCTCGCTAGTTTTCATAGCTCCAGGAGATTCCTCGTCCCAGTGATTATGGTTTTCTCTTCTGTGTTCTCTAGCCTCCTTCTCATTAGCCCTGTTTTCGCTATACTGTCTGATGATCATCATGTGCAGGTAGTTGCTTCTTCCTATTCTGATCATGGCAGTAATGTATTGGCTCTGGAGCGGAGTTCGAGTTTTGGAGACCTTGATCAGTATTCAGTGGAGTGTGTACTGGGGCGGCGGCGGCGGCGGCTGTTGAGTGCAGAGTCGCTTCAAACTGCTGCTGACGTTCAACATGCGCCGGAGGAGGTAAGCCTTGAGTATATATCCCTTTGGGTATGTTGTATTTCTTTCAGCTACCAACTTCCATTTTCATGGGTCGAAAATTTTCACAGCTGAACGCACTGGTTGGTGCATCCCTTCTTTTCTTTTTCTGGCCATCAATGTTGAGCTGTTTCTGCATAAGAAGCTGGCGCATTCACTTATACGCTTGGCTGGCCAATTGCAAACGTTAGTTAGCAATGATGCCTCAAGGATGTTAGAAACGAATTAGGTTTCGAAATAGGTTCGAACTTACTCCATCTTTCCGGGACAGGGAAGAAGAATGTGGCGCCCATGGCAAGTTGCAGTTGAATGGTCCAGAGGAAGAGAGTACCTAATGGTTTGTGAGCATCGAGGGTGGATTAGAGTAGTTGCAAGAGCTGGTTTGAACAACGCTGCCTAGTGTGTAGGGCTCACCCTCTATCCATCTATCTCTCTCCAGTTACATTGTGATCCCAACATTTGCAGTAACTTTTTTTGGTGCAGCTCGTGGATCAGTTGACTTGGTTGGCCATAGAAAGTTGCAGGGTGAGCTCCACTGAGTCAATTTGAAGAAAGCATACATGTTGATCATGACCTGCATGTAAATTAATTACAAGATGCAGTAATTCTCTTGAAGACTCATGATCCATAGCAATCCTTCAGATCTTCTACTTCCTCCAGTATGAGTGCAGCCATGAAAGGAGGTTTATGTTGTGACATTAGAAAATGCCAAGAGCTCACGATCAGAGAAGCTGTGGGTACTCACAGATTTGAGTATTATATTTCCATTGTTCATGTACTAGATGAGACATTCCCAGATGCGTCACTCCGAATGTGGTCAATTCCCCATTTGACATAGCTGGATTGCAGAAAGCTTGCTGATTGGTATGTCGGGCTAGAGTTTCTGAGCTAAAACGTAGGGTTCATTGTCCGTAACTTTCTTCTTGTAAGTATAAATATCAAGTCCTCAGAAGCTGCCTTGCTGGTATTCTTCATAGTGGGGATTGAGTATGCTACTTTATTTGACAAAGCCTTGGAAGCTTATGGTAAGCTTCTCTCCTGTCAGTTTTTGTTTTATTCCAGCTCCTCTTCATGTCATCCCTTCTATTCCATGGGCCATTGGATGGGTTCACAAACAGAAATAGAAAAAGGAAATTATAATTCAGTCTTAGTTATGTGGAATGCTTGTGAATGTCAAGATATAGTCTATGTTCATGTTTTGTTCACAAAGCCTAATCTGGGTAGATTTCCTCATGCAATGCACATCCATGAGTGCAATGTTGCCAAGCACTTGACAAAGTACTTGTTTGATCGATTGCACATGAATGAATGTTTTACATAAGTGCTTGGTTTAATTTTTGAACAAAACATGAGTTTCAACTAAGAGCAAGATGCTCATTTGCATTGATCATACCTAGAACCACTTATTGTAAATCCTTGAAATATTCATCACCATATCCCTTCATGCTTATATCCTACCCATGACTAGGTGAATATTAAACATTAGCTTGCGATATGGATTGTCCACAATTAAATATATATTAACTTTGATACTCTAGTATGGAACATGCCACTTTCTAAACCCTGAAATGTGTGGCATAGGATTCCCTTCATTCCCAAGGAGAACAGGTAGGCCATAATCACCCAATTGAAAACTTGAACAACAACTCAAGTGATACCAATGGAGGTGATGACAATGGTGGGGTTTTGAGGAGAGCTTCGATGAAAGAAAGTGGTGCCCAGACAACTAGCAACAGTTCAAAAGGTAATTTTACACTAATTTAACAAAAAATATCATTCGACCCCAATCTTGCAAATGTGTTGATAATGAAAACTTATTTGAATCTCATTTCTGTTTGGAATGTGATGGACATGTGATTGGTAGGAAATTCAGATGGAACATTTGATAAAGAACCCCTTGATCAAGGTGATGGCAAGTCTGGTCCTGCTGGAGGGTGGAACCCTCCCCATGGTCCGATAGTAGGGTCTGGCACTCAAAGATCAAGCCCTCCTACTACTAGTGCTCCAAGTACAAGTACTCCTAGTGCCCCAACAACAAGTGCTCCAACTACAAATGCTCCAGCTACAACTACTCCAAGTGCTCCAGCCACAACCACTCCGAGTGCTCCAGCCACTACTACTCCAAGTGCTCCAACTACAAATGCTCCAACCACAACTACTCCAAGTGCTCCAGCCACGACTACTCCAAGTGCTCCAGCCACAACTACTCCAACCACAAGTGCTCCAAGTACAAGTGGATCAGGAAATCCATCTCAATCACCAAGCAATGGTGGAGGTGGGGGAGGTGGTGGTGGGAGCGGTCCATTTGGTGGAGGTGGTCCGTTTGGTGGTGGTGGTCCGTTTGGTCCAAATGGTGGTGGCGGCGGTGGAGGCAGTGGTCCATTTGGTGGTGGTGGTCCGTTCGGTGGTGGAGGTGGAGGAGGTGGTGGTGGTCCATTTGGTGGTGGAGGTGGAGGAGGTGGTGGTGGTCCATTCGGTGGTGGAGGTGGAGGAGGTGGTGGTCCATTCGGTGGTGCAGGTCCAGGTAGAGGTGGTGGTGGTGGTGGTGGTCCATTCGGTGGTGCAGGTCCAGGTAGAGGTGGTGGTGGTGGTGGTGGTGGTCCATTTGGTGGTGGTGGTCCATTTGGTGGTGGTGGTCCATTTGCTGGCAACACTGGTGGTGGTGGAGGTGGTGGAGGTGGTCCAGGCGGGGTGTGCATTGGTATATGTATAGGATCAGGTAATGGTAATGGGGGAGGTGGGGGAGCTGGTGGAGGTGGTGGAGGTGGCTCTGCCCCTTAAAGAAAACATGGTGAACTAATGAGACAATGGATGCATGAACTCACAGTTCAACTTTATAATGGCCATAGAGTTTAAAACTAGATTATGTGTTGAGTTTGAAACTAGATTATTTGTTGGTTTGCAAGTAGTAAAAGCGTTCTTCATTATTTGATAGCCAATTCTTGTGAATGTACCAAATGACCCAAATTTGTCAAGAGATTTGAGGTCTATCAGCAGTCTTTTCATCATGACTATTTTTCAGCCAACTATCCTTATTACAGACTATGGTAATCAAATTACCGTAAATGCCATATTGTGTTGCTTTTTTATGATTTTCATGAAGTTTTTGAGACAACCAACCAAGCTCCAAAGCAGAAGTTAATCTTTCAATGACTAAGTTCCAAACAAAATAATTTAATTGGCTTCATGTCAAACTTCATGAGGAAAATGATCCAATGTTGCCTGATGTTGTAGGAAAAGGCAGTGAATGAGGGGGGAGGGAGAAATTTTGAACAATATGTTGCATGCAAGGCACGATGGAACTCTTTATTTTTTGTTTAGTTGGCAAATTACTTGTGTTCGGTGCTTGCTCACACTAAATTCCATTTACAGGAAAAAAACGAATGTAAGCTCTCTAAGTGATGATTGACTCCATAGTGTTGAACTTTAATGATAAATACATGACATATCAAATCAATTGCTACACCATTAAATTCATGTTAATTTCAAAAGACATTCAAACCCAAGGTGTAAACATTAAAATGAAAGCTTACAATACATGTTCAAAGGTGGAAATTGGAATCAATTGGATAAATTGTGGACCACATTTGACATTTTGTAATTATCCACAATGTAAGGATGATAGGTGCCAACTTGATGTTGAAACAACATCATCCTAATTTGAAAGGCCAAATGTTGAATCCAACAAGAGATTAGAATAGTCTAGACAAATGAAATTGGTGTCTAATTTCATTCCATACTATCTATAATAATATTTTGACTTGTTGAGGTTTACATACCTACCTCTCCCTCCATCACTTCCTTCTCTTTAGGAATCCATGGAATTAGTGAATCAATAATTGTCTTGTGATTTTTTGAAGGCTCTAGGAGGTTAAATTTTGAGATGAAATATAAATAAGTTGAACAAAGATGAAAGAAAACTAATAGCAAGTAATGTTTTTTTTAATGGTGAATTTTTGAATTGTGGCAAAAATTAAACATAACAGATATATTTAGTCGATGAATCCTTTTTTTAATATAATGCCAATAATCTAAGGAAAAAAATGTGAGAAAATTTCAACGCTTTTTTACTTAGGTTTTAGTTTTGGGACAATTTTTTACCACTTTCTAATAGTTTGGACAATTAATTAAAGTTATGTTGCTAATAAATGCTAAATCTTCATGTACATTTTCACTAATTGATGTTACTTCAATCACAAGAAGGCATTGCCTTTTTTTTTTTTAATTTTGATTTTGCAAAAGCAACAATTTTATGCTGAAAACACACCTTTAACATTGAAAATAACCTTGTTTTGAGTTTTACTGAAAAAATGTTTCACAAAATAACAAAAATTCTTTCAAAAGAAAATCATCATGTGCCTAAATGGGATGAGCGAGGAAAACCTTCAAGGAAGGGATGGAAGGAAAAGAAAGTTGAAAAAGGGAGGGAGTGGCAAGCAAAAAATAAAGATTGTCATAAAATCTAATCAAAAATTTCATTCAAAATTCACATATAAAACCTACATCCACCAATATTCTCCTTCTAGTGGAATTCTAGGGGAAATAAGGACAATGCGAGCCATGTTACATGATGTGGAGTTGGAGCACATTGAGTTGCATAAACAATTGGGCATGATGCGAAAAAGGATTGAGGTTGTAGAATGTGAGGTTGCCCATAAACAAGAAGCATTAATAACAATAGAGACAACCAAGGCGAAAAACATTACTATTACTTTGATTGACATGAAGGAGTAATATTGAAAAGATGCTGAAGTGTTTGTCAAGGCAACCCAATTAACCTCAAACAATAGGTAACTAGCATGCATTTTGGGTGCATTTTGAGCTACACAAATGGAGGCGGAGGCACATTCAAGTTGAATAACATGACAACCAAAAATTTTGATCACATAATTTAACATCATGGCCAAAGATACTTGAGATGTTTCAAGATGCTGAAAGCATAACTTGATTGACACACCATGAGTTTGAATGGGAATGTCACAATCACTTCTAAAAACACGGGGAATTTTTTTTGGTATTCACCTCAACCATTCACTAAAAATGGGGACTAATTTGTTATTTGCTTCAACCTGTATGGACCAAAAGGGGCATGGCAATTGGGAACTTGTCATCACATGTACCATTTGCCATGTTTAATAATGTTGATGGTGGCAAGGAGGAGATGTTCATAATGTAAGGCCCCATTCCATTGTCATTTATATGCAGAAGTTAACATTCAAATTGCCATGTTAGAACATTGGGAATATAATCAATATAACACATCCATTGACCTCAAGCATGGGATGCAAACATACAATGGATTTGGCAAGTGGGCATATCACTTATGTCACTTGGGAGTCAATATGACAAATGACAATTCAAAAAATCTCAAATTCAAAAGGCATGTGAAGCCTTATACCTTATGTCCACCAATGTGAAACGCGTATGATTTTACCAAATATTCCAAGGGTGGTTTAACCCAAGGACCAACAAATTTGAATTTGGTACAACTCCATTGGTGATGAGGTTGAACATGCATGTAAATTACACAACCACTTAGAGGAAATAACACATGACCTTTTAGCGAAGAAGATTAGTGATTTCCAACGCTTGAAGGATGAAGCAACATTTGCACTCCTAGTCAAGGTATTGCCACACACATTCACCATGGTTGATGATATATACAATTTTTCGAAGTTGAATGCAATTTTGCATGAGGTGAACAATGGGCAACAAGTTCCACTAATGCAATAATCTCAACCAACTTTTCAAATATTATTTGGGGAAAGTAATAATAGAAGACCCATAGATTATTGGGTTTAAGGTGAAGAGGATTTAACATAGATATTAGGCAAATCATATGTACATAACTTCTCCAACCCTTAAGCAAAAGCATGTACATGTCCATTGTCATAGTTATGAATGGTGCACAATGGGCAAACAAGTAATGGTTGTGATAACTTCTAAGCAATAAAATAAAAAGCAATTTTTTCACATGCTTAGAACTTTTAAATGATATTATGATTGGAAAACTCATAATTGCACATAGAACATTAAGTTTTACAATATACATGTTTGCATATGTTCAACACTTGATTTCAAGTTGGACCAAATTTTTTATTTTAATTGCATGATAAAATGAATAGTTCAAATATTTGACAAAATTATAATAAATACCGAATAGGGCACAAAATAAAATGGCAACAAAATTTATTTATACAAAATCATGCAATTTAGACAAGATATGTAAACCCTCATGCAAATGGAAATCTTATATATAAAAGCAAACATGGTGTGTGTGTGTGTGTGTGTGTGTCTTTGATGAATGAACGAACGAACGAACGAATGACCTTTTTGGATGATTTTCAACACAGACACCCGCCCACTGGACTTGTTGGCAACGATTAGAGCAGTTTGTTTTAGCACTGCGAGCGATGGAAGGCCAGCGATGGAGGTATGAGATGCTAGTACTGTTCCAAGCTCAGGCAAGATTCCAATCCTTCTTCTCTTCGGCTAATTCTAATTTAGTATTGAGGCAAGTAGATCTCTGAAAGTCTCAGAAGTACATACTTTTTTTTCTTTTGGTTTCAATAGATGCAGCACTGTAGCAGCAATCAGTGAATGCAAGTACATTGATGGGAGCCATACCAGACAACCCCATACAAGCAGGAGGATTTCGAACCATACCAGACAACCCCATATAAGCGGGAGGATTTCTGGCCACGATCAGGATTTGGGAATTTCGATCTCCTCCTCCTCCTCCTCCTTGTTGCTGCTGCGCAAATTCCTGACGAGATCTCTCCATAATAAACTTTTATAGAAAAAAACAAATGCAAAAAAGGAGAATTTTGCTTTACGCTTGGGTACCAAACAGAACATTTTCAGCTAACCAGTAGACAATGCTGGAGACGTGTATGGTACTGCAGATAAATCTATAGCAGCTTCGCCCTTGAGCTCAGATGGATTTGCAGCTGGGAGCTTGGCTACCGAGGAAATTTGCTTATTACGTCGATGTTCATCCTCATCGTCAGATTCCAAAGTCTCAGAAGTTGCTGCTGTTGGTACTATTCCAAGCTCAGGCAAGATTCCAATCCTTCTTCTCTTCGGCTAATTTTAATTTGGTACCGAGGCAAGTAGATCTCTGAAAGTCTCAAAATTACAAACTTTTTTTCTCTTTTGGTTTCAATAAATGCAGCATTGTAGCAGTAATCAGTGAATGCAAGGAGTGAAATTTGTGAAGCTGGTGAGATATGGATCTAGAGATAGCCTGACGATTGACTTGGGCATGGCAGAAGTAGAGGGGAGCTTGGCTGCCGAGGAAATCTGCTTATTACGTCGATGTTCTTCCTCAGTGTCAAATTCTAGAGTCTCAGACTTTTTTCTCTTTTGGTTTCAATAGATGCAGCACTATAGCAGCAGTCAGTGAATGCAAGGAGTGAAATTTGTGACAAGCTTGATACAAAGAAAGGCTTCCAATTAAAGATGCAACTATCTAACATCTGAAAAGAGAAAATTCACTCAAAAGCCCATTGGTTTTCCCGAACTTCCTCCTCTTCTTCTAGTGTGAAGTCATTCTTAATATTGAATGTCTTGCGAATCTCTTCTTACAGAGAGATAGAAAAATCAGGACCACAGCTTGGCCTGCCAATCATTGAGGAATTTTTTTGGCACATGATTTTCAGGACATGGATGGGGAACCGGGCGACTTCACAATGTCCGAAGGTCACAACCCACTAGTATGAATTGATTTATGCATATTCCCTAATGGTTAACCCCCTTAAATTGCAATGCCCTAATAATTATAAATGTGGAAACACAACTAGTTGTGGGATTGGTATTTTGGAGTGGTGATTCATGATAATCACTATCATTTGGTGCCTCCTTGCCATCATCATTAATGTTGATGTTTTCATGATCATCATTGCATTGCTCCTCCACATTTGAAATGTTTGTTCCACACAAGGTCATGATGATATTTTGCCCCACTTGTTTTGTCACAATTCGTTTAATGGGACACCATCTACTAATACTCACATTGCCAATTTGTATGTGGTTGATCATAGTCATGTTCACCTATGAATCAGAACAGGAATTCCCATCACAACACAGCGCTATTTGGCCTGAAAGATGCCTTCCAGCGTCAGGTTCATCATTAATTGTCGAAAGTCATCTTTTTCCCATTTCAAAATGCTAAAATCTGACTCAACGCTTGTTATGTTAGCAAAAGCATTTGCCAATCCACCACAAAACATTCGCAAATGCTCAAAGCATCCCTTCAAATCATCCCATCCCATATTGAATAACGTTGTATGATCTTGTTTATCAATGAGGAGCTTGGAGCTGGGTTCCCTCTTGTAAGCATTGAAAAGTTCCTGTTGATGTCGTTCAATGAAATCGATCTTCTCATCAAGCCAAAACTTTGCTAATTGACTTCGATATGGATCAAAAATTGAATCGATAAAATCGCACGGTGCCATCTCAACAAGCTGGAATGGCATCATAGGAAGAGCGAGATCGAGCGCAGCTTCGTTATTTGAGTTGTGTTTAGCCTGAATAGCCGATATACCTTGCACTAGTTTCAATCCGAAATGCGCAATCTCCTTTAAGATCAACGTTTGATTAGCCGCATCCAAAACCAGAAACATATCGCGGGCCCACGATCCTTGGCTACGGAGATGGCGTGAAACATTTTCGATTTTTACCCGCTAGTGATCCACAACAATGAATTCTAAAGCCTGCATGGCCTCGAATGCATTGTTAGTACCCACTAGTTCCATATTCATTATGCTCACGAAGTGGCTGACTAGATTCTCGATCTCTGATGTTTGCTACGAGAGAATGATATTAGGAGATTGCAGGATTACCAAGGTGACATTGACGAGTTCAAGTAATGGCCGAACCCCAGCCGTCATCAGCCACCATGAGTCATCCGGTGCAAAAGCGAGTTTCTTCTCATCAACCCAAATCAACAATTGACAGCGATGTTCGAACATCCAGGATAACATGCGCTCAAGATGAACCCATCGATTAGTATCTTTAGGGCACGTACTACCCATTTCCAATTGCAAGTTTTGTTGGCGACGTAGATGAACACTGAAATCGTGGGCTGTCTTATAGAACAATCCGTCATCCAAAGAATGACTGACGTCCTTCACGACGAGATTGATCTGATGAGGTGCACACCAGATGCGCATGAGCTTGGTCTCACACTCGTGATTAATTCGTGTTACTACACCAGCATGTTGCCCAGTCATCATGTTCTCGCCATCAGTGCTGAAAGCAATAATATTAGATCGCCAACGTGCATACAACGCATCCAAAATGCGACAGATCATGGCAGCAATGTTCGCTGTTGTATGACGATCATAAAAGGGCATTGCGATCAAATGCAGATTCTCTAGGGAGCCATTGGGACAAACGCAAATTCGGATGTCAAGGTACAACAGAAATCGATGCATGGAACTATCAGTAGCAAGCGCGAACAACCATACACGAGGAGAGCTCAGGATGTCTGAAATGCGTTGAAGATTGATGGCGACACCCACGCGGACATACTGGCTAACAATGTGATCGTTGAGGCCCACCAACTTTGCATTCCCAAACGCCTCTTTGTGCTGATCAATAACAACAGATGTTTGACGAAACAACAAACCAATAGAAGTGTGATCAAGAGCGAGTTCAAACCGTTTCACATTTTTTACGATGATGCAATACGAGGTCGTGGTGTCAGGCACTTTTTTGAAAAGCGCCATGGATTTCTCCAGGGACAACGTGTCCAAGTCGTCGTCAGGACGAAAAAACAGCTGTGCAACAATGTCTTCCACAATTTTCGAATCCACAATGAATTCGAGGATATCGTCATTCGTGTAGACGAAACGTTCGATCGAAACAGATTTCATTGTTTAAAAAAACTCCATTTTTTTCTTCCTTGCTAGTTTTTTTGTATTTCTCCCATTCAACAAGGTGTTGATTACTATTGTGTTTTTCATAGTTTTCCTTGCGGAAAGGGGTCAAGTAGTACTTGGTGTTTTCCGTTCGCTGGCGTTTGGCCCCTGGTTGTTATGTGGGCTTGAAGCACGCACAAAAGCAGCACATCACTGAAGTGACCAAGGACTTTGTGTCACGACCAGTGATTAACAAGCCAAACTCAAGAGCGTGAGGGAGTTGGAATGGTGTTTTGCACGACATGGTATGTTAGGTATGATGAGAACACTTCCAATGACATGTCTATGTAGTGTTTCCAGACAAAACATTCACTTTTTATTTTCGACGTCCAGGAAACCTTATATTATTTAAAAGTGGTGTTTAAAAATAGAATGCCGCATTTTAGGAGGCTTGAATTAAAGTGAGGAGTTCCACCTATTGCAAAGCAATGTTGGGTGGCATGCTAAGCATTGAAGGGACAAACTTCATGAAAAAATTTGTTCATGTCTAATTTTATGAACAAAATTGACACATGAAAATGGTTGTTGATATAACAATAGATGCAAAATGGGCATATCACATCATTTTTGACAACTTGATTAATTGTTGGGTGAAAATTAAAATCAATTAGTTTTATAATGAATTTATGTTTATTTTCAAATTTCAAATATAATTAGTTTTATAAGGTACAATAAAAACCTGTCTAAAGTGATATTGCTGGGACCAGAGGTAGGATATCACTTTATACAGGTTATCACTTTAAGCAGGTACAGTACATACAATATCATACACACACGTTTTCCTTCTTTTTTACCATTGTCGTTTATACCGATAGGGCGTTAGTTCATGGCTGCTCGTACCCGCGTGTCGGGGGAAGTTCCACAGAAAAAAAACCCATGTTTGCGTGTGGGTGTATCACAAAGGAGCATGTCGTCGTTTGCCCTCAGCAAACGGAACCCGCTGTCCACCTCAGGAACCACGTTGCAAGTACTACCCCGTCACATCCTCGTGCGCAAAGTCTTCTCCATGCCGAAGAAAGGTCAACAATACACCACGATGACGGACGAGGTCCGCCTCGCCCTCGTACGGTACAAGAAAAATCATCTTGGTGCCACACAGAAAGAGCTAATCAAGTGGCTGGAGGACACTCATCAGCTCAAGGTCAGCCAAGCAACGGTGTCGGGCACACTCAAACGGTCGATGGAACTGCTCACCAAGGCCACCACCTCCAACCTCAGCTCCAAGCGTCAGAAGACGGTGAAATTCCCTATCATGGAAGCTGCCTTAGCTGAATGGTTCCTTGCCAACCAGGAACACGTCAACCTGAGTGGGGACGTCATACGTGAGAGTGCAATGAAGATCATTGACCACCTGTATCCGGATCACCCGCTGTTTGAGTTTTCAAATGGCTGGCTTGAAACTTTCAAGGTCCGTCACGGGATCAAGAAGCGTCGTAGGTTCGGGGAAAGTGGTTCAGTCGACATGACTACTGTTGCAGTTGCCCTTCCGGGACTTCGTCAAGTTCTTGACACGTACGAATGGCGTGACATCTACAACATGGATGAGAGTGGGTTGTTCTACCGCATGCAGGTATGTACTGTAAGTTCAGAAAGATATCAAATGAGTTTGCCCCTGGCTAACTAAGCATCTTCGCCCGCATTGCAGGTGGACAACTCCCTTGTGACAAAGCAGCTCGAAGGCAGGAAATAAAGCAAGGAGCGCTTGACCCTGGCGTTGTGTTGCAATGGCGACGGCTCTGACAAGCTCCCATTGTGGGTGATTGGCAAGTTTAAGAACCCCAGGTGTTTCAAGAACATCAACGTCACGTCACTTGGGTGCGTATGCAAGAACAATGCGTCCGTGTGGATGACACAGATCATCTTCCTGGAGTGGCTCCGGGCATTTGATCTCCATGTTTCCGGCCGAAATGTCCTCCTGATCCTGGATAACTTCAGCGGGTACACTCCGATGGAGAAGATTCCGGATCACATCCGCCTTCGGAACACGACCATTCTTTACCTGCTTCCGAACATGACCTCGAAGATTCAATCGTGCGATGCCGGCATCATCCGCAACTTCAAGGCCTACTACCGTCGTCGCTTCAACCGTGCTCTTCTCCAGCGCATTGAGGACAAGGTGCCAGAGCCGGAGAAGGTTGACATTTTGGGGGCCATCCAGTTTGTCGTCCCCGTGTGGAATTATGAAGTCAAGCCAACGACGATTGCCAACTGCTTCCTACACTGCAAGATCCGGTCGACAGAATAAGCTGAGGCAGTTGAAAACATCACGAAGGATGACCTGGTGGACCACGAGGTCATCTCGGATCTACAGTCACAAATCTAGCGCTTCCGCTACAGGAACCCAATGGACATCAAGAACCTGCTCAACTACCCGGAGGAGTAGATCACGTCATACACGCCAGATCTTGATAGCATCATTGAGGACCACCTTGAAGAAGCCGGACTTGCTCCAGTGCTGCATGAGGAAGAGGACGACAACAAAGAAGTGCCTGCCATGAGTGCCGCTGACGCTTCCGAGATGCTGGATAAGCTTGTGATCTTTTTCATGCAGCAACAGGATGCGGACGAATCTTGTGTGAGTTCCATCCAGAAATTGAAGGATAAGGTGAGTATGATCCATACCAACCGAATGGTTCAAAAGAACATTGACAGGTTCTTCAAGCGTATCTAGCTTGTTTTATAGTTTTTTTTGTCTTTTATTTTTTGAAATGTGCTGAATATCACTTTAAATAAGGAGTGGGACGAATAAAAATTATCGAGTATCACTTTACGGAGGTTTATCACATTTTTTATGGGGCCCGAGTTGGGATCGAGTCATGTTTATCACTTTAGACAGTATCACTTTAGATAGGTTTTACTGTATACATTAATTAAAAAATATATAACACATGCACAAGGGATTAGAAATGAATGTAAATACATAGACATAACTTTTTGTGCTTTGGTTAAAATATAGTGGGTGAGCTAACCAAGTTGATGTGGTTAAACATGATTAATTATCAAATGAGAATTCCCACATCCATGATTTAGAAACCTATGTGAATTTTTAATTTCTTAAAAATATGATGTCAAATATTGTTACATTAAAAAATTATGAAATTGTGTATATTATTATTGTTCACGATTATGTCATTTGCAAAGCATTTCAAGCCATTTGCAAAGAAGATTCAATCTAATATATTAATTCACTAAGTCTATCAATTAGTCTGTGACCATCGGCCTGTCTGTGACCCCTTTGGATTTTAGGTTTTACGTCCGATCCATTAGATACATTCTCATCACCGTCTGATCTCTTATTGTTGAGTGATTGAAAGCGAAAGTTAGTATGTAAACTGTCAAGGGGACTCACCACTTCGTAACTCTTCCTTTTATCTTACGTTTGATCGGGAATTGACCGTTAGATGTTGATCACCTACAACCGAACGTTCTCATCACCGTCCAATCTCTGACGGATGAGTGATCGAACACGTAACTGTCAGACACTTCAATTTGGGCCTTTTTCGGTGATTTTTTTTTTCGCTTTTCCGGTTTTCGTTACAAAATTGGAGTTGAATACTGAACGCTGAGGCTTGTAAGCGGTCTGGTGTCTTTTGGGGAGGTCCTGTAGGCTGTCAAATGGGGGAAACACATATTAATTATGGATGTCTATTATTACCACACAACAACAAACTTGGCTTCAAGTGCTGGAATATGTTAGAAAACTTGGTGTTTTGCAGGCACGGGTTACCATTAGTAGTGAATGGATTCGTCACATTTTTCTAAATGTGTAAAATATTTTATATTCCTTAAAATCATTTCAAACTTATTCAAATGTTCCCATAACTTATTACAAGTACACCAAATGTTTTCAATATTAACTTACATTAATTTGTAAAATTGATTTGGTTACACATTAATTGGCTAGTTGTGTTTTTGTGTTTCATTACAAACTTACTAAGCTTCATAAGTTCATCCCATATTCACACAAAATTTTATTGTTCATTAACATGATTTTTGTACTACGTAGGTATTAAAGCCATGTGAAAACACCTCAAAATTTTTGTACACATATTACAATTTGATTGCATGATAATCACGAAAAATAAATATTGAAAATTGCATTATGATAACATAAAATTTTCACATTATTTGTACCTACAGGTTTTGCATTTGTTCCACACTAATTGAATCATAATACAACATAACAAATGTGTTAATACTATGTGCAAACTTTAAACAACAAACTAATACAAAACATTTGATTATTTGTTATCTTTAAATTACAAAGAAACCTTAGTTCACATGTCAAAGATTGTCTCTTGTATCACACACATGAAGGTGCATGCCTTTGTTTTCACTAGAGACCATAGTGCAAATCAAATGGCATACGCCCATTGCATTGGTGAAGCTTTGAAAAGCAAAAATTGTATTTCGCCTTTCGTGATGAATGACCTATGCCACTCTTCTAATGCCTCCTCCGCCCTCTCGAGAGTTCTCCCCCTTCCCAACCATTATTTTTTTCTTCTTCTTCCCATTCACTTTTTTCCTTGCTTATTCAGCAAATAACCTAAAAATTAAAAAATTAAAAATAAACATACTTTAATTAAATTCTTAAGTAAACTTCTTACATTTCAATTAACTTGAAAAAGTGAAAAGAAGAAAACTAAACAATTAAAAAAAGGAAAAAAATAATGAAAAGAAATAAATGAAGAATGAAAGAATGTGATGAAGAAGGATGATCCATTTTATTTTATTTTCAATTTTCTCATGTTGCTTCAAAAGTGGCAATCAACCCATAAGAGGATTTAGCCAAATTTAGAGAAGTAGAAAGTCTAGGAATCTTTATTCTATGTTGGTGAACCTCTAAAACCTATTAGCTAAATATGGCAATGTCAAAAGAAGAAAGTTAAAAATTTGTCTAAATCCTTCAAAAATCTTGACAATTTCAAAACTTTATTCCTCAAAATGTAATGATTTTTTTTGAAAATTTTCATTAAAATTCCGTTGACCATTAAGCTTAGAACTTTTTTAAAATAGAAAAATGACAAATTTAGAAAAAAAAAAAAAAAAAAAGAAAAAAAATTTAAAACACGCCCTATTTTGAAAAAAATAGACCAAAGAAAAGAAGAAGAAAGAATTGAGGAAAAGGGGTAAAATATATTTTTTTTTAAAAGGGAAAAGAAAGGAAGGAGGGGTGCCGTCACAAACGCAACTCTGCCGCTCGCAGAAGACGAAGAAGAAGAAGTCGCCGCAGCTCCGGAAGAAACGAACCCACGATCTGTTTGGCCTCGTCGAGCTCCCGTTCGATCGATCCGCACTTAGGGTTTCTCCCGTTCTGAATTACCTCTTCGTCACTTGTTCGACCCAAATAACGGAAGCCAAAACTGGGGGGTGTTAAAGACCTCATTCTCATGGTCTTTGCGGCAATTGTAGAAGGATATGAGCCCACCGGCTGTGTCAGATCAGAGGACGTTGTTCCTGGTACATCTGCTGCTATCTGAAGGGTGAAAGGTTTTTCAGTCTTGGCAAGTCTGATTAAAAACTGTTTGTTTGTTTGTTTGTTTTTTTTTCCCCCTGGGTTGTATGATTTCCAAGAGTTTTGTGTCTCCCTGGTGTTGCTGATTTCTAGGGGATCTTGACTTAGTCTGATTTCAGTCATTTAGCTGGTGTCCACAAAAATGACCCACAAGGATTTAGTGTTGTCCTCTCTCTTATACTAAACATTGTTTTGGTGGGGTTAGGCGAACACGTTTGTTATTCACACAGTTCGTCTCCTCAACAATTTTTCTGCAATTTGCGAACAAAAACTTTTGCATGTGCACCGGTAGTTCTTCTTACTCATGTTCAAAACCCTAACACCACCTCACAGTTTTTATAGGCATGTCCTGTAACCATGCCACCTTCGTTCCTGCTTTTTATGTTGGATGCTGATCATCATCGATTGCATAATTACTGTGAACCATGAACTGGTTGTTAGTGCACATGACAATAGCAGATAGAAAAATGAGAAAGGCAATCTCTGAAATTCACAAGGGATTGGACATTTCACTTCATTTAGAAACTGGGTATAGCTTCAAGGTGTATTTATATGTGAATTATGAGCACACTTCCTGCAGACAATAAATCCCTGTCAGTTTTGATTATGGGTGCAGGAGATTGTCACGCTTGGATGCAACCCTGGCACTTTTGGAGGCCAAGCTGCAGAGTGTGGAGGGATTAGACCGACTGGATAGGCAGGCAGTGGTACAGTCACAAGAGTCTCAGCTTCCAATCCCAACTTTGACGAGTGCAACACCACTTTTGGATCATGAGATTGATGAAGCAGGCTCTACCTCTAGGTCTGTTCTTATTAGTAGTTTGGATTTATCTATACATTGACCAACCTTGACACATTTGAGATTATGAACTTATCTCTTCTGAACTTTTCTTTTGGGTCTCTTCAGCATTGGGGTATCGCAAAATTTAGTTGAAAGTGCACATCAAGATGGAGATATATCTGATACTTCTCTGCCCAGTAAAGACCAGCCAACTGTTCTCAAGGTTAGGATACTCCAAAGTGTATAACTGCCCCTTCATACAAAGTTTGAGAAGTTACAAATGATCTTGTCACATGATTTCAATTTGCCAGTTCTGCATTTGGTATTGTGAGCTGAAGATTGGTACTGGTGTTTTGGTTAAACATATTGTTACACTTTTGAACTTGTTTGAGATCATTTTAGTATTTTAGAATTGGACTTGTCTGTGGTATCCCAGGGATTTAGTTCATGATGACCAGGGCTCCATGGCTGCTGTGCATGTCCAAAGCATTTAACCCTGGCTGATGTTTTGGCAGGTGAAGGACGATCCCAGATATGCCAGATTTTTCCGTATGCTCCAAGTTGGGGTCCCTGGGGCTGTAAGTTTTTAACACAGAAACCTGGGGTTATCTTCTTGATTTTAGTAGGACCTTGCTAGTCACAGTTCGTGCATGATGGGATTATCCCATACAATAATGTGATACACCAGCATCATCAAGAGGCTTTGGGTGTGTTCAAGCATATTGTCTGCAGTAAAGGCATCATTTCCAATTCAGTATCCCTAACTATCATTTGATAAGTAAGCAACCTTAAGATGATCAACAATCAATGGAGTTTCACCTGGGTTGTCAGATTGTACACTACTGTGGTTGATGATATTGTGGCTTTGCTTGGATTCAGGCTGTGAAGATTCAGATGTCAGCAGAAGGCTTGGATGCTTCCTTACTGGACACTCCCGATGCACCTTCTTCTTGAACAGGTTTTCTGTCAGTGAACATCAACAAGGGCTGTATTGTGCAAGCTCATCAACTCATCCATCTTTTTATAGTGTTGTTGCCAGATTGATTGTGTGGCTTGGGACTCATATCCTCCCGACTTTTAGAACTTTCAGCCTCTATGCTGTGTACTGTTTGTACTGGCCAGAACTGCAACTTCAACCTGAAAACCTCTTTCAAACAGTAGAAAAGGTGGGTTGTCACTGACAAGGTTACTTGAGCAAGATTTCCCAGCAAATTAAGTACTGACCTGTACCACTCAATCTCATTCAGCAGATAGATACCAATCACCAGGGCTATCAGGACTCTAGAAGCAGAGAAAGGAATCTATGCACTATGGTATCTTCTTCAGAGGTTTGTCAGTGCTCAGATGAGAGCTTTCACAGGAGAGCAGGTCCTTGCAGTTAATCAGGCAAATCTGTGGCTGCCTTAGGGTGTTTGTCTGATCTCATGGATGGGTGGTTTGGCAAATGCTCTCCTATGGCTAGCTTTTTGGACCTAACCAACAATTCCAATTAAAATCCAATCCAAATTCGCTCACACTTGGTAGTCACAATGTTTTGTATGATAGCAAAAAACTATGTATAGTTCCAATGGACAATATTTATCAATTTTGTTGATTTAAGGGTTTAGAAAATATTAACTGTTTTTATTCAAGTGGATAATTGAAGGCTGATTACACATTTTAGAGAGTCGAAATAACCTCGGAGGGACTTGGAGAAATTTGGTAGTTTATTTGGAGAGCTTGTGCCCTACGTTGAGGCCTGGGCATGGCAGAAACTTAGGGTTGAAGAAAGAGTTCAAGCTTTGAAGAGAGGGGAGGATATGGACGACTGTCTTGTTGTGTTGCAGCATCCTCCGGTTTATACTCTGGGTACCAGAAGCTCCAACGACTTCCTAAAATTTGACCTCGAGAACCCCCCTTTTGAGCTCCATCGAACAGAGCGTGGAGGAGAGGTAGATATGTATGTATGAATGCGGGTCTTTTCTCTATGTATCTTTTGTTTTTTGGGTTTGTGTTGAAGTTGCAGCATTTTCTGTGGGCAATTCCAAAGGCATTCAACGTGTTAAGGATCTTCCTGGTAACAGACCTGCCTATTGTTTGTGCCTCTCTCATCACTCAAGTTTGCATTCTAGATCCAAACCCATGGAAACTTTCTCACTGAACATATGTCTCTGATTTCATTGACTCTTCTACATGCTGAAATTGGCAATGAAATACAGAAATTTGGGTACCAACATAGAAAAGTTACATACCCCAACATCAACTCCCAAAAAACCAAAAGGAAATAGTGAGGATAGGAAGAAAAAGTTAGAACTTGACAAGGTGTTCTATGAGAACAAGGCCCAGAGAGGCTGATATTTTGTTTCAAAAACTCCAGAAATGCAAACCAATGTTTTTTGGGAAAATTGTAAAAACACATGCATTTGGCATCTACTATACCCATCTTTTTAATTGGGATTGGAAAGTGCAAAATAAAGAAGAATTTACAAAGAGTTTGGGTACCTTTGTTCCTAATCCAAACTTCAACATTGTTTTTTATTGCGCATTCAGAAAGTTCATGTGAGGAAACAAAGTGGTACTCAATTACTCTCACAATATTGATCCATTGTAATACTTCTTGAGAACAGGACTCAAGGTCTAGGTGAGGAGTGAGGAACTAACTCTACCTGAAAAATACGACTGAATTCAGATAACAAACTTTGATGCACAGTATCGACCAAAACATCAGGGTGCTTATATCTGCAGGCCCCATGCTCCAAGGACAAATCAGATCCTGCTTCCAAAAGCTTTGACAAGCTTGTAACTGAATAATTCGCAATTCCGCATGGCACTATATTGGCAAAAGGTGCAAGGTTGGTGCTCACATTTAAGGCAAGTCCATGGTATGTAATCCACCTCGAGACCCGCACACCAATTGCTGCCACCTTTTCCAAAACCAAACAACCCAAATTAAGTATATTTCATTAGTTTGGATATAAACTGATAGTTTGCACACAAACCAGAAGAGTCTGTGACCATTGCAAACAATCTATGAAATTCACATAACTGAATCAATGAAATAATGTTTGGCATTTAATTGGCAGAAAACTGTAAATACCTTCTCATCACCAACCCAGACACCAGTGAGGCCCTCAATACGGTTAGCTCTAATTTCGCAAGCAGACCAAAGTGCACGGATGACAACTTCCTCGAGGCTACGAAGATACCAGTGCAAGTCCATCTGTTGGTGCCGCAGATTGAGAATGGGATACATTACTAGCTGCCCTGGCCCATGGTATGTTACCTGCACAACAAAACACATCCACCAAAACAACTTCTGATCATTTGTAAAGCCAAGCATCACATTCAAGCATTTTCTCAAGCTCCTTTGAGAAAGGCAAAAAGATTTACTTTTCCTGATGCAGGGATGCAGCAGCATGCAGGGATCAATGATCACTGGCTGAGAATTTAGGGGTACAAACCAGAGTTTGTTTAGCTAAACAACAGTGATGGCATTTCAGGTAAACAAGCAATGGAGTTCAGGTGAAAGACAGGCATGCAAGTTTAATTGTTGAGAGGGAGTATAGATTGAGATAGAGCTTCACATTTGACCAGGGAGAAGGAATTTTAGGGTTTAGGGTTTTACTCCAAGCAGGGAAGGTTTGGAATTTCCGTGTGAAGGCTTGAGGAGGATCTAAGAAAACAGTATTCAGCATGTAAAAGAGTCAATGAAATCAGAGACATATGTTCAGTGAGAAAGTTTCCATGGGTTTGGATCTAGAATGCAAACTTGAGTGATGAGAGAGGCACAAACAATAGGCAGGTCTGTTACCAGGAAGATCCTTAACACATTGAATGCCTTTGGAATTGCCCACAGAAAATGCTGCAACTTCAACACAAACCCAAAAAACAAAAGATACATAGAGAAAAGACCCGCATTCATACATACATATCTACCTCTCCTCCACGCTCTGTTCGATGGAGCTCAAAAGGGGGGTTCTCGAGGTCAAATTTCAGGAAGTCGTTGGAGCTTCTGGTACCCAGAGTATAAACCGGAGGATGCTGCAACACAACAAGACAGTCGTCCATATCCTCCCCTCTCTTCAAAGCTTGAACTCTTTCTTCAACCCTAAGTTTCTGCCATGCCCAGGCCTCAACGTAGGGCACAAGCTCTCGAAACCGATCGTGGAACTCACACTTGCGAATCCCAAGTGATTCGCATTTTGACGAGTACCCCTCAGCAATGGTGGAAGAAAATGATCCATCATCGTAACTCTTCGAAATGCAAGCTCTGGAGAAGACCTTTTTGAGCCCTTTTGTCACAAAATGAGTAGTTGGAATGTGTGCTACTGAGATTGGTGGATGACCGAGATGGCTTTGGTTGCCGAAGAGGGAAATGGGGTTTCTGTGAGAGCAACCCGGCACAGTAGATTCCATAGCAAAAAGTTCATGCTAATCACACTCAGCAAATTCTTCAAGTTTTGGAGTTGAACAAGACATTGGATCCATCACTGCTACTGTAGTGATCCATGGAACCCTAAACCTAAAAGATTTGAACAGAAGACACCTGAAACCTTGGAAGAGAATGCAGTGTCTGACAATGCTCTTTTGCATCTTTGAAACAACACAACAAAGGATCTTTCAAGGAGTGCAGAATGTTTTGTAGAGCTCAAATGGCTTTGTAATCCAATTTCATCTCACAGGTGCAGCAGCAGCAACAGAGATGCTGTAAAAGGTGAGTAACTACAAATGAAGGAGGGAACTGTTCTTTCTGTCTTACAGCAGCTGAGAAAACTCAACTCCTGAGGTACTCATGAAATTGAGTAGTAATACATTGGGTGAATTGTGTTGAAAGTGCAAAGAATCTGTAGACTACACCCCAAAAGATTTAAAAGCTTTTCCATCTTAACATGTTATGTGCATTTGTAACATTCTAGATTTTACATAGAGGACAAAAGGGTATGTTAGGGGTTAAACCACTATATTTTGTGGGGTGCGAAAAAATGCTTAAAAGTAGGCATTCATCATCCATTACGTCCAAAATGAAATCTTGTGACATCACCACAAATCTAGGTCACAAATTGGTTAATGATATAGGCGCATAAGCTATGATGTGTGGAAGAGATGAGGAACCCCAACCAAGTGCGTTAGCCTGTTGAATAATCGTTATGGTTTGCGCACATTACAAGGTTATGGACATGCACTATCGATAATAAGAAACAAACATTGAGGGGATTAAAGAAGGTCGTTGATGGCACACAATAGTGGTATGTGCACAAGCAGTCAAAAATGGATCAAAACAAAAATGAAAACACCCATTCGTTTCAATAGCAAGGGGCATGAAATCATCGCCTAATGTTCATTCGGCATATGATTGTGTTTTTTCCTAAGTAGTTATCAATGTTGCATGTGATGTAATCGTCAATGTTCATTGCACCATATCAATATGAATAAAGTCAGTAATGACAATGTCCATCAAAGTCCGAAAGTCATTTTTAATGACAAGGATATCCACTCATGGTCATGTGTGGCAAAGGAAAAGGTGGGAAATTTCCCTCTAAATATGTGTTCCATTTTCCAAAATAATAGCTACAATAATATCTTGAAATGTATCATGGGTTGTTGTATGTTCACTCTCACAAGGGCACCGAAGCAAATGAGTATGAAGATTCACGTGATGCACCTCCAAGTTCCTTGTTAGACCCAAAGAGGGTCCAACTATGTTAAAATGTAGAAGTAGTTGGAATTTGGTGTCGCTCCTAGCTTCCAGCACTAAAGGAGGGTGAAAGGGGCGTGCTGAAAACTCTGGGATTAGATTAGGAAGAGGGACAACTTAGTTCGCTACGCGGTCCTGCATAAAAAAAATAGCCACAAGTTGGTTGATTTTCATTATGGATCAACCTTAGTGTTGGGACAAGCCACGGGCAACACGGACTCACTTAACTCACCACGGCCCGAACTTAGGGGAAGTCACCACCTTCCCCCATATAGTATTCTATGCGTTCACCCATGGGACCTACATCCGAATGGCTTTTTGTCCCGGTTTGGACTCCCGGTACTTTGGGAGCTCATAACTTCCAGCTCAGACCTCCAATTAGGATGAGGTATGAAGAAAAGTTGTATCTCTCCTTAAGAGCTTTCCAACGATGTGTTGCACTCCACCTGCACACATTGAAATCGGGTCGATTCCTGACTTTTAGTGGTCTGGAGTCAAATTGTCAATTTGACTCCCGACCTTTCTTTCAACCATAACTTACGCTTCAGATGTCCAAATGGCTCATACAAGGCCATTTTGGACATCTACACTTCAAGACCTTTCCAACGATCTAAAAAAATCTCAATGCAAGGTGTTTTGACCCTTGTAATCAAGCTCTAAGGTTTTGGGAGTCCCAAAGGACTCCAAGTTCTCACTTTTGAAAGTGTGAGTTTCATCATCATACTTGCCTCAAGTGGGGTTGCGACAGTCAATGGTATGACCACATTGACACAGTGATAGATGGGCACCTATAAGATGTTGCAAGCTAACAAGTACATAATGTTGTAAGGAAATGGGCTAAAAATAGATAAAATGCAGGTGTGGTAGGACAATAAATTAAGTAATAACTAGTTGAAATTTAATATTAAAATAATTGTAATTAATAAAATGAAAATAGTTGTTAAAAATGGATATTAACTAAATACCAATAAATAAATCCTGATTATTATTTTTAAATTCAAATACTAATTAATTATTTCATTTTATTATTAATTAAATAACTATTAATTATTACTTAATCATTATTATTAATTAGTTCGTAATAACTATTAATTAATATTTGATGTCGTTACGACCTATTATTATTAATAGGTAAGTAATAAGTAAATAGGTTGTAGGTAGATAGGAAGTTAGTAAATTAATTAATTAATTAGTGAATTGGCTACTTAGTTCATGAATGAGTTATTTATTTATGGAGTTGACATAATTGACAAAGAAATCAAATTGTATGGGATAAAAAAATCTAGTCACAACCTAGTTGTAAATTGTTTGTAACTAAATTGTAATTAATTTTTTTATCCCATATTAAAACCAAAACAGTTGCATTTAATTGCATGTGACAATATATATGTAATGGAGTCGAAGGATGAACTTGTATTTGTTGATTTTTTTTCATCCAATACATTTGTCGTTTGTGACCAATGATAAATGTGACTTGTCTAAGGTAACTAATGAGATTTTAGTCACAAATGTTGATTACAACTTAATTTTTGTCATAAAAATCAGTTGAAGATACATGTTTTTCTTTTAGTGTCCTCATTGTAAGGCACAATAATCATTAGAAATATTGACAATATGAATAATTATATTCATTTGTGTCAAGTTACTAAATTGAAAAAATTGAAAGGATTGATATGGTACTAACAAAACCATTTTGATATAAACAACATCAACATAAATTATTTCTAAAAATCTCCAATTTGATAATTTGAAATATGTTTCCAAAAAAATGTACATCGGAACTTTAGATAGAAATATTTTCAAACATAAATGCAACACTGAATAAAAATAAAAAACATATAATTTTCTATTTGGCATCCATATAATGTACACAAGCCCATATGGAATTCCAATTGCAATAACCTTTTGCAAAATTTCACAAATGAAAATGATGGTTTGATTAAGCATTCCCAATAATCATATAAAGTTTGAAATCATTTTGAAAGTAATGATATATTAAATTATCTTCCAATAAGTAATACATTTAAAACTTTCTTTTCAAGAAAAAATTATTTTTTGTGGGGACAATTTATGAAACTTTGGATTTTCCTTGATGTGTGTTTCAATCATTACAAAGTAGAGGTCATTCTTACAACCCAAATTATTTAATGTGGAAACCTATGCAAAAACTAAAAACACCTACAGAACATGGAATTGCATGGGTAGAATATGTGATTGATCTTAAAACTAGGATTTAAATTGGAGAGGGCATTCCAACAAATAACATTATATCACCGATCTTGTTTTTTCCAACATTGTGGTCTATACAAGCTTCAACACAAACAATACAAGTGTTCTAAGAAGATGACTTAAAAGGAGCTTTGAGTGAGAACATAAAAAAAAAATGTGGGGCAAAACATAAAAACATCATTAAAGTTAACCACTCAACCTTAGGACCACCCAACGGGTCCATAAACCTAGTGAATATGCTTGATGTCAGGCTCAGGTGTGGTGACTTCAACAAGAAGCTCCAACACCTCCATAAAAACCTCCATATCCGACTCCAAAGTCATGATGTGGTGCCCAAGGCTTTGGCAAGCCCTGACATTGTTGTCTGTAAGGTGAAAAATGGTCAAAAACAAATTTTGATGTAAAAATTATGCATGAAGTTTTTGAGGAAAGGCACATACCTATGGATGTAGATAAATCCGCAACAAAGGATCATGTCTTGGAGTACACATCGATCAAGGCCTAAACAATAGCAAGATGCATTTCCTTTGTGGCCATGAAGGGTCTCCCAACCTTAGATATAGACATAAAGGCCCTATCTGTATAATTATATAACATGTCCTCATTTTGAACATTAATAGAATTGTTCAAAAACTCATAAAATGGCGAAGAAAAGACGAATCTCCCAATGCTTGAGGAGCTCGCATTGATGCTAGCAAGAAAAGTTTCACAATTGAGGAGAGTTTGCAAAATTAGAAACAAATTTCATATAAAGTTGAAAAGAAGAAAAATGCAAATAATGGATCAAGATGGAACCTTGAGAGATGGGTCCTCATTACTCATAAGTGGCAATGAGTTCACCACAACCCACTTCATCCGTATCTAGAAGCCATAGCTCTCCAGATAAAACATGACCTCCTTCAAAACTTAAAGGTCATCCGGGTGAAATAACAAGACAACCCCATCAAAGACTAAAAACATTTGGGCAAAATCAAATATTCTAACAATGTACTCATCAACCTTCTTATTCCACATAGGAATAACATCTAGGTTCCTAGATATGAAAGGAACATGAAGGTTTCCAAGAACGTTTGCAAAGACAAGTTGAACCTTGCCACTAGGATTCATGTGCACATAAAAAAGAAAAAAATTAGTGCATCTAGGACAAGTTGTTAGAACTATGTTGTAAAAGGAAAGAAAATGTAATGTAAGCATACCTTGTGAATGAGCTTGGAAATTGTTTCATATTCCAGGGGCTAGGTCTGGGATGAAATCTTGGTTGCCACAATGGAATGCCAAGATGATGAGAGGACCATGTGGTGAAGCTAGGAGGCCTATTGAAGGTAACAACAATCGGACTTGGGCAGGATGGAAAAAATTGGAATGATCCTTGTTGAGTGCTTTGGATTTGATCAAGAGAAAGGTGGGAAAAACAGGTGGGGTAGTAGCCCTTCTTTCTCTTTTCACATCATCTATTGTTTACATAGTTTGGTTCAAAGGAACCTCAACAAAGGCGTTAGGGGAGGGAGGTTTGGTCACTTTCTCTTTTAACTTTCCCTTTCCCTTATAAACAATTTTTTACCTCCCACCGAGAATGTCGCAACCCCACTGTGAGGCAAGTATGATGATGATCATGTAGAAATAGAATACCTAATGCTAGAAGGTTGCCTTGTGCAACCATTTTTTGAAATGGGAATCAGAAATCCCAGGCTTTGAGAATTTTTGGCCTTCGAAAGAACAATTAATTCCACATTTTGAGCCATAACAACTTTTGCTCAGCTGAAACGTAGGAGCAAGCGAACATTTGGAGCTTTTCTGTCAACATCTTTAGCTTTGAGTTCATATCATAATGAACCTTTATCTCCATCAAAAAATTGCACCCAAAGAAAGAACACATACTAGCAAATGCTTGCAAAAGGTCAAATAATGATCCTTCCTCACTTGTTCCAAAACTTTCTCCATCCACTCTAGGAGCCTCAATGGTGATTCGAATGTCTGGGAATTTTTCATAATACAATTGGACCACAACATCCCCAGTTGTAGAAATCTTTCATTATAAGAACAAAGAAAAGCAAGGATGAAAAAGTTGAAAACAAAGGAAAAATAAAGTCTTGAGGGAAATCTGAAATATGTCATACCTTATACATATATTTAGAAAAAACTTCTAAGATTAAGGAATGCCACGTTTTACGGGACTTGGCCTAACATTTTTTATGAACCTCTATTGGCAACACCTCTTTGAACTACTCCAAGGGGATAATCCCAATTGATTGACATATGAAGAATTCATGAATAAGGATGGATTTTATGTGGTCTAGTTCCTATGACCTATAGAGATATAAAGAGGAATGAAAATAAAATCCTTTAAATCTAACTTAATGTAGGAAAAAAAAGGAGGGTCAATAACATACTTGTTGAATTTCATCATGGCAATGAGGAGCTCAACAAGCCCATGAGAGGTGTCAAGGATAGTGGAATCAATAGAGACGTGATAGGAAGGCTCATCATTGTGGAGACGATTAATGTAAAGCAACCAAGCTTGCAATTAATGATTTCCATCCCAGATACAAAAACATGTGCCTGAAAAAAAAACTCGAGGTTGAGATCGATAAACAACAAAGATTCAAATCTTTCATTTTCACACATCCAATGCCAACTCCAAAAATACATGTGCTATTCTTGGAATTCTTCTTGCCTTTTCCAATTGAGAGGTGAAACATAAAATATTTTGTCCCCCTCCTAATAACTAGTCTGAAATGCCAACTCCATCTTGAGAACATCAATTTTGAGAGCAGGACAAACAACCGGTATCAATATCATTCGACACATGGGAATAACCATCCAAGCTTGTCAAGGACTTCAAAATTGTTGAACTTGGTTTAGTTTTGAACGACTTGAATAATTCTATCAAATAACAAGGAGTCTGCATATGGCATCACTTGCGAAGTCTACAAAAAAAATCTAGAATGTTACAAATGCACATAACATGTTAAGATGGAAAAGCTTTTAAATCTTTTGGGGTGTAGTCTACAGATTCTTTGCACTTTCAACACAATTCACCCAATGGATTACTACTCAATTTCATGAACCCCAAACTCACCATGTTGGATTTGTAGTAAAATCATTGACTCCATGCGTGTTCCCCCGGTGCTTAAGGGCTCCCAACAATGAGCAAACAAAGACAGATGATGTCCACCATGCACTCTTCCATCACCAATGAAACCAACTTTCGAGTCTCTCATAGACCAACTGTGTATTACTCCACCTCATGCTTGTTTTAGTCAACCCTTAATCAACTTGGAAAACCTGTCGACATATTCTCTTCTAAAGATGAAATCCATACCTTGACACAAGTTTTGAATATCACTTCCATCATTCTTAATCAAGAGATGATAATTGAGCACCCAAACCCAGTATTGGGGCCTCTACTGATATCTACCATATCTAAAATACTGTACAAGTTATCTTCTCATCCACATCCAAAAACATATGAAACCGTGAACAGTGTAAAGTGAGGAACAGCAGAAGAATGAGTTGACTGTAGCAAGGCAAGGTATCACATAAGAATGAACAATGAGCTAATTGCATGAGGACATGCAAAAAAAAGACAAAAGAGATTTACAGGTTCATCTCTGTGAACAAATGCAAGTACGAGAGCACTAAGGGCAACTAAAATTAGTGTTAAAAATCAAATCTGAACTGCATTGATAATCTGTCCCTGTGGATGCAATGCAATGTGAAAAATAAAATGTGCACAATGGGTGTGCACACAAACTGCAAGGGAACCATCCAATTACAGGGAATTGTGTCTTTTGTCAACACTTGTCTTCAGATCATGATGTATCACGTGAAAAAATGCCCATTTGTGAATATTGTGAAAATCTAACACATCCCACTCTGCACTAGAGAGGGCCCAACACCTGCCAAAGTACAATGGAGAGGCACCTCACAAGCCATCGGACACCTACCACTCCGGGGTAGAACCACCTCCTGTCCAGGATATAACTCTTCATGACATCAATTACTCCAAAAGCCGCCTCCTTGTCTCGAAACACCCTGATCTCTTCAAGCTCTTCACAAGGTGCTTCAAGATGTGAAACACTGGTGAAAGGTTTGACACAATCACGAGAAGATTAGCCATTGAACTTGGAAGTTTGAAGTAGAACCACTGCTCCAAAATACAATGGCACACCTGTACCTGATGAAAGAAGCTTGGGTAGGTGTGCCAGGAGTGAAGCCTCCCATCTTGCTCACAAAAATTTGAACAAAGCCTGCCTTCACTTAATCCCGTGGCATTGCATACTCAACTGTAATTTGCTGGCCAGCTAAAATCGTCCTGCATGCACATATTTAGGGCAAGGTGACAATCAAGTTGATGGTACTAGAAAAAAACGCAAAAACCCTCTTGAGGCAGTGATGGGCATGAACATCCACATCATATTCCACCAGCCATATCTGAAAAGATTCAACCATCAAGTCGGTGCTCATTTTCAGAATCAGATGGGACTATCTGAAGGCAGTGATGGGCAAGAGCATCCACATCATATTCCACCAGCCATATATCAAAAGATTCAACTATCAATTCAGTGCTTATTTTCAGAATCAGATGGGGTAGCAGTACCAGCCATTGTCAAACCTTTCTCCTATTGAACAATAGGGGGATAAATAAGCACAACTCTGGATGGGAGGGCTCAGATAGCCTCAGACGCTAGCTTTTTGAAATGTTTATACAACAACTGTTTTTTGTCAGACTGCAACAGTTGACCATTTCCAGCATACATTCTTTTCAAGTGGAAATGTTGAATGGGCAAAAAGCAAACACAATCCAACATCATCTTAAACCTAACTCTTTGTCTCTGATTTAATGAACAGACTAGAACCAATACCATCTCAAGCTCAGCTCATCAACCTTCTTGAGATAGTGGACAACTTGAGCAAGCCACCTAAGAACCCTAATCATTCCTTCAGACACAACTGCATTAGAACATTGCCATGAACACCAATAGTTGAAATCTTCATAATCATGTTTCTAAATCATTTTTGCAGAGGAAACTCCAAAAGCACTTTGAAGGCAACAGGACAAAAGGCACTCACCGGTGCAAACTCCGTTTTGCTGATGTGGCCTCCTGCACACTTGCAAAAGTAATTGCAAAAGCATCACCTCGCTCCTCTTTCTTGAAATCCTTTAAGAGAAATAGAAACATCATCAGCAAGAATATCAGCTCCAGATGGTTCTTGATTTCATTCCACCATCCATACTCTCACTGCATGCCAGGGCAGGCAATCCACATGATTCCCCCCAAGGGTAAGACAACTGCACCTTACTAAACAGAATTCAGTGGCTGTCTAGTGCTTGAAAGGACATACCGTTATCTTCCCTTGCTTCTCAAAGGCTTCCACCACAACTGCCATAGATGTATTCTCCAAAAGACCACTGACAATCAGCACTCTGCACACATGTTGAAGGACTTCTTGTCAGCATATCTTCTTCACCGTAGTCTTACATTCTCTGCCATTCTTGCATATAATGCAAGTTAGCTCCATGCTTCAAATCCAAAGCTAGTTTCATTGCCATTGACTGTCACTAGTAAAGATAAGATAATCCATGAGAAGTTTTATGCCCACTAAAAATTTCACAAACATCTTCTGAGCACCATTTACTTCTGGCAAGACAATATTATGACACAATTTGAAGTATCCCAATAAGTGGCTGACCCATCAGGGCATCCCAATAAAAACCAAACATGGGCAAAGAAAAAGCCACTGTGCTGCATCAAATTCACCAAACAAATATGAAGAGGGCTACTGAAACTATTGCAGCATGAGGGTCTCATACATTAGGGTTATCCAGAGGTCCAGGATCTCAACATTAGCTCCAGGAACTCCAACAGAACTTAACGGAAGTAATACCACTCCCGACATCTTGGACAGAGACAAGATCCAATGCAAATCCTCATGCTTTTGTATGCTGATTTAGATAATTTAGATAAGGTTGAGGCCTCCACATAACCTGCTCTTTTGCAGTTGCCCACCCAGCTGAATAAGATGGTTGTTGCCTGCAGTTCCCACATTAGGTCCTTTGCCATTGTTAATGTGTCTGATGGGTGCAGTGACAGGCCCAGGCACGGGATGAGAGAAGCTTTTCTGACGGTGTTGCACACTTTCTCTGTGACGCTTGATATCTGTAGGAGCCACCCCTGGATTTGCTGACCAAAAACCATGGGGAACAAGACCATTGCTGGTACCAACACCTTTGTTGCCTTCATCAGCTCTCCGCAGACCATCCACCTCACCATGATGCACCTCTCGATTCATGTTTGAACTCATCTCTCTATTGGTGTCTATGCTGTTACCTCGCATCATTTGAGGTATAGAACTCTGCCTCTTGGGAGATCCCATATCCATCATTCCTCCAGGCCCAAATGCAGGTCCTACATTGATGGCTACTCCTTGACCTATGCCTCCAGGGTGAGCAGGAATCCCTGTGGAAATCCCCTGTGCTTGAAAATCACCCCATAAAGGACCTACCATCTGACCTCTCCCTCGTACTTGCCCCCTTGCTCTACCAATTGGCAGCTGCGGCATCTGGCCTCCTAGAGGGGGTGAAGCCCAGACACCCTGCTGTCGTACTGCTCCTATGCCTGGGGATGCACCAGGCCTATTAGCAAACTGATTCATCATCCCTCCAGCTCCTGGTCCTGCTCCAAACACAGGCTGCAGCATTCTCCGGGCAGCCTCTATTCGACCAGGAAAATTCATGGCTGTACCCACATCAGGTGCTTGGTTGACTTGCAAATGCATGATCTGATGTGGGCCCACTGGCACTCGGGGTTCAACAAGGTCGAGCCCCATAAAAGGCCGAGTGGGAGGACCTCCTATAGAAGGCCGGACTGGCCCACGCACATTTGCATGTGCCAATTGCATCATATGCTGATGAGACCTCAGAATGTATTCTTGTGCTGCCATTGCCTCCATAATGTGATTCTGCATCTGCTAAAATATACATACACCCACATCTGATGGTTTCTCTTAGAATCTGCATAAGCCCTCAAACCCTGTAGAGCCCTCTGATTCCCACAATTATCCAAAACCAGAAATTATCATTGCAGGTGAAAGAAAAGGACAAGTGTCTCAATGTCCCTTGGCAATTTTCAAGCTACCAACAGGAACAATAACATGGGGCATTCACAAGCAACGAGAAGCAATGTCTTGCATTTTCACTCACCTCTGGCCTCCCAGTTGTTGGCATCCATCCAAGGGGTCCTGGAAGACCTTGACAATTAAATGGAATTTGGGTAAACTCAAGGGAAACAGGCGGCCTTCCAGGTCCCATGATGCCTGCCCCCCCAACCACCATATTTGGAGAATTGAAACCAACTGCAGTCATGCTGCGTGCAACTGCAGGTCAAACGACAGCCAGATCTCACTAAGACTTGTCATGAATAGTCACACAAAAATAGATGCCATCACCACAAGTGAATGGACTTTCTATCATTATCTACGTTTGACTGGATGGACCTATTTGTATGCTTTCAACATTCAGTGATATCTGTAGACATTGCAGACAGCTAGTCAGCCTCATAAGCTTTTCTGATGTCAAAGCCTGACTTCAGCCAATGAAGAAGAATCGGATTTCCATTTCCTACCGAGTCCAAAATGGTGCAAGTAAAACTGCAATGCAATCTGCTAAAACAACTGTTGTCTCTACACAAACACAAATTGGGGACTGTCTCCTGAAAATATGAAGCAAAAAGCAAGTCAACAATTTGAGCAGCTCTGCAGAAGGAACAAAATTTACCAACAAACAACCTTCACCTTGTCAGCAGTGGAAACTGTGATAGGGGTCCATCCATATGCATTTACTGTAAGCTTGGTGACATGAAAAAAAGAAAAGCTTTCACTGCATCATACAGACTAACCTCTGGATGCATTAGAGGAATGATCCAAATTTGTCCTGCTGCTGCAAAAATAACAAACACAGGTCCACAAAACATCATTACAACAGAAATATACCTTCACAAGTACTGAGAAATTATCCATACTTACAATCTAAGTCACCCTAAATGGAATTGGCAGATGACCTGATAGTAAACTTATTTCAGAGCTCACAACATATCAGCAAATAGGAAAAAGAGCAAACTCAACCCTAGAAAACACAAAAGAAAACAACAGAAACAAACCAAGGAAAGGTTTGAACAGCAACACTCACACAATTCCGAGACCTTTCACAGCAACATGTATGGTAGTGACAAGCTACCATAACATTCTGATTGACTTCATCAGCTCCAGGCAAATGGGTGGCAGTCAATGTCATACAGTAACAAACATACTCATTTTGTGTTGTAAGGCCAGCAGTAATGGAAAAAACATTTTCTTTCAGAAACTTACATAGTCAAGGCAGCATACATGGGTCACAAATACAATAACTTGAGTCATACTAGCATGATGAAGAGCCTCTTCTCAAGGAAGAAGGCCCAAGTTGAAAACATAGGCCCCACCCACCAGAGTATTGGTGTCACCTCTAACTCATACATGCTCACATGAGAAGCAAGAAAGCTTCCCTACATCAAACTTTGAGGGAATATGAGAGGCTCACATATCAATCCAGGAAGTGATATTGATGTATGTGTGTGATCACATGTATGAAAATGGAGAAAAGTATCACAATGAAGTCAGAAGTCACTATTTATGTCAAGCTAGGGTAAAGGACACTGACCGTACTTATGCCTACATGTCTAGTCTTCCCTGACAAAGCCTTCAGAAACTCTTGACAGCATTTGGATTTTTGGAAGGTCTTACTAGCAGGCACATCAGCTTGAAAGCATCTGAAACAACACAACTTGGTGCTATGGGACCAAAAACATAAGATAGACTACCTTCCTTGACCTCGGGGCTGCCTGAATTGAGCCAGTGCCAGTCCCTCTGGGTATTTGTTCTTGTCTTTATCTTCTGAACTCCTCTCCGCTGCAAATCGAGACTTTCTTCGCTTTCGTTCGTGGTGCTCAATTTCGTCATCGTCATCACCACCAGCATTGGCCTCTGCTTCAGGATCAGAACCCTCGGGCTGTTTCCCGCATTTCAAACGTCCACACATGAGTGCTTATCACAAGCCCGTCATTCTTCTCCTATCTATCCTTCTCTCTTGTATACAGCTGCAGGTTCCTGCAATCATAAAACTTCACCACCCATGTACGTCCCACAAGGTCTTGCCCCACTCCCCAATGTATGCTTTCTTCCTCTCAAATTTCTCACAGACCATAGTTATTACCACTTCATTTGACTAGTTCCAAATAACCTCCACAGAAGAACCCACAATCTAAACAACACACATAGCACTATACTGGATTCAGGTGCTCCTGATATTTTCATATGCAGAGAATGGAGATAAAGAGTGTAGTGTGTTACACATCCACAAATGGCCATAAAACTGCTTGAAACCATGTACATGTAGTCTTGTTGACTTTGTATCCTCAAGCATCTGTCTGTTGACTTACTGTGAGGGTCCAGAGAGGAAGAAGGTTAAAATCAAAGACAACTAAGGCTTCTGTCACTTTGCAGTCATGTTCCTCATACTCAGAACCTTCACCACTCATTTCCACCTTCGGAACCTAGCCCAGAACTTTATCACAGAGAAGCCCCCATCCTGTAGTAATTCAACAAAAAGACTGGGTTGCACCCATCACTGTAAAACATGCCCAGAGCTCTCTTGTAAAGCTGATGACTTGTAAAGCTGATGTTCATCGTACTAAGCAATGGCCCCCCACTTTCCCCTATTTCTCAATACAAAAAAAGAGAACTAAGGCTTCAACTCCTTTTGCACCTTCTTCCAGACTTAGCCCAGAACCCTTTTGTCAGTAGTGTTTCAGAGATGGCCCCCTCCTTCCCATAGTATCCAAACAAAAGAACCCCATAAACTGGATTGTGCTGGTCCCCATACAAAAACAAGCCCAGAGCCCTCTTGTAAATTTGTTTAAAAACAGAACAAAAACCCCACACCTCTTCTGCAATAGGCAATTGTCCCAATTCCCCAAACCCCATACTTACAGCTTCCACTGCAGTGTAATAAGAAGCCCTAAGGATGAACTGCATATTCCTTTCAGCAGAATAAGCTTTGCAAGACCAACAAGTATCCAGAACCCCAGCTACAATAAGCAGAAACATATGCGATGATGATGGTCTTCTATCCATGGTCAAACATTCTTCTACCCAGAAAAACAAGACTCAAGTCATGGATAAAAACTGCTGGCTGGCATGAGGAGACACAGATCCCTGGAAAAAATGGGATTTCTACAAACAAGGTCTGTTGTGACTGAATGAATTCACTCAACTATTTTCACTTCATATATATGCCAGAGATAGCCAACTTCTGGTTGTGCATATGAAACTCTGCTCACTCTCTCCGTCTCTCACAGATGGGGTTTGCAATGATGCAGGCAACTTCTAGGGTTACGTCATGCATGACAGGAACAGAAGAGGCAACTCAAAAGAAGAGCTTGAATTGACTTGTGGTAAGTGGTATGTGAAGAAGGTATGTGTCCCATTGACTGCCACCAGCATCAAAGAAGAAATCCCCAACAGAAAATGTTACCACAAAACAAGACTAGCGTATCAGTTTTCACCTCGTCAAGGATGATCCTCTTTTAACGTAACCCTAACCAAGGCTTTCTGAAGACTGGCATACGTTGTAGTACTCCCACAACTGTTGTCGTTCTCTCTACACCTCAAAAGAAAAAAGCCTTTGATTCGAAGAAGCAAAAGATGGGTTAAAGCTGGATCGCCCCATCTACAGTAGTGTTCCGGAACCATGTTGCAAATAGCCACAGACGGAAAAAACAGACCAACTTGCACTACAATTTCTCATGTGGGTGGTTTAAATAGACATCTACAGGGAAATCCCTCAAGGGGGGAAAAAAAGAATGAATCCCGAGAGAAAGAGACATAGACAGAGAGAGAAAGAGAATGGGGTAAAGAGGAAAAATCGTGGGAAGATCAAGAGAGAAGAAAGCGAGGATCACCATGGCAGCGTCGTCAAGCTCGCCATCCTCCAGGTCTGCCTTATGGTGCTTTCTGTGCCTAGACAGTCCTACCCCTTTGCCCTCCCCTTCTAAGAGCGCTACAGAGCTTTTAGAAACTGGAGCAACATTTGCATCTCTCTTGCCATCATCCTGCTTGTTGTTGTGGTGTCCTCCTCTCTCTAATCCTGCACCGCTTTTCTCTGCCTCCTTCCGCTGATTCTGCAACTTCAATGCTCCCATCTTCTTATTCTCCTTCTCCTCGTTCTCCTTCTCCTTCTTCTCCAGGGTTTTATTATTCCCCTCCATGGCTGCTGGTGTCGGTGCTGCCATAGCTTGCTCAGTCTCACTTCGCTTGTGATTACTACTCCCATTCCTCTCCACTGCCGTTACTTCTTCTTCCAATCGCTCATCATCAGAATCGAAGCCGTAATCAGAGCCTTCAAAATCGACCAACTCCTCATCCTTTACTTCATACTCGTCTTCCCACTCGGCCATTTTCCAAAACCGAGGCCAATATCCGCCACCACCTTCCAGCCAAGCAAGGGCTACTTCAATCAATAGCTGACAAAAAAAAGACCACAGCTAAAACGAACCGCACATTCAGCAAGCTCGCATATAACCGCCGACCCACGACTCCACATCAAACTCCAAGCAATCCAACAAGAAGCAAACGTCAATCGAGCGAGCAATCGAGCGAGAGGATCCGGATCCCGCTATGTACACTGACAGAGACTCCTTCCTTCCTTCCTCCCGCGCGCATTAGGGTTACACTGTTCTTTTACCTTCGTGCAATTTGGTAACGTCTTCGTCATGAAGGACACACGTGCCTATTAAGGCACTCACTGAATGGAGCAACATACCTCTAAGGTCCAGTTAAGGTACCTCTAAGGTCCCTTCTAAGGGCCCATCTTGGATTGACCCCCTTTTCCCCCTCCCCTAAGCTCCCTACCCACCTACCTCCCTACTTACCTAGGCCTTACAACAAAGTCAACACATGGACACTTGGCCGCAAAGACGAGTGTGGTGCGATTAGTTGATTTTTTAAATAAACAACAATTCTTTTGTTCTTTAAAGTTTTCGGAATCGAGAAACCATTGGTTCCGATTTTTTGGGGGGAAATAAAGAAAAATAAAAATATAGAATTATATAACCATGAGTTCCAGTTATTTCACAAACATTCGACCATTCCAAAGACAATTTCAAAAATAATTATGTCATTTCTTTCTTAATAACTACTTCCTTTTCCTATTAACTTTCTTAATAACTATCTCCTAACTTTTTTTAATAATTATCTTCATTTTATAACCACCTCACTCTTTTTTCTCAAAAAATGTATATTAATTTAAATTAAATTTGGCATTGACATAAATAATGATGAATTATTGAAACCGTATGAAAACATTAAAAAAAATGAAAAAATAGTTGATTGTCATTGGTAGTGCGGAACAAGGCAAAGCTCAAATAAATTTTAATAATCACATAACATTGGTAAAAGACATGTGATGACATTTTTAATGTAATTAGAAGGTAACTTACCCACCACATTTTTTCAAGTATTATTTGTATGGCATTTTCAACCAAGAAAATGGAATATTTTGTTTTTCGAAATGTTTAATATTTATTTATTATTTATAACATTTATCAAATATTGTGGGGATTTTTTTTTCTATAAATTGGTATAGGATTTTACATGTGTAAAAGCCATTAACAACAAGCTTACTAGTTTCACTTCACTTGGGCCTTTTATTCTAGTAAAGCCCACAACCTCAAAGCTTTACCCTTCACATAATATTTCCAATTGTTAAGGAGAGCAATGAAAAGGGAGTTTACTAAATGTTTTTTCTTTTCTTTTCAATTGTGTGTTCTCATAATGGCACTTCATGCAATGGACCTTAATGCAAGGGATGTTATGGAACAAATTGGGACTAATTTCCCAATCATGGCATCTTTAGCTATGAATGATTTCACCTTATAGAATGGACTTGTGTAACAATAAATTAATGTTTAAAAACTCTAACACTTATTGGCCTAATCTTAACAAACAAAAGCAACCTACCCTATCATTGACAATTCATTTGTGTAACAATGTCATCTACATGTCCATACTTGTCACCGATGGTGTACATACTTGACATTTTATCATCATTTGAATTTCATCCTCTTTGTTCACATTTAAATTTCATAACAACTTAACTTGGGTGGTAAGTTGGTTTTTTTTCCATTTTTCTCATATTTTTTCACTCTTCGTTTCCTTCCATCTCTTTTATTTTGGCCTCCTCGCCTTTTGCTTAACCTCATTTTTTTCATTCTTTCTCTTGTATGTGTTTGACATATGTCTTCCTCACTTGTCCCTTTCATTTTTCTCACTTTTTTTTTTTTTCCCTTTCCTTTTGTCAACCTTCATTTCTCTTGTTTGAGTTATGTGTTTGTCATGTGCACTTTAAATGTTGTAAGAAATTTTTTTTCATTTTTTTTTTTGGTTAATGTTGTGATTTCACTTTGTAACATTTGCAACTTGGTGGAGTGTGTCATAAACTTTTCAATCAACTTTCATTTTGTTGTGCTATTCCACTTGTTTTCATGTTTTGTTGTTCTTCTTTAATGAAAAACTTAAAGAATATGATAAAATAAGCAAGAACTCAAGGTGAGATCGACTTGCACAAACAAAATAAATTTGATTTTATGTTGAACTCTAAAAAATTTGATTTCAAGTGTTGAAATGACTTTATAACCCAACATTATTTGATTTAAGCAATCACCAAAATTAACCTTCTTATGTACAATATTAACACTCTACCTTATTACATTTTTCATTAAACTACCCCCGATATTTACTTGGTTGTGAAATTGTTGAAAACATGATACAAATATGGTGTCGTATGGACCAAATCTAACTAAATTTTATCAACATGAATGATATGTTTGTGTTTTTCGCACTTTTTTTTTTTTCATTTAGTTGTTAATTTTTTGGGGTTGTTTATGGTGCTTTCTATTGAAATACCTTTTGTGACAAATGACATTTTATTCTCTTCATCAATAGAATTCCTATGGGCATCACAAGAATCGAAGTTGAAATGGTCCATGTGATGATGTCTATGTGCAATTGGAAAATGAGAGAAAAGGCAACACACACACACATAAGACCTTTGAATACAAACAACACCTCCAAGTTTTCAAAACCATTTTTTCCATTCCACGGTCTTCTTATCAAACATCAACATATAATATCATGTACTATGAATATCGTTTTCACATGCATATATTTATGTTTTTACCTTTTTGATAAATCATCATTTAAACATTAGTCCTTGTTTTCTTATTATTATCTAATGTTTTGTTGAATACCACATCACAATATTATTTCTTGTTTTAAAAATTAGAATAATCACTTTATGATTAGTTAGTAATATATTACCTTATTACCTTAACATATTTCAAAGAATGATCAACTGCTATTTAACATATACGGTTTTTTATGCTTTCCAATGGTATATTAATATGCAACTCACGAATACGTATATTATAAAATTCCTCTACTTTTGGTTGCATATTATTAAATTTGCTTCACCATTTGACACTATTCATGTCCATAAACTAGTGTTTTAATTGAAAGCAATGCAATCATGTCATGAACACATAACTTTTTCTTTTTCTTTTTTTAATTTTGTTTTCACAATTTGCTAAGTTCTACAAAATTTCTTTTAAAATAATGTTCACCAAAAGTTTGAACATGATGTCTACGTGCCTTTCTTCTTTCCTTAGGCACTGTAAGATTACCCAAAATAATATTATCCCAACAACCAATGATATCTTGAACATGAATTTTAATTTCAATTTTTTTTTTTTTCCATGTGATGCTATAGCCATGTATTGTGGGGTAAAAAAGAAAAAAACACACGAGGCCCCATTTGGAAAAGCAAAATGCCCATTCCTTGGTGGAAGAGCATACATTTTGCTTTTTAAAGCACCCTCCTCTTGGTGAAGATAAAATTATGATTTATAATACGGCCTCCAAATACACCCCCAAAAAAATAATTCTAACATGTTTTTAGGGTTTAGGGCCCAAACAAGTAAAAAAAACTACCCCCAAATTATAAACTCAATCTAAATATGGTGAGATTCTCCCCCCAAAATTATTTTCTCAAAAAAGTTGACAAATATTTTCTTTGAAAAGAGGAATTTGCAACAAAATGTTTTCATTTTACTTTTTTTTTCATGGCCAAAGATCAATGCTTTTTAGAAATGAATTTTGACAGTGTTGAGCCAAATTTTTTTGAGAAGTTTGGAATTTTAAAAAAAATTTGAGGTGCAAATTTGACTAAAAATTGCTATTTTTTGGGGGGAAATTTCACCAAATTTTCGATATCACAAAATTGATTGAAAAAAAAACCTTGGTCAGGATGCGAAAATTCACCACAAATTTGAGGATGAGATGAGGATCACTTTACGGAGAACTTTAATGTGTGCAGTTCAAAAGCTGTCTTTCTGGATGAAAATGAAATTCTGGATGGATGATTTAATAGGAAGGAAATTGAGAAGTGCTTGGTACAAAACCATTGAAAGAGGATCGATCCCTTCATGGATGATATTCATTGTATTCAGATGAATTACTGGCTTGTTTGGATGGATGCCCATTCTCGCTAAACCCTAATTCTTCGAGAGCTTGTGCGGGCGCCTCGTTGCACAGACAGAGACACAGAGCGAGCGAGCGCTCGCGAGAGAGAGCGAGCGGGCTTGTGTGTTTCTCTGTGTGGATGCGCGCTAATTTGCTGGCACTACTCCCTGACTTCGACGTGTTTTACGCGCATAGCAAGCTGTTTCCATGGGAAAGGGACCAGTTTTCTACTCCGAGATCGGCAAGAAGGCCAGAGGTTCGCGTTTTCGGATCATTTCCATCGCAACCTCTATTGACTCCTTGTGGCTTCTTGAGTCTGTTCTTTTCTTTATTTATTTTTGTGTGGTTTTTCGATGTGCATGTCGTTTCTTTTCTTTGTGAGGGTGGCGTCTCGGGGGCGGGGGGGGATGTGTGTTCTTCCTTCCTCTGTTTGTGTGTATCGATGTGTCTCGAAGGAAAAAGAGGAGAGAAGCTTTCGTTCTTTCCGAAGTTTTGTTCTGGTCGTGAGAAAGCGGAAAATTGTATCCATCTCGGCTGTCTAGTATCTTAGAGTTTGGTTCTTGGAAGCAGTGACTTGTTGGTGAAGATGGAGACTGTTGAAGATGCTAAACGTTCTTTTCTTCTTTTTTTCTCTCCCTCCTACAAGATGGTCTTCTGATGCCATGGTTTCACACAAGTGCTAATTAGAAGGGGCCTGATTTGGATGCAGTGTATTAAGGGTTCTATGTGGGGATTGAAGCTTGATAGAGATATATACTTGTGACGAGATAATGTCATCGCAAGGTTCAGTCTTGGAGTTTGGATGGTGATGTGTTGATAAATGGTGACCATGAAATCTTTTTAGGGCTAAGGCACCAGATAAGTGCAGGGAGCTGTGGACAATTTGCAAAGGATTGATTCAGGCAACACTCCAGGCTTACACACACTGGGGTGTAGAATTACTAGTTTGTGGTAAACAGTTTTTTGTACTGAATGAAGAACTAAATTGCAGTGATGACAGTATGTCTCTTTAATGCTAGTCGATGTGATGACCAAGTTGTCAGATGTAAATCTTTCTATTGCTTTGTGAAATCCAATAGAAATACAGGATGTAATTTGTTGTTAGTTGCCTAATTTAGACTGACTTATCGAAACCCACTTTAGGGAGCTGACTAAGTCAGTAGGAGTATAGTTTTTCTATGTCCCTTGAGTGCTAACCAGCAGCATGACTAAGTCTTCTTGGTGCATTCGGAAATTGATCGGAGACTCAGGGTGTAGGCTTTTGTATATTTTGTTTCCCAAAGTTTTTGGAGCAGATTGTTTTATACTATCACACACTTGTCAAGAGCTGATGAAATTAGTGGGGAGTAATGGGAGTTAGTCCCTGTCACTCAGAAGGTTCTGACTGCTCTCATCCTTTTCATGTCTGTTTTGGTTCTGCTGGAACTGACACAACCTTTACATTCAAAACTTTATTGTAGAATTTTCTCTGCAATCTCATAGATATATGCCAACATATGTGTAGGTAAATGTGCTTTTTACTCATTTCATATGTTGTGTTGAATATCAAAACACACAAAACTGGTTGCTAACTTTATGGTATGCTGATATTTGATGGTGCAGCAGTTCTCTTTGTTGCCTTTCAACTTATCTAAGATTGAAATATTCTATGTTATATCAGCACATAATGCTGGTCATGACTGTTGTCCTGTTTGTGCAGATCTTCTGACAAAGGACTACACCTATGACCACAAATTGGTTATTTCCACAACTACCCAATCTGGATTGGTAAGGGCACAGCCATCCAAAACCCACAGCTTAGTTGGGAGCAAATGGCACAGCTTAGCTGGGAAAGGCAACAGGATGCGGACATTTGCTTTGGACTTTTTCTTAACAGTTCTTGAGAGCTGACATTAGTATGCATGTGTTGTGGTGTTCTGTAGGCTTTTACTTCCAATGCAGTGAAGCAGGGGGATGCCTTCTTGGCAGATATATCCACATCATTCAGAAACAAGAACATCACTGCTGATGTGAAAGTAGACATAAAGTCAAATGTAAGTATCAATTGCTGTATAGGTTTGACCATGAGTTTTAGAAACCTTTACTCACTCTTTACTTAAAGATCACCAGTGGTGGGATTAACAGTTGGTGCAGATGAGGTGTTCTATTGAGCTACAAGCTACATTTCTCCTATGGATTGGATCTTTAGGAGATATTTTGAATAGCTGGATGGCTTGTGAATTTCTGTGGCATGGAGGTTGTATTGACTCAGTTGGCTGAAGATATTGAGTAACCGCTATTTTCCTTTCGGCAGATAATTACAACCATCACAGTTGATGAGTTTGCACCAGGAGCAAAGAGTATATTTTCCTTCACAATTCCAGACCACAATTCTGGCAAGGTAAATGTTTCTCACAATGCATGATCTGTAGCTTGATTACAGGTGTATTGTCCTTCATATTGGTACTTGTGTGCTCTAACGTTCACTTTCATTTGAAGCCATTCTGCTGATTGACTTGTAACCTGTTACTTTTTTAATTATATTTCATATTGCACCAGCCAATGAACCAGGTCTGAAAAGAACAGAAGCATGGAAGAAGGCTCCTGCAAATCATGCTGGATTTTTGTACCTGGTTATTGTTCTTTCAGTTGTAATGTTTGGTACATGCAATGAGTGCATTAGCTGCGAAAGTTTTGTGACAAAGTCCTTAGAGCAAATAAAAGGACTTGATTGTGGTCTCGGTTGGCCATGTTTTGTCCATACCACTGCTGTACAGAATTGTTTTGTGCCTGTTCATTACTGCGCTGACTATTTTCATTTCAATACATGGTCTCAGACTGCTTTATTGGATGCAGGTTGAACTGCAATATCACCAAGACTATGCAGCAATCACAGGCAGCATTGGCCTGAAGCCATCACCAATTGTAGAGGCTACTGGTGTTGTTGGCAGTGATGGCTTTGCTGTTGGTGGGGAGCTGGCTTTTGACACTGGATCTGGAAACCTTACCAAGTACAATGCAGCTCTTAACTACATACAGCCAGGTTTCAATGGGTCGTTGATTTTGTAAGTCTCACCTACCCAGTTTGTGGTTTGACTTCAATATATTGTATCTGGTTCTCTGATATTGTACTTAGGAAGATCACACCTGTTACCTTGAGGTTTAGTTCTAGGAAACTGATGGGTGTCAGTGCTGATGATCTTTGTAGGGCGGACAAGGGGGACACACTGAAGGCCTCCTACTTACACACTGTGAGTCCCACGTCAAGAACAACAGTTGCAGCTGAGATTGCTCACAAGATCTCAAAGAATGAGAATACCTTCACTGTGGGTGGTTTGTATGAGTTGGATATTTTAACCACGGTGAAGGCACGATTGAACAATCATGGCAAGGTGGCAGCACTTCTGCAGCATGAGTGGAGGCCAAAGTCACTCGTCACTATTTCTGGTGAGGTGGACACAAAGGCACTAGACAAGTCTGCAAAGCTTGGGTTGGCAATTGCTCTGAAGCCTTAAGAGGATGCCCAGCAAAACAGGCTCTGCTTTTGCTTTGGTGTTCTGTGCTTGGCTGGTGGAAGAACATGAATAACAATCTTTCCTGTGTTGTGATTTTTTGACCTGGAAGTTATAATAGACATGTCCTGCAAAGTATTCTCATGTTTGCAAAAGGATAGCAAGGTTACACCAGAAGACAATAAGTGTTGTAAAACGCTGACTAATTTTCTGATAAGATGTTGGAACTAGTTTGTACAAAACCAGTTCTTTGTTACTTTGGATAGGCATGGAGGTTTTGCACACGGTGGCTGGTCATGTAAGAGGGGTTGGAAATACCGTATGCTATTTTCTGGCCCAGGTTTTGTAACTCAAATAGATAATCCTTTCTGAGTTCTTTCATGTGGCAGGAGGAAGAGGCATGGTTCCACCGTTGTAACCAATGGGATACTAGTTATTTGTGGTGGCTAGATACTTTTTTCCTGGTTTAGTTTCTCTCAAAGTCTAGGACTAGATCTCTGCAGTCTTGGAAGATTTTATTGCCTCAGGCATCCTGCGCATTACCAGCTCCAACACTTGTTTGTCCAATAATTCAACATAGCTTAGCAGCTTCAACACTTTTTTGTCAAATTATTTATTTATTTATTTATTTTTGACAATAAGTTCCTTCACAAGGTTTTGCTATTTGACTAATTTTTATTTTTAGTTTTTGAAATTTTCAACATTTCGAAAAAAATACAATTACTGTTGAAGCTGCCAAGGTAGTAGTGTGCTTAGTGCTTAATTAATGCTTACATTTTTAATTTTTAGAATTACACAAAAATTGCTTCCCTCGACCAATGGCCATCCTCGGCTCTGGATAAACTCTTCTACAGTTTGCTTAGTACTACTGTTTCTGCAAAGCAAGCATCGCGTGGGAAGTCAAGTCGTCGGCCGCGTCCCGTGATCCGTGTCTTGCCGCTAATCTCGCAGGAATTTGCGTGCGCCGTTCGCTCGCGCTACTTCCAAGCCTGCACCGAACCAGCAGACCCCGTAGTACGATGGCGGGCTCGCTCGCTCGCGCAACTTCCAAGCCTGCACCGAGGCAGCAGACCGCGTCGTAGTTGTAATGGTACGAGTGAAACGATCACGGACGTTGTTGTGGAGTTTGACCGACCACTGTTGAGTTTCCTCCTCCTTAAACTTGTGTTGTGTTGTGCGGTGTTGTACAGAAAGGTTTGTGTGTAGTACGGCTCTCTTTCTCTTCTTCTTTCATCACATTTTGTTTTGTTTTTTCACTTCCTGACGTTTTGTGATTGCGACTTCTGTTTGAACGTTTGGATCTTTCTTTCTTTGTGTCGTTCTTCCAAGAGACGATGTCTCATCACAAGCATCACGAGAAGCATCATGGCTCGGACTCCGACTCAGACTCAGACGACGATCGCAAGGAGCACCATCGTGAGAAGCATCATGAGAAGCACCACGAGAAGCATCATGGTGGTGAGCACCGTTACGAGGAGGAGGAGGAACGTCGACCACATGAAGGCTACAGACATCATGAAGGCAGCGGCGGCTATAATGGACCGCCCGGTCCTTATGGTTATGGTGGACATGGTAATGAAGGTCAGTATGGACATCAGGGATATGGAGCAGGACCTTACGGAGGAGGTCCTCTTCCTCCCCCTATGACAGTGCACAGTACTCAAGTGTCTGAGGCGCAGGTGAAGCTGGACGGCATTCAGGCGGCACACTCTCATGAGACGACGTACAAGAGAACGGAGTACGCAGGAGCCGCTGCAGCGATTCTTGGTGCAGGAGTTGCAATGGTTAGCTCTCTCAGAATGCATCCATATACACCCCCCCCACCCGCCGGCGCTGCCGGCGGTGTCGACAATTGCATTTGCAAATCTTCATACTTGTGCAAAGAATATCATGCTGATGTCGTCGGGTTCAGATCTGCTGCGAAGTAGATCTACAATGGAGCGCATTGATTGATTTTCTTTCTCTGTGTTATCTTGCTGTGATGTCTCTGGCAGTACGAGGGTCATCAGGCCAAAATTGATCCACAGCATGCGGGTATGCACAAGATCGGCGCAGAGATTGCTGCGGGTGTAGGCGTTGCTGGTGCTGGTGTTGGCGTTTACGGACATCACAAGAAAGAGCAGGCGGAGGAACAGTTGAACGAGCTTGAAGGCGGCCACAAGAAGAAACCCTGGTTCTAAGCGAAAGCAAAACCGGGAGGCAGAGGTTCTCCAAGCACCAAACAAATGGTTGCAAAGGAGGAGATGTGCAATTTTGTTGCAGGTCGGTTTTGAAATCTCTTTCAGGCCTTTCCTGCTGTTTGCTTGCTTGGTTTTGCGAGACTATTTGTCCTTCTTGTTTCTCTTTGCCAGGTGAAAATAATGTAATGCAATTCTCCTTGCAGTCAAGGTGCACTGCACACAGACTGAATGCCTTCTTCTTCTCTTTGGGGTTAGTTGTTTCCCCTTCTGGTGGGGTAAGAGCTGGCTCTGCTAATGATAATAAAGACATTATGTACTATTGTCTCATTGTAGACCTGCCAATGGTTAGCTTGTGTAGGGTAAAGAGTAAGGACCGAGGACAGGCCTGTTTTATTGTTTTTTTTTGCTGTTCTCACTATGTTCCCATCCAATTCCCAAGGGGTTCCCTGAGTGTTCCTCAAATTGTCCCCAATAACACCACACTTCATCCCATATGCTTGAGTTGAACATGAACCTTCATTTATCTATATAAACTGTAAACCAGGTACATTATGTTTCTGTAGTGGAGTTTGTGCCAAATGTTTCGGAAAAAATTGTGATCCATCAGTTGAGTGAGCATGAATATCTGCACTCCCCTTTCAGTGTGGACCTAGGTTGAAAATGGTGGAACATATGTAGGAAGAGAAATTGTGCTCAGCCAATGATGGAATGAAGCATGCACCCAAGTGCTTGGGTTCCGACTTTGAACTTGGTATAAGGCTTGGTGTTGCCTCGACTCATCCAAGCCACTAGGGGCCCAGGGGCCACCAATGGTGGGAATGGGAGGAGGCAGAAAAAATCATATTGTGAACAAAAATGTCTACAGCAGATCTAATCTAAAACACCACAAAGAGCTTCAAATGCATGCTAACTTTAAGTCCTAAATCCTAGACTAATTTGATTTGCAACTATGGCATTTTTCCTACTTTCAGCCAGATCCAAAAAGCAATAAGTATGGTTTCCATTCACTCCCCTCAATCAATCCTGCTTTTTGGCACTCTTGACAAAGACACATGCATTGAATTTAAGGTCACCATCAACAACCTTAGAGACTCTTTCAATGCATGCAATTCTGAACCCTAATTGTCCATAAACCTGATCTGGATCCTTATTTCAAGTGCAAGTTTCCAGTATACAAAAAAAGGGAATACAGGCAATTGATTATATCAAGCAAATCACAACCAAACTATTGAGCGGAAGTGGTACGAAGGATGATCATATACAATGGAGAGAGAACTCACCTATTCCAGAGCATCATAAGCTGTAACAATCAAACCATGGACATTGCAACAACAATTTGAAATGAAAATGACTAATTGTGTGTGAACCTTCAGCATTCTCCATGGTGGAGTGTGCTCAAATTGCAGTGGTGGTTGTAGGCGGAAGAGAAGAGAAAACAGAAAATCAAGTAACACAGCTGAAATAACAAAACAATCCGTTAGCAAATGCAAGCTAATGTTCATGTTACTTGGTGCATAAATATATACAAACACTTTAATAAAGATTAATTAAATCAACACCAACTAATTAGGATGTAAACTAAGCATTTGACAAAATTTGGATCAATCACTAGTATTTGACTGCAAGTCGCTGAAACTCTATGGAAAGTCACTGAAAACTCTACTAAACATTCACAAGTCGTACTACACAATTGTTACAAATCAACCTTAAAACTAAGATAATCTTCAATTCTTCCACAGATCAATTGCTCACTTCATTTTGCCACCACTCCCTCTAAGTGATCAATTTTCTATAGATTACAAGCCTAAAATTTTGACGCCAAGAATGCTTTGATCTCAAAATACCCTTAGTTAGTGTGTCTTCAACCATTTCTACAATTGAGATGTACTCAAATTTAATTGCTCTTGCATTTATCATTTTTTGCACATAATGGTGTTGGATGTTTATGTGCTTGGTCCTAGAGTGATGAACTAGATTATTGATGAGTAATGGGCACCCTTTGTTGTCTCAGAATATGGTCATGTTTTCTTCTTGAATGAATCCAACCTCATTGGAAAAACTACATAGCCACATGGCTTCTTTGGTTGCTTGTGAGGCAACCATATAGTTTGCCTCAATTGTAGAGAAAGTGACTATCAATTGCTTACATGAGGACCAACTTATTGTTCCATTGTTCAAAAGGAAAGCACAACTTGTTGCTCACTTCCTTAAGCCTAGATACCCAACCCAATCTAAATGGCTAATATGCCAAAATAATCACATCACTTGTTGCTTCATCTTGTAACCAATAGTCCTCTGTTCCTTGTAGATAACATAATATTATTTTAGCGGCCTACCAATGTTATCTTTGTGGCTTATGCATGAATTGAGTCCTTGTGCCCACAACCATGGCTAAGTTTGGTCTTGTAGCAATCATCACATACATGAAACTAATAACAACTACCTAAAAGCAAACTTTTTACATTGCTTCATGCTCTTCATGTGTCATAGTTTCATGTATTATAAAAAGTTTGATGTTTACATAGGGGCGTGTTGACCAGTTTGTAGTCTTATATACCAAATCTTAGCAAGAATTCAAAAATGTATTTCAATTGGCCCAATCATATCCTCTTTGATGATTGGTTCCTTTTCACTTCAATGTGAAAGCATTAGTCTACTCCCCCAAGATTTTCATTTCAAATTCATTAGACAAAAGATCTTTTACTTCATTTACCATTCACATCTTTGTGCTAATGACAAATAGGTCATCAACATACAAGGCCAGAAAACACACATACATGTTCTTCAAAACATAAATGCTATGATTTGATTCACACTTGAAAAAACCAACTTCTTGAAGAATCCATTTATCTTTTCATTCCAAACTTTTTGTGCTTGTTTAAGCCCATACATGGTTTTCCTCAATTTGTAGATAAGATTTTTTGTCCAATTGCTTCAAAGCCATCTAATTGGGTGATGTAGATGTCCTTGTTTAATTCTCCATTTGATAAGGCGCATTTGATGTTCATTTGATATATCTTGAAGTCAAGTGTTACTCCAAAGGATAATGATGTTCTAATAGAAACAAATTTTGCTACAAGTGCAAATGTGTCACCAAAATCAACACCATAAGTTTGAGAAAATCCACTTACTACCACCTTGACTATACTTATCCACTTATTCATTTGCCTTTTGCTTGATACAAAAAACCCATTTTGAAGTTATTGGTTTCCTTCCTTCAAGAAAAGGTATGAAGCTCCCATGTATTTTTCACTATGAATGATTGAAACTCTTCATTCGCAACTTTCTTCCAATTTTCACCATCCACCCCTTTAAAAGTTTAGTTGAAGGATTGGTTCGTTTGTAGATGCCATGCAAGCAAAATGATCATCAAACATTCTTAGTGCTCCTTTGAATCATTTTGACTTTGGTTTCAACTTAGCTTGTGTTTGCATTTTTTTTTAATCATGTTTGCTTATGTGGTCAATTCTAAATCACTTCCAACTATGGTGAGGTGCAACTACATTCCCTTTTGCCCATTCCATAACTATATCAAGTGGTGGAATGTTGAGATTTGATGAACCTTTATGAATTGCTTTTGTTACATGGTATGTTGTTAATGTAGTTGAATTGTATGAAATTTCATTAGCTTCTTTGCTAGGTTCTCAATTTTCTTTCTAAAAGTGTCCACCTCCCATTTGGTGATGACAAATAATTTTGTATGAAAACTTGAACATTTGGTTTAGTTTCATTATGTAACCTCCTTTGTTCCATTTTCACTAAAGATCACATTCCAACTTGTGATTAACTTTCTAGTTTTTGGAACAATTAGTTTGTGCCTTTTGGACTCCAAATTGCAACCTACAAACATGCACCTTGTAAAATTTGGCCCCAATTTTAACCTTGTTTCAATTGGTCTATGAATGTATGCATTGCACCAAAAACACACAAATGTATGATTGAAGGTTTTCTCTTGCCACGTACCTCTTTTGGGGCCTTTTGATTGAAATACTTTTGAGAACTTCAAGCTTTGATGTCTATTACTATGTTGATGATTTCTACCCAAAATTTTGAACTTAACTTTGAGTTGTTGGTGCATTATGCAACAAGTAGCCTTAATGATGGTGAGATTAATTCTTTGAACAAAACCATTTTGTTGTGATGTGTATGGAATAAAGGTTTGATGCACAATCCCTTGAATTTTGAGAAAATCTCCAAACTCCCACAAACAATGTTCCCCATTGTTGTGAATTTAAAACATTTTTACCTTCTTCCCAATTTATGTTTTGACAAGGCTTTTGAATTTTTGAAACTTTGAAAAACATTCCTTACTTCATAAAAAGCTCACAAAAGTGTTAAAAAATTTATCTATGAAGGTAACAAAATACCTTGCACCATTGAGAAACAACATTCAAATATGTCATCAAATATCTAAGTGGACCCTAATACCTCTTGTGCACTTTGTGTTTGTTGCAAATGATTCTTTGTGTTATTTTCCAAGTGTGCAACCTTCACAAAATGCCATATCAAAACTTGGTCCCATTTGGAATTCCTTTTACAAGCTTTTGTTTGAACAACTTCATATTTCCATTTACTAAAATGACCTAATCTTTGGTGCCAAAGGCTAAAATCATCAAAGCTTGAAATTGCATACCACTTGTTCATTTTTTGTGCTAGATCAAGTTTCATAGTTTAATGTGTGCAACTAGTTAGTTTGTGCCCTTTTTCCATTATATTTTTGCCAATATTTTTTTTAATGTAACAAGGCCATTCAAACTTGATTGTATGCCCCATGGAGGTAGCTTCATTCATAAAATAAATTAAAAAGTTGAAAAAAGATTTTGAGTTCAACACGTAAATTACATTGAAGGAGACTCTTCTCAAAAAGATTTTATTTGCCAAGAGTTTGTCAATGTGATGTTTGGCCAAGGTCTCCGAAATGCCTTTTGTAGTGGTCTCCTTTTGTACAGTCATGAGTTGATAATTTAAAAAACTCTAAACAAGCAAGTTCAAAGCTTTGTTCACCTTCCATGAGTAGTTCAGCAAAGTTGCATCATCTTTTTCATCTAGCTTCTCTTGAATTTTATCAATAAATCCCCATAGCTCCTTTGCCTTTGAAATGTTTCAATCTTGAACCTTCAAAACATGTAGTGTTGCTTCATTTCAATTTTTTATCAATAACTCCATATTGTGAGCCTATAACCTACAAGCTTTAAATGTTCTCCATGGATCAGTGTGCATAAATTTCAATGATGGTTACAGATGTAAGAGAATAGAAAACAGAAAATCAAAAGACACAACCAAGGTAACAAGAGAAATTACCAACAAATTCAAGTTGATGTTCATGTTACTTGATGCACAAATATATATAAATTTTTTTAACAAAGATTAACTAAATCAACTTCAACTAATTAAGATGTAAACTAAGCAGTGGACAAAAATTTAGATTAGTCGTTGTTGTTTGATTGCAAGTCATTAAAACTCTACAACAAGTGATCAAAAGTTCTACTGGAAGTTCACAAGTCTTTCTACATTCTTTATTAAAAGCTAAGGTGATCTTCAATTAGCTCAAAAGATCTATCACTCACTTCATGTCGCCAAAAATTGTGAATATGGGAAGCGAGCAAAGGGCACACCCACTATAAAGAAGAGGAAGTTCATCTAATGATATGTGCATGGTGGAAATGTCCTTCACCTGTCACCATCATGCATGCTTCCGAAGATTTCTTGTGCAGATTCCAATTCAAAAACTAACATATTAAAATATATATATATTTATTTTCTTTCACAATACTTCAATTATTTTTAAACAATGTAACATTTCTGAAAGCAATAGAATTAGTCTCAAACTGCCATAATCCAAAACAGTAAGTTCGTTCCAGCTTTGACATCACAATTTATATGGGAATTTCTTCACATCTGAATGCCTCATAAGCCAAAAAGTGAGTTTTTTTAACATCTATCCAGACACCAGAGATTTCAAGCCTTTTGGTATTTTGAGGGATATCCTTTTCAAAAGACACAATTCTTTTTCATTTTTATCAAGAACGCATTTATTGATAGATACCCAACGATAATCACATTTATTAATTTAAGTTTTAAATAATTCCCACTTCAGCATTTGTTTTTTTTGTAAAATATATTTTATCAGTTCTCTAAACATGAAAATTGGTGTTAGAATGTTTGAAATGGAGAAATGGATTTAAGGTCAGTAACGAAAAACAAGCAATCTAAATACAAATAGGGATTAATTTACACAAAGGAGGTGGCACAAGGTTGACTCCTCAAGTTAGAAATGCAGAGAAGACAAAATTCAACACAATTCAAAAACCAATTATCCACTGCACATTTGTATCTCACAAAATAAGTCAGTTAACAATGACTATAACCAGAAATTCAAGGTTCTTTCTTAAGATATATGTAACCACAGTTCTCAACAAATCAAAAGAACCAGTTCAAAAATACATAACTGCAGTTCTCAAAACTCTAAGAACCAACAGCAATTTTCAACTGCACTTCCAAAAAAGAGAAGTGGTCAAATGAGCACCTATAAAACTGCCTGTTCCGTGCTGGTTATTTCATGAAAACTGCGTATTCTTTGAGGGTTTGTGAAAAACCTGGAACTGGATTCCTTTGATTTCCAAAGTTTTCCAAAACCAGAACCAAAAGAACCAAGTTACTGAAAAGAAACCAGCCCAAAAATAACTTTCATAAGATTTATGAATAAGACACAATCCACACGTGGTTTGGTGTAATTCTTGATCTCATATATGGTATGAAATCACCCCAATTTAGATAAGATGAACACAATATCCAAAAATATTTTCTTTACATTGCAATTGATTATCTAATTTTGTGAATCTAAACAGAGCTCCAAAACATGGAAACCAGACAATGGCTCACATTCCAGTAACAGATAAACAAAATGGCATACACTTCATGCACAAATTCACATTTGATTGCCATATATCTGTCAAAAGCAAAACAGAAACACAAATGCATGCGTCCTTACAAAAAACTTGGCAGTTTGTCCATAAAGAGTGTTTTATCCACAACACTCATCATAGTTAACACTCAGCTTCAAACTGCATATCAAAACTTTTCCCCTAGTGATATTCCATTCATAAGGGCCACTTACCCATTACATAACATCTGCAGGTGTTGTGTATAATTGAGAACTTTGGACGTTAGTTTAAATTTCACCATCCCACAGCTCCTCCACAGTTTTATAAGGACTGGTTGTGTCATTCACCCACATATCATCCCCACGCAATAAACGCACCTGCAAAAAGTGCAAATAAATCAACCACATTTGTCTTTAGAACTATGACTGGAAACATAAAACCCTTTTTTCTTCCAGAAGTATCCTTCTGCACTCCATGCCCTCACCAAGGAATTCTTGTCATTGCTGAAGAGCAGAGTTCAGAGAACATCCCTTGTGTGCAAAAACAGGAAAAGTGATGTTGTGGGATAGTAATAGGTCATAACCTGTTCAATCTTGTCAAATAACCTCAAATCCTCCTCAGAAATCTCAAAGTCAAAGATATCAAGATTTTCCTTAATACGCTCAGGGTTGGTGCTCTTAGGCAAAACACTGTGACCCATTTGAATATTCCAGCGCAGCGCAATTTGTGCTGGTGTTTTGTTATACTTCTTAGCCAAGGACTGCAGCACTGGATGCTCCAACACCTTGGCATGTTTTGTGAACCAGCTGCCTCCTGATCCAATTGGGGAATAAGCCTGCACCCATCTCCTCCACAATCACATGTAATCATCATCTCGAGGAATAAAAGTTACAATGAGTAAACTTGCCAACTACAATAGTTTTCTTGTGTCCTTTGATGCTGTTTAATATAGAAGAAGACTTACAGTTAGATGAATGCCCTGAGAGTACAGGAAGTCATGCAACTTCTTCTGCTGCCACATTGGGTGGCATTCAACCTGGTTAACAGCAGGTACAACCTTTGCATATGATAATAGTGCCTTTGTCTTCTCCACAGAGAAGTTGCTGATACCTATTGCCTTTGTTTTGTCACCTTTCTCATAGCACTTCTCCATAGCCTGCCATGTTGCCTTGGTGTCAAGAGGTGCAAAGTCCTCAGGTGCTGTTCCTTGAGCACCTTTCTTAAGGGCTACTGGCCAATGCATCTGCATTTTCAATCCACCAATGCACCACAATGTAACAGATTGCTCATTGTTCTTGTATCTGCTTTTTGACAAGTTATTCAAACATTCAAAAACAAGAACTCCCAAGAAAAAATAAGGACACAACACCACACACATGTTGAATTGCAATTGAAACCATGGAAGGTGCAGTGGGTGCAAATATACCAGGTACAGGTCAAGATAATCACACTGCAGATCCTGAACTGAACCAGCCAGAGCTAAAGGCACATCATCAGGATGCTGGTCAGAATTCCTGTAAAATTGAGATACAGTGGACCCCTCATCTCAATACTTTGAGAGCTGTTTTGTTTCGTGTTTAAAAATGTTCACACATCATGCTGACCATCAAAGTGCAGCAACAGACAGATGTTTACTTCACAATCTCCTGCCCAGTAGGGCCAATCCATTTACATAACTTGCCTCTGTATGCAAGTTGGAAACAAGTCTCTTGCAGTGGAACAAAGAATGGTGCTATGTTTAAGAAAGCAGTGAAGGTTGTATAAGTACAGACCAGAGCTTAGAAGTGATCCACAGATCTCCACGTGTAACAATCCCTTCCTTGAAGAGCTCTTGCAATGCATCACCAATCTGCCAATCCACTTCCAAGTTGATTCACATGATCCAGGCTCTTTGCCTAATAAGGACTGCAAAATGTCCAAACCAGGATTCTACATTGAAACTTGCCAACAAGAAACACTGGCTGTTTCCAGTGATAGATTACACACCTCTTTCTCATTGCCATATGCTTTCGCACAATCAATGTGCCGATATCCAACCTGTGCCAACACACAAGATGGTTAGACTAACATAATATAAGTGATGACGATTGTGATGTGATGCAATCCAAATTGATGATGTGAAGCAGTAGTCTGGACATCAAAGGTTGTCTGCAACAAATTGAGGAGAGGAACCCACATCATGGATGTGAGATCGAAGTAGATCTGCTCTAGACATCATAGTAGACAAGATCAAGCTCTCCTTCGAAGAATCATGCAATTAGAAAACAGAATTGAGGAGAGAAGCCTGAAGTTCTTATGCAAGGATTGAGGGAGACAAGGACTCTGAAAACTGAATGCATGGTGTGAAGCTGATGCTGCAAAACTCTGGGAGTGGGAGGTAGACAATGGAAGGTAGACAACATGGAGCTCTCCTTGAAAGAATTGTGCAATTGGAAAACAGAAGTGAGAAGAGTTCGAAGCCCGAAGTTCATTTCTCATGGAAAGCGATGTGAGGGCGGACAAGATTCTCGGATTACCTTGATAGCGTACTTCACAGCCTCACCAACTTCGCCTGGCTTCGCTTGCCATGTCCCGAGTCCTACCGCGGGTATGTATTGCCCGGTGTTGAGCTTGAAACGCGGCATTTCTGCACGTGTCCCCATAACCGCAGAAGAAGAATGATTCCCTAGAGAATCACAACTGTACCCGGCCACAATACCCCGTCCCAATGAGAAGCAGAACAACAACAGTAACAACAACCACGAGCACAGCAAGAAGATCGGGCGACAGATCCTTCTGCTTTCTTCCAACCCTGGTCATAAGCCTCCCCCCGTTCACTGCACTCATCAATCCAGCAGCAGCAACTAGGATCCATACCGTAGTGCGTTCCCCCAAACCTTCCGCATCGGCATTTGTAAGCACTCAGCATTCTTCCACCAGATCCATACTCCCTTGCAACGGAGATTGTTGCACCACATCATAGATCTAGATCTCGCCACAAAGCAATCCACTTCTCCAGCGATTCTCTAGTCTCTAAGATTCTACTTCCATATGCATCATACATACGCAAGATCCTCACGTCAATCTTCCGGTATCGGCTATACAAAGCCTCAGAAGAGTGAGACAGACAGACAGACAGACAGACAGACAGAGACGGAGAGAGAGAGACAGAGAGAGAGGTAGATATATAGCAACACTAAAGCTCCTGCAGGAAAGCCAGCCACAAGCAAAAAGAGTGTGATATCATATGCATCATTGGGACAAAAGAGCCACTACAAACCTTCAAAAGAGATCGACAGGTGACGGACGACGCGAGAGCAAATCCAAAATATCACGACACCGATTTCCCTTTGTACAAAAAGCAGAAAAAGAAAACAAAAAAGAAAGAACACGAACCTGTGCAAAGTGTGCTGCTGCTTATTGTCTTCCTCGATTCAGGACAAAAGATCAGGAACAATATGAGGAGAAGAAGCTGACGATGGTGAGGAGAAGAAGGAGATCATCATCAACTTATAGGGGTTGAGTTGATACAGCTTCCGCAGCCGTTGTTGTTTGCTGTTATGCAAAGCGTGAGAGGAGAAAAAAAAGGTGGCAGAAAAGCAGCCAGAAGCCACGTGTGGAGTGCGCAAACGGCAACGAGATGAGAGAGAGAGAGAGAAAAGTCTGCAAGTAGTTGGAAAACGTACGAATGGAGCAACGGCAACAACTGTAGCGCCATGCAGCTGCAGCAACCTGCATGCAACAAAGCCATGTAGTGTCAGTGCAATCTTGTAGCTGACATTACTCCAATTATGTGGTCCAGAACTGAGCGGCAATGGAGTTAGCCTAGTAAGTACATTTCTATTCAACAAACATCCTAACAAAAGCAGAATGCCAATTTGATTATCTGCTTCAAGGACAACAAGAGATTGCAAGTCTGAGATTATTAATTGGGAGAAAAACAGACATGAGATGATGCTTGAAATCCTTGAAGCACAAAATTGCTTCTTTCTGTATGAGACTTTATCATGCATGCATGCATGGCTGCCTCAAAATGATATGGGCATGAGGGGCAGGGAAGCAAGCCCTGGTGCAAGGAGCCACCCAATTTCTGAGTCCTCTGTATGCAGAGCTTGCAGGACCCATATTGATGATGGGGGGTTTTGCATAGCATCCAAATTGATGTTTTTTCAGTAGATCTTTTCAAACTCCGATTCGTTGATGTCCAGATGATCTACTGGAGAGATTCTTGAAATGGGTCTTGAACATCATTTTGTAGTGCTTACAATTTGTTTGACGTTTTTTCAGTAGATCTTTTCAAACTCCGATTCGTTGATGTCCAGATGATCTACTGGAGAGATTCTTGAAATGGGTCTTGAACATCATTTTGTAGTGCTTACAATTTGTTTGGCGTTTTTTCAGTAGTATCTTTTCAAACTCCGATTTGTTGATGTCCAGATGATCTATTGGAGAGATTCTTGACATGGGTCTTGAACATTGTTTTGTAGTGCTTCAAATGTGTTACTTATTTGATGCTGGTGGTGATCATTTTACGAATCTGTAGTTGGGGATTAGTGTTTCTTCTGATTAGCTCTGTAAGGTGCTCTCTGATTACACTAGAAAAATTGGCACAGGTCTTTACAGATTCGATATTTGGGGAGTAAGGAAAGAAAGATGGAAAGTTTGATTGCAAGTAAAAGCAGGTATAGATTATTAAGGGTTTAGGGTACGCCACTTTCTACACAAAATAAATTGCTTGCATTCAATGGGTTTATTAGGGTTTGTGGAATGTTGCTTGGTACAATTCACACAATTGCATTGTAGGTGGGTGTTAGGTATAATTCATGATACACACATTGACTGACTTGCATGTATAGGTAAGGTACTTGGGGAGTTCAAGAGGAGATGGGGAAGAGGGAATATGTACTATAAGAGCACAACATGGCATGAACTTGAAACTGATGTGAGACAAAAAGAGCATACAATTTTATGGCACTCCTTTTTCTTACCTTTTTTTGGCTGCACAAAATTTTGTGCTGGCAGGACGAAGAAGAACACACTAAAACTTGCACAGGCAGGAATTCTGTTGCAATTCTAAAAGAGTATTTCCAATCCATGTTGATGGCTGTCACGAAATATGCCAGAAATGTTGACCAAGTGCCCAGAAGAAGAAGAAGAAGATTCATGAGACTTGCTTGCTGATTGGAAGAGATTCATTTGTTGCAACAAAGAACTTCCAAGAGAAAGGTCCTCCCTCTGTTTGTTTCTACTGAAAAACCTCTTGTACCATTAATACTATGCATGGATTTAGGGTTTAAAGAAAATGCTCATTTGGGATCAATTGGAGCCTACAAGGAAGCCAAAACTTGGTTGAGGATATGATATTTGGACAAATAACACTTTGCGAATCGCAATAGGACAACACCCAGTACACAAAGCATGAGGGTTAAGCCAGACTAAATCAAGTTTTTTTTTAAAAAGATCTGTCAGCAGTTGCAAAACATATGAAATTAAAAAAATCTGTTGATGCATATAATGAATGGGGGGTTTTGAAATGATTTAGTATAGATATGTTACATTTTGTACGTGAGCTTTTTGTATTATGGAATGAGCCTTGTACAGGCCATTGTGCATGATGATGTTCTTATGAGGAATTTTGGCAAAGTCCAAAATGTCCAAATGGGTGGTGAATTCGAGTTTAGGGTTTAGGTCAGGGAGACCCAAGAAGACCTGTCAGTTGTGAAGGGGACTAAAAAAGAGGCAGAAAAGACCAATTACGTACTATGGAATGGTCACGCCCTGCTCGTTATGTTTATTTAAGGTGCCATACCAGCCCATTAGGGTGAGTAATGCATTGCACCTGACAATATTCCACCTGGTGAGGTGAGGCTATTCCAGAACATTAACGTCTAGGATGGCAGAAATCATGTTCAACAGACACATTTTGGTCACTATTATGAGTGTATATGATCATCATCACTAGACGATTATGTCATATAATGTGGTCAAGAAAATGACATAATCTGCCACCCCAGACCATAATGTAATGTCCGGAGGGGAGAGGAGAAAGGCCTATCTTTTCAGAACCTTCTAGAATTTGGAGTACCTACCTGTTGGCGGGCCCCGTAGACAGAGTGGTAGGTACATATTGAAAATCAATCTGGGAAGGTTCGAAAGATAGGAGGACCCTCTTCCCGCTTAAAAGGAAAATCTGTCAGATTAGGTCTGATTGACAACTGTCTGGGTCCTTGCAAAATAAAGTAAGGGCCTGTACTGTTTTGCAGGGACCTTGCAGTGATTATCTGTCCTTTGATAATACTACATTACACTAAGCAAACTCTGACAGGTTTTTTTTCCAGAATTTGAAAGGTCTCGAGTCTCGACCAGTGTTGGGCAGTTCGTTACTTTTTATTGAAGAATTACTGGGCTCAGGATCTTCATAAAATAAATAAATTATAATGATTCCAGTTGTGGGGTTTAAAACATAAGTGGAACCTGGAATTTGGTTCTGAGTTGAGTTCTTTTTTTATTTTATTTTTAAAAATTCTTCCAATTCGGAAAATTACACTTGGTTCTGGGTAACCCAGACTAGAAGAACTAGTTACCCTCTCTCTGTCTTTTTTTCATTTAAAAAATAATAATTCACTTTTTTTTTCAAAAATTCTGGGTTCCAATTCCGATTCCAACACATAAATGGAACTGGGCATCTGGTGCTGGGTTCAGTTCTTCTAAAAATGTGAATTCTCAGTTCCATTTTGAAACCAGTTCCAAAAATCAGATCCGGTTCCAATTTAGATTTTTACTAATGAGAACCAGAACTGGCAGTGGGTTCTGACCAGTGTTGTCCGGTTATCCAATTTCCGGACAAAACTCCCAATATGAATAAAGAATTTTCTCACTTCTGAAAAAAGAGATGAATATTTATATTTTTAAAATCTGACATATTTTCATATATAGAGGGTTATGGAACTAAAAGAAGAAGAAAAAATCCTTTTGCCTGTTATGAATAGACGATTATCGAATGCTCAAAAATCATGGATATGCATAGACAATATGCATTGCCAATTTGTCACTTCCCAATCAAAGTGCCAACTAGGGTTTTTAAGGTTTTGAGTCTAAATACATATCCTCCAAACCTTAAAAAATTACAAACCTTAATACTTCTTCCTAGATATGTATAAAATTTTCAGTTATGTTTCGCTCCCATATGTATAGATAGTTTTTTTTTTTTTTTTTTTTTAATTTATTTTTATTTATTTATTTATTTATTTTTAAAATTTTTTAAGGGGAGCGATGAATGCAACAAAGGGGTTTTTTTTTTTTTAATTCACAAAATTCACCATATTTTGAGGGAAAAAATCTAGAAGTCCCTAGATGTGGACAATGTGTTTTTGTAAGTCGTCTGAACTAGGCAAGACTCCCAAAAAAAATTATATCCCTACAGAACAATTGCCATTTACTACTAAATTAATGTTGGGATCCTAATCACTATACCTACTTGAAGAATTTGAAAAAAAAACATTGGACATAACTGGACATATGTTTAAATAATTTTCAGATACAAATATGCATCCAATTAACTGAAGTGTCTTTCCATCCATGAATATGAATAATTCAAAAAATCAGTGGTCAGAAGGATATGTATAATTTATTTTTATTTTTTTTAACTGATGCAGTTTAGAATATGCATGTTGCAATGTATATACATGCATACTTTTCCAACTGTATGCATATATACATGACATATTCCAACTGTATATGCATGGTATATGTCATGTATATACATTTTAGAATATGCATACATACATGACATATACATGGTTTAGAATATACATGACATTTCCTTTTCCAAAGTTGCTCAAATCTTGCAATTATAGATGTGGATTGGTTTCCCATTTCTGATTTTACAAACACAACATGAAGGTTCATAGGTATGTGAGATTGGATTTATATGTGTGCATCGTCTTTTGTTTTGGTCTATGACCAAATTCTGATGTTTCTATGATATATACATGTACATGGGTTGGTTTCGTGTTACTTTGGTTCTGGAGATGCTTGTCTGTAACAATACTGGACAAATGGAGTGTGCAACTTTCAAGTGGTGTTTTCAACTGCAAAAGTCCAGGGGATGGCAGATTATGTCATTTTCTTGACCACATTATACGATATAATCTTCTTTCTGATGGTGATCTTACACTTGTAATGGTGATCAAATTGTGTCTGTTGAACATGATTTTCTTCTTAAATTCATTGAATCTGCCACTCCAGACCTTGATGTCATGGAAGAGGTTCATTCCTGCCTAGTATGTTGTGTGTGTGACCTAACGTCCCCTAATGGGCAGGTGTATTGTCAATTAAAGAAAACACAACACAACAAAACCTTGTGTTGTTCAGGCTCACAATACATGCTTTTCAGTGTAGGGTAAAGCCCCAAGGTGGGGAACACTCCCAAAAGTAAAGGGCCTACGATAATGTCGTAACCAAGCTCAGCCCCCTATTTTGGCAATGTCCTCCACACAGGGGCTTTACCCATCCTAAAGTACAAGGTAAAAGTTATCATGAACCTAAACTTTTGGAGATCACCAGGTTCGGATATGAAGGGTTCTTTTGCCTATTCCTCAAGACTAGGAAGGATCTTACACCTTCTAGTAGGCATGAAAGTAGGTGTGAGATCCCTCCTTTGGATACTCACAAATATAGGTCCTTCCCCAATAGCCAATCTGTTACCGGAAAAAAATTGTCAAAATTTTGAAAGAAAAAAGAGATTTTGAAGGTTTTCAGTTACAAGAAGTGAGGAAAAACAAAATAAAAGTCACTAGATTTGTATATTTTGGTTCTCATTTTGTAGCCAAAAATATAAAAGGATCATTAAAAAAAAATTACTTTATTTTTGCTGTATAATCAGATTTGGCGAAGTCTTTCTTCGTAAGCGATGATGATCGCCACTTAGCCCACAAATTTAAAATCCCTAAAATAAACACTCCACCAACGCTCAATATGTGACCCTGCTGGAAATCTTTGATGACGTTTCAGTCAAATCTAGTGAAGCCACTAGAAGAAAACTGCTGAGGGACCCTGAAAAAAATGCATAGCTTTTAGAGCCCTGGAGTAGCTCTGGGAACAGTGTAATAAATAAACACAGTCAAATTGTATTTAGTGTCTTTGCTGCTCTCTGTTTCTGATTGGGTAGATAGTTTGATTGGTTGGCTTGCTAACAGTAGTCTCCCACATATGTGCAGTTCCGGTTTCAGTTTTATGGGTGTGGTTGGAAAAAAAGTTAGTAACTAAAACTTTTGCAGGCTGTGGTGGTGGAGATGTTCTACCAAAATTTTCTCATGGTATATTGGCTTTTATATAGTTTCTCATCAAGTTTTCAGGACTAGGAACATCAACTCTTATTATTATTAAAGACAAGGGAATTAAATAATACATGACTGTTCATTAGTACTACTCCATTCCCACGGTCTTCTTCAAAATAGAATAGAGAGGCGGGAAGTAGTAATACTCTGTTCATCATGTTCCATAGAGACTACATTTGGCATTGCATTTTGTTGGCTCTGCCCCCAAAAGGGAATGGACTTCACATAAGTTTAAGATTAGGGGTTTACAATTTTGGCTTGAAGTGTGAACCAGGTGACAGTTAAAATAGCTACCTGAATCTAGGTTGCTTGTTATTTTTTCTTTTCAAAAATTTCAAATCCATCTTGCATTCAATTCACCTGATCATCATGTTCAACAGTTTCAAACTTCCCCAACTTCCATAGTAGGTCCTTGTGAATTTGTTTGAATCTGCCATAAAAGGCCCTGTCATTAGCCTACTACACAATGAGCCGCTTGTTCTTAACCACAACAAAAGCATTGAATACAGCTAGTGCACAAACTTCATATATCTGGTAATTTTGTTCCTTCACACATTGATCATCGGTCACCTGCCAAGTTGAAATCAATTAATTACCCCCAATACATAGAGCACTCCAAGGCTTTATGTATAGCCTTTGCACTTTGTATTTGAACTCACAAACCCACAATGAATATTTGTTCTTTAGTTGACGGAGCCTTCAGATGATCACATAGTGGACCTTCCATCGTTTGAATTAAAAAAACATTTTGTGCTTAGGCATAGGGGGAAGGCTTGCCCCCATGGGCCTCCCTTAATTTTGAGGCCTCTCTGCCGCCCTCAAGTTATTGACTTGAAGGCTACAACCCCCAAATTAGGGGGAGGCCCTAGGGAGTGAGCCTTCCCCTATGCCTAAAGTACTTGGAGAATTTTCATAGTATATTTTGAGAGCACATAAATCCAAGAAATATCCTTCCTAAAAAAGAAGGGATCTTATACCTACTCCTGAAGAGTGGAAGGGAAATTATGCCTACTTCATAGCTGTAAGATCCCTCTCACTCATACACATGGTGAAGTATGTTGAAGAACATGATAATGTTCTTCTTATGCTTTCCAGTAGGTACTTAATTGCAAAGCAAGTCATTCCAGTTATTGTGCCAATGCCGCCCACCCAATTGATGAGTGGCGATTCCAATGAAGTTTTGCTCTTTCCTTGCTGATGAAAGGAAATGGGTTTACACCTTCTTTGACATAGCCTTGTAGTTTACAACTTGAAATGCCATTGTAGAGAGCTAAATGGAAGTTATGAGCATAACTGTGCATATTCTCGTCGCACCATTTTAGAGCAGCCCCACTCACCTCCTTCTCAGGCATCACGAATTGTCAGACCCAGCTTGGATCCAACTGTTTTAAGTCTATTTCTGGTTTGTTGGTTGATGGACAAAGTTTCAAAGATCTTCTTCCCTCCCCCCATTTTCCATAATAATCATACCATTTGAAATAGTCTTTGGGGATTGATGTGTGACTGTGGGATTTTTGTGTGCACTTTAATACCAAAGGCTTGAAATGGTCATTTGATTGATTGCTTGATGTGTGGCCTTGGATCTGCTTTGGAGTTCTTTCAGAGTATTTCACTTTGGCTTTGGAAACAAGAGACACACTTCTATCATTTGTGTCCATAGTTTGTTGTGGGTTTTGTCTCTTGGATTTTTGGATAAGCTACCAGCCTGTGAAACTTGTGTATTTTTGTTTCAAAGTTAACAATCACACCAAGTTCATGGTATTAGATTCTATTACTTTTCTCCAATGTTACACTTAACTACCACAATTCAATTCACATTCTAAGTAACAATACACTTGATGATTCTTACTTATCATACCTCTTTTTAAACTCATAAGTGAAAACCTGTTCCTGTTTTGCCTTTGTTCTTTCAAGCAATTGTGAAACACAACTTTTTGCTTTATTTTTTAGCACTCCCTGTGTAACCATTATTACCCTCTTAAATCCCTGTGGTAGCCAAATTTTAGTAGATTTCACAAATTTCAACATGTTATTTCAACATGTTGTAAGGTTTTCCATTGATGGCATTGCAAGGTTGTAAGCTCCCTACACTTGAGAGGTTAGCCCTTTACCAATGGAGGGCATACCCATTCAGGACATTTAATGGGTATGTGTCACTACAACCATAACCAGCTCTAGGGATTAAGTGTTGACATCTCTCTTCCTGATTCTACATCTGTTATATCACATAGTAAGCTGCCTGTATCTCATTCTGTGTGTGGATGAAAAGTGATTCACATTCACCTGCTGAGCAGCTTATGGATGAAAAGAATGCCACTTACGTCTGGCAATTGGCTTAAGGCCACTGGTTACCAAATTATAGCCTCGGCACTCTCACACCAAGTGATTAGCTATTTTCGGTAACCAGTGACCTCTCCCTGGTCACATAGTCCATAAGCATCGTCCCTCATGTTAGCAAAAGACATCACCACAATGGGCTCTCAGTGGCCCCATGAATCTGCAACCCTTTACTACTTGGATGAACATTTCATAATTGCTCTATGAATGGATGAAAAGAGGGCATCTCAATTCTTACAAAGGGATGATTATGTGAGTAACCACAGAGAGAGAGAGAGAGAGAGAGGTCACTGGTTACAGGCACCTCCACTAATGCTGGTATTCCACACACTCCCCAGTTTCCTAATTCATATCGGCCTCAATGGATGTAGTAGAGCTCTTTACTCTAAACATTGCAAGTGATTGTGGGACCCAAACATCCTTGTGCTTTTCTTGCTTGTTATAGTGCACTAGACCTGCATGCACATGGCATTTGGTGGTGCACAAAAGTACTCCCGAAAATCCTCTCTGGACGGCTGTGGAAAAGTATGCACATTCAGTTAGGCAATATGTAATAAGTCAGAGACTTAGTCGCATAAGAGACTTTGTGTGTAATACAATTGTTTTTCCAACCAGGGGTTGTAGGCCCAACACAAATAGGTAGAGAAATTAGGATCATCCAATTGGGTTTTTTTCTTTGAAATTTAGGGTTTCAATTTTCTTTCTTTCTTTCTTTCTTTCATTATTTTGATTCCATAACCCATTGAAAATCTCTGGCTCTCAAGATGATGACTAAACCAACCCCCTGATACAGCTAGCTGGGTTGCATGCTCTGCATGTCATGTCCTATGGCACAGGCCCTACCCATAGACCTTCGAACATGGTGTGGTGACTCAGTTTAGGGTGGGATAAATAGTGTTCTGTTAGGTGGCGACTGGCGACAAACTCCCTAGTCTAGCAAGGCCTTGTTTGAAAGCATATAACTGTTCCAAACACTTTTAATTGACATTACTGAAAAATTAATATTCTCAACATTCGTTTTGAATAATTGAACATGCAAATCAAGTGATCCCCACCCACCTAGGAAAACAAAACTTACAAATTTCATTGAATAAGGGTTAGGGTTTGTGGGGGCATCAACTATGTGCACACTTGGTCAAGGTGGACATATAACCCCTTAATTTCAGCTAAAAATGTGAAATGGATGGATGGACAATGGAGACCTTTGATTGGTGATGACTTTTGGTTGATTATTATCTTTTGGGTTTAAGGGGTTGATTGGTGCATTCTAACACATGATGTAGTGTGTGGCACCTTTGTATCTAAGGTTGCCTTTCACATAATAGGAGAGCAATTGCATGACTAAACCCTTGGCCACCACACTCAACTCCTCTCATTGAGAACTCAATCTTGTCCTTTCCAAAGATGGGGTTCACATGCTAATTGATGTTATCATAATTAATTGGACATGCAAAAACTTGTTCCACCATCATGCTTCATTTGAAGATTCATTACATTGGAAGCAACACAAGCAACCGAAAGAAATGACTATGATTGGCAACCAACAAATCACTTACTCCCTACCATGACCGGAACCCAACAAGGAATGTCTTTGTGTACACATTGTTAGTGTGTTTTCAAAAGACTACACAACAAGCAAACATCTTTCTACATCAATAGACCCCAACATAGCTTGAGGTATGAAATGGTCACATGGGCATCCACTTTCCATTACCAATAACAAATGGGTTGGTCTATCCATCTCTCAACTTCCTCACCTCCTGAATCAACCTCTAATTCCCATTTCTAATGTATTACAAGCAATCAATACTTGAGTTAGGATCCCCCATTATCAGTCCTTAGCCTATGACATTTAAATTGTAACAATTCAACTTTGCCTTACGTCTCATCCTTTTGTATTTCCATTTCCTCCCTAGTTTGGTTCTTTTATCAATTAAGTTCAACAAGGTTACAACTTACAACAATCTTGTGGGTTCACACAAACCACTTGTGTGTAGAAAGACATGTGATCATCGCTTATGTAATTAAGACCCACTTAGTATTAAAATCTACTTAGTGGGCCAAAGTTTTATCACAATGCCCTAGCTAGATGAGAAATCGTAAAAACGCATCAAAAATCTTGGAGTGTCTTTTGGAGGTCACATTACAAAGCACAATCTTATCTTTGCCAAGAGGCTGGTGTTTCAAAAAGCGAAATGCCAGCTTCACTTTTCAAAATGCTTGTCTTTTCTTCATTTCTTTCTTTTCTTGTTACCCTTGTGATATCCATTGGGTATCACAAGATAACCGATGGGTATCACAAGGGTGAAAAGCATTTATCAAACTTAAAAATAAAAGAATTCTGACAAGGTTTTTAAGCTAAGTAACACCCTCAAAGCCGGGAGTTTCGTGAAATGATTAAGTGCACCTTGGCTCGGCTTCGGGTGGCTTCGGGTTACTTTGGGAATGCCTCCTCCTCCCCCCCATCCATTATGAGGGTAGTAACATTAGGTAGCTCTGGGAAATCGAACCCAAAACCACTTTACAACCAGGGCATGAGTCTTTGCCAGTCGGCTATTAATGAAAACAGAACACGTGATACATTACCCCCCGCCACCCCCAATTTCCCTAAACTGAGCGCAAAAATTCAATTAGGAAACCAGGCGCGAATCCTGGAACGGTTCAGATACTCGGTGGCAGCAGAAGGCGGGAGTATTGACGGCCTAGATTTCTTATGCCGTCATCTGCCCGACCCGGGTGTCTCGGACCTCCGAGGTCTCGAAACTTGAGGTCCTAAACCGCAGCTGGAATGTCGAGGTCTCGTGATGAAAAGTCAGTCATCGTGGGGCAGGCAGCAGAGTGAAGTGCGTGTCGTTGATTTAACCGTCAGATCAAGAAAAGATTTTTTTAAGGCAAAAAGGGAAATTAAACAAATATTATTGAAGTTTTTACCCAGCGGTTTCTAGGGTCGAAAGTAACTAGGGTACAAAAAGGAGCTTTGAGCTGTAGTCTTAATATCTGAAGGTCCGACCGTGTGTATCCACCGGGCTGGGGTGTTTCTTTGCTTTGACAATTGGATATTACGATATTACCTTCTCAAACCGCATCTCTCTTTAGCTTCTGTGAAACAGTCGAGGTCCCGCGGGACGGGACATGAGTTTTGGCCAAATTAGGAGCACGAAACGAGGGGTCTCGCGGGACGGGACATGAGTCTTGGGCAAATTAGTAGCGCGAAATGAGGGACCCGGCAGACGGGTCATGAGATTTGGCCAAACGAGGAGCGCGAAATGAGGTCCCGAAACATGATTTGGGCATTTAGGTAGGTATGGAGAGTAGACCAGAAGGCCTATGTGATAGCCGTCTCTCTCGTGTTACCTACCTCCCTACCTACCTTCCTCGCCTTCTCTCTCGCGCGCTTCTCCTTCTTCTTCTTCTTTCCTCCGACGCCATCACCGCTTTCTCCTCTGCCGCGAGCTTGGCAGCGTTAGATATCTTGTCGACTCGCGTCATCTCGGCTCTCCTGCTCCTATTCTTCTTGTTTCTTCTCTTGCGAAGCTTTCTTTTGAGCCGTTTGGTGCAGGTTTTGGTTCTCAAAAACTCGAGGAGAAGACTCCGAGAGGGTCGTTTATCACCATCACCTTCATTGCGTCTCTTTCCAGGTACAACCTCGTCGCCTCCATGCCACTCTCTGTTTTCTTCTTTTCAAGTAAATTTCTGCTACGTTTTCTGTTGTCTCCTTCGCTCTTTGTCCATTTTTGTACAAATGCTTCTGTTGTTGCCGGCGCTTCAAGGGTTTTGTCGGCGTCGTGTTCTGTGGCTCTGTTGCATGCTTGCTTGCGTCGCCTAGTACGTCTCCTGCCTTCTTCGGGTCGGTAGTACTTTTGTGTCCTGGTTCCATTCCCGGCGTTCATGCTCTTTTGCTTGTGGCCCGGTTTCTTAACAGTGTCGGTGTCGGTTCTTTCCCTTTGTTTTCTCTTTTTTGCCTTGGTCTTGTGTTGATGTATGCTCCTCATCTTCTTCGTTTCCTTAGGATCATTGATGTGGACTGTTTAGCAGAGAAGCGTGCGTGTTCATTGTCTCTCTCTGCCTTCTAAAGGCTGTTTTTTGCCCGGTTTGCTTTTATGGATGTGGCGATCTGTCTTCTGCATTTGTTGTTTCAGCAAGATAATTTTCGGCTTGACCAGAATCTTCCCTTTCTTTGCCTGCCTCGCAAGCGTTATAAGTCTTGCTCGGGCACTTCTCCGACTTGATTTTTGAGATAACTGGGGAAGTGTTGTACCTTTGTAAGGATGTGGCACGCTCGGTCCATTTCATTGTTATTTTGCTTTCTTCTGACCGTCTGGATGTAATATTCTCACTGTTGTTGTGCATTTGTTCTCAACTGACAAGAGAAGTTTTTCTCTGGTATTTGAGGGCGATTTTTACTGCTTATGTTCAGATCCAATTGAGAGTCCCTGTTTGTCATGTCAGATGAGCTTGATTGGTAGTGAACCTTGTGACTAGCCCACGGTTAAAGCACTTGTGCCCTAACGGTGCTGTTTTCAATCTACATTTTTGGGAATTAGTTCAAAATGTCTGTGAACTTTTAATTTGGTAACAGTCAGTGAGTTGTATCTCCTGTCACATCTCTTCTCATCTGGAACTTGGGTTTGAGTTTTGGCAGGCAGATTCATTAACAATGGCTGATGGTGCTGAGGATGTCCAGCCTCTTGTGCTAGACAATGGCTCTGGAATGGTCAAGGTACAGTAAAACATCTGTCCAATGTGTTTTCTGTTGTCTCCTTTGTCTCAGTAATGATATGAATTGGATTTCTTCTTTTCTGAATGAAGTTTACTGGTGTCTGGATTGTAATGTCAATGCATGTTGATGTAGGCTGGTTTTGCTGGAGATGATGCCCCTCGTGCAGTCTTCCCCAGTATTGTGGGTCGGCCCCGACACACAGGTGTTATGGTGGGCATGGGACAGAAGGATGCATATGTTGGTGATGAAGCCCAGTCCAAGAGAGGAATCTTGACTCTGAAGTATCCAATTGAGCATGGTATTGTGACCAACTGGGATGACATGGAAAAGATTTGGCATCATACATTCTACAATGAGCTACGGGTGGCACCTGAGGAGCACCCTGTTCTCTTGACTGAGGCTCCACTCAACCCTAAGGCCAATCGTGAGAAGATGACCCAAATCATGTTTGAGACATTCAATGTGCCAGCCATGTATGTTGCCATTCAAGCAGTTCTATCACTGTATGCCAGTGGTAGAACAACAGGTGAGGGGTCCTTTGGATAATATGTTCCTTCTGCATTCGCTACCTTGTTGTCATTTGATTTCTGTTGCATGATTATCATGTCCTTTCTGATTATGTTGGATTGGTGCTGCAGGAATTGTGCTCGACAGTGGTGATGGTGTCACTCACACTGTTCCAATTTATGAAGGATATGCACTGCCACATGCTATCCTCCGATTGGATCTTGCAGGCCGTGATCTAACTGATGCTCTCATGAAGATTCTCACTGAGCGCGGTTACTCATTCACCACCACTGCGGAGCGGGAAATTGTGAGGGACATGAAGGAGAAGCTTGCTTATGTTGCTATCGACTTTGAGCAGGAGTTGGACACTGCCCGTACCAGTTCCTCATTGGAGAAGAGCTATGAACTACCTGATGGACAGGTGATTACCATTGGTGCTGAGCGGTTCAGGTGCCCTGAGGTGCTCTTTAATCCATCTCTCATTGGTATGGAAGCGGCAGGTATCCATGAAACCACATACAACTCTATCATGAAGTGTGATGTGGATATCCGTAAGGACTTGTATGGAAACATTGTTCTCAGTGGAGGGTCAACTATGTTCCCTGGCATTGCTGACCGTATGAGCAAGGAGATTACAGCCCTTGCACCCAGCAGCATGAAAATTAAGGTTGTTGCACCACCTGAGAGGAAATACAGTGTCTGGATTGGAGGGTCCATCCTTGCTTCTCTCAGCACTTTCCAGCAGGTATGTTTTAGACTTCTTTCACTGCTGCTGTATGTGGTCCTCATTAACTCATGAAGTTAGATTGAATGGCGTAGCCCATGTCCACACTAGCAAATCTGACATAAGTTGTAAAGTCTGAAATAGATGGCAAGAGTGAGTTTGCTATTGGGTTTTGCAAATGTTATAACTGTATTTAACAACTTCTGATTTGTTTGCAAGAAAAACTTGCCAGTTTTATGCCTGTGAAATGTGATGTGATGCAGATGTGGATCGCAAAGGCAGAGTATGATGAGTCAGGACCCTCCATTGTGCACAGGAAGTGTTTCTAGATTAGAATCACACTCAGCTTTTTCCATTTATCTGCAAACCTTCTTTTTGCAAATTGGAACTGAGATCTTGCATGGATGGAGCTTTTGCGGCAAATGCTATTGCTTTTGAATTGTGGTGGGGATGAACACATATCAAATAGGGGTTTGATGTGGGTTTAGATCTATGGTTTGTAAAAATAGCGGACTTTGGGTGGCGGATATAAGAACTCGGTATGCGCAGTACTGTCTATGGTCTCAGATGTTTACAGTGTCCAGATGCTGAGTGGGTAACATCTGGCTCTGATTCTTGTTTCCTCTGTTGTAATCCATTTTGGGATAATGCATTTTAGTCTCTAGTTTGTTCTGTCAAATTTCTTATTGAAGGCTTTTTTTTGACATTTGAGTGGGGTGTTTTTAACCTCAGTGAACTGTCATACCAAAAGTCATTTTCTTTATAATGCATGCCTACTACTGTCAAATGTATCTTGCAGTAGAATAACAATGATACAATGACCAACCACCTGTTTGTTTGTGCCCAGCCATTCTGGTGAGCCTGTGGTAAATGTCATTACCAAGGACATGGTTTCAGGGTTCCAGTGCAAGGTATTCTGCTCCTATTCTGTTGGCTTAAGATTTGCTTACTGCCTGAAGATCACCTTTACATGGTCTTAATGGAATTCCAAGAACCATTTGCTTTTTCAAATTGTGGTCATTCATTGCTTGATGTATTCAACCTGAGAAAGATACAAGTTCTTTCCTAGAGTATCCCCTCACTTGTATTGAGCTTCAGTTTTTTGTTGGGTATGCTCACCACTTACATTAAGCCTCAGTTTTTTTGTAATTTGTCTTCAACCCTTGTCTGCTCTGAAGGAATTGGAATCTCTCCTCGAAGCAAATCCTCAAAGTTCTTTTGGGGGTAAGGTTTTGTTAGTCAAAGATTGTTACTCCTTGCACATTGATGTGAAGAATGACAATGCATCCCTATCCAAGAAACATGAGCTTTTTTGGAGAGTAGTACAGCTAGCAGCCTGTTTTGCTATTCAGTCCTGTCTTCATGATTCAATCACACAGCTTATAAATTAAGCCTTTGTTGCCCATGGGTGTCAGCAATCTAAAGAGCTTTAGATCTGCCCCCCTCCTTTCTTAACAGTGCAGAAGTTTGGAAGTTCTACACCATGTGATTTGGATTTGTACCAAAGTTTGTGTGATGGCCAGCCAATTCTGCCAGGGAAGCTGCTCTCACTGGGGTGTTCAGAGTCCCTTACCTTGCCCTGAAAGTACGGGCCAAGAAGTTTTTTATTTAAAGTAGGAGGTTAGCCCAAATGATGCATCAAAATCATAAATATTCACATAAATTGTGAATATTGAAAGTACGATTTGAGAAATTGCTGTTGACACTGGTGAAATGGAGGGGAGTGAATGCCCTGAGTGGAGGGGATTTTAATTTTGAAGCTACCACCCTCAGCCCCAGGCTGAAAATTAAAGAATGCTCAACACACAGCATTCCTCTGCATCAAGAAACAGGTTTCATTTTCACCCTTGTTTCATAGGAAAGCATGCCCCTTTACTGTTAACGGGATATAACAGTATTCTTTATAAAGAATAATATTCTTTATAACATGCTGACATTAATTGGGAAGCAGGCTTTTATCATGCTGAAACTAAGTATTTATGTTTACTTTGTTACAATTTCATTCTCATAAATTTGCAACTGGGAGCATGAATCTACATCACATGATTTGGGTTGTAATTCTAAACGATTCATGATTTGTAAACATTAAATGGCATTGGTGCCTTGGATTGTTTGCACTTGTGATGGTCGGTTTTCCTTTCAGTTCCATGGAGAAGCTTGTAATTAGATGATGCATCCAAGTCATTTTGTAAATTCCACAGGCATTAGGAATGTGTTCAGAACTACTGCTGATATTAGTAACGAAGTAGGGATAATTGATGCCCAAATATGTTGAAACAAAACAAGCTCCTTTTGCTTCATCCCTTATTTCTTCTTTGTTGCCGAGGGGGCAGCCTTTGCCTTTCCCTTGATAGGTACTTTTTTCGCAGCAATTGCAGTAGCAGAAATTTGGGTTGGGTCAACTGGAACGACCCAGGCACAATGCTGGCCATATACTTTGAACAAGGCAGCACGAAGCTCGCTCGTGGCTTTTTTGGTGAGGACATCATCAAGTGTGAGGAGCTCAAGTCCTTTGATGGGTTCACCTTGGACACAATGTACAAAGTCACTGATTGCACGGTTTGCTTGTGATGAAACACCACTTACTTGTGAACTTGGTGTGTTGGGAAGTGGAGGTACAGCTTTCAAGAAGTCATCCATCACCACCATGAATTCAGCCTCGGTGAGCAAGACCTCTTTCTTTGGTTCCGCACATTCCATCCCTGTCAACTACTCAAGACATTTGTTTTGCACATATTTTAGTTTGGTGTTTCCAACATCAAGTTCATAGTTTCCAACATCAAGTTCATAGTTTCCTCCATCAAGTTCATAGTTTCCTGCTAACACTTCCTTGTCCTCAACCCCTTCATGCTCCACTTATTGTAACAGTCCACAATTTGGGAGGTTTTCAAATTGTCTTAAATGCCAAAATTGGCCACCACTGCTGCTTTTGATCTTTTCTACCTACCTATGCTATGTAACGGTAAGTCCTTGTGCTAGTTTGTGACCTACCTAGATGGACCTTTACACCAAGGAATGTGGCTTAAAGGCTGCATTTTGCCTCAGTCGGTTCATAAGGTGAGGCCTACTACGTTGACCCTAATGGCTCAGGTTAAATGCACCCCCTAGGGAGTGCTATCTAGTAGGTTTGAACTTTGAACCCTTGCTTGCCTTGGAGGCCATATTATTAATTATGTGAGGGTGATGCACGGCATAAAAATGGATGGAGTTCCATCAAATTTTCACTTCCATCGAAAAATGATGTGAGGCATTTTGAAAATTGAAACACATGCTTGTGTAAGCATTTCATTTTTTGAAATGCGCAATGGGATCTCATGCTTTGTAAGTGCTCCTCCAATTACACTACTTTGAGGCTCTTCCTAGATTTTAGGACCTACCTTGGCCCCCAAAATCCAGGAAGTGTGGAAGTTTTTCCATCCCCATAAAGAATATTTTCAAATTTAGGAACCCTATGGAAGTGTAAAGGTGCCTTTTTTTCAGGAAAGGTACCTTATACTTTTGTAAGATCCCTTTTTTTGAAATGGTTTAACTTCTGCCAGGTGATGTGCTTTCGAATACACAAACTAAATTTGAAAAGTTCTTTACAAATTGAGTACATCCACAGTTTTTTTGTCTAACACTTTTAAGCAATTTGGCATGTTGTGAACCCATTCTAGGCATCTATTGAACCTATTGTTGGAACTAATTGTTTATAAGCAATTTTTAAAATTTGTGAAAAAGTCTCTTTGTGCTTGAGGTTTAAAGGTCTTTTCCAGCTCCAAAAAATGTTCCAGGTTTTCCATTAAAAAAGCGTACATGACATGCCTTGTGCGCATTTGAAGATGCATGATTGGTGTCTTCGGGTTTGTACATATATTTTGTATGAGACAACAAAGATGTACCACCAAATCGGTGAGCAAGTGTCACAAGGTGATTTTTTCATTTTCAGGAAGCTCTTGCAACAAACTTAGAACATGATTCTAAAAACCCTGTCTGCTTAACATTTTGAATTGTTCATCATATTTACAACAAGAGAAAACCAACTTTGTATCCGATGACTAAAAATGAAAACACAAAATGTCATGGACATTCTGTACACCCTACAAAAAGAAGCTTGGTGTGTGTGAGCTTACAGGTTTTTGTGGCAATGGCTTGGGAAATTCATCCACAACTTCAGGTTCACATGGAGGACTAGGAGGGTGGAGAAGATGTTCTTTTTCCATTCCCATTGCCTCAAATATAATCTGCACAGAATCACTTACACATTGCAAAATTACAAACTTTCGCTCAAACCTTCTTCAAACTTTCCTCCTCACCTTTGCTTTCCACTTTGCTTGCAAAGCCTCGTGCAAATAACATGTTTATTTATACTGGCCAAATATAAAGAAACATGTGACCTCTATTTTTGGGTCACAACTGAAATTTTAAGAATGTGACCTCAGGTTCTTCAAATTCCTAAACCTCCCAGTTTTGGTATTTTTTGAAAAGACCAAATCTGATGCAGTTCAAAACTGAAATGGAATTTTTGGTTTGATAGAATTAAACTAGCTAATACATTATGTTGTGTCATTTGGTGTCGAGAAGGAATATTCAACCTCTATATCATGCATTGTCCAAGGTTTGACGCCTGCTTCTTCAGCTCCCTGTACCCCACTTGGATAGAGGGCACATAACACCTCCTCTACTGTCAAAGCCACATCCTCTGGAGACCTACATCCAAAGCCATGATCATCAACATGTGACTTTAGGAACAACAATGGTAGAAGAACCACCATATAAGTTCGTTGAACAACAATAAAAGAAGACATCACAATTGACATCTAGTGTTTGAATTGCTTACTATTGAAGATGTTTCCTCAAACAAAAGTCAATCCATAGCATACTTCGATTGAAGGTATGACTACCAACAATATTTTTCAGAATGCCATGTGTGCATTATGATGAGCAAGTTTTTTTGGGTTCAAGACTTGAGTTTCTTGTACCAAAAGGAAAGTGTTGTTGCCTTCTAGTAATTATAAGAGTAGGTCATGGGAATTGTAGGGAGTACATGCAACCGCCCAACATACTAAAAGCCTTTCGCACTCCCAATGATTTGTGTGCATCATGGCACAAGTACAATGACAGGGTGTGCCATGGAAGTCCAATATCACCCTTGTCAAGAACCCCATACACAAAGGTTTTCAACACCTTTCCAAAATTGAAGCTTGCTTCAATTTTCTTGTCTTCAACTTTCACATTCTTATCCACATCTTCAATCAAACCATTGACAAGAGTTTTCGCCATACTCGGAGCTTTCACAAATCAAAATAACAACAATACATAAACAACATTTTAGGAAGAAATCTTGCAGCATCTTTGCACCACATTGGATTTCATGAAATTGAAATCATCCTCGTGATCATTCACATATGCACCTATCACATGGAAAATTTTGTTTCCCACATTTGACATAAAATCAAGTAGAATTGTAATAGTCATGGTTATGTTGCTTGATAGTAATGAACTTAAGATCATGCATGGCATGCAAAGTTGTTTACCAGTGTCAAACCAGACTGGAGTCTTTAGAAAGTCTTGCAAAGTCATGAATCCTATTGTAGGATCACCAACATCTTTTGTTGCCACAACCAAGAAGAAGTCTGAAATGCTCCAACAATTCACAACAAGATTTTTGTCACTTGCTTCTAAGCAAACATACATACTAAAAACTCTTTGCACCAATCAAGTTAGTATGTTTGCCTAGTCCATTTGGAAACTTGCAACATCTGAAAATTTCTTCTATTTCAATTTATTTTACTTCACTTTTTACTTTCCTAGACAACTTTTCCCAAGGAACTCTAAGAACTTTAGCAAATTTGCATTGATTTACATAACTCAATATTCTTTTATGCTTGGGAGCCAAGAAAACCATACCAACGCGAGCTTCCAAAATGTCATTCAGAGTAGAATTTGAAATGCAGTTTCCAAAGTAGGAATCTGCCAAAGCTATGATGAATGCTCGCCAATCTAGATATAATTTCCAACCTTCGGGCACATTCTTCAATTCTTCACATGAAGCCTACAAAATTTTTTAAAATAATGAGTAATTAAATCATTCCCCCAAGTCTCCACCACCATAGATGTTTAATTATTGGCATGATCCATATTCACTTTTTCTTTTTTTGCATTACGTATTAGTGCTTAAATTTCAGAATCCTAACTTGAAGTAATAATAATCTTACATTTTTGCATAACCATGAAAGCATTGCTTATACACAATGAATATCCATCATGAGGACAATTAACATTTCTTTTGAGATAATGCATTTGTTTATTACAAACTAGTGGTAAACTTAATAAAGATGTAAAAAAATAAATCAAAGCACGTACAAATTCTTGAATATACTTATTAAAAAATGACTTAAATACAAATAGATCTTTCTCATTTATTAATAAGTTTATTGTTTATCAATTTTCAAATTTTACCATAATTATCAACAAACAAGGTAGCTACCTATGGACATTTATCCCATTTATAATTGGGTAGTTATAAAGTAATAGTACCCTTTGGAAAAAGGAGGTAACCAATAAATGGAAAGAATGACATCCCTAAAGGATTTTATTTACCTTAATGATTTCTTCAACTTTATGAAACCAAATTTGAAAAGGCCCATAAGGTATTAGCTTGTTGCTGGGAAGTCGAGGCACTAAACCCTGGATTGGATCATCCTTGAAGAGATTGTGTGTTTCATCAATGACCTTTATGGCCTCTTCCTTCACTTGTTCAACATCTAAATAATCTCCTGTACACACAAATATAACTAATATTTTGCAATTATATCTTGAAATTGTTGTTTACATAAGCACACCAAAAATTATTGCAAGTAGGAAAATAAATTGGTTTAGGAACTCTCTTGGTTGTTAATTTGGTGTTTGAATGCATTAAAATCCATATCAAATTGAAAGGCAACAAGATGGGTAAATTACTCAAAGTTGCTTTGAGTTTGGTCCCAAGAACATCAAGTATTTTGAAATGCCACTCAATTGTGTCTGTTGGTCCTTGTGGCCCAGGCTCCTACATAACACCCATAATAACACCAACTCTCATTCAAGTTATTTTTATTTCAAAAAATGGCAAAGAAATCCCTAAAAATCATCATTTTTTTTTTCATTTTTTTCAGTTTCTGAAAAAAGATTCATAAAGTTGCAAAATTTTGCCACCAAAGAAAAACCATGCTTGAAATATATATATATATATATATATATATATATATATATTGAAACTATACCAAAAATCAAAACACTTGCAAATACAAAACAAAAGTGTTCCATGGGTGTGTATGACTATTAAAACCCACCATGGAGTAAAGAAGAGGATTGATATTTTTCATACCCTCATGAGTTCAGATTCATCAATTTCAAACTTGGAGCCTTCCAGCCTACACCGGTACCACATGGGAATAGCCTCATGCATTGAATCCATGATGTATTGGATTGCATCCTCCAATATTACAGCCTCTTCCTATAATCCATTACAAAATATTAAATAATTTTTTTGAAGGCTCACAATAGACTAATATTATCATTTCATGACATGTAAAAAGTAAAACAAAATTGCAAGCCAAGGAATGATGGTGTGGGGAAAAGCGGAATACATCACAACACTTGGCGAGCCATCCCTCCATATGTCCACGTGCTCCATCAACCAATGACATTAGCTCCTCCACATAGATGCATGCATTATGTGCTACAACAATGGCATACCATGTAGTTTAAGGTTGTTGGAACAAAGAAACTATATTACAAAGAAACTTCAAAGAATAATCCTAGTTTCAACAAAAAAAAAACATAAGGTCAAAACAAACTTTACTTATGTGTACACATACATACATACATACATACATACCAATCATCTCAAGTCGATAATAGAGAATTTGATGGTCCCGTGCAATAGCTGGGTGAACATCAGATTCTAAAATCATTGTTTCACGCTCAATCAATCTTACTATACTTGGTGGCTTCTCCTTAGTTACTTTTTCTACATCTTTTCGTACATCTTTCTTTCTTGCATCTTTCTTCCCCACATCCTTCCCCACATCCTTATTGTTTGCATCCTTTTTTATAACACCACCCTTTGCATTGGGTAAAGGAGCTCGAGCTACTCTCCCAACAATTTTGTCCATCATAGTAGAGGCTATGCTTAATACTTGACTCAAACCCTAAGAAAGCAAACAATAATTGTTGGTTTAGCCAATGCTTATGCCTTAAAAAAAATTTAAATAACATTTTCAACAAAGTTTAACATTTTGTGCTTCTACTTCTCTTTCTTTTTTTCACATGTTGTCATTTGCATATGCATTCTTTTCAAGAGTACATACTCTATGAAACCTTCATACTAAACAAAAATGCAAAACATACATCCAAACAAGGCACCCATGAAGACTCACAATGTGAAGTTTTGGGTATGCAACTTCAAGGTGGAGTAACCAAGCAGGCTTGAAAAAATTGAAGGAAGAAGGTAGCTCCATAATGGTAGATAAGTTGCAATGAAATTGATCCACAAATGGAGGGTCTATTCCTGCTATCCCCATGAAGTACTCATGTACCAAGCTACAAGATTCAATGTGCCTATCCAACTACACATCCGCAAAAGTCCCCCCTCCCCACACACATAGACAAAAGTTAATTTTAATTTTGGCTTTTGTTGCATATATTGAAGCGAAAAATTTACTCTCTTGGAATTCAAATTTCACATGTGCATTCAGGTTTTGTCATTACACATACACATGATCCAACACATTCCTTGTGATTTATCATTAAACTACTTAAATCAATATAGAAATATTGATCAACATTACATTTTATTTTTCACTAATAGATTACTTTGAGGTTTATTTGTTGCATCTTGAGGAATTGAATGAATTAGCCTAGAAAACTAACCTTAATTTTGGTTGACATCACATTCTATGGTGTCAACTAGTGGTTTCAAATGGAAATACAACTTTGCATTTTCATTATGACAAAATGGTCGTTAAGTACATATAAGTAACTTTTTGTATAAAAAATATATTGTACTAAAGGTTTTGCTTACCTCTACTTGGGCAAAACTTGTGAAAATGGATGATACTATTGTTTTGCATCTATCCACATAAAGGTTAAGATGTTGTTCAATGTACGCCTTCGCTTGCTACACAAATTTTGGCAATTAAATATTTAATAACCCAACATAGTTACTCAAATACTACATGCTTATTGTTGCACCATTGAATGTGGATATGTCTAACAACTTATCATGTATATTTTGCATGTTGCAAACTGAAAACATTCATCCATTCAATATAAAAACAATTTGTCAATGCATGATGATGAGATTGAAGATAGAATAATTAACCTCCATGCGATCAATGCCAAGCTTTCGCAATGTAGCTACAATTGCTACTCCATCCTTCTCCAACTTGGGTCTATTTTTTTTGTCATGCATTATTTTGTAATCCATGTTGTTGTATGTTAACTATGGAAACAACTCACACCCTTCCATTATTGAGTTAGAAAACACACTACATAATACATATTTTTCCTATTGCAATTTTTTTGGTTTTATTCATATGCCCAAGAATCCAAATATTTGGGAATGTTGGTATATGAGCTTAATTAGCATTATGTGTGTGAGTTGGCATATGTATCTATAAAATTGTAGAAGAATTTCTACAACAAACAATTTGAAGGTAACATGACATTCAGTGCAATCATAACCTTTTGATAATCATTCACAAAGTGCTTGGACCATCACCTACATTACAAATTTAGTGGCAATGAGCTAGGCCATAACTACCCATTGACTTCATTAACTCCCAAGAGTGCATTTCCAATAAATGCATATCAAAATCCTATGAATATCTAAGAACATACATTTTTCAATTGAATGGTGAGTCTAAACATAAATCCTTACTTGGAATTGGTCAAAGATTTTTTGTTTGTCGCCTTTGTGCATTAGTTGTTCCACAAAGTTTGACTTGATCTATGCAATTAAGTAAGGCACAATGTGTGAGAATGCATTGAAAGAACCACATAAGAAAGTTTTCCTTAAGACACATATTCATGTTGAATAAGCCAATAACTATGCTTCATAATACACATATATGAGGTAAATTTTGTGGTTTCATCCATTTTTATATATAAAGCAACGTTGTGTTTATCATATTTTGTTATTGGTATAATATATGTTATTATATTCAAGTGTCAAGGCCTCTTGCCATCGAAAAAGTCATATTTTGTTGTAGTGGGATGTTTAAATGTTGAAAATGGGATGATGCCATTTATGGATAAAACTTCAAAAGAAAATGATTGTTATTCCAATCCCAAAAGAAAAATTAGTACCTCTAATAAGGAATTGACATTGGCTTCACGCTCATGTCGTAACCTTTGAAACACGAGTGGCACACATTTCATATATTTTGCTTCAATTTCATTCCATTGTTTATGAAGCAACTCTACCAAAAAAACAACAACAACAACAAACAAACAAAAGTCATTGTTACTTAAGATGTTTCTTTTATTGTGCAACATGCACACCCATCACAAATTTACATAATGCAAGAAAATTTGACAAACCTGCAATTCTTTTCTCATCCTCAACCTCTACAAGTGGTGGGTTCATATCAATTGGTGATGAGACTATTTCAACTTGTTGTGTTGTTGCAATTTTTGTTACCTTCAGAAAGACATAATGAAATTTCCAATTATTAGAAAAAGGAATTCAAATGTAGGTATTCATATCTACATATATATACATTGATAAATAACATGCTTATAATATACAATCGTGTGGAAGGCATTCAACCTTGGAAGGGGTATTCTTTATGTTTATTGGGCACTCAAGTACATTTGGAGTGTATAATTTTGTTAGTGACTTATCACTAGGATGAATGTCAATATCTATTTTTATGCATTATTTTTTTTATCAATAAATATGTTATGGAAAAAAACAACATCCTTAATTATAATTCAAATACCACATAATATTTTAATGCCTTGTTTATGGAAAAAAAAATTTTAATTTTTTGTTTCATTAATTTTCTATTTCTTTATTAAATTTAATTTCAATGTAACAAAAAATACCTTAAATTGAAATAAAATCTTGTAAAAGATTTCCATGTTCGTGTATTGTTCATACAAATTACTTGTTTTTTCACAAACAAAAAAATCATATATGTCCATTGTCAAGATAGGTTTTTTTCAATGAACATAGGTTTTTGGCGTTGTTTTTTTTAGTGGTGTTGGGTTTGAAATAAAAGGGATATGTTGTAGATTTTTAGTAAAGAAAAATTGTTGGGATTGTAAGAATGGTTGTGTACACACATTACCTCTACACCCTTTGCTTCCTTGGGGTTTGGCTTGCCAGCCTTTTTAGTTTGAATTTCTTCTTTTTTGTCCAAGGCTACAACCTTCTTCTTCCCATCAATTTCTTCTAGTTTCATAATAATCAATTCTTGATTGAGAGGCTCGGGTTGAAGAGTAGCAATTACACCTTCCAATGCTAGTGAAGATTTTTGGTTTGCTTGAGTTGCCTTTTCTGCAACTTGTTTTGCAATGTCAGCAGCTTCACATGCCTTCTTTTTACAATGAATTGCAGGCCCAGTTGCATTTGCTCCTTCCTATTACCAACTAACCCATATTAGCCTTCAAATTGAACTCATCAAATGATGAACATTGAACTTCAACAAATGATAATAATATATAAGAACAAGCATATTTGTTTAAAATATATATTTTTGGCATTGATTAAAAGATAACTTCATAATGTGTTTACTTTTTGTTATATATCCTAATGAAAAATATAAATGTCATGTCTAGAGAGCAAAACTCCATGAGATAGTTAATTACTTGAGCAACTATGGCTGCTTGTAAAGCTTGAGTAGTTGCAATTGCAACCATGGTACTAATGGTTTCAACATTATGGATAGCCTTTGTAGCTTCATCCAACTTGTTTGCAACAAGTCCCTTACACCATTCCTTTAAAAGCTCCTTTGCAATTGGGGCACTATCCTTAATGTCATCTAACATTTTCTTGCCTTCTATTTCTGCCAATTGTGCATTGATGTATTTCTTGGCAAGATCTTCAGCAATCACCTTGGCTACTTCAATATCATTAGCCGCCTAATGTCAAAAAATTCACATGGAATTTCCATGATTAAAAACAATGATGAAATCACTATTGATTGGCTATGAGTATGAACAAAATAATTTGAGCAACAATTGATTACCGTAAGATGTGGTTTTTTATTCTTTTAGTATTTCACAAATCTAATGGACTTTCTAATCAATCACTCACCTTTTGTGCATTTGCATATGCATCCATTGCAATTTTGACTTGTTGTTCAACACCATTGGCTTTTACTCGACCATCAAAAATTTCTTCACTAACTTTGATTGCTTCTTCAAGGTCCACAAGACAATTTGAGCCTTGTACGTGCACATGTCTCCCACAATTGGTGTTTCTATTGTTAGGTATGTGAAAAACATTGTTGTACAAGTCCATGTATTCCACCATCGCAGGCCACACTGCTTTTCCGTGATCAATCTTTTTGCGAACAAGAACATGATCTTCTATTGGTCTTAGTTGAAGAGCTAGGCCTAGCCTCCTACATAAAAATATTTGCAAAAACTTCATGTATTATAAATCATGGTTGATCATTTACAAATCAATGTATAACATGATAGAATTGACATGAATTGGAATTGATTTCTTCTTTCACTGTGCACTATGCTTCAAATGAAAAGGAGGATTGCATAATGAAGGACAAGTCTTTTAGAGGATAGTAAAAATAAAAAGAATCCATCCTCACATTGTATCATTAAGAGGGGGAGGGTTCATCTCAAGGTGATACACTTCTCCAGTAACTAAATCTTTAACCTTTCCCATTGCTCGATCAAGTGCATCTTCGTCAATTATTGATCCAAGTAAAAGAAACCCATCAAGTCCTGAAATCAACTTTTGTGGTGATTCCTGTTTTTTCAATCATTGGAAAAAAAAACCCCCCCATTATTGATTTTTTATCCCTTTGTAAGTAAAATACACCACTAAAGGAAGAAAGAATTGCAAGTAAAATCACATTAACAAGAGAAATTTTTCGATCTGTATTTGTATCATTGAATTATGTATGACTTTCAATTAATCTAATATAATTATAAACCTTGCAAAAGTTTATCAATCCATGTTATGTCATATACTTTACATGATTCAGAAATCCACAAAAGCTCCAAACCTAAGTTGAAGTTTATGCATGAGCAATAAGGCCCATCATGATCATTTACAAGCTTATGAGGTGGAGCAATCCTTGAAGCATTAGCTTGGAAGTGTTTCAAGAACTCCAAATCAAAACCAGTCATAAACATTTCAAAAGCTGCTGCTTGACCCGCAGTGTTTGGAAAACCATCTAACACAAACCCACATGGCTTCAACCCTTTCACTATTGATACCCATCATGCACACCATGCCAAACAAACAAACAAAATTCATTGTGAAAAGATTGTGATATAATATTTGAATACCACAAAAATATCAAATTAACAAAATCATTGGGGGAAGAAGTCATTCATTCTATAATTTATGAAACATATAAAATAAAAAGGTTTTAAATTTTTTTTATGAAGTAATAAAACATTTAAAGAATATTTTATTCAAACTAAAAATGTAGTAATTATATTTTTAATATATTTTCATAATCCAATTTTTAAAACCTTTTCTATATTTTAAATAAAAATTTAAATAATATCATTTCAATAATTTGCATTGTATTTTGTTTTCATGCCATTTGAAAATAAATGGAAGTAACTTCCCTTGGCAAAATTTACCACTTAATGTTCAAAATGCATTAGTTTCAACAAGTCTTAACTTGGTTTGTTTGGAGGTTGCTTTGCAGGTACATTGCCTTTGAAGCCTATTGGTCCAAATGCATAGGGATTAAACACACATTAGAGGTGATCTGTTATTCATGCAACTACAATATGTACACATAATTTTTTTAAAATTGCAATTTTTAAATAATGAATCATTTGATGTGAACAAGTTGAGATATTAAATGAACAAGATTTTCCAATTTTATTTAAGCTCAAAATCAAAAGCACAAATGTTATGAGTAAAACAATATCTACATACCTCAATACTTTATAATGAAATGAAAAGCATATTAACTGACCCAATCTCAATTTACATTCCGCAATAGTAGCTTCTGCCTCTACAATGTCACATGAGTAGAAAATTTAGGGTACATATTTTATCAATCTTGTTGCACAAATCACCATATCAAGAAAAAATGATTTTTGAAATGGAAATTTTGCAAATTTAATAAGTGTTAATGGGTTTGTGTGGATGAATAAAAGAAAAGAATGATGTACCATATTCTTGAATGTTGACACAAGCCAATAACATTAACATTGCAATGACCTCATTTGCAATCTACATTTTCAACATGAAAATTTTGTGACAATTTTTCCAAAAACCCTAAACTACAACCAACATGGTATCTGAAGCAAAAAGAAGTTGTCAACTTAAACATAAATGTGACATGTGAAAAAAATATGGAAGTTAAAAAAAACATATGCAAAAATGGCTTAAGTACAATCTATCACAATTTATCCAACACAATATGTTCAAGAACTATGATGTTAATTATAGTTAAGAAAACATTAATGATCTAAAATTTCATCATAATTTTAAAAAACCTAACTCACAGGCTCATGGTTGTCCCTTGCATCCTTTGCTCGCATACCTAGTTGCCCTTTCAATGAAAATGCATGATATGGGTCTAAATGTGATGGTGTTGTGCATAGTTTAGCTTCAACTTCATGTGGTGGTGAAAACAATGGTGGATCCAATAACATCTCAACACATGTGCAAGAATCGTATGATGGGGTGGGTGTGGGTGGTACAATTTTTGGCACATATTCATTTTTTATTTTCAAATCTTCTACTTGCACACCCAAAGAGACCACATGGGGGAGTGTGTGGGTTGATCAATCAAAAGTCTATTCGGCATCGACTTTGAATGCATTGATTTTTCATTACCCAATTTTGTTTTTGTTTTTAGGTATCCACATACATAGCTGCTAAAAATAATTCTTGTATAAGGACTCTTACAAAAGTTTTACAAACAATTATAATGCAAAATTTGGAGGAGGCATTTTTTACCAGCAATTGCATATGCAATTGCCAACTCTACAACCATCTCAGGATCGACACGAACAATGCCGAAATATGCTTCCAATTGTTTGGCCACAGTGGTTTTACCTAACAACGAATCCACTCCCACACCTTTCTTGTCAAAAACAAAAGTTTGCCAAAAAAAAAATTGGACTTTATTCAAGTGCAAAGACACAACTTGAACAAAATTCAAACTTGCAAAAGGGAAGTCCCACACATGTGATCATCAGGTTGAAAGTGATGAAAAAGAATAAACTATCATTAGACCTGCAAAAGGGACACCAACACATGCAATCATGAGGTCAAATCCAATCAGAGAGCAAAATTGTCGTGGCTCTGGGACATTTGCAATGGTATGTATCTTTGCCAAAACTATCCCCAACTCCTTGTTTTTGCCTATTGCTCCAAATGCTTCTAGGCTCTTCCAATCTCCTATCTCATTCATATATTCCATTGTTGCATACTATCACAACCAAGAAAAAAAACTTGTAAATTATTATTTTATGATTTGGAAGCTTATCTTATAAAAATTTCCTTTTAATTGCAAATTTTTAAAAACCTTGCAAGCATTCAAACTAAAGTTCATCAAGAAATCTAAATTTCAAATTTATCATCATGATCTAGTAAAACAATTGTCCAAACAATTGGATCATGAATTTAGTGTTTGGTGGGCATATGTACCTTGGCATAAACCATATCATTGTCATCAATACATCCACTACAATGCATGAGAGGAAGAGGGAGAAGAACTCCTTTGATGAACAAGGTCTTCCACTCCTTCCATTCTGTGTAGGGAAGCTCTGTATTCATTTGTTCTTTGTACTCACTGCGTCTTTGTGCCAATTCTACAAGCTACACATGGATTTCACTTTCTATGATTTGAATAAATAATTGTTGTAAAAGTAACACTCCCAAAAAAAGATTTTCAAATAGGAAGAATGGTGTAGGTAGGGTATTTTATGCCACGGACATAGATGAAATGTCATGACATGAAAGTTGACCTGGAACAATAAATCAACAAATTCTTGTTTTTCTTTTGCCTTCTTGATCTTTTGCTCTTCTATTGCCTTCTTCTACAACATCATTACATGTACTTTGATCATGGTGAATGAAAAATTGGTATGGAAACTTAAAATATTTTTATCCTTCAAATATTTTTAAAATAATGTTCATCGTGACAACAAAATAATATATTGCAAGGAAAAATAAGTAGGAAACCCACACGGGTTGACAACTCTTAGTTGATTTGGTTGTTAGGATAAAAAGTAATGTAAGTTACACATAATTGCAAGCTACCCATATAGAGATATGTTTGAATTTGGGAGCTATAATTGGAAAATTCACAGTCATGCATGTAGGCAAGAGAAAATCATGCCTGCCATATTTTCAAAATGTGAAACAATTTGTCGCCATAGTCTTGGTGCATCATTGTTACAAGATTGTGGTCACGAATGTATATAAGTTCCCGTTCTCGGACTTGTTCAAATTCAATTTCATTACTTAATATTATGTTGTGTTGAAGTTGGCATTTATTTTCATCTTCATCTTTGATTAACTTTCTGTTTGATATTTCCACTTTTGGACTGTGGATGCGCACAAATTCATCTTCTTCAACCAACTTTCTAGCTTTTTCTTTTGCTTGCAATCTTTGATATTCTTGTTGCCTAATAATGTCCTACATAAAGGCATAAACAAAAATGTTTTAGACCTCCAATTGGCTACTTCAAATACTCACAAAAATGGTCTTTGAAAACTCTTTTGCTTCAAATTATTTGGTATTTTGAAAATGATCCACTCATGAAAACACACTTACATATCGTTTTTTCTGATGAATCTCAAACTCGTCGACTACTTCTTGGTGTTTACGAGTTTTCACATCTACAAGATATGCATGTGATTCCTATAATCGTAAAATAACACAACATGAAAATTTGTAAGCAATATAACTTAGCAATTCCCCTCAATAGATTTTTTTTTAAATGCACTTCTCTCCGTATATAAGAATATTATATTGTCCAGATCCTTACAAAAGATTATTTACAAAAATAAGCTTTGAAGATTGCAAGTATTTACATTTAACAAAGAATTACTACATACATAATCAAAAGATCTAAAGTGAATACCAATAATTACATACTTGTTTCAAAGCAAGTGTGTCAACTTTTGCCAATGGTTTATCAAGCATGAGAGACAATTGATGATGGTGGTCTTCAACCATCCTTTTTATTGGAGGTACATTTCTTGGCATCATCATTGACAAATGATTTGTAACGATCTCACCATCTTCATCGAGCTCATATCCCTTGCGCTCGAAACACTCAAGGGCCTTTTTAGTCTCCATTCCCAGCTCAAAATTGAACCGCATTCTCTTGGTGAGATACTACACAAAGTCAAAATGTATTACTATGTTAACACTTTCTCATTAACAAAAACTTTTCTTTTTTTGGTTGAATTCCCAATGGGTACAATTGTTTTTTGGTTAGGCTTCAAAATCCAATATCATGGATGAATGAAATGTTTAAAATTTGCAAGCACATGCAATGTAAAACAAATTGAAACATACCATTTGCATTGCTGAAGTAATAATTGTTTCATCAGCAGATAATAGTTCATGCCATAGTCTCTATTACCCTCCAACACCATATCAACTTAGATCTCCATAAGCTTATTTTTTCTTTTAAACAATATAGTTAGAGAATTACTCATTAATTTTCATAATTTCCAAAAGCTTTGATTTGAAAAAATAAAAAGCTACATGATTTAAATTTTTTAAACATAAAATGGATGAATGAATTGAATAGAAGATGTAATAATGTAGATGATATATCAATGTCTCAATTTTAAGTTTTAGTTCTTGTTTAACTTAATGGTTGTGTTATCCTGGAAGTTAGGCTCACTTGCAACATATTATTCCTAGCAATTGCATCTTGGTCATGTTCCTTGTTTTCTGCAAGTTTGTTGTGAAATTGCTACATGCTCATCAACAAAGGTTAAAATCTCCACAATTATTTTCAACTCCCAAATTTCAAGTTCATATGATTAGGGCTTTTTGTAATAGGAAAGGTCCTTTCATGTTTTTTAGATGCCTAAAAGGCCCCACCCTGATAAGTCAAATTGGTGTTGAAAAAATAGAATGTACCTATTAATTTGGAGCACAATGAATTTTATTTTTTAATGCCCCCCTCCTCAATATGAATATTATAAATTTATAAGAAACAATGTCACAAATTTGTTGATGGGTTCTTACAAAATAGTAAAATATTGATTGTTAATTGCATGGGAGGAATTACTTCTTAATAATATAAAACCAAAAGAAATTGTGATGGTTCTTTCCAAAATTAATGAAGGTATTACAAACTCATTCTTAATGAAAAAATTATGTTTGTAAGATTTTGAAGTGTGGGTGGTTTTTAAGTCAAATGGATGGTGGATTGAAGGAAATTACTATTCAATGTTTACCTGAAAAATTTCATTTCGTAGTTTTGTACGTGCAATTATTACTTTCCTTGCTTCATTTGCAAAATACTCCCTCCGCGAGCTCTCCTAAAATTTAAACAAAATCATCAAATTCCCTCTTCGACATGTTGTGTTTTAAGTGCAACTAAATTTATGTGTTGTAAGCATGTTTGAGAGTTGGTTACTTGATAGTTAGAAATAAATTAGTATTAATTATTGAAGTTTGGGTTTTTCAATTGAAAAACTTCTAATTTAGTGGTGATAGATGCAAACAATCAAAAGTTCAATTTCACCCAAGGAAAATTAGTTGTCTAGACTATTACTATGACTAATGATATTATTATAAGAAGATTTAAACTAAAAGGGACTATTAAGTGAGTCATGCCCTTTACAATTTGTAAGAGTTTTTGACCTAAACTCCATCTAACAAAACAAAACACAAAAAAAAGTAGAAGCTTAGAATTATTAAGACCTGGCGGATTTGTTCTTCATGAAAATGTTGTAAATGTAATTCTTCATTTTGCATTTTTGGTGATGGAGACTTCTTCAAGTTCTCCCCACTCACCCATAATGGCTTCATTAGCTTGTGGACCGCCATTTCATCAATTCAAAAATGTGTAAAATGGAATACACCACACGCACACACAAACCACAATAGTTTTTTTTTTTGTTAAATTTTTTTGTTTGTTGTTACACTCCTCTCCCACTTAGATTTAATATGCATATTTTTGCTACTTGCTTATTGTGTTGGATTTGAACAATAACAAGTTGGGGGGGGGGGGGGGGTGGGGAGGATTTTTAGTGTTGTCAATAAAGTTGATCATTACAGGTGAAGAATGTTATTTGAATTAAAATTAAAATTTAAATGTGTTTTGTGAAGAAGGAAATTTTCAACACAAGAGGGGAGGGCAAGGTTTAGGGGGGAAAAAAAAATTGAGATTGAGTATACACCCATAAATATAGTTATTTAACCACCTCCTCCATTACAGCTAACACATTAAATCTTTCATTAATATGGGGATTTCTTTTATAAAGCTTTCACTAATTTTCAAGGGCATTTCATAAGGGTTCTTATAATTGGGATTTTTTAGTTGAATGTGGAATGGGTAGGTTGAAACAAGAGGTTTGTTGTATAACATGATTTGGTTTTTAGGGTACGTCTAAACAAAATTCTGAAAAATGATGTAATTGCCTAACATGGTTAGGTGATTTGGTTTTGTAATGAAATTGATTTCTTAATAATAATAGCGTACAAAATACAAGATTTCAATATCAATGATTGCCACCCATATATTAAAATTTTATTCAAAACTAAAATTATATACCAAATTATACATGAATGAAAAGTATTTTCTAATTGTATAAAGGTAACAAAAATTATATTTTCAATAACTAAGTATTAAATTTCTATTTTTCAACAAAGAAAAATAAATTGATGTTACACAAAAAACATGTTTGTGAAATCCAAGCATCATTTGATTTGGAGACCACCAATTTGAATTTTAACTCCTTTGATTCATTCTATTGTTTAGTTGAAATCACAAGAAGGAAGGTTTTATGAAAAGCCACATTTTAGTGGTTTAAAATTCAACCTTTGCAACTAGGTAGTTATCAAGTGCAACAAATCCCACTAAAACCTTGGACCCAAGGTTAAAATAAAATTGAATGACTATGGTGCATTGGAATTGGTTTGGGTAGAGTAGTTTTAGGTTCCATTAAGGGTTTGGTCTTTTTGGATGACCTTCCCAAAAGATGATTCCAATATGGAATCTTTCAAAATTGAAGAGTTTTTGTCAATGTCTCTTCATTGCAAAACTTGAACAATGCAATGTCAAACACTTTGGGTTCTATTGTTTCTTTGCTTAAAATTTCATGTGTGGAACTTCTTGTTGTCATAGTCTCATTGGGAAATGTGGATGGATCATTCCTTCTATTTCATGGGGAAGAGGTTCTAATTGATTGGTGTATGAACCCAATTGAAACTTTCCATTACCACATATTTATCTTCGAAATGAGAATCACATTGAATCATGTTATTGAAATTTGACATAGGACATTTTTATAGTTGTCATGCTATATTTAAATGCTAAGTAGTGAATTTGATCAAATCTTGTAAGGTAAACAACAATGACATCCAATAAAATATGGATATTGTCATGGAAATGGCAATCCCGACATGTATGAAAAAACTATATTGAAGATCTTTCCTTCAAGTCTTTTTGAGTTTCCCTTTTAACTATACTTTCATAAAATTTTAAAATTGTGTTTTTGTTAGGAATTGGTGGAGTTATCAATTTAGAATTTATTGATACTTATACAAAAAAATGTAAAGTTGAAATTGAGACAATGTCTAATTGCTTTTGAACTTTTTGATATTTGATTTCAATATATGAAAATATGTTAGTGTCAAAAAATCATGATTAAAATATGATTCAACTTTAATCCAAAAATGATACATACACTACTACAAATGTGTTTTTAAGTTTATTTTTTTTTACAAGTTTAGTCATATTTTTAGTCACATTAGACAATGGACAAAATTGGTTGTAGTAATAATAGATGAATCATTTTTGACACAAACATGACTAAATATGCTTATCTGAAATGACTAAAATGACCAAGGCTATTAGTTGACATGGCATTATTAATTTGATCTAAAATGAAGTTATATTATTTATATGAATATATAATGACATTATAGAACTTTAATATTTTTGAACTATAGGTGAATCCAAAATGTTGCCACTTTTGATTTGTGATTCAACACGAGAAAAAAAAAATCTTTTTGGGTGACATTATTGGTAGATCGGTCAACTGATGTCATACAAGCCATTGAATCCCCAAATTTGGGATTTTTAAAATGATGAATGCTCCAAATAAGGTTTGAACCCACAACCTTTTTAACCACATTCCAAGGCATTAACCATTAAGCCCTCACTTCACGTGATGACAAAAAATGACATCACAAAATGTATAAACACATATTTCAAACAATTAAAAAATGATTATTGACTGATTTAATTTTTTTTTAGGTTTATTATACATTAAACTTTGCAATTCTTTTAATTCAAAAAATTGTAAATCATAGTTATTTAAGTACTCATTAATTACCAAATTCAAATGCATCGTTTGAAACTTTGAATTGAGTTCTATAAAACCCCCTAACCGGGGAAAAAAGCTTTGGATTGGAAAAAAGTCATAGTAATATAAAATATAAAATACAGAAAGGCCATGTCATGGTTTTTGCATGTAAGTATTTCAATTCAAAGCATAAACATATATTACAACTAAACATTTTAGCAATGGGTCTCTTTGATTGGCCCATCATTAGAATAAGTTATCGAAATTTCTAGTCAAGACTCTCAAGATATAATTTCAATTTCCTATCCCATTGAGTCATAGATATAAACTTCTAATGTGCAACTTTGAGCAAAAGAAATGGTTTGAGCATGGTGCTACAAGGAACATTTTTCTTCAAATTGAAAACAATCTCATATATTCTTTTTAATTTATTCATCATGTCCTTTTGATCTATTGTTACTTTTCATAAGAATGTTGTTGATAAATGTACTTTTATAATCTTGAAACATCACCTATTTCCATGAAGCATATGATACAATTTGTTGTGAAGAATAGGATGATGGATTTGTAAACAACTTGAGTTTTTGATGGAAAAAAGGCAAAAAGTTGGACTACAAATCAACTTTACAAACATTTTCCTTTGATTTGTTCTCTTATTGAAACCCTATTGCTATAATTCATCCATTTAGGGATTGCCATGGATACTTTTCTAGTCCTTTTCTATTGGGACATGTATGTAGAAGAAGAAAGGGGTTTGGGGGGGAGGGGGGGGGAGTGGGAAACAAGAGATAGGGAATCATCTCTGCAAAGAAAAAAATGTCATGAATTCCTTTTCCTTATGCCCTATTGGTTTCTAACAAACCTTCAACTTTTGTTAAAATAAAGCAAATAAATTTGAAGAATACTTCAGTCTTAACGAATTCCTAGTGGGGTGTATTGTGATGTGCATAAGGAACAATTGTGATTGTTGCTACCCTATGCAAGGAAGCACAACAAACTTGCCTTGATATCTCTCCAAAACTAGATAATCTTATTCTTCTTCTTCCTCTTTAACTTTCAAGCCTTTTGTCTTTTGGCAACATTCTAGTGGCACTAGAGCTTTAGAGAAAAGCAATTGATGACCATGATGATGAGAGAAAAAGGTATGCAAGCGATGGTTTATTGTTGGAAGGGAAGGAAAAAAAACCTTAGAATATTTTACAAAGATTAAGGTTTGATCGCTCTGAAAAAGCAAGAACTTTTTAATAACTACTTCAACTATTTCTATTTCAAAATTGTCTTTTTTTGTTAAAATTAAAAAAAGAAGTCAAAGATATTATGAAAAAAATGAAAATCAAACAATGCATCTTTTGACATGTAATTAAATCCAAATGTGTCTTTTAAAAAATTAGGGTGCAAAAATATATGAAATTTGAAATCATAGACTTTGGATAAATCCAAAGAATATATCTAAATATTATTTTAAGTACATCTAATTTATTAACTTTCATGAAACTTTGTGACTTTTTTCCATTTCAAAATGTACAACAACTAAGATGGTTTTAAATATTGATTTAAAACAATTATATGTAATGTCTGAAATATAATTATTTAAATAAAACATGTACTTTCACAATTACATTGAATTATTATTATTATTTTTAGTTTCAAAACATGAACAAATAATTAATTCATTTAATTTTTAAATTCATATATAATGTATTAAATCTTTGATTGAGTTACAACCTATAACTATTTAAGTAAAAATAATTTATTATCATAATCATATTGAACTTTGTGATTCTTTTCAATTTCAAAATGTGAACAAAAAATTCAATATTTGTTTCAAAAATTCAATCAATGTTTTTTTTTCTTGGGTTCATTATTTGGGTACATTTGGTTTCCTTACTCTCATCATTGACTTCAATTTTATAATATTTTAAATCCAAAGTTCTCAACATTCCATTAATTTACATATTTGGATTTATGCCACATATTTATTAAAAAATAATTTAAAAAATAATTTAAATATCATAACAAAAAAAGTCACTTTTGAAATTATGCTATTAAAATTTGTATGCTTTCAATTTTATATCAATTTTTGTAATAAAAATAAAAGAATTAAATTCAATGTTATAATTTATTGTAGTAACAATGGATTTTAGTATTATTTTAAGAATTAATTTTTTTTGAATTTTAATTTCAAATTTAAATCAGATGTATTATTTTTGGAATTAGTTGGGGATTCGTGTGATCCTTGGAGAACCTTTGGGCATTTTGTGAAGTTTTAGTATTTACTTGGGTATTAGCTAAAACTGCTTTATGATGTCAAATTGAGTGGTTGAAGGGCTTGAGAGAAAACATCATTCTTGATGGAATAATTCACAAATTGTGTAGTTCCAGGGAGTAGACAAAGCATAGACAAAGCCTTAAAGTTGTAAACTCTTTGGGGAGTTTGTGATCTTTGGGGAACTAGCATGAAAGTGCACACCAACTATGACATACTAATTTGCCAATTCATGGGTTGTCTAATCTAAAATGACACATCATTTTTTCTTTCAACTTTGTGTGTTGTGTGCCAAGTTTTAGAAAGCATGCAAACATGTTGAACTTGGTTGATGGAGATGTTGCTATCTAGGAGAATTCTTCTTTCAAGGTTAGTTGTTGCCTCCATTCTAGCCCTCAAACATTGGCTCAAAGGTTCTTCGCATTCTAGATTGTCATTAAGTATTTGTCCATTGTTTTGGGCAAATGTGTGTTTGTAAAAGTTGGATCGCAAACTTGTTTCATAATAATAGTGGCCACTGTTTTTGGCATTGATGTTTGGAGCAAATATGTGATTGATGCAAAAGTCGAATCATATTAACTTGTCTCTTTAACTAGACTTTTAGCAACACAATGAGGTTTAGTGAATTTTCTAATGTTCACATAGCTCCAAGCAAACATTAAGTTTGTCCAAATTGGAACCTTCTCAACAACTAACCAGAACCTATCCCAACCTCACTGCTAACCGGGAATTGGGACAAGCTAAAAACAAAGGGTATGTCTGTATGTATGTATGTATGTTTGTCTGTGTTTCTTTGAGCTGCTTCTCTTCTTCTTTGGTGGCTGCATTGTTTTTTTTGTTCAGATTGTGCAACCTAGAAAGTTGTTCACATGGGGAGTGTCTGTCTGTCAGTCAGTGGAGTGAGCCTAGGTTTGCTTGTAATGGGAATATGTACACCTATAGAGCTCTCTCTAGCTCAATTACACAAATGGTTTTTGGAAGTGCAAGATCCTCTGATTATTTGTGCAAATCTGAGGCAGATGGTTTTTGGAAGCAAAAGATCCTGCAATTCTTCATGCAAATCTGCCTCAAACTCATTGCAGAAGAAGAAGTCTAATTTCATCATTGAGCCCAAAACTGCACCTCATCTAGGGTCAACTTTCAAGAATTCGCACATGTAATGCAAGATCTAAAGTTTGCAAGATTTTGGGTACTGTTGTTTTGTGCAACAGGTGCCATTGCAAGGTTTGTAGAAGCTAGTGATATCCAGGTGGTGCATTTGGAGACTGGGAAGGCTGTTGCCAAGACAGCAAGAGCAGCAATGAAGAATGGCAATTGTCAATGGCAGGATCCTGTTGTGGAATCAATGCAGCTGCAGTTGGATCAGACAACCAATGAATATGAAGAAAATTTCTACAAGCTTCTTCTTTCTTCTTCTGTCATAGTGGACTCCTCAGGACTTTTGTACCCTCATCATATACACAACTATTTTGGAGAACAGAATGTGGGTAGTGAGTTGATTGATTGTGGTCTCTTTTCCTGTGATGCTCAATCTTAATGTCCCACATAATAAAGGTTCTAACTGTAGATAATTGCTATGTATTTAATTGGTAAAAACCCAAGGAGTTGACATGAATTTTTGAACCAAGCTAGTGTGTCTAATGTGAAGGAACAAAGCAATGAAAAGGAGATGTGAAACAGTCAGAGAAATCGAGACATGCATTATTTTACATCTGTGTTCCATTGTCACTATGGGCTATCAGCAAAAATACACTATGGATCACTGTGACTATGGGGTATCACACAGCTTTAGCATACCTGTGGGCCAGTGTGACTGGGCTATCAGGGGACTCGACCAAGCCGTGAATGGATTTGTGGAGGATGGCTGGGCTACCATGATCAGTGATGGCATGGGTGATGTCAGTGTGATGATTAATGAGTCTGCCACAACAAAGTGTGGCCAGATAGCTTCAGAAAGGTTCCTTTACACTCTCCATGGTGGGATCTTGTGTGCCAAAGCATTGATGCACCTGCAGGTTGACTAGTTCTCTGAAAAGTTTTGCAGATTCATTTTTCAATGTTTCTGGGTGCTTTCAATTTTACCCATTATGTTAAACCTTTCCATTTACTTACAATCGGAGGAAAATGGAATACAGAATGTGCCTGCAGCCCTTTTCATACGGTTTCTGCAGGAGCATTGCTCAGAATGGGTTGATTGTGACATTGATGCCAGTGCTGATGCTGCTTTCTACAGTACCACTGGTAATGAAACTGCTGGTTACTCTCAATGTCCTTCCCTTTGGTCAACTCCAGTGAGCAAGAAGAGGTCTTGCCTCCTGCACACTGCACTGCACTGGGTTCACATTTCCTGATTTGGAATGCCCCTTACCTTTCTGTATGGGAATTATTGTATCTCAATGGAGATGGAAAGACTGTAACTCAAGTAAAATGAAAGCACAAGATCTGATTTGGGTGTGTAGCTTCTTCAGGTGGTGAAACTGGAATGACATACAGGTGTTCCAGATGCTCTCCATATGTGAGACAATTTTTCACTCCAATATGATATGTTCTTACTGAGATTTGGAAAAACCCTTGGCATTGACTTTGTTGCTGTGTGCATCAGAAGTTGTATTGTTCTAATCTGCTTCCATCCCAACCAGTACATACTTATGCTACTCTTTCTGATTTCCTTAGTACATTTGTGGAAACTTGTGTTTTGTTGGCAACAGCCATGCAGCGGAATTGATGAAAATGCAGTTGGGGTGTGTTCCCAGCTTGTATCTGCACCAGTTGATGCTACATTGTCAGACAATGTTCCTCTTCTACCATCTAGCTTCCGTGCCTCAATGGTCACCTTATTGTAAGCACCTTATTTCTATACTCATTTCCTCTTATCAGCTTCTACTCAATGTTCATAACCCAAGTTGCTGTGGGAAATGTCACTCATACATCAGGTCAAGTTCAAGCCAAAATTTTATGCCCAAATCTTACACATTCTTCTCGATGGGCAAAGCCAACAAACAATTTACCTAGCAAAAACATAAGACAGACTCACAGAAAGGTTGTGGCATGTTAATGCCTTAAATTAGTCATACATCCTATGCTAGACTTGTAGGGTTATGAACCTGCGTAGGATTGGCATGTGTTAAGGCTCACAAAGCTGTTGAAGCTTGCCTGTCCTCTTTGAAAAGAACATATACACATTCCCAACCTAAACAAAATAACCATGCAGAAAGTAGGAAATCTTGCTCAAGAAAAGAGCTGGCAAGAGAGATCATGATCCACAGATAACTTGTATTATTGCCAATGAGCTGGATGTAGAAGTTCCAATGCCGAAGTTGCACTCATTAGCATGATATTGGGCAGCAGCAGTCATGGCATGCTACTCAAAACAAAGGATTTGTACACATTTTCAAGATCCAAATTGCATTTGACATTGAATTTTTAACTATGAAATAATACAATACACACCCAGGTCCATCTAGAACTACAATTCAACACTTTAGCATAGGTTTCAAATACGGCATGGACCGTCAACCACAACTTCATGCAGGTTGCAACCGTCAAAAGCTTGTCTTTGCATGGTATTGAGTATCTTGGATGCAATCCAAGAAACTACTCCAAAAGAGTAGCATGTCTTCACATATGCACAAAGATTCAATACTTGACATGCTCTGTTTTCACCTGCTAGTGCATCCTACCAACTTCTAACTGAAGATTTCACCATTGTGATTGTGAACTCTTGAAGATTGAAAACATGTGATCTTTTGTGTGTCTTACAAAACAACATGGTACAAAAGAAAGCATGTTAAGATGCTATGCAATAACATTGTCTCTTCACAGTGATCTTGTCTGATGGCTTGAACTCCTTTCTCATTTATTTGCCCAGCTCTTGCATCAATCAATGAACTTGTAGACCTTGAAAAAGCCTTCAGTAACATCTAAGATGCACCAACTTGTGATTCAAACACTCAACTACAATGTGAAGTTAGCATCAAATTTGTATTAAGAATCCAAAATTTTAGCATTATGTCTTATCCCTTGATCTCCAGGACACAATATCTGATCAGAACTTGGTGAAAACATGGGGGATTGATCATCTAGTATTGGAGAGAGTATTGAAATTTCTCATTTAGTTACTTGTCTATGCTTCAATTGAAACACACACCGATTGCATGTTAGAACAATTGTCTAGCAAGGAAAAGATTGTAGATCAGAGTGAGCCTTGACTTACAAAGAAATTGTATCTGCCAAAGTTGTTTTTAGAGAAAGAGTTAGCTGCATCACTGATGTCTTGTTGCAAAAGAGTTTGTGCACTGCTTGGTTCATATTCGTTATGTCATTTTGTTCAAATCGAAACCAAAGTAGAGTAGTTCAAACAAGAGAAGTGATTGGAACAGATGGAGAGACTTACAGAGCCAAATTATGAAGAGAGGCACAATTATGTGAAGAAGCAACTCACAATGCAGAACTCTTGAAATACATGCTCTAAAATCCTTATGCCAAAACACATGAAAATTTCAACCTTTCAAGTACAACAAAAATTGAGCATGAACGATAAAGAAATGCAAAAGAAGACAATTCAAAGATAGAGAAAGGAAGACACATCAAGCCAAGAAGGCAACTATTACACTGGAGATTACACTCCCAAAAACAATGTTTGAAACCTTTGAAGCTTGCACACCAAACAACATCTGAATGCTGAAATCAAATTTGAATAACACAAGCAACAATTGCAATCTTGGCTCCAAATCAATGGTGAAGGAGACTACTCTTGTAGAGTGAGAAAGGACGCACCAACACAAAGATACAAACACAAACCAAAACTACAATCACAATAGTGGTTGTAACAACACACAACATCTTGATCAAGTTTTACAATTGCAAGTCTTGCAAATAATTCCTTTCAATCATGCATGCAATGACAAAGATGGAACAAAGATTTTCTAGATTCCTCAATGAACGAAGATAAAATGGGAAAGATTTAAGAGAGAAAGGAAATACCAAAAGGTTGGTGCTCTAGGAAGGAAAAATCAGTTGTTTTGAGGAACTTTGAGATTTTGATAGACATTTTGACATATTCCAACTTTCTCTAAACAAAAAGTTTTGGACAATTTCAAACTTGAATACATCTATAACACATTCTAGTTTGGAACTATCTAGAGAGAAGACATACAACTTATGGAACCTAAAATTGTCCTACGTAAACCACTTACAATGAATCATTCTCACTCAAATTAATATGATTGTATTAAATGAAAACATGTAATTTATATGTGTAAACTTATGGCTTTTGTGCCAATGTAAATTGCATAGTTTGGTAAATTTGCAAAAGGAAACATAACATATGTTAATGGCTATTTAGAAAGAAATTATATTTAAAGTATCTATTGGATGTGGGTATTGTTGAATATCATATGCATTAGTTCAAAGGTACACACAAGAAGTGTGTTGCAAATTTTCTGGTTGCTTTTTGATGTGGCTATAGATTTGTAGTCAATATAGAAACATTCCTCCATGAATTGGACACTACCATAGACCATGTTTTTATTTATTACTTCTTTAAAAAATATTGAATAATGTAGCAAAGAAGCTGAAATTATCACCACACCATGAATAGAAAGACATGAACAATACATAATAAATATGATCACCTTTAGGTTTTTTGGCTACGTTCCTTGTATACATCATGGTTTGAGCTAACAAGTTGAAATTACAGTCATATAATGCATAATACATAATGTTCATTGACATTGGAAGGTTTGTACAAAGTTTGAAGATACAAGAAAATACAAAATACAAATCAACTCCATATCCTTGCATTTAATTGGTTTCCAATGCACATTTTCTGGAAGAGGTGAAAGACTTAAAACCATATAAATGTTTTCTTGTTTTGAACCTAGATTTCAAACCTTTTAAGTTGGGCTTATCAATATTGAGAAATGCTAAAACATAGGAGAACCTTGAAAGAGAGCATCATAGAAACCATTGTGACGAGACATTTTTTTTTCAAATACAATACAAAAATATATCATTGGGAGGTTGGCAACCTTACAAGAAGCATGAAAATGATGTTCAAAGTGTGAAGATTTATCAAGAAGAGAATATGCAAACTTAATGTTCAATATTTTAAACATTAATGTCGAAGATGATTTCAAAGGTCACAATACACTTTCATTGTTAACACCTAAACTCAATAGAGAAAAGGAATGATTCAACAATGTGATCACCATATTTTGGGTAGCAATTGGTGTAGTATTTGGTACAATAAAAATAAAACACATGGTTGCATTTTTCATGTGCTTTTTTTTTTCTTTTCTTTTCATGTATGAACTATGTCATTTTTCATTGCACATTGTGATTTTCCATGTTTGCCATTTTTAGAGGTAATATTTCTGAAATTTTATGAAATTTTATCAAGCAAATATTTTATGTTTCCATCGAATCTCACCCAATGTTTACCTTTTACAAATGAAAGAAAAATATCTTGTGATATTGTCAACGTTGGCTTCTATTTTGCAAACCATTTATTCACATTAAATCAACATTTGCAAAGGTGATTTTGAAGGATTTTGATCTTCAATTGATCATAATAGGTAGAAATTAAATAGGTTTAAATAGGTCATAAAAGGCAGATAAATAGGTAGGTGGTAGCCTAACCTAACCTAACATACTTAACTACTTTAATTTAACTTACCAACCTTAGTCCCTTATGCATGCACATAGGTTACACATGTAAGGATTTAAAGGTCCCTCACATGCACAATAATAAATCAAGTCCTTACCAATGAACTACACCTCCAAAAGGTGATAATTTTTTTGTTAAAGATTTTATTTCACATCATTATGTATGTAAGTAAATAAAGGTAATTATTAAATAGGTTAGTAGGTAGGTTGTGACATGATATGTAGGTAGAGGAGTTAAAAGATTAGTAAGTAGGCCTAAGTAGGTAGATAGACATAAACTATCTACCTATTCAAAACTACTTACCTAGCCTAGGTAATAGCTAATTAATTTGGCCTCATAACATAAGATGTTTAATTTGAGTAGAATATCATTGGTCATTTGATTAAGCATGTCATTTTTCTTTGTTCAATTTGATTAAATATCCCACTTAACTATAACTCACTAGCTATTTTGACTAAGGTGATCAATTTTTTGTTCAACTTGGTTGAATGTTCAACTTGATAAATAGTCAAATAGGTCATTCTACTCAAATTCATTAGCTAAAAAATACACATGCCATTTAGGCCTCTAGTCAAAATGGACATGTTTTTTAATCAAAGTGGACAAGGTAATTAGTTTTGAAAACTTACAAAATCATGAATTGTAGTATTGCTTTCACATTAAGTTTTGATTTGTGGATGTTGAAAGGAGGAGTGGACACTTTTATTTTAATATTTCACTTTCTAAATCACAATTGAAAGCCTAGTCATGTAGCTATTAGTTTGTTTGAAACTACTAACACATTTGGCATTGCCATGGCCTTACAAGTTAATGAGGAGTTATCAACATATGGTTTAAATATTAAGATTTTTCCATATGTCAAAGACAAAGGTAACAATCTTTCAACTATGACCTTTGCCCTAATTCCATTTATTTCATGTCAAGTTTTGAGGTTGACAACACCATTTATAGGGAGTTGTTGGGGTCATGCCACGTCTAAATGTTGCAAATATGCAATATATGACACCAAAATTTATGTTGGACTAACATCAATTTCCATCCAATAATGTTAAAATTTGCACAAAATGATAACCTAGACCAAAAAGTGGGAAGGGCCACCAAAAGTGGCAAAAAACATGTTTGGATACTAGTATAATCCACACTGCAAGTTGAAAATCTTAATGAAAACATGGTTCACTTCAAAAATGATTTTATCCCAAAAGACCTTGGAATTTAAAGAAACTATATCCACTTGTTATGGACAGTAACTATCGATGGCCTTTTAGGGGCATGTATAAAGTCCTTAGGTTTGGGTTGTAGCCTAAATTGTTTCTGATACATTTTGGCCATGGTTTGTCAATGTGTTATAAACCAAAACCAAGGTTAATGGTTGTTATAGATGCACTTATTGCTACAATTTCTCTTTTTATCCAAATGTCGGTAATTATTTAACATCTAACTCCTCATAAACCCAAGATTTTGATGTAAAACTACAAGTTATGTGGTAATAGATGCAAATGTAGATGGTAACAATTATGCTACACTTCCTTTCTTTTATACATGTTGTCTTTTAAGAATCTAGAGTTCATAACATGTTGAAGATGATGTTGGACCTACATCTCAAAGGCTTAGGATTAGTCATACAATATGTTGGGAAGGAGAGAACACAAATGATTACATATGAGTATGACAAATATGTTTTATTTCCATTCCTAAGTCATGCATATTTAAGACTTTGAACCCAACTCTTGGCAATGATATTGTTGCTACCTTTACTATGAACAATTCAGAAGGTGCATCGTTGTATGACTTCATTGAAATTGATGAGGAAATGTTTTTATTGATGGTCAAAGAACAATTGAATCACTATAGGATAAAAAAAAGTGATTGATGATCAATGCATTAACCCTCTTGCATGGTGGAAAGCTCATGAATCTTAATTTATTTATGTTGTTTTTGTGACTTGATAGATTTGAAAAATTGTTGGGTCATAAATTGAGATAGAAAAAATCTTTAACATTGCAAGTGTATGCATAAACATGTGACACTGATAGTTGGCATAAAAACCTTGAAGATGTTTGTGAACATTTATAGAAATTGATTCAATGATGTTTTGGTGGGAACATTGCCTATGGAAGAGTTCATGGAAATGGAAGAAACTTTGATGGAAGAAAATGAAAACAATATGGGTAGATTTGGGTTTTTGAAGGTGGATGATAACACCATTAACCTTTTGGTTTCTTATTTTCTATTCAATCCTTTGCAAGTTTGTTTCGAAGGTGGCAACTTGGGTTACACTAACTTAAGGTAGGAATCTAGAAATGATGGGATGGTAATAATCCCCCAAAAAAATGATGTAAATTTAGGCAGACATTTGACTAGTCAAATGGTCCATTGTTTGCCAATGAAAATGACCAATCAAATAGATTCTTATTTTGTTAGAAAAAAAGACCACCTCGGTCACAATTTTTGGTCAAATTGACTTGCTTAGATTGACATGGTGATCTTTTTTATCCATATCATTTTTGGTTTTTTAAATTATAAAATCCAATAAAAAACTTGTTTTTGTAATAATGAAGTATCGCACAATTAAAAAACCTAGAAGACAAATTTCTTTTTAGTCTTTTCAACTAACATTGGCAAAATATCATTCACTAATGTTTTCATGAAAATTTGATATAAGGATTTTGCTTTAAAACTAATTGTCTAAGGATGATTCAACAAAAGATAGGGAGATTAATTTTTTGATAATAAACAATACCATATCTTCTTTCAAACTATATAATATATTGGATGAAGATTGTTGTCCATATGGAACAACGTCACCAAAAAATGATGTAATGTTGGATGGGGTGGGGCTAAACCTTTGTTTTGTTGCTCATCATTTTCAAATTAACAACATCCTTTTCTTATCCATTATATTTAGCCCAAACTTTCTGGTGAATTGTTTCCAAATGTTTTCGGAAAACTAAAATTTTCTTCATGGACTTGTAGTTCATGATGCCATTTCTCGCACCTACATAACCAACAATAGGGTTTTAAAAATGCATCTCCATTGTTCAAACTAAATTGAATTAGAATTTACCTTTGCAACATTGTTTGATGCATAGAAAGCCCACAATGTAAAAAACAAAAAAACAAAAATGAAACCATGGCATGTAATTGAAATGAAAAAAAATGCAATGTACAAACTTTTATTAGTCACAAATTAATCACAATAATTGAAGTTCCTAACAACTTACTAATACATTCAATCTTTAATGCACATAATTTTTAAATATTAGAGATTTACACATACCCTATTAATTATAATTTATTTTCAAAATATACATAACATTATTTTTGAACTAATTAATTTATATTTTTTACATAACAACCAATATATTGCACCCTATATTTATACTCACATATTATTTTTTTCAAGTAATGTCCCCCTGGGGCAACCATAGAAGTACAAACATCCAAGTTTATTGTTTCAAATGGAAACTGTATGAACTTAGGGGTTTGCAATAGGTTCCATGTTGTTCACATCCTCCATATTTTATGTACCTTATGGAATCAATAAAAATAATATTGGTCATGTCACAACAACAAACAAAAAGGTAATTCATAACCTAACTTACCTACTACAACATCCCCTTTTGAAAGGACATACTATAAAACTTTTATAACATTAACTTCAACACATTCACACACATCCACATAGTAAAAACAAAAAATGAAAAAGAAGAAAAAAACATTTTATTTGTTGTGGAGAAGACAAAAGACTTACATGGTGGAAAAGAATTTCAATGTGGTGGGAAAAGTTGTATCATGGTGGACTAGAAGATTAAAAACTTATAAAAGAAAAAACACAACAAATACAATACAAATAACAAAAAACCCAAAAGGAGCTACAACACTATAGAACGCAAAGTAGAGGCCAAAATTGTGATGGAACAAGCAATAATTTTGATTGCAATTGAATGAGCTATAAAGGAGTGTCATAAGGCATGGATATGGGAACACACCACACAACAAGCATAAGAAAAAATAAATTGATGATGGGGAATGGTTACAAATGAGTACCTTAGAATGTAAGGTAAAGGTGAAGATTGTGATGGAGATGGGAAGTGAATGATTGTGATGGAGATAAACAACAAATTGCAAACAAAGACTATGAAACACAACCCATAAATAAAAAACAATAAAACACAATGGAGACCCAAGCACAAAGCAAAGGAAAAAAAACGAAAGGAGATGAGTTGCAAATGGACATTACAAAATGTAAAACACAAGCTGAAAATGAAACACAACAAAAGTGCAAGGCAAAAACTCACAAGGGAGATGAATTACAAATGAACACTAGAGAACACAAAATGCAAAATGCAAGTTAGAAGCATAACACAATGAGAATACAAGCAATATGGAAAAAGAAAAACAAGTAAACATGATGGAGAATGAAAAAATGAAACCTATGAAGGTGAAAAGCAAGATGGAAATGGAAACAACAAACAATGAAAAGCAAACCTTAAACCCTAAAGGTAATAGGAAAAACATTCACTTTTATAATTGAAATTGAAATCAAGTTTTTGTAAATATCCTCATTCAATTCAGTGATGACACTTAATACCTAATCAATCACTCAAGTTTGATCACAATTTTTAAAAAGTTGAATTTTACATTCCCACTCCAATTTTGGTTCTCTCATTCCCAAACCCAAGACCTAAGGTTAGGTTCTTATATTAGTTTTTTTACCCACCATTTTTGGTGGTTTTGTTAATTGGTTGAACCAAAATTTTGGTTAGGTTACAATTCAATTTTTTGACACTACAACTAGAATTAACAATTCTAAATCACCAAAGCAAATAACTACCCAACATTAATAAATTCTAATTTGAGGTGGCCATTCAACTTGTGAGGATTGACACCATGAAAACTTGGAAGGTTTGCATTGTCTTGAATGTTTTAATTTGTATTCTTGGATGCTTACTTTGAATCTATTAGCTTGCAAAATTACAAATCAATTACCTCCACTTTTAAAATTTTACCTAACCAAACACTTACGATCAACTTTGGGATAGGGGAGAATAGAGGAAATTCACATTTTTATTTTCACATAATTAAATGTATACATTGAATAAGGTTGCATTGTTTGAATTGGAAATATTTAGCTTTGGTATCATAATTGAATTTGTATAAAAGTGGATTACATGGATGAAATTGAAGATATAGATAGATTTGATAGTATGGTTGAACATAAAGCCTTCCTTGAATTTCTCTATGCATGTTATACACAAATTGTTTCAAGTTGGGCGCTTTAGCTTTTCACATCAATGGTCTAGCTTTTAACTAATGCCCTTGAAGTAGGGTTACTTAAATAAAAAACAAATGAGGAAATGGACCTTTATTTTAGGAATGTCATGTTCTTTAGGCATTACCTTACACAAGTGTTGGAGCATAGTTGTCAGACAGTCACAAGTGATTTCAACATAGGAACCAACTTAAGCAATCGAACAAATGTACAAGGACCATAAATTGACATCAAGTATCAAACATTTCAAATGGATGAAATGGATTATAACATGTGGATAGATCCAACTATATGATTGAAATTAAATTGTTGGACAAATTGATGACATGCATGAAATTCATCACATGGATGAAAATGGACCATCAAATTGACAATAATGACATGAAATAATTTTTACCATATTAAAGCATGGATGTTTATTAATAAATCTGAATCAATTGAATTGGTCATGAATTCCATTCACTCACAATGTTTCATTTGTTTGAGTATATTTCATTGTTGAGATTCATCTTCATACATGTGTTTTATTTCATCCATGTTGTCAAACTTCGTTCACTTGACCATTTTAAGAAAATTACCTTTTTTGGTCTACCTTTTCCTTTTCAAAAATTTGAAAATCATTTTTCTAGTTATTAATTTCATGCATAGTAATTCTAATGATGATGAGTTATCGCAACTAGTTTAGGTAATACAACTTTAGGTTCCATAAGTCATAAGTTGTCACTTGGAAAGTTCCAAACTTGAATGGTTTAACCCATTCCCAAGCAAAGAGGCATCGAAATGTATCTTTTCAAATTTGTGTCATTTTGAAGTTTTTTTCCAACACCATATGGTGTTTCAATATTTTCTCCACCAATTTGCATCCCATTTCTTGTCATTGAATTGGAATTCAATTCAATTCAATTCAAAATGCATGTTATTCAATATTTTCATTCTAATGGAACTTAATTTTCACAAAATTAATTCATTTTTTTCATCAATGGATGAGTTGATTATCATTGGTAGTGCACAACAACACAAAACCCAAGTAATCTAACTATAATGACAATGTTCATCGGAGTTGGATTCGTTAACACAACTTTAGGTCTATTAGTCGTAAGTCATTAATTTGACAATTCCAAATCGAATTTTTTTAAGCCCATTAAGTTTTTTAAAATGAAAAGATGACTTTTCATATATGTGTCTTTTTTAAGTTTTTAAAATTTCCAACACCATATTCATGAGTAGATTTTCACTATCTTTTCCACCGATTTGCATCCCATTGCTCTTCAATTGAACTTGAATTCAATTCAATTCAATTCAATTGAAAATTAATCCATTATTATTCATTTAAAAAATAAAGCTTGACAAAATCAACAATAATTAACAAAATCACTTATCACTAACATATTTATTAAAAAGAAATCCCCCAAAAAAACTTATTGATAATTACTTGTATAAGAATCCAATATCATTGAAAACATGTAGAACCAAAATGAGAAACACGATTACCGTATCATAATTTTTTTAAAAAAATAGTTGAATGGAGTACCCTACAAGAGGGTCCAAATTACCACAGTACTTTATTCAACCCAAAATTATTATTTTATATAAATATATAATTATTATTTTTAAAAAATTCCAAAAAAACATTTGCACAATTCCTATCAGTTGTTGGGTTGTGTTGATTGGGACCAAAAGGAAATTTGTCCACTGGTTATAAAAACGCTTTGTCCAGTGGTTAAAGCAACTCCGCTCGTCTCTCTCTCTGTTCTGCGCAACTCTCTTGTGCTGCGGCTCTTGCTCTCAATTCAATTGTTTTATTACTTATTTTATTTTATTTTTGGCACTATCTTGCAGCAGATCGTGAGTGGAAATGGAAGGGAGAGAGCTCAATAAATTTTATGATCAAGTTCATCCTCAGCGTGGCGAGTCTTGAAGCGATTTCAGATGGGGAGGAGGCGTTGAGGAAAAGAAAATTTGCGTAATGTATTGTGAACTTGTGTGGGAGGTAAATTTCTAGTTTCTCACATAATCTGAAGCAGGTTGTTATGCTAATTAATCGAAGCATGGTTATTGTTTTGTGGATTCAAGTAGGAGAAGAAAGTACACAATTTTTTCTCTTGTTTTGTTCATGATAAGTTTTCCTTCATTTGCTCACAAATATTTCGCGCCCTTGCATAAGCTCAAGCAGGTTGTTATGCGAGTTAATTGAAGCATATGGCGATGATTTTGTGGATTCAAGTAGGAGAAGAAAGTTCACAAATCGTTTTTCCTGTTTTTGTTCATGACAAGTTTTTCCTCCATTTTCTTACGAATCTTTCGCGCGTCCTCGCACAAGCTCAAGGCAAGTCGTTATACGCATCAATTGAAGCATGGCGGCCTTGTGGATTCAAGTAGGAGAAGAAGTTCACAAATTAGCATCATTCTCTTTTTTTTGGTTCATTGACACGTTTTTTCCTTCGTCTTCTCGTCCTTGCACAACAACCTCAAGGCAGGTCAATGTTTTGGATTCAAGTGGGAGAAGAAGTTCACAATTGTTTTCTTCTTCTTTTTTTTGTTTCATGAGAAGTTTTTCCAGGCTTCATTTTCTCATGAATCTTTTGCGCCCTTGCACAAGCTCTAACAGGTTAATATGCGCGTTAATTGAAGCATGGCGCTTCTTGGGATTCAAATAGGAGGAGAAGTTCACAATTTTCATTTTCTTTTGTTGTTCACGACAAGTTTTTCCTTAAGCAAAGCAATTTTTAAAGACCGAACTTAAGGAAATGCATCCTTTTTATGTTCTCACCTCCTCCCTCACATCCTCTAGAGGATGCATTTTCAGACTCCTTTAGAAACAGGAAAGAAAACCTCCACAGGTGATGCATGAAACAGCTTAACCACAATAGAGCATGAAAACAGGGCTTTGAATTTCAGAAAGATTACAGATCCTCAGACTTGAAGTTGATTTCGAAGCTAGTCTTTATGCGACAGTTTTTTGGGGTAAAACTAGTGAGAGAATCTTGAAGATGTGAAAACTCAGTGTTCTCATGCAGATCAAGAACATGAAATCCACTCTGAATCAGCTAATGAATCTTCTTCAAGTTGAAACGGTTTTGCAGGTACTACTACTACTATATGTCTCCAATAAGATTAATCTATCCCAGGTTCACATTTCTTCTTTTTTTATTTGCAACATTCTTATGAGCTTCAATTGCCTAGACTTCACTTCACAATTATTCTCTTACATGATGATGAGAGGAGCACTAACCTTTTTGTTGCATGACATTCTGCAGGTGCATTTGCCTCGGCTTGAGTTGTAATACTCCTACTGCAGCTTTCTTTCTTCAGGACACATTGTCAGTGCCTTCAAAATGTGGTTCAGTCGTTAGGGTTTTGGAAGACTTACAATTATATTGCTGTGCATCCTGTTTGTGCCATCTATTTCCTCTTTTGGTCAGATTGTAAGATGAAGAGTATATCCATTTATTCTGACAGTGGTAACTCACAGATTACATACTGCTGGGTAGTCTGTACTTGCCTGGGTTGTTGGTGATATCTTATACTGGGAATGGCAGTTTTTTTTCTTGATATATTTGTCTTCTCTTTGATCTGGATTACTCAGGTGTTTGGCAGCAAGTTTTGTTGTGGTGGATGGACCACTACTTGCTGGAGCAGTGGTGAACCTAGGCACGTGAGCATGTTTGGTACACTACTCAAAGTGTTGGTTCTTTTTGAAAGAGACACTTCTTCTGAAGCCTGAGCATTGAAGTTTGCAAAGCTGGGGATAATGAAACTAGGGCGCAACCAATGCTATTGGTCGTTGCCTTGATTTTAGCTGTCTTGTCCATTGAGTTTAATTCCAGAAAGGTCTAGACCTTGATGAGGCCAGCAGCAAAGCAAACTCAAGTTCAGCAAAGATCAAGGTGAAATGAATGTTTCACAACCATATAAGTAATAATGTGTATTTTACAATCAACTCATAAGTGCCTAGGAACATTATCTGAAGTATGGGATTGTTCCATAAAACAAGTATCCAATCAAATACAACAGAACTTTTGTCTGAGAAGGTATTCACCTGATTTAACGAGGTAACAGACTGCAATGCTCCTGAGTTACATCAATGTTAGAATGTTTTGGCTTGAGTGGTGACACAGTGGACAGCACCATAGGTTTGTCCAGTTTTGGGTTTCTAATCAAATTTTTTTTGCCAATCTGACCAAACGATTGAAAGAAGATCTTGTGAAACAACATTTATTTGTCGAAGGTTGTCTCTTCTCTTGCAGTGCAATCTACACTATTTGCTCACACTTCGTCCAGCAATGATGTGTGACAAATATCATAGACTGCAATGCAAGATCATTTGCCTCACTAATATCATGTAGCTTCCAACCTGCCTTCTCTCCATCCTGTATTTATGTTGTGAGATGTGTAGCTAATGCATGTTCCTGTACACTGCTAATCATTGGATATTGGCACGTAAGTAGCCCTAGATTCCGAGTCTCCATACAGTATTTCGTGGAACTTAGCATCTAGAAGAATGCAAAAGTGTTTATAGGAGAGATGTATGCCACAGGCTCTTTGGTTTCCAAATTAATTTGTTTGTGATGTGTGGCAGTTGTGATGAAGGTGGAAGGTCTGACACTTTGTGAACAACTCTCATATGGTAATGACCACACACATTGTTGTCTCAGCTTCAAAGTGTTAGTTTTGGACATTTTCACTGCAATCTAATAGATATGTCTGGTTGCCAGACTTCCCCTCGTTCTTCTTCATTTTGAACTTCAGACTGAACAAATTGTTCAACAGTGCATATCAAGTTGAAACCACTTTTTCTGAATTCAGGGTATATATCTAACTTAGTACGAACTTGTGATTCAATCATTTTTGCAGAAGGGGAAAAAAGAAGACCTGCAGAAAGTGTCCAAAGACAAGTATTAAATGGGGAGTCATTAGGTTTGTTACCTTGTCATTAGAGGAAGTGGTTCTCAAATTAAGAACCTTGGTTAACGCTTAGATCTATTGTTGCTGCTATTGACAGTGGTGACAAAAGATGTGTTCCTAAGGGGTTGTGGTGGTGGTATGCAGCAGATGGCTCTGTGTTTATAGATTGCATTTTTCCCTTAGTCCCAAAGAGTTTGCCTCTGCATGGAAAAAGGACAAACTATAAATAAATAATTGTTTTGGTGGGACATATTCTGTTGTACTCAGGTTGAGTATCTACTTAGAGTATTGTCACAAAGAGTAGTAGTAGGAGGAGACTGAAGGACAATGTTCAGGTTTTGTGCAGACAGATCCCAGGATACCAAAGCAAATGTTCAGGACAACAGTGGAAGAGATTGAAATGTGGTATGATTGGGCTGCCATTTTCAGTGTTACATTTTGTGGCGAACCAATAACCCCAAAAAACCAGCAACACGCCCAAGTAAGTGATATGACTGCTGTTGTTTTACAGAAACAGAGTAGTTAAAAAAAAACCAAGTTCACCAAACACAAGAGTAGGTTGGACTTTTGAACAACCGTAAATTTATGAGTAATACTCAGTAATTAAAATGAAAAGCATACGAAACACTGATGGGAGTGCATTGAGAAGAAAATTTTCCATAATTGAAAAGAAACGAATACTTGTGAAATTTATATTAACAAAAATGTGCATCTGTGGAGATTGTTATTATATTACCCTACATCACTCATCCACTCCTAGATTTTCATCCAGACACCCCCATTTTAGGGTTTGGGAAACGGTTAGGGTTTGCAGCGTGATGTACATACATATTCATATGAGTGAACTTCGAGTACATTTGAATTCATATACTAGTAGGTATGTAGTTGGTGGCCTTGGGAAAATCCAAGGCAAAGTTCTAATGCAAAGAATTCCTGGTTCCTTTGGAAAAAGCTGACTTGTGACTGGTCGGTCGATGATGGTGATGATGACAATGCTATTAATATGGTTCCATTAGCACCAGGGTGGCTGAAATTCCAACCCCAGGGATTCTGCTGGTTAGAACTTGGCATCACCACTGGCAGTCAGAGATAGCTCTTCAATCTGTTGTCCCAGCGGATGGGAACCCAACAACAAAAAAGAATCTGACTTTGGCTTTGGGGTTCTAAGTAAGCCTTTCTTTTGTGTGGACTCTGGAGAATGAATAACAGCTTTTTTCTTGTGTAATCCAGGCAGGAGGACCTCTGACACTGCTGGAAGAACAGTGACCTCTGATTGCAATTTATCTTATTATTACTTGAAGGGCAGTTCTTCTCTCTCTTCTAAGTGTTGTTGTCATCACAACCCACAGCAGGTTGGCATTCTTGTCCCTGTAACAACACACGAGCATAAAGAAAACTCTAGTGCAGTTGTTCTGGAGTGCTATATTGTATATATCAAAACTTTTATATGCATGTACTAATTGGAATACCAGATCAGTCTCTGATATCAGTTAGCTAGCATCTGCACCCTAACATACACCCATATTGGCCTAGTATTGGGTTTACAAATACTCTGAAGATGGATATCCTAACAGACTTGTAGGCGGTTGAAAATTTGGTACCCAACACTAGGCTTATGCCCATTTTGTGGGAAAAAAAATACTAGTAATGAGTATCATAGCACCTTGGTAGCTTGGAGACATGTCTGTTGAATAATTAATTAATTTTGAATTTTCTTTTTTGGAAAAATGAAATATTCTTCAAGATCCAATGTTTAGCTTTTTACTTTTATTGAATTCTTTTTTGTGAAAATTTCAACATTGCTGGAAAATAATAAAATTAGTGTCAAAACTGCCAATGCGGTACCGTAATGTTGTTCATTTCTTGAGTGATTAGCCTTTGAAACAAACTTATTGTACTGACAAAGTTTCAGAGCATCCCATAAGCTTGTTACTGAGAGGGTCAATGAATTTTAGTCATCAATGCAAATAATATCACTATGTAGTGTGTTCTTTTTAAATACTAGACTAGTATTGATAATGCACTGCTATCACTTTCTAAGAAATCTGTCACCTGAGGTTTTTTAGGGTATCACTTGAGGTGGCAGTTGAGGTTGTGCTCATATTTTAGTTACGTCCTCATCTGAGGGTGTTACTGAAGGTAAAGCAACTTTCTCCCACCCTATCCATTTGTATGGATGAACATTTCAGAACAAAATGTAATTTCCCTCTGATGTGGCCCATTGAACCTTTTGTGTTTAAGAGCATCTCCAGTGGTGCTCAGTATGTGACCCTGCACAGGAAAATTAGATGAAGAAAAGTCAAAATATGCCGGTTTGGATCAGGAAAACGGTTTTGGTTTGAGCATAATGACGCAGTGCGCAGTGGCTGGTAAGAGGTGCACCAATGCTCTCCACCTGCAGAAAAGAGTGTAATAAAGTGATCTGAGTGCTGCCCAGTGTCTCTGATTGACCCCATCACAATGATTGGTCCAGGTGGTTTGCTATTACTAGTCCCTCACATATTTGCTCTTCCAGTTTCAGTTTTATGGGTACAAAAAAGTAAATAACTAAACTTGGATGTGAAAAATATTTTTGCAGGGTCACATAATGAGCACCGCTGGAGATGCGCTAAGGTGCCCTCCAATAGAGTATGAATTTTCTGGCAGTTCTTTACGCACAAAATATGATACGAGTCCAACACTGGTACAGTCCAGTGGATAAATACAGGTCCAAAGGCTGGTATATTCAAGTGTTGTCAAGGTCTTGGATCTGAAGAAATGCCATGATGCCTCGCCTCTTCTTTTGAGTTCCTATCTTTTTGACAGATAGGCAATTGATGCCTCTAATTGAGTTCTTCTAACGTGACGAAATTACAGGCGTTGGGCGGGTATTCAAAACAGAAAGGTCAAGTGCTCATCAAGCCAGTTCTTGGGGTTGATAACACCATGTTTGTCCAAAATCAGAGAATTTGTTCTGATGTATAACCATGGTTGTCAAAAGCATGGAAGGAATTCAAATAACCATGTATGGAACTGTGGGTTCTGTGCTGGTCATTTCAGGAAACACCTTGGTTCTTTGAGGATTCTGAAACAGTCTGAACTCGAACCAGTTCTTTAATCCCAATTTTTAAATTTTCCCCCCAAAGAATTGGGATGGTTCTCTTCTAATTCTGAAAGTTTTTTTTTAAAAAAAAACCCAGAACCAGCAGTTAGTAACAAAATCAAATACCCGTGCAAATTAAGAAATTACTCAGCTTTTGTTTTTCCCCTCTCTACATTGATGGAACCTCAATGCTGATGATGCCCATCCGTTGTTGTCATGGAAATCTCTCTCTGTGTTTTTTTGTGGGGGAAGGAAGAAGAATATCTCAGCATCGAATGGATTGAGTGCTGTCAATGCATTTTCTAATATAAGCAATCATACTTTGATGGGTTGGTTCAATTGGGAATTTTGTTTTTTCTTTCATCTGACACAATAACAAGTCACATGCAAAAGCAAGCTTTCAGAATCAACTAAATGAAATAAGCTCTAATCTACTACAGTAGTAGTGAGTGAGTGAGTCCAGCCAGTTTACATTGAAACAATGGGATGCCTATTTGTCCCAAGTAGCACAGCAGATCCCCTTTTGCATTATTATGTATGCATTTCAGTAGTCTCCATTTTCTTCCAAGGTGTAATAAATGCCTGACTTAGTTGCATCACCAAACACCATACATTTTGTTGTTGACCAAGAGATCGTGGAAACAACCATTTCACTCAACTCATCACAACCTGTGGAAAAAAGGACTCTGAAAAAAAAGGCAACTCAACAAACTGCATGGAATAACGACAAATCGGGGATGTTGGTGAGATCTAGGTCAAGAAAGGCAGATCCTTGAGAGAGGCCAACAGAAAGTAACTTAATGATATTTGCCATCACCTTCCAACTACCACTATATAAATTCTTGCCAGTCACGAGCAGAATGCATGTAGTAAGCAAACCCCGCCCCAAAAGAAAAAACCCAAGGAAAATTCATGTATTGGGATGAACAACTTGTTGCATGATCATCATTGCTACATGGCATGTCCATACTTGTGAATAACATGTATATATATATATATATATATATATATATATATATCTTGTGGGTTTTCTTGTTTAAATTGATTAGTTTACATCATCTCACAATGTGTATCCTAAGAGTTTGGTCTTGTTGATGCACAAGTTCATGTTTTTTTCACAACCATAATGGACTTACTAATCAATATGAGCTTATTAGTCAGGAACCAATCCTATTAACGATTGTTTTATTGCAAGTGCAAAAGAGTCTCACTTTCTTACTTAAAACCTACTCTGGATAATGCTTCTAGCAAACCTTTGATGATATGCACTTGCACACCACCCAATTGGTTAACTCTTTCACTTGGAGTTTGCATTAAAGTTCAAATTGTCTTAACACCCCCCCAACCCCCCTTTTTTTCCTTGATGAATTTTTGCCATCTGGTCCCAAAAAAAAAAAAATGCTAAAAATGAGTGTTTTTTGAAATTTCTGGTCACCAATTGTTGAAATATCTTATTGAAAATTGCTACATTCTACACCAGGTTCCAATAGGTAGTCAACAATATCGAATGATGATTAAATTTTTTTTACCTTTTTTTCCCTAAAATGTCAAATTGTCTTATGGATGATCATAAAAACTGATAACAAAATCATGCAACATTTACAAATTTATAAATTAAAAACTTTTTTTTAATTATTAAGAAAAACCACTGCTTGCATCTGCTGCAAGCAATAATTATAATAATGATGATAATGCACATTTTCATCTGAGCTAGTAAATCCTAGTTGTACCCTTGTTTGTTTGGAGTTGCATCATGTTAAACTTTGTAAAAACAAAATTCATTTTGCTACATTGAAAAAAAACAATGTACATTCAACAGGTAGCTAGCATCCAGTACCCCTTGTTGTTGTGAACTAAAAGTAACCAAACTTGCACAACTTGTCCAACCGCACACAAAGAAATAATAAGTATCAAATACAACAACAACAGTCACATGATATTCTTCTTCACATGTTATTCTTGTCACATTCTTTGAAATTGTTTTCAAGCCAGCCACAAAAGGACAAGCACTGAGAAGAAAAACCTTGCCACAGATACAACACTCTCTGTTAGTCACACGATTTGTCAGAATGCAACAACAACAACAGCAATGAATGTACTGGAACCAGCCCCAGACCCACTTGGTTGTATTGTATGTCCTTAGTCCTTACCTTCCTTGCATACATACAATATGGAGTAGTAACATACATCAAGAATTCAGTTTGCCAGAAAATGGGATGGGGGGGGGGGGGTCCAAGTGAATAGAAATAAGCTAGTGTGGTAGCCATGCATTTAGTCTAACTTGGGTGGGGACACATCTTTGATTTTGTTGTTCCAATTTAAGATTATAAGAATTACAGAAAGAGGGGCCACATTTTGGATGATGATTTGAAGATTTATTTGGGCATTTCTCTCAGCTTTTCCTCTGGTCTGATTCCGCAGCTGCATCTGGCATCCACACCTCCCATACTACTGTGAGCCCATTTCTGTAGCATTCCCAATGAGTTTTGGCAGTAGTTCTCATGCTTTTCATACGAGGTAATGGACCGAGTGCATTGTCAACTCTGTGCTCATCCATGATGAGTTCATCTTAACAGGCCACCCACACATGGTTGCTAGGATCTTGGAATAGGAGGAAAATACCTGGCTGGCTCATTATAATCAATGCAAAGTTTGCTTTTCAATTATTCTAATAACAGATGTTGCATTTTGCACGATGCACAATCCTGCCATCACCAAAAAAAAAAAAAGATTATGTTTGAAGGTTTCATAAATGAGCATCATTTGTTTGCAGATGATATGCCAGTTGTGGAGCTGGGTGGTTCTTCCCTTCTTTTTCCCCAAGTTTTGCTTAATTGGAGAAGGGCGAGTCGGGTCTTTAGCCTGTTCTGTTGTTCAAGGTGTCAGGAACAAGGGTGGGAGCCCAAGTTCCCAGGCACACCAAGAAACACATAAAGCACTCAGAGAAAAATTTGTAGTGTATGTGGAGGGCACCTTATATCCATGAAATTTCCTCCTAGGAATGGGGAGAGAGATTATGCCTACTCCTCAAGGGTAGGAGGGGAACCAGCACCCACCAGCACACACCAATGAAGGATGAATGGTATGTGGTCAGGAAACAAATTTTTCATTGTGTTCCAGTTCCCACACTAACTAACCATGGTGGTTACTTAGTTGCTTTTTTTTCCCTACCTACCTACTAACAACCCACAAGCAGATTGCTAGTAGGTAGTAAAAAGAGCTTTTACATGTGTAAACCATTTACTTCCTTAGTAGTTACTTAATTTCCTACCTATGTATCTATATATGAGACGTATTTCCTAGAGAATTGGTTACCAAGGTGAAACCAAAGATTAACTCAGTTGAGGTTCATCCACAAATTGAGTAATACCGGGCACCATCCATCCAGTGGATGGTGCGCTGGTGGGTGCTAATTCACTGTGACCCAGTTCTTTATGGTTTCATAAAATCATGTGATTTTCAAAAAAATTTCATTATTTATGTCAATGTCAAATTTAATTTAAATTAATATACATTTCATGGACATGAAAAGACGCATGTTAATTTATTTTTTCATATCCATTTGTTGGATAGGGAAAAAGATTGCGGTAGTAACAAAATGGAGATAGTTAAGAGGAAAGGTGAGGGATAGTTATTAAGAAAATTAATAGAAAAAGTAAGCAGGTATTAAAAAAGAAATGAAATACTTAGGCTTGAAAATGAGGTAGTTATTTTTTTAATTGTCTTGAATTAATGGTCCATGAATGACCATACCAAATATTCCAAAAAATCCCCCTATACCCAATTCATCACTGGAATTAAGTTAGGAAAAAGAATGGGTACAAGAAATTTCCCCCTCTAAAATCTGAGTGGAAATTTGTAGTCCCTTTGGTGGGTTGTTTTTTTGTTCTCTTTCTTAGCAATGAATGTTTTCATTTGTGCTATTCAAAAACATAAAATCTCAGTAGAAATTCCAGTACTCTGAAAAAATAATAATTACCAAATTATTATTTTTTAGATGAAAAACATTCCTCCACATTTGGACTCTGATTTTAGTTTGGTAGCCTTTTGAAAACTAGTTTTTAAAAAACCATTTTGAAAAGTTCTAAGTTCCAATTTTTAATGCTAAATCCCTCTTGGGAAGCTAGCCAATGACATGCAAATCAAAAAAATTGAAATAAATAAATATAAATAAAAATAAAAATCCCTGATATACCCATACCAATCACATTTTTTTATTTTCAATTTTATTACATCTAAAACTTTGATATGGGTACAAAAAACTTTGAGCAAGACTAGTAAAATTAACACTACTGTTTGGGGGGGGGGGGGGGGGGGGGGTTAATCCAAAGGCTTCCCAATTTTTTTGGTGGAGAAAGAAACAAGATTTGTTGGGAAAAATAAACAAATCACCAGTCCTACTCAAATTGAACTAACACTTTCATTTCAAATGATTCAATTCCAAATTTTAAAACCCAAAAAAAAAATAAAAAATTAAAAGGGCACGAAACCTGCAAAAACAATTGCATTCAACAGACTCTGGAATTTAATTGTGAAAAAACAAGCAAGGAACCCAGTAGTAAGCAAAAAGAAGAAAGAATGAAGAAAAGTTGTAAAGCAAAAGCTTTGCAATTGATCATCCTCTACATTGATGTCAGAAGCGGTGCTTAGTCATACTAGATTCAGCTAGCAACACATGTATATATAGCTAGCTCTGTCTCTCTCTCTCTGTCTCTCTCTCTCTGCGCCTATCATGTCAATGCACACAACATGCATTCAATAACTTGCAACTTTTCAGCTTCCTTGCCGCTGATCAGTGGATTGTACACCACCAGCCCCAGAGTGAGAATTATAATAATACTCACGATTTCGAGTTGCTTTCACTTCAGGAATCAGGACATTCGCTGATTCCCGAATCATTAAACTGATTTCGTGGCTGCAGCGGGGCTCCCTTCCTTCCTTTTCCTGCATGTCCCACAAGACGACATGCATTAATGCAAGCAAGCAAGTCCGGTAGAGTTATTGACTCTTGACCCAGCAAGCTCTGAGCTAGCACAGTGACATGAAAACAAGACAGTTGGTTGGTGTTCTTATTGCTGTAGACGTGTTTTTTTTTTTTTTTTGGGGGTCCTTTTTTATTCCTTTGAGCTGGTAACTTAAAATCTTCTAAGGTATCCCATACAAGAAAAATTAAAATTAATGCCTTTTCTTCTTTTTTTTAAACCCGATGAGTGGTGACTCAGTGATATAGTCCTTGTCTGAGACCCCGAGACCTCAAACAAGTTTGTTAGGTTCAAACCCACTGGTGTGCAGGTGAAAGCCCTGCTGGCCCTCTGTCACTGAACTTGACTTGGGGGTGCCAACAGCTTCTCAATCTAGTCATCTTTGAACTGCAGCAAAACTGCCTGGAACACTGATCAGAAGCTTCAACTCCTCGTCCAGGGACTTACCCCCATCCTCACTCCTAATACTTACTTGGGCTTTGCATTGCTTCACACTGGTACTACCAGTGATGATCCATTGACATAAGGTCAAAATATTAATATATTAAAAAAAACTATCAGTAATACTTATTTAAGTACTTTTGTAACCAAAAGAAGGGTGTAGAAAGAAAACATTCTTGTGCAAATATAGCTCATAGTAGAAACACCACTCTCGAAAATCCAAACACCATTAATTCTAGCAAATTACATCACCGAGGCTACTGACCTAGTGCTATCAACATTCCACTATTATTGCAGACTTTATATAATAAAACTCAATGTTTTATATGTCAATTTTCAACTAGTACACACATGATGCTTGCTTCCTAACTTGATATAACAATGGCTAATTGATTGGACCATCTACAAGATCATACAAAGATGTTCAAAAATCTAAATCTATGAAGGTATACTTGAGATCAAAACTTTCAATGTTTGATCAATCCAAGTGAACTACTGACCCATCTCCAACAAATGCAACAATGCAAATAAATGTTGAATTCCTTGACAAAAAATCCTAATCACAAAGATTCTTGAACCCAATGTTTGAACCAAATTACTAGGCTAATAAGAACCATTCAGGAATCGTAGATCTTTGTGCAGATTTGGACTACATATATGTTTCTATTAACTTCCCAATTTCGTTTTTGTTTCTATCATTCTACCCAACCCAAGGATACCCCAATTGAAGTTTCTAGTGTTCACTCAATTACCCTACCCATGACATGGATTAAAGAGAGAATCAGCAAGTATCTATTGCACTCAATGCAAATGCATATTCATTCTCTACATGCCCTTTTAACTACAGTTCGGACTTCCTCTCTTTTTCCATCATACCTTAGCATCAACCCTTTATAGAAAACATTATTATCTAGGATACATTGTTTGCCACAGTGTCGTTATTAGCGCAGTGGAAACCAAATACAACAACTACCAATCAAAACAAAAAAAACCTACTATCTCTTTAAATTGATTATGCAAAAAAAATAATTGCCCCGCATTGCTTCAGAATCCCCCTTCTTATCATGGCTTCTCTTGTCTAATGCTCCAAACCTCTTTTCAATGTCGCACCTTCCACAACCATCCATAGCTTTTCACCAATAAGCTTTGCATAATACACAAACAAACAAATTCTCCTCCCCATCCTCACAAGCTTTCTTGAAGTTGTTATTGTTGTAGCTATCTTGGAGAAACAAACAATGATGGAATATTTTTCGTCATTAACATAGAAAGTTGATGGCTACTAGAAACAAAAATTAAAACCTTAAAAACATGTTATGTTCACACTATAATATTATCCAGTTCACTTCCTTTTAGGTCACACTTTTCTTTTTAACCTCAAACTTTATACAAATATTATTGTGTCAAGAGGGCATCTTCTCTCCACCTTGTGTCCTAGTCATCAAAGCCTTTGCAAATGTAGTATTATAATGACCTCCAAATAATACTTTAGCTGAAGTACATCACTTAAATGACATGGAATTGTAAATCTATTTAGTGTTCATTCATCTCAAAAAGAATTAACATAAGAAAATGGTCACTTTTGATTAGCTAATTGGCATAATGTTTTGTGGTGACATTTCAAGGGTTTCCTATCATGTTTTTTTTTTCCAAGTTTATGGGTGGGGATAGGGAATAAATTAGCACTCTATGTTCAATGTGTAAACATTGGTAGAAGCCCAAATAAGGGGTATGGGTTGAAATGCTCTTACAAAAAAACCAACAAGTAGTAACAAGTTTTGAAGATTAGTGATTGCATATAAACTTCATGGAAATGTTATTGTGCCAAAGGAACATCTTCTCCCCCATCTTTTCCACCATGTTAGAAGAAAAACCCAACAACAAAGTTTAGGGTCTTTTTATTACAAACAAGTAAACAATAAATTCTTTGAATATGTATGTTTACTAAAAGCTTTGATTTTTGGATAAATCTATAAAAAGTTTAACAAATTCAACCTTAGTTACATCATTAAAATATATTCTAAGATGCATCGCCCAAGTGTGTTGGGATTAGCTCAAATGCCACAAACTAATGTAGAATCCTTAAATTTAGCCTGAGTTCCTAACTTGTAGTTACGAATCAGTACCACTAATATGTATGATAAAGTGACAAACTCAAACCACACCATCACTTGGTTTTTTCAATAAAATCTAAAATGTATGTGAGTGTCAATAATTTTGTTGCATCTATGATTAAGGCTTTTAATCTAGTTTTGGCATAGGAACAAATTGCTTCTAGGTCACTTGTTGATTCAATTTTTGGCATACATGATTTTTCAACAATAAGTCCAAAAGTGGTTTTTTTTTTTGGAAATTAACTCCAGCTGGCACCCACCAAAAAACAAATGTAATGAATCTGGTTAAATTGCTCATAAATTTTTTTTTAAATGGTAATAGTGAAATATATTGCATGCCCACTAAACATTAATAATTGAATGAGAGTTGAACTTTAATTTGATGTTAGACTTTGCCCAATGCAACTCAAAGTCCCACCCCACATCCAAATGATACTAAAATTCACGATGAAAAATAGTAATCATTATGCTTCTAAAGATCATGAAAACAAAAAAGCCTATGACACAAAAATTGAGTGAAAACAAGTTTTGAAATGGTAGCACAAATCCACATTTTAAAAAAAAATCAACTTGTAATAACCTCTTAGTAAGTGAAATTTTCATGAATAAAATTTTTAAATGCAAATATGAATACAATTATAATTCAATGTTTTCCTAATTAATTGTGCAACATGTCTTTCATAAATGCAACAATGGAAAATGTGTATTCATCTTCCACATGTTTAAGAATTGAAACAATGTGAATTATGTATTTGAACTAATTTCAAATATTCATTTAGTCATTCAATCAACAACCCATTGTTGTTAATGTCACCCATAATATTTTGCAAAAGTTCTATCAAAAGGTCTAGCCATGACCTTGGGTGTTTGCGCCTTCATAGAGAATTTAAACGTGGATTGCTAGAAATAAAAAATATTAGCATTTAGAGGTTCCACGCAAGCTAATCTAATGAGGGTTTCACCTTCTTTGACTCACAATAGTGTTTTTTAATGACACCAAAATTCAAGGAAAAAGATAAATCAACATTAGGTTACATCCAAAGTTGAATGTTGAATGTATTCATCAACTCACAATTCACAAAATGCATTACAATTATGTGACAAACATGTCAATTGTAGTAAAACATTAGCCATTCACTTGTGCAATGAATTCCAAATGTCACTTCTTGGAGAGCTTGAGAAATAAACATATAATAATTATAGTCAATCCTCCAACTTGGCCACCATTAGCAAGTAGATAAAACATTTATTTTATGGGCCATGCAATGTTGCCTAATCATGTATAGCAAGAATATTTTTCTTTCAATTCTATGATGTCCCTCCAATGTGGTAGCCTTTAAAAAGGAAGGTTCCATCTACACTAAAACAAATGAACCAACTTTCACTTAGTTCTTCTTTAATCAACCATCTTTGTCACATAAGGGAATGTACAATTGCAAGGGTTAGATTGTATAGATTACCATCTTTGAAACAACACACTGAAATGTGAGAAGGACATGCACTTTTACCCAAGTTCATTGAAATTCAATATTAGTTATCCATAGTAATAACATTATGACATTTGAAAAAACAAACCTCCCTTTAATGACAACACTTCGAGTTCTTTTCAAAATTTGCTTGCACATATAATCTATCATTTCCCAACTTGCCCCACCATACCAATGTTTCATGGGATTGTTAGGAAAATTCAATTGCACGAATAACTTTTGCATTGTTGTTTATTTTGTCATGGGGTGGCCATGATTGAACAAATGAAAAATCAAAGAAAATTACACCATGAATGACTTGTTACAACACAATTTCAAGACCTTTTGCAAAATATAACTTCCCATGGGCAACATGAATGTTGTTTCTCAAGAAATAATGTTCCAAACCTTTCTAATCCTTGGCATGTTTTAAAAAGCCTTGTGATGACTTTCATGTTTCCATATAAAATCAAACTTATGATTTTATGAACAAATAGCTTATATCTACCTTCATTTGGGTGCACACCTTGCATCAAACTTGAGTGACTTTGCCATTAGAACCCAAGATGAACCCTACCTCATGAAACTTCAATACCTATGTATTTTGGAAATGCCTATTGATCAACTCATAGGTTTTTTCCATTAAATGCACCAAAAGATGTGTCATGATGTCAAAAAAAGGAAGGGGAAATTCCTTCTCCAACAAAACCAAACAAATCTCCATTTCCTTTTTGAGGCCTCCAAATTGTGCTGGATCCACAATCTTGGTACATAACTTTTTGAAAACACAACATAAGCACGCAATTGACATTTTGCAACCCGTTGACATAAGGCCTTACATGCATAAGGGCAAAATGTTTTGCATCATCACATGAAAGTCATGTGACTTCATACCTTTCAAATCTTTGTCCTTGGTGATTATCTTCTTCAATGAAGTTCCATAGAAAATAGTTGTCTTTATGTGCATAACAGTATGGATAAACTTGTCCTTATCATGATCTGATAACACAAATGAAGCAACAAGTTTGACTAGACGACCATCAACATTTTGTATCCATAAGTGTGGTTGTATTCCACATTCCTTTAGGTCTTTTTGAACAACCATTGAATCCTTTATGCCAAAAATTGTTTTAAAAAATAATTCACAAAGGGTTTTTTCACAACGCATCGCATCCAAAATATTTGTGTCGAAAAAATACATGTCATAAAGTATGAAAAATTGCAAAGATACTTCAAAACTAAGGTTTTGGGTGGAGTTTTGTAATGATTTTTTTGGTGGTGAATGATATTGATGTACATTAATTAAATTTAATACATTTAGAAGTCTACAATTTTTGGTTGAAAATCCAAACAATTTTTTTTATTTTTTTATTTTTTTGCATTTTTTAAGCAATAAATGCATAATAAACTTTTTTTTTGGGAAAAAACCATTATTTTAAGAAAAAGGAGAAGATTTTATAGGTGGGCATTGAATTATTTTTTCATTTTTCTTTGGTTTAGTAATGTGTTATGAACCAAAAACATGAAGCCCTATGGCCATTGAAAAGATGTACCTTATATATTTTATGCACATTGATTTTATACATTTCTTTTCATCTAACCATTGGATCAAACTTAACTTTGATTCAAAATGAGCTTTGAATTCTAAAATGTTTTCATGCACATTCTAAATTTTTTTCTTCTTATGTTTAAGGTTGACAAAAAATGCCATCAAGATTTTAATTTACTACACACCTATTATACTTGTTATACATCACTTTTTTGGGTGAAAAGCGGTGAAAAGTGGCTCACTCGTAATGTTTTCACCTTGTTGTAGATACTCGTGGAGGTGGACCTTTCTTTTCTATTTCTCCATTGAAATCATTTATGTTGCATTGATATGGTTAGCTTTTAGGCAAATAGTGACAACTCCCACAAAATATCATTTTCTTTAGTTTTTTTGGAAGAGTGAAAATTTGAGGTTGGGCCACAAGGGTGGGCATCCCACATGCCCTTTGGTGACACAACCTACAAATAATCCATACATTGGAAAATCATGCACACTCCAAATTCACATGGCTCGTAAGTTGAAATTATCTTTTGAAGATACATCAAATGTTTAAACACCATTCCACAACATTTATAACTCTTCATAAGTGGATGTATATACACATCCACATTCCCAAATGTTATATAGATTATTTCCCGATAATGATTAAAGCTAACATCAAAAAATATCACTTAATGACAAACGAAAAAAGCTAGTTATAATTGAGAAATATCACCAGCCGAATAGAATGGCATGAATTTAGGTCACCAAATTGGTTCACCCCATCAAATGCTAACCCCAACTAAATAGAACATACATCATTGGAAAAAACTAACCACTCATCATTAATGTGTTTCCAAGTAAAGGAATCCACCAAGGTGAAAACATGATCAATTAAACACTCCATGATCCTTATATGCATAAATGGAAAGTAGCCATAAAATACACCTTCATATAGTAAACTTTCAAATATTATTTATTCCACTGATGAATATGGGCATGTTTTTTAATTTTATGCCAATGATATAAAAGAATTTCATGTTTAATGTCCATTTGAGTAGATTTTCAAAACTAAAAGTAGATTTTCCATATTGATTTAAATTTTTGTTTAATCATATATGAAAATGAACTTATTGATTATGATGCATTGGGAAGAGACGGTGGTGGTATGATCTTTGAAATTAACTAGTGCTTCAAAGCCTTAAATAACAACCAAGATGAAATCTAGGTGACCACTGATGAATTAATGGAAAACCAAAAGAAAATGTCTAGTATGATGGAAGAAATGTGATTGTTTTTAAAGTATGGTGCTAATATAATGGTTTCACATCTACATTAAAGGGGAGGAAATACATTGTTGTTCAAAAAATAGAGCAAGATGTTGAGAGTATGGGAAAGGTATGTTCATTCCTTTGTTACACATTTGTTTATCTTCATACGCTACATTCCAAATTTCCAAATTGCACTACCTTATGGAATCTAAATTCTTGATTGGATTTGGGTTGGACTTTTAAGATTAGGGATTAAAATTGTCACTAGAGCATGGAACTGATCAATAAACAAAACAACTTGCAATAGACAAGACCAAACATAACCTATCATGCTCTATTGGATTCGGAACTCCTTTAGAATCTAGTCCACTTGAGGATGCAATGAGCAAGGAGCAAACTGAAAATGTGGTCCATTCTCCCTCTATTTCAAAAAAAAAAATGCCTTATTGGGGTAAACTCTAATAGGCAAACCCATTCCAAATCATGAGTTCTCCAAGTGGAGGCTGACAACAACATCATGCTCACAAATGAACATAAATAGGTGAACATTGATGTTATAGTGGGTGATTGCATTGGTTTTCCAAACAAGCCCATGATAGATTTGATACGTTACTTACTGGTTGTAGATGTTAATTGGTTACTATGTGATGCAAAACATGTGAAATATTCAACAAGGTGGTGTTTGACATTGGGATATGGTCATCAACAACCCTCCCGAATTTAGTTCCAATGGTTGAATATCATTTAACAAAAGTTGAAGGTTTGAAATTATGTTTTTATGGGGGAATGAAAAATGTGAACATACCCACATACACCATCCATGAAATGCAGAGAGGGAGCTTGTTTTGAAGAACACAGAGAGAGTGTGGGATGAGGTTAGTCCTACATTTAAGAGTTTAGGCCCACACAATATGTTGTTGATAAATGATTGTCCATTCAAATACATAGGCAACATGCCATTCTTGTATATATTGCCCATCCTTTTTAATTTTCAAGTTGAAAACAATTATTCAATCAATAACTTCTGGTTGTATTTGAAAGGTTTGTTGAAGGTAGTAAACATTAGAAGGTATGTGGGGTCCACCCACATGGGTAGATGTGGCTCACACCAAAGAATGTGCATTGGAAAGAAGTGTCATCTTTTGCTTGGTCAACAACCAATGTAGGGGATTGGTAAATAGATGATTGGCACTTTACCTAAAAACCTAAAATTCATTATTCAACTTACTTTACATGACTAAATTTACTTTACTTTGTGATTTCATTTACAATGTGTGGGTGTTTGGGGGTTTATAGAATTATAAACAATATAGGTCAAACCCACAAGTGACAACTCGGGATGTTACAATTTTGTTGAAAAAAGGACCAAATAAGCCTTCAAGTGCTCAAATCAAATAAACTTCAAAAGATGTAGCTTTTGAAGAAAATGGAAAGCCCCAACCAAGTGTAAGCCTTTAAATTATTTAAATATGTTATGTTTGAATTTGATATTGCAATGAGTAGAACTATTATACAATTGATGTTTTAATAATCAAATGTTTGCATTTGTTTTGCAATACAAACCAAATGAATGTGTTTTTTTTTTTTACTAAAGCTAGAGGGCAGGCTTGTGCCATTGGAATTTCATCAAGTATGGTGGGGTGGCATCTCCAACACATTGTAAAGCAATGTTAGTTGATTACATTTTTGTCACAATTGCTACATGCTTACCATATATTTTGTTTGATCATGACCTTTAAATTCACATTATAAATGATGTAATGGGGTTTATAATAGGTTGGCCTTGGAAGTTAATAGAGAAATATATGTAAGTTTTTGGATTCTCTTAATGTATTTATGCAAGATATGAAGTCTGTAAATGTACATTTGGCTTTTGTATATATGAAGTTCATTTGTAATACAAGTTATGTTTTGTATTTATTTACTTTGTCACAATTTTTGATTTTGGATATTTGTTCTTAGATTTAGGCATAATTATGTTATCAAATTTTTAAAGATTTGTTTGTGTTTGTTGTGCTTGGGTTTTCAAAATGTGTTTTTGAACATTTAGCATATCAAGATTTAAGGACTAAAAGTACTGCAAATTTGGAACATTAATGAGGTTAAGATTCATTAATGTTCCAAGTTTGCAGTACTTTCAATCCCAAAATCTTGTTATGCAAAATGCTCAAAAACACATTTTGAAAAACCCAATTATAAAGTCATGACATTTAGTCATACTTATAGTGAAAATGGACATGCCATGTAATCACATTCAATTAAACTATTAGTTAGATTAGACATGCCATTCATCACAATCAATCAAATAATAAGTGAAAGTGGACATGACCTATCATCAAATGTAGTCATATATAAGTTAGTATGGGCATGCCAAATCATCACACTTTCAATAACACATTTAGTCACAACAAACATGCCTTGTCAACAAATTTAGTCAAATAGATAAATCAGAATAGCCACACCATATCATCATGCTCAGTCACAATATAAATTCAACTAGATATGCCATATCATTACATTTAGTCACATAATTTGTTTAAAAGGACATGCCACATCATCGCATTCAGTCACACAATCCATCAAATTAACCATGCCACATCATCACATATAGTGATAAAATAAATCAAAATGGACTTGCCACATCATCACACATATTCATTATATAAATTCAACTAGACATGCCATATCATCACATTTAATCACATAATTCGTTAGAAAGGACATGCCACATCATTGCATTCAATCACACAATTAGTTAAATTAACCATGCCATATCATGACATGTAGTTATACAATGAGTCAAATGAACTTGTCACATATGACACACTTAATGACAAAATTAATCGGAATGGACATGCCATTTGGCATTATTGTCACAAAACTCATCCAATCATATGGTGACACATAACTTTTAGTTAGGTTGATGTACTAGTTTTTAATTAATTAAATCATTTCAGACATGACTAAAATTTGTTAAATATTACAATAGTTGGCACCCATGTTGACATGACACATCAGCTAACAACATTTATATTTTAATGATATCAAACATGCCACTATGGAGGTGAATTATTTAGTCATCTTCCATTTTGTCCATTTTACTAACACTTACATGTTTTAAATGATTAATCTTTTTTAACTTAGGCCAAAATTATTCGATATCTATTTTGATAGAAAATTTTGTAAGAAACAACTAGAAAAAAGACAATATATCTAATAGTGATGGTATCATATAAGTAACAAGATAATTATAGATTCTAATTTGACACTTAAAAAGGTTAGATCTATACTTAATACACATTAACATATGATTAACAAAATAACTACAAATTCATATATATATAAATCATATTTATGTTTATTTCATGTTAATATATTATTAGTAAAATAACTATAAATTAACATTTATGAAAGTCAAATTTGTGGTTACCATAAGGTTAACAATGTCCATACAATATAAGGAAAACAAAATTTTGCAATTAGTTGTTACAATTAGGTTTTTGTTTCAAATGACATATACAACAAAAATCCAATTAGTTGCATTAGACAAATCATGCGCGACCATAGTCGTAGACAACATGGATTTCAGATGGAAGGAATATATATATATATATATATATATAGTTTTCATCTTTTGACTAATTGTATACATATTCTAATTTATGACTGCCATGTTTTGGTCAACATTAAGAATGAATGTACTATCACATGGTAACATTTTTCAATGTTTGAAAAAAAATGTAAAATTGGAAAATCATGATCATTCGATTTGCATGATCAGGATTGTGACACATGGCACATCTTAAGTGAATGGGTAGATAAATAGGATCATTTTAAACTAGGATCCAAATTAAATTGTAATTAGAAAATTTATCCCCTTTGTTTGTCCTCCTTTTCAATTTTGTAAACTATATGAGTAGTGTGCACATTGTTAAACTTACATATCTACCTAACTACCGAACATAGGCTTATTTTACTAACTACATACTTGCCTATTAATCTACCTATTAAACCCACTTACCTATCTACTTACCTATTAAACCTTAAAAATCCCTTAATATATTTTGAATATACCTTTTAAATATAACCTTTATGTACACCCTTAAAAAATACCCCTAATACATTCATAATACACCCTCATATACCTTTAGGAATTTTGTGCAAATTAATTGTGACTAAATGTTGATTATTAATGTGACTAATGGGACATTTAAAGTTATTAGTGGATGAATAAAACCTTAAAAATCATTCGCATGGAAAGATGATCAAGTCAATAATCACAATGTAATTGTAACATAGTTGCAAGAATAGTCATAAATTAAACATAAGTTACCTAAATGGATATGGACATTAATTTAAAGTATTTAAAATTTTCCATTTAAAAAAATTACCCAAAATACTGAATATCAATATAATTAAACATTGTAAGATTTTGGATTTGAACTCAAGTCTATAGTTCTTAGTGTGTAGAAATTCACCACAACATCTAGGGTTCAAAGTTGATGGCAACATGACATTTCCAAACTCAACAACAATGTAGCAAACCTTCAAATTTCAAGGCTGAAAACCTCAATGCTCATGCTCCACATTGTATGAAGCAACTCAAGTTGCCTTCGTCCAAATTCCCCTTCAAGTTCAATTTAGAAGAAATCAGAAAGCTCGCTGACAAAACATTCAAAGAAAAACTCTTGTTGTTCATTGATAATGTTGCTTCAGTTGCTAAATGAAAATAAAATCCTATCGAGCAACATAAATGATGAGCCTTAGGCACACCGCAACAATGGTGGCAAACACTACAACAAGCAAAATAAGTGGAGGTGGCAAAAATGGATTGCGATACGGTAAGTGGAGGCAAACTCTCTTGGGAAAAACAAAGTGTTAGTGCAAATGGAGGAAGTGGGAGGGTTCCTTGTTGCAAAATCTAAAATTTGGGGTGTAAGATCTGGCCCCTCCATGCCTAGCCATCTATGGTTGAGGTGGTGCTAGGAAATCTAGATGTTCAAATCTCCTCAACCATGTTCACACTTTGCAACCCCAGCTTTTTGTTTTCCTCAGATGTGCTCAGTTTGTGACCCTGCAAAAATATTTCTCACATTCAAGTTTCGTTTATTTACTTTTTTTGTGAATCCATCAATAAAACTGAAAGCAGTAGGAGTGCAAATAGATGGGAGACTAACTAATAGCGAGCAAACCACCTCGACCAATCATTATGATTTGCCAATCAGAAACAAACAGGGAGGGAGCAGAAGAAGTCAGATCACATTCCTTACACTCGTGTCTGGCAAGTAAGTGGGCAGCTTTAGCTATGCCATTTACCAGCCTGTCAAAACCAATTTCCTGAGCCAAACCTGCATATATATTTTGACTTTTCCTCATCTAATGTTAGTGTGCAGGGTCACGTACTGAGCATTGTTGGGGATGCTGAAAGTATCATTGGGTTGCAATGAAAGTATCATATGGTTGGTTCATTGTGTTCCCAATGGCCATTCCCCAATGACCACAAGTGGTGGACTAATAGGCTTTCCTAAGAACACCCTCCCTACATATTTTCACCTTGGAAATTTTCTCATTCCCTTGGTGTCTAGCACTCAAGCACTTGTTGACAATTTGTACGTTCCCAGGTTATGGAAATTTCTCCCAAACCCTAAAAAGTAACTACTCTTTTGACAATTGTCATCCATGATCCATAACTAATGTACTTGGTTGGTGTTTTGGTGTGGGAGAGAGAGAGTAGCCTAAGAAACCTACACCTGGGGGGGGGCCATGCACCACCACCATTTATTTGTCAACTTTGTTGTTTGTGAGTGATTTATTAGCCCATTGGAAATGTGTTCTCATACGGTCACAAGTGCCTTCTTGAGCCAACGACGATTTGCGCCCGTGTGTAACCAACCTTACCTTGTTGGGTAAAAGATTTGGGCTCATTTGCTTTACATTAACACGTAAAGGACAAGGTGGATGGACTTTTACTTTTACATCCAATTTTGGAATTTCTAACCGCCCCCATAATAATGCCCTTGAAGCCGTCAAATTGTGACATGTCAATACATATTGTGTGTTAGACTTGTAGCTCAAGAAATCTATGTCCAAAACAACAAGTTGGGCTCAGAGATTTTTTGAGCTCAATCAAACCTTAGTGCAAAAAGTGGGTCTTATACACTTGTTGTATTGTCTTGAGTTAGGGTGTGTTGTAATCAATCCATCATGTTTGACAACATCCTAACTCCATTGAGAGTAGTTTTCCATTTTCTCATTTTGACAATAATTTTTTTAAAAAAAATTCCTGAATTTCTTACAGTTTAGCCAGGTGTAAATTTGTCAAGTAATTTTGGCACGAGTTAGGCACACCACACCACCACCAAGCAAGCTTTAGGGCATGCAATCAATAATAATGTCGAACAAAATTTCTAGAACTTTTGACATTGCACGCTAAAGACTTTGCAAAAAAGAAAATCAATATTTATTGAAAATAATTTAATTATTGCTGAAATGGTAAAGGTAGCATGGCATCGATACAACACTAGAAATTTCACACTTGGAAACTCACAATTGTCAACAAGTAGTTGGACCTATTGAATGAGAAAATAGCATACCTTGAATGAAACAAGATGACAAGTGCCTAGAACCCCTTTGATCCTTTGCACTTAAACCACTCCAAGATATTTCTTAGTATACTTGGAGGACACCTTATATTCATGAATATCTTTTGTAAAAAAGGAAGCAAGGATCAAGCTAACACTTACTTGTAAGTGTAAAGTGCCTTCTCTTAAATTGTGAGTGTAAGTTCCCTCCGACCTCATGATCTACATTATTATGTTATGTTTAGGCTTATGATAAGGTTTACCTTCCAACAAGGATCATACATGTATAATAGTGACCAAAAATGGTGTCTATTGAATATATATATAATATATATGTCCATTTTTTTGTGGGTCTCTTTATTTACTATTTGTTATTATTACAATTTTATTGCATTTCTAGTTTAGAACTATATTTAAAATAATGAATATTCATATGTGCCATTGTGATTGTTACTTTTTCATTATGGTATATTGTCTATTCTAGCTATTTATGTACATGGTGAAGTTAGTCTAATTTGTTCTAATTATTTTGATTTATTTATCTTATTAGCTAATTATTGGAGATTATGAATTGATATATTATAACCTTGTAGTTGACTATAGGACTCAAAAAAATTCATTTCAAGCAATTCAATTTTATCCATTTAGGAGTATTTTGGATATTGACAAATGGGTGCATCTGATATTTTAAGAGCATTTAAAAACTTGTTCAAATTTCTTAGTGTAACTCTAACCCTAAACCCCTTGTCCCTAAACCCAAAACCTAGTGTATTTGTTCTTCTACTTTTGTGGGGTATTGTGATCGGAATGGCCACTCCAAAGCAAGGTTTTATTTATGGTAAAACCCTAAGGTGCATGCTTTTATGGGAACCGACCCACACTCAAGTCTGTCTCATGTGGGTCCTTATTCCAGTAAAATCCATGGCCTTGGGCTTCACCTATCACTTAATGAAACATAGACCAAAAGAGCTCTCATATTTCCTTTCAAGGATTGGGTTTGAAGGGTTTGGAGGGTTTAGGGTTTGGAGTCAAATCTTTTGGATCCTTTGCTATTTTACTTTGAGATCATCTCACCAAGTTCTAATAAAATTCAAATTCATTTCATGATTCCCCCAATCAAGTTGTATTTGTTGTCCCAAAGTCCATGTATGATTGTGGGTCTCATACAAATTATGTTCACTCTTTACACCACCAAGGTTAGGGAGACATGGCATACTTGGATATATATACACAAAGGAAACAAAGAAAGATATCAATATGCTTGACCAAAGGGATAACTTGTTTCCATTTATTGGACCTATGTCTTTATCTATAGACTTGATGAATGTAAAACATCCCTATAGTTTAGTACCCTCTTCAAACTCACTAATGAGTGGGTTGCTTATATATATATAATTTTTAATTTTTTTTTTGGGTTATGTCCCAATGGCCAAATGATATATGAAACAAAATGAAACATATCCCAAATTAGATAAATAAAAAGATTGGACACTTCCACAAACAAAATTCAAAAGTATTGAGAAGTTCAAAAATCTCAAATTTATTTTTATCATCCATTAATGACAAGAATCAATACATACCAACAACATATCTTACCTTCAAGGTTAGTTTGGCACCATATCACTAGATAATGTATTAAAAATTATGCTAGGCTACCACTATGTTTGGAGGGAGTCATGGATTTTTGCCCTAAGGTTTGCCTTTCAACTACTCCAAGCATGAACAACAAAAGAGTTGTGACACACATGAGCATGAGCCCTGGATGCACAAAAGCTAGGATGCACAAGAGTAATGAGATTTATAAGTTACAAGATATATAGTACATACCGTTGTGACGCTTGTGGTCTTTGATTATTATTGTATTTGAGGTGAAAATCTTGGGAAGTCATTGTTATCAAGATTTGGTTGACAATAAGCCAAGGACACAAAAAAGGATGGAGGGATTCACCAATCAATAAATTGCATATTCTTATTAACAAAAATTAAAAATGAATTTTCAAGTATGAAGTTGAATGTGCATAACTAACCATGGGTTTTTCACATATAATATTTCAAGTTTTACCTTGCATTAAAAAAAAATTCCATACATTTGTTATGCATTAATATTATTTTTATCTCAATCTAATGTTTTAAGGTGTGTGAAGGATGTGCGATAACTCAATATTACTACAATGTTCTAAATGTCCACCTTTTTTCAAAACATTTGAATAAGTTATGTTCAACAACCAATGGTTAAATTAGTTCTAGGCCATTTAACTCTAGAGAAGAAAAAAAATGTTAATGTAAATAACTCATTACCAAAAAAAAACACGAAAAGTTTCAAGTAGTTGTGTAAATTGCTATATATATTTGGATAAAAATGCATAATATTTTGTAATCATGTCTCCATATATTTTTACACATCCCAAAACAAAAAAATTCAAACAAGTGTGTCCTACAAAGTTGGATGTTTTTTGGGCACACATCCAAAAACAAAATAGATGTGTGTGTGTGTGTAAAACAACAACACTCACCATCAACATATGTTCATGGCTAACCCATTAATCCATTGGGTTTATATATGAACATATAAAAGGCCATAAAAGATGGATGTGATAACATATGATTTTATTGGAAAGAAAAACCTTCAATTTTTCAAAAGGCACTTGCTTTTTTTAAAAAAAACCCTAAACCCTATTTAAGTGCACATAATGACAATTTTTATAAGTAACTTGTAATGACCTTGTATTGGGATACACATTGATGAAGCTACACATTAGTTGCATAAGTTCAACATTTTAAAGAATAAATAAATGATTCGAGTTGCCATTGCATGACACCTAGTGTGTAAGCGTGGAGTGTGAAACACACTCTCCCTAACAATGAATGCCAAATTGTGAAACAAATATCTACTCACTTGGCCAAATGCCCTCAACATCCCTAAAATTTGGCTGGCCATTTCTTTACATCATCTTCATGACATTTGGATTTTTGTGTGAGTGTGTGTGTGTGTGAAATTTGCTTTTGTTGGTGGCATTCTTAAATGATGAAGACACCATTTAAGAATGCTAAATATGGCAAAATGAAAGCAACCCATTACTTACTTACTTACTTACTTACTTACATACATACATACATAATTGGGTGTCATGGGCATGACTAGTCAAACCTAAAAAAAATATCCATTCTAACATTAGATTGTATGCATTAACTGAATTTCCCAACTAGCTTTAAAATGAGGTATGTAATACACCTTGGCCAATTTGCCAAGTTCACACTTTATTGTATTTTTAACATGGAACTTGCATTAACTTCAAAATGACCCAACCTCATGTTTCTGGTTCTTTGTTCTTATTGCACAAAGAACAAAGAATAGGAAGCTCACATATCTTGCCAATTGGCATTTATCATAGCCATTTGTTTTACAACAAATTTTTTTTATTAAAATTTTTTCTTTGAATTACTTATAAAGTTCAAAAAATAATAATTGAGATTGGGAATTTTGAAGCCTTTCTTCTTAAATGAGAGACTAAGCAAAGGAATTTTATTTTTTGAAAAATTGTGTAAGGACCCACCACTTCAAGGTCTTTTTCCTTTCTAGACCCCACCTGGCCCACTTAATAAAAAACCACTCAATAAAAGCAAAATTTGAATTCCCAAAAATCAAGGACACAAAAAACCCACAATTGGGGAAGAAGGTGTGAAACCAACTTGAACTCCAAGGGGAGCAATTAATGAACTATGTCAACCTTGTCATAACTTCTCATCCAAAACTTAAAATTAGCACATTAGCATAAAAATAGTGATTCACTTTGCATGTTATGTGTTGGTTGGTTTCATGGTCTTTAAGGCTTGTGTCAGGAACACATACAATAATCATAGTTGGGAAACTCCTAGTGCCAAAAATAATCAATGTTTTTCATCCACTTGTCATCTACTAATTCCATGACTCCTTCACCACAAGCCAAAGCTAGAGATTCTCCAATCCATGAATCCATTGGGGGGGAGGGGTTGTCAAAAGCTTCTTCACTCAATCATCTCCATTTCACCTAAAATTTAATGAGTTCATAAATAAACAAAACAATCCTCAACAATTATTTGTTTTTTAGAAATAAAATTTCAATAATATAATATTATAATAAGTTGCATTTCAAATAGAAAATAATATTAGCTTATAATAAGTTGTATAATCTTATAATAAATTGTATTTTCAATACAACTTAAATATGACTTAGAAATGGAGACCATGAGGATATATAAATTATCATGTTAAGTGTACCTTGGCAAAAGTCTTTTTTTTATCACTTTACAATTACACTTACACACAACCAAGGCTCACACATATGATAAATAAATGATTTCTAAAATTTTCATGGGAATGAATGAATGTCATTTGGATGTGTTTTGAAGGCTTTCTCACTATGTTTCCATGGGTCACCATCCCTCACCATAGTAGTAGTAGTGTAAAGAGAGGGTATCAAATACTAACTCTAGTTAAAAGTTGGAACCACAACCGAGTCATTCATAAGGGGGAATCCAATGGATGGTGTGCTGGTGGGTGATGGTTCACTCGGGGTCGTGTCAACATTGCTTATACATTCTAGAACACTCCGGATATGGTATATCTAGTCCTTTGTTGACACAATACGGGGTGTTGTAATCCTTTGTTGACACATTATGAGGTGGTGGTGTTATGGTTATGGAACACCCACTCAAGGCTATCTAAGTATGTTGTACACATGACACATTGTGTACAACATACACATGTAGTTGGAATGGAAGAGGATAGCTTGTTGTCAATGAATGAATGAATGAAAGAATGAATGAATTGGGTGAGTCATAGTTGAGGTGGAGAAGGTAATTGAGTAAAGTATCTTTGAGAGTAGTAGTAGTAGTAGTAGTAGTAGTAGTAGTTGACATATTTCCTTCATTAAATGATGATACTAGTAGTAGGCTAGGACACTCTCTCTCACCAACCCTTCTTTTCCTATGAGCAATTGAGCAAGCTCCCCATGACCTAAATTGGGGGCCACCCATCATCTCATTTACCACTCAGCTTGTGGTGATGATTTTTTTATGTAATTATTTTATTTTATTTTATTTTAAAAAAAATTATTATGTTATATTTATTTATATTGATTTTTTAAATTTTTTCTACGTTTTGTCATCTGCCCTTTTTCTCCCCCCCCCCCCCCCCAAAAAGAAGATTATGCTCACCCATGCCCAAAGTTTGAATAACTTTGTTGGGAGGTTCTCGTTTTTGGGGAACCCGGAACTGGAGTGTAAGGGTAGGGTATATGTATGCTTTGGACTGGGCGGTTCTCAAAAATCAAAGAACCGATTCTCACCCTTGATCGACAATTCCTCAAAAATCAAAGAACCGATTCTCACCCTTGATCGACGATTCCAAAAAATCAAAGAATGGATTCTCACCCTTGATCAACAATTACCAAAACACAAAGAATCGATTCTCACCCTGGATCAACAATTTTGAAAAAAATCAAAGAACCGGTTCCAACCCTAATGATATCCAGGGTTTGTAAATATTGAGGAACTGGGTCAAAGAACCTACCCTAAACCACCAATTCTCGGTTGGTTGTTTCACAAGAGCCGGCGGTGGCACTTTGAGACTTTAGAAAAAAAAATTGGAACCTAAGGTATTATTTCCGATTCTGAAAATATGAAAGAAACCGGAAGTAGAGAGGTCAAGTGTCGGATTCCGAAAACTTTCAAGAAATCCAGAACGGGGTGTTTCTTTGATCGGTGTTGTGAGGGTATCAGAAATCGCACGAACACCTTTCCGGTTATCATACCGGTTCTTTACTCATAACTGCTGTTCGCAGAAGCGCAGAGACTGGGTTCTGAAATATGCATACATTTGAATAATGGTTTGTTACATTGTCATTTGGCAAAAGCCCGTATCAAACATTTGATATATTGAGACATTGTAAGTTGTGTGTTGTGGGGGTGACAAGCTTGCACTAACCCTAATTTCATACACCCGAGGTTCCTTATGGAGGACACAATCTTGTACGAATTGAGCTCGTTTGTGTGTCTATTACACATTCTCATGATATGCAATTCATTCATATCACTTTGCATTAGTACAAATGAGCTCGTTTGTTTGTCTATTACATGTTGTCATGATATGCAATTCATATGGCTTTGCATTAGTATTACATTCGGATTGAGCTCACATCCTAAATGAGGCTAACCTTTGGTGTCTAGCAAAAGGGTAGCCTCCTTGTTGTAAACATGCTTCAAAGCATTAGTTGCCCAAGTTCATAGGTTACTAGTGAGTAGGTTTGAAGGAAAATTTTAAAAACAAAACCTTGAGCACAACATTCATAATCAATTGGAAACAATTGTTGTATCCTTTCCTTGTGTAGAAACTAGAAAGCAATGCATTTTAACTTGTAACAAGCAAGGGAAAAATGACTCCCATTCATCTATAGTAAAACTAAGGTGCGAGAATTTTAAGTACTTATGGTTTTTCAAAAAAATTATAGTGATGAAACAAGACCCACTAGCACCATATGAATCCATACCAATGTATAAAGTCAATATTGTTGGTAACCATTTCATGGGTTTGATTTCAAGCCTTGGTTTGTGCTGTAAAAGTTTATTAGCCAATTTTTTAATAGTAAAATGGATCATTTAGGGAATTTATTAGACTTCAAAAAAAATTAATTGACTAGTGAACTTTGCATGTCATAACATTTAATTTGCCTTGTCCAAATGGCATTTTGGAGTGCATCAAATTTTCAATATGACAAGTCCGACCTTCTCTATATTTGAATGATATAACTTTTCCCAAAAAAAATAAAAAAATATAAATGTGATTTTCCTTCTATATATTTTATCATTTTCATGTAGAAAAATCCACAACCATTAAAAACTTATAATTTTTTCATGATTCTTCTTGTTGGTCATTTAAATCTAAACAGATTTTTTTTCATATATTTAAATCAATTAATTAACTTTAAAACATTTTTTCCCATTTAGGAATTATTCATTTCAAAAATTCCATGGTGCAAATTTATATTTTCAGCTTTTCAAGCTCAAAAAGGGAAATGGAATTTTATTTATCTTAAAAAGTTCACTTGGATATTCGTAATCAAATTTAAATATATTTTCATTTTAGATATATTTGATTGATGAAATTTTATTTTTCAATGTTGATTTGATTATATGATAATATATACATATATATTGAAAAATGAATGTTAATCATTGAACTATAACTTAAAATAACTCATAATTTATCAATTTAATTTCATTAGTTTAAGTGTCCATCATTGATCATTTTTTGGGGAATCTCTATGTTGGTCATTCCTATTTTTGTAATTTCATGGCTTGATCATCCAAAAATTTTGAAACATCAACAACATTCATGAACCTATACCTTTTGTCTCTAAAATTCTTTTTAACTTTGATAATAAGTTAAACGTATTAAATCATCTCTAAACCTACTTGGACTATTGATATCATAAATAGAATAATTTTGGATTCACAAATCAATCTCAAATAAAGGACAAAATATTTTAATCCAACTTGTAACATTTGATCATGAATACCAAATCTCAAGCATATGAATTGAAATATTTTATGTAATAATAGCATGGATTTCCTTGGTCCAAAGGTTTCAAATTATAAACTCTAATCTCAACCATTTCAGTTTTAATTATTACTAGTGGGTACCCGCGACCTTCGGTCAAAAATTTCTATATTAAAAAAATGAAAAAAAAAACACTAGAATTGGACCCGTAAAATGGAATTGTTGGTCCATACTAATAAAATCGTTCCCAAAAAGAAAAGAAAAGGGGGGGGGGGGGAACAGTTATGAAAATAGCAGCAAAATATCTTTCCACCCAAAAGAAAAATATATCGGTGTTGTTTATTTTTTCCAACAGTCATATCTCCAACAACAGTTGATTTGAATCGTCCGATGTAACAGGGTTTCCCTTTTCACACTGTTCGATTTGAAGACCTAAACTTACCTACCTACAACACTAAGCTCGCAGGAACACAAAACCCCCTTCCCAAGTTTGCGTGTGTCTCTCCGCCACCATGACCCGCACCCAACGCTGGAACATTTTAGGCCAGGTGTGGCTCATTTCGGGACCTCGACAGATAAACACACATACAAACCAAGTGAATTAATATATAAGATATGGTTATCAAACTCCAACACTTAAACCAAATGGGTAACACATTAAGGATTTATTCATCACCAAAAATGTTTTTGAAATTCAAAAGCTTTATTGTTCATAATGTATACCATTAATTTGAATCCAAGGCATGTTGCTCAAATAGCTTAACAATGGATTTTCTTTCAATTTTGTGATGTGTCATGGGCTAGCATCCCAAAAAAGGTTTAACATTAAATTTACAATGACCCAAGTTCGACTTTCAGCCCAAATGTAATGTAAATACTTTAGAAAAATAGGACAATTGTGTAAGATATGGAAAAAGAGGAGCCATATGATGGGTAACTATCATGTACGGTTCCAGTGGGGGGGGAGGAATTGCATATTATGAGTACCTTTAGATTGCTTTCAAGGGCAACACAAAAATAACCCCTATCCAACCTCATTCTATTGCATGAACTCCTTTAATTTCTTGTGTTGCCATCACCCTTTGTGCTTCGTCCTTGTTCATAACTTTGAATTAAACATTAAATCACCTAGTATGAGGTAAAAATATTGAACTTTTGCCAAAAGAGGAAATAAAGAAGCACATATTCTTTGACAAAACTCAAGTTTAACACTTTGGTTAACAACAAAGGAAATTGATTCAATGAAGTAGCTTGAATATATCTTTGTCAATTGGCCTTGCCAAGAAGAAACATGGAGGTGCAAATAAATCTCAATTGTACATGTGTAATCCATTGTTGTGAGTTCAATCGAAGAATTCCTAATCACTTCATGGAATAGTAGTTCAAAAGTCATTATCAACTTGGATTTAACTAATGCTCGACATGGGCATGTGTTTTTAGTTACTAATGTCACCCAAAAAAGAACAAAACCTTAAAACCTACTTGGTTAATATTTTAGGCAATTCCTAAGATAGGCATTTGATAACCAACCTTTATGGATTGTGAGTGGTTAAAACACCCCCAAAAAAGCAAGTTAATTCGTAATGTTGCATTTAATATGACAATAAAATCGATACCATGTAAGTTTTTTAATTTTGATTTTTTTCATTATTGAACATTACGTGGTGCCAAAAATGAACAAACTTACTTGGACATAAGATTTCTAAAATAACAATTTGGCCAACACTAATATGGACCCTTGTGCAATTTTTTTAGTGAAATATGATGGGTTTATTTTATGGTTAACTTGTTTTTGTTAGCCAACCCCACTTGGTCCTCTTTAACGGGATATGTTTGGATGTCTCTTATTTTATTTTTGTGTATCACACATAGCATGGAAAAATGCAACCTCGATGAAAGGTTTTTAGATATTACATTAATCCCATAATCACTATACAATACTTCTTGTGTAACATTAATCATACGCAAAATTCATATTAATGCATCACCAACTTGTAAAGTGACATGTTTTATTTAAATCTATATATTATCCACTAGGAAATTGAACCCAAAAAGTGACATGGCCTAAGGCCTTGTGAAATTTCTTAAATCAAAATGGACTTAAAACCTTTTTAAGTCACATCCATTTTAGGGCTTACAATAACCATTAATACTATGGAAGTTGCCAAGGGCCATCCTCTTTTTGCTACCACTTTTTCATTGAGACCTTTGTTATATTTTTGTCCATCATTAGATTTTGGCAATTTTTACCAATGCCATCCATCCTCTTGCAAGGTTTGCCATAACAAGTTTCTCAAGATGTCACCTTCATCACTATAAATTTTCTTGATTTTGAACATGCCTACATTGTGCACTATGATCTTCTTTTATCCAATGCCAAACCTTGTAGTTGTTACTACACTACTAATCATCCCCCTTTCTTGTTGAGTGTCATATGTGATTTGCATTATGTACATGAATTTAAAAAGGTGGTTGAAAACTTCAATTCAATAATGAATCATGATGTAAGAAAGTGGCAACGTGCCTAAAAATATTTTCTATTATTTTTTAAGGTTCACAATGTGAATTGGGATTGTCTATTATTGTCTAAGCATCGACAACCAACCTGCATCTTGTTTTTTATCATTCACTTGAGTGGGATGTGATTCGTGGAAGCAATGATAATGAAGACACGAGTTATTAAGGAATGAAATTTTTGGGATAAAACTTAACTAGTTGTTTTGTTTTGATGTGTGTGTGGTTGGAGAGACCTTGAGTTAGGTGGAGATTGGAGATAAAAAGCGAGGTGTTGAAAAGCTAAAGGGAATTTTTCCTAATTCTATATTTGTGGAGAAGGCTTGAGGTCATAGAAGTGTTGTTTTGAATGTTATTTTTTTAAACTTTTGCACACCAAAGGGAACAATGCCATGGTGAGAAGATTCTCTATTCATGCACTAGTCTTTTTAATTTCCATTGTGTAGAAGATGTGATGCATGGTAGATGAATTTAAATAGGTATAAGGACATCAATCAGGTACCTAATTTATGGGAGCTTTGGGCATAATTTTTTGGTTACTAGGGAAATTTTAAGGTGTTAGTTTCAGATTATTTTTTTAGGTTATAATTGTATGAGACTTGTGCTTGTTAGTGCCCTTTTAATTATGGTCACATGGGACCCAAAATATCCATTTTTCTTGGGATGTAATGGAGGAAGGAATGGGGATTGCATGTGGATGGTTCATTAATGTTTAATGTTAATTGCCACATTAGAAGATTGTGATAGCTTAATTGAAAAGAGACTAGAGGGATATCTAATCCATCTAATGTCTTTAGGTCAAAATTTGTAGTTTACTTAAAGAGAGTGTAAAACAACTATTTTACAATGATAAGTTCCAAATTGTAACTCTACATTATATTCCTATGCATATGTGTTCATGGTAGACTTTATTTATTGTAATGAGTGATGATGTTATGCCTTTTTTTTAGGTTATAACAAGACCAAAGAGTTTACACAATGTCACTTGTGAGTGGGCACCCTACTTTCATTTTTTTTCTATTTGAACCTTGTGTTTGAAATTTTGTGTGTTATATTCGCATTGTGTTTTTTTTAATGGCCATAATGTGTGTTTGGAAAAGGAAATTTTCAATTGATCTATGATGGCAAAATAGATTAAAACTACATTGTTGGAATGTTATTTTCAATTTAACAAAAATGTTGATGATGTAAGCATATTGATCATGCCCCCTTGAATTTAGACTTGAACATGTATTGTTGTCATAGGTGAAATATGCTTATGGAACTCGTATGTGTGGAATCCTTGTTGACATGCATACATCATAATCCTACAAATCATTTTGGTTTGCCCTTGTGGGTTGTTAATGTTTTAGCCCTCGCAACTAATTTGGTTAAGAAAATAAATGTTGTTGATAAAGTAAAAGCTATGAAGGAATGAAATAAGAAAAATTATGAACCTTTTAAGTGTGTTCTATGTTCTAAAATAACAAAAAAAGAGAAAGGACCTCATTATGGGCCCCCAAATTAAACACACTAAAGAAACATGTAAGCAAAATAATGGCTACCAAGGATTTTTGCACATGAGGGTTGAGAGTCATGTTTGATTTGTCAACAAGAAAGTCAGTTGGGGTGAAAGGGGCATAAAATGGCAACAATTTTCCACAAGTTTTCATCTTCTTCAACAAGGGTGATTGATGTTGGAATATCAAGCTTTTAAGTCTTGTTTTATTTCTTGGGTGTCCCTTTGTTAATTAAAAAGAACTAGTCTAACACAACTTTGTGGGTAATGGTAAATTTCATGTATAAATAGGTAAAATCCAAGGCAAAAAGAATTGATTATGGGTGCTTCTAAATACCTAACATTTATTTGTGATGAAATGACAATAATTGACACATGCTCTTTATAATCAATTTGTGCCTACATTGTTGAAGACTAAACTTTGTCGTTAATTTTCATCTTTCTTAAGCATGTTGTTAAAGGTGGGAATGTTAACAATTTATGGATGCATTGTAGAATGAAAGTGGTTTGTGTAAATTTGATATTGCCTTCATGCTATTATCATTTAAAATAAATGTTGTGAACATCTTCCATGTGAGTTTTTTTATTCATGTTGTCTCAATTTATAGGGTCTCCAAGGTTTTTCTAAAGGTTTATATGTTTTCAAAAATTCATGAACTAGCTATTCTTTTTGTTTTTTTTTTATTGATTTTTAGATGTCTCTAGGTTTTATAAGGGTTTAAAACTTTGATCTAACATAACCTATATAACTTTTTTTGTATTGTGGTTGCTAGTAGGGTTTTTATTAGAAGGTTATATTTTTAAATTTATAAAGTTTTTTGGTGTTTGACCTAATGTACTAGGTTTTTTTTGCTATGTTGCGACAATTGGCAAGGAGTGAAAAATGGTAGAAAGCATATCAATAAAAAATATTAATTTCATGTGGAGGGGATCCATTACATGAACCATTGACCTTGTGGTTCAAACCATATCTAATTTGCTTGTGGTTTTAAAAAATGAATATTTGTTTTAGTCCTTGTATACATTTTCTTTTCCAATCCAAAAACCCACATAAAGTTTACAAGGTGGCTTAATTGCTGAAAACAAAATATTTTCTTTTTGAAAAATATAAAACCCGATGGATTAGTGTGTTGTTTTAGCCGAGAAGGTCATGTATAAATACGTGATTTTGTTGGCCAAAATGGTAGAGGATTGTGTCATGCTTTGTATTGTGCAAACTAATTTTGATCAATTTTTTGAAATAAATGTCCTCCTTGACCTTACAAGATTGTTGTCTTTATTAAAAATTATTCATGTTTGCAATTATATTACAATTACAAAAGTTTGTCAAACTTAATTATATGATTTCACAATGATCCAATGACATGTTTTGTGTTTAATGCATTCAAAAGATTTCAAAGCATGTTATCATGTAAACACAATATTCTTTTTTTTACAATGGATGCATTTAAATTGGATCTTAATGTTGTGGGCATCAAGTTCCAACGTGGCGAAAACCAATTACATGTGACTGAGCCTAAACCTATAACTAGAAGACCTAAAAAAGTCACTTTCAAAGTTTTGTTATCAACATTGTTGAAAATGTTAAATTTTTGTGCATAGGTAAATGTAAATACCATTTTTTTGGCAATGTTTTGTTGTGTTATAGGTTTATTAGATTTATGGTAATTTGTAGTAGACTTTATGTTTTTTATGTTTGTTGTTGTATTATAAAGGCTATAGATTCTCTTACAAAAAACTTAATAAACCAATTCATGGCAAGTTATTTGATGGATAATACCAATGTATCCCAATTATTGGTTTCAAGTTGACGTTGAAGAAAGTTTTGAAAGGCATTTCACATTGTTGAAAATATATTATTATACAAATAGTAGTTAAAACATTTTGTTTACACCCATCTTGAGCTTAATTTCTCTTGAACTACAATGTAACCCCTTTTCGATGAAGGCAAACATTGTTTTTGCCATAGAACCATTGTCAATCTTGCTAAATCCATGACCCATTTATGGAAAAAATTTGACTTCTAAGGTGTTGTGAAGTTTTATGTGAAAACACTTCAAATCAACACAAATTTTTATAATCCAAGTGTTGGAAGAATGTTTGAAAAACAAATGTACATTTTCAACAATGTCCTTTAATTATGAAATGAAAATTGCACAACAAATTCAATTGGTTAGTTTTTGTTGTGCTCTAGAGTTCAATCCTTCAATGTGGTGTTTAATCCCTAGGTCAAAATATTTTTGTGCTCTAAAGTCCATATCCTTACTATAGTCTATGATTTACTAAACTTTATTAGTCTAATATTTGAGTCCATTACCTCTCATAGGCTTTTGGTTTTTTATTCAATTCTGATTCATTAATATTTAGTAAAACCTTGTATTTTCTTGTTTCAACTTTCAATCCCTTGGTCTCTCATTTGTTTCATTGGGACTTGCATAAGTACCTAGAATCTAGTCATGAATTTTATTTATTTTTTGGTTTCAACTTTCAACCCCTTACAAATTTTTAAGTCTAGATTCTTGGGTGAAATGATAATTTGGTTATATATGCAATATCTAAGCATGATAATGGTCATATGTTCAATTTTGGTCCCAGTTCATGAACTGCCCATATGTTCCAAATATGCAATGGCCATATGGTCATATGTTTAATTTAAAAAGTCAAGTCTATGTTGTATTAAGTTCAAGTTCATACATTGTGCCTTGTGAAAGATAATTTAGCTTGTTGTGTTTGAGAGAGAGAATTAAGATTCAAAATTTTCAATCATTTACTCTATATATATAGAGAGAGAGAGTCGGTGTTATATTTCACATTTTCATTATGCACTTGTCGAAAACTATTAATGTTAAAACTTAAACATGAACCTTTCGTCAATTGCTTATGATTTTCGGGGGCACATAGTTAGTTATTGAGTTTTTTGAATTTTTATCAACCATATGCTTAACGATTCAAATGTTTGTAATATCCAAAGAGGCGTGCCCATCATTTTAAAATCAAAGCCATTCATTCAAGCCTCCCATTTGTAAAATAAAGGGTTTATTTATACCAACATGGTATCATTTGATTTTTTGAGTGGTTCTTTGGTACTATTTTCCTTTTGGTATTACAAAACATGGGAAACACGTGTGTAAAATAAACAATTATTTCCATGTTGAAGCATAGAATATTCTTGAATATTTCCAAAAATAATAATTTTATTTTACAACAATTTGTTCTTAGAATTTTTTTTTGGGGTGGAATTTAGCATTTCTAGAAATAATATAATTAATGTCAAAGTTGCTAATGTATTACAATATTTGATTTCCTCATCAATTTGGATATATGAATGGTTGTTGAAAAGATGCATATTCTTCATATGTATTTCCACATACCTATTCGTGGTGCTTTAAAGAAAAAAGAATAATCAAAGGTTTTGTAATTTGAGGAAGATCTCACTTCAAAACTTGAGGTTCCATCACATTAAAAAAATAAAAATAAATTTGAAAGTCTATTTGATTAGAAAAATAGCAACAACCAAAACCAAGTTCCTTCAAAATGTAACACAAGAGTATACAATAACAACAATGGTACTAGTTGTTAATCAAACTATTACCACTTTTTAACAATTCCAAATGATGCCAAGATGTTGTGTTAGACCATCCCCACCCACACATTGTAAAAACATGTTTTGGATATAAAACAATAAAAACTTGTTGGTTTGATTCAAAAAAATGGTTTTGGGAGAACACATTTTGCACAAGATTTGGTGGTTGGGAAAATCCATTGCATAGTCTAAATCCTTTTGTGGATTGGCTACATTGTTTAATAAGTCCCCATGGCACAATCTCTTGTTACTATTGATTGGTCATATTATTTGATTGGTCCACTTGTTTTGCCATTATTTGTGCATCCCACATTTTGAAGTCTCACTTTCAAGTTTATAGGTGGTGCTTGGGATATGTAAACAAGTAGTAAATGAATGCGAGAAATATTAATGTAAACCTAGATACCTAGTGTGAGTGGGGATGCTATTTTTTTAACATCCTTTTCATGCATCACATTGTAAATGCATGATGTAAAGATGTACTTTGAAGTATTATGGAATGTTAGATATCACCTAACACAACCCACCATTCCACTAAGTCATAATAGGCTTTTCCAAGGCCTATTCCAAAGCATAATTAGTTTTCTTACTATTGTTTCACATTGTGATTACATTCTTCATCATCAATTTGCATTAAAATGAACACTAACAACATAAAAAAGTGGAGCCAAAAAGGTTGCTTGTCCCACCTAAGAAAAATAATGTAAAAAGTGCCTAAATAGGTCACCCAAAATGAGTCACACATATAAAATGTGATTTTTGATGGAATATCCATCTAGGAAAACTACAATTTGGTATTATGATGGATTTATCAAAAAAATCCCTGATATTTAACATTTAAAATCCATACTTTCTTTTAGCCATTGAAATAAAATCAATTCAATTGTTGGGACAATGAGCTTTTTCAAAACAAGCGTGAAAATCCACAAATTGGATCAAGAAAATGTGATAGATGTATGAAGATTGTTGTTAAGATTATGATTGCAATGTTTCATTTCAAATCTACATAAAATAGACATTTTAGATGAATGACTACATCCATAATATGGTGAGAGTCCTATTGATCCATTGCTAAATTCATTAAACTAGCAAGTAGCATGGGAACAATGGGAACGATGGGTCAATTGGTGGGTTGATATTCTTGAAAGTAATGAGGATGGAAATATTGGTGGCAAAAGATTTGAAACAAAGTGCTTAAATTGTGGGGGAAAAAAGTAGTTTATGAGTTCATTGGGTTCTTAATTGTTAGATTTCGAAGAAATATTTAATAAAATGACCAGATTTTGTATATTAGGTTCCTATAGGTAGGTAGCAAAAAAAACATACAAATGATGCTTATAATGTTTTGACCTTCATGTGCCATTAATATTAAGTGTTGTTTGGTGGGTATTTGATTTTTGCTAATAATCACCATTTCGCGAATGTTCTATTATTTCAAAATAAAAGAACCACTAGTTTTGGTTATTTCAAAACCTTTATAGTTTGTCATTTAAATTATTAATTTTTTTAAAATGAAAATAAATAAATAAATCAAAACAAATTTCAAAACTTTCAAAGAATTAGTGGGTTAGTGGCTACTTAGGTACATGCATGGGAATGGTTAGTACATAACCTAACTATCATCGTTAACTACATGACATGAATATAAGGAAAAAATGTTTGGTGTCCATCCATACCCCTTCCATCTATACACCATCCATATTTCAAAATCCCCACTTCCTTTATCATTATTTTAATCTCTTCACATACCTTTTGAAAAAATTCCAACTTCCAAAGTAAGCTTAAAATAAAAAATAAGAATATTTATTTAACAATTAGAGTACATTGCATAATTTAAAAAGATTATAAGGATTATATTTATTAAAAATTCATTATTAAATCAAATATAAACCTCCACCTATCTTTACTATTATTCTTATCTCTTTCTCAAATTTTCAAAGTGCAACTTAGAATTGAAATTTTAAATATTTATTTAACTATTGAATGATGTTCGAATTAAATCCATTTTCTTTCCTATCCATGGGCTTCTAGTATCAAGTACATGAAAAAAATTCATTAAATTGTATTAATTTCAAAGAGAAGATTTGAAGAGGATTATACTTTTATTCAATGTGATGTGAGCTTTTGAATTCAAATATGTGTTGGTATCTCTTTCGAAAACAAAAAAATTCAAATTCCCCATTTGATGCAACCTAAAATGGCCCACATATATTAAACTAGGTCGATGGCATGTAGTCTATTATTTGATGACTAGGTAGATGGCTTACATCCTATAATTCGCTCAAATAAAGGGAAAAGGAAAAAACAAAGAAAAAAAGAAAGGCATGTGAGTCTAGGTAGATGGCCTTAAGGAATACTAACTAGTTCATAAAAAAAAGCTTTGAAACCATGCTACCAAATCATTTTGCAACTAGCAAAATGTTGGTTCATGAATGTCAAACCGTGGTGGAAACAAACACAACATGTCTCTTTTGAATGTTAGCTAGCATAGTTCAAAAGTTTTTGCTTAAGTATGGTTCATTGGCAACATTCAAACCATGTTTTTCTTTTGTGCATTTAGAAAACCATGGGAATGAAAATTTGATGTTTAGGATTAATGTGACCACTCCTTAATCATTGTGAGTTTAGTACACCATTAACCCATTCTCTAAATTATTATTATACTAATAACCTTTAAATACTAACAACCGATCCAATGCAAAACATGGGTAATTGGGGGGTAAATTAGTCATCTAAGGTGGATTATACATGATTGCATATGTAAGTCTTCTTAGGGTTCAATACAAGAGACATGTAATAGCAACTAGTAATCTTCATATAGGGTAAAGCCCGAGGTTAAGAGTATCATCAAAATAAGAGCCTATACGAGGCGTTAGTTGAGTGTAGGCCCGATTTTAGTAATGCGCTTGAAACTATTCTTTAATGATAGATGGAGTTTACAAGGTATAACACAAAATCATAAAAAGCCCATGCTCTAAATGTAAATTCTACTCCGAATTTATGTGTTATATAGCATGTTGTCCAAATACACTAGGAAATTTTCGGTGAATGTTTGTGATGAAAAAGAATTGTATCAACAAAGACCTAAGGGAATTCAAAGGGGATTGTGGGATCAACATTTCAAAGTTCTTAAAAACCATTGATTCTTGAATAGAAAAATCTTTGTGTTTCCCCCATTGTCAAACAAATAATTTCATATTTTGCTTGTGTAAGGAAAATTCAAGATTTTTTAATGTGAAAGATATAGACAACCCATGTGGTTCTCATCACCATGGTTAGAAAAACATGTCCATGATTTAAATTGAGGTAATAACTAGTGTTGGTTGGAGTGGTTCTTATATTTTTCCGAGAACCATTGACTTTGGTTGTTCTTGCGACTTTATGGAACCATAAAAGGTTTCATATTTTTTATTATTGTTTTTTCAAGTGGTTTTCATGTGAAAAGTTCTTATAAATTTGATAACCATTGATTTTTTTTAGGCATTTCTTTCAACCTAGTTATCATTATTTTATTTTATTTTTGTAACAAAAAGTTTCTAGAAGAGGTAGCATAAGAACATTCTAAAGAAGTACTCTTAAAACCTAAAAATCTTAGATATAAACTTTAAAATCTTATAAACTTATTTTTAAATATGCTCGTATCTACCCCTAAACTAGCTCCTTAGACCCTAGACCCCTAGGGATGAGAACCATCATTGGGTATCATTATTACCTTGGGTGGTTTTCATTTTTTATTATTATTATTTTTAAAAGGGTGATTCTCAAAGTTCTAATTGCACACATAAGATCAAAATCCTTAAGCCATAATCAATTGAGTGCATGCACAATATTTGCACTCTTCTTTATTTCATCATAGACATAAATAAATAATGCCATAGAATTGCCAACCAATTAATACGACCCAAATATATGTCTTTCCACCCTCTTGGATTCATCCATTCTTTTTCTTAATGAGCCATCTTTTAAAACCACCATTACAAGCAACAAATTATGATTTGTCCAAAATTTTCCCAAAATCATTTGGACCATTATAGTTTTGCCAACTAACTACCCATAGATGACAAAATGATTCTTCTTCACCTTCATAGCAAAAGTCATAAGGCAATTGCTTCCTTTTAACTAATGATGGATTTCTAATCATGTAATCGCCCTAACAACAAGTGCAACATGAATTCTAACCTCAACTAACAAGCTCAAGGTGATCCTAACATCCTTGAAAGTCCTAAGCACTTGGTATTTAGTATATCTACCTAATGACTTGACATTTGAACATGAACTCATTATGTGCTATCATTGTGGTAATTATGATATATATATATATAAAGAATTGAACTATAGGGTGGATTTGGGGTTCCCATTTTGGTGTACCTAGGGTTTGCAAAGGTTATATGAAACTATGTAATTATGACCTTCCATGTTTTCTAATATCATCTAAAACTTGCTTTTGGTGGCACCATAGTCATGTGCAAATTCTACCCTACATAATCATTCTCTTCAACCACATTATACTTGCTTTCATAATTGGCACCATTTTGGTATGTGTAATTTAACAACTTTTTTTGTGTAAATTGCCAATTGGGTTGGTTACCAATGTTTGGCATGATGGGGTTGAATTTAAAATTGTTTAAAATATCACTAGACTATATAATCACATGGGTTTTTATGCAAATAAATAATTTTTTTTGGGTAATTGTTAATTTTTTGGAATATTGTTTGTTGTGTTTGAACTATTTATCTGGCCTTATAATAACACAAGTTACATTAACCTTATGGTCAATCCCCATGCTTTCCCTTATTTATTTTTGAATTATTTCAAACCACATCCCTACCACAAATTTAAAAAAAAAAAAAAGTCTAACTACTAGTACCTAATTTTAAAAAAATAGTATGTATTTTTAGTTTGAAATTATAATGATTTATTTTCACAAACCTCTATGAGTTTTATTTTTACAATGAGGAGTGAAATTATTCAGTTTGTAGCCTATGATAATTATGATAATTTTCCACACCTTGGTTTCATATTTTCACGAAAATTTGTTTCAAATGGAATTCACAAAATACATATATGTGAACATTTAAAGAAAAAAAAAAACTCCTCCTATTAATTATTTTTCCAAAAAATCATAACCTTTGAAAATTTAGAGTTTATAACAAATCCATGATTAACAATTACCATAGTTTAGCTCTAATAAATCTAGGGTTTGATGAAGTGCATCACGTAGGTGCATGGATGACCCTTTTTGTTTCATCCATGCACAAACCCTAAACCCTCACATCACCTACACAATGCTCATTTTCCTTTGCTTGTAACAATTAAAGTGTGAATTTTTAAAATATTAAACAAAGATACAAGACAAATTATTTATATTTATATATTTATATAAATTCACTTAAAACTAAAGAGACACTATTTACAAATATTCCCCACCCTACCCCCCCCCCCCCCCCCCCCCCCCCCCACCTTTTTTTTTTGGCAATTTCTTTCTAAAAGGCTTCTCTAACAAGCCTTTTCTTTTTAGCAGAAAAAAAAAAAAAAAAAAACTTAGAGCCAAAAAGTGAAATCCCAAAATCCAAACATACGGAGTGGAATTTTGCAATTAAATTTGAATAGCCAAAATTCAAATTCTGAAAATAGAAAGTGCCAATATTTTTCTGTACATGGTAGCCAAATTTATATATTTTTTCATATATTTGTTTACAACCAGATTTGGCTACATCTATCTTCCTATGGATGATCCCCCACTTTTTTTGGCTATATCAATGAAATTTTGGTGTGATTTATATTATGGCACTAGCATGACTCGGGCAGCTTCAAACAAACTAATGTCTGTCAATTTGTGAATTGGAAACCTCACTCTAGGCTACCTACCAATAGGCATTTAAATTTTATTTATATAAATATATTTATAAAATTTAAAATAAATAAATAAAATAAATAAACAATTTAAATAAATAAATATAATATAATATAATATTTAAATATAATATTTTAAATATTTTAAAAAAATATTAAAAAAAAATCAAAACTCCCCAATACTGGTTCCAACCTACAGCCTATCAACCTACCTACCTACCTACCTACTTACCAAGTGGGTTGGAACCTAGCTACCTACCAGGCAAGAAGTGGGTTGGTGGGTAGGTAGGTTGGTGGGTGTCTTAATGATGGGGGCAATAACGGCGGTTTTGTCTGTTCCCCAGTGTGGTAGGCGTGAGGCGTAATGGCTGCACCACCACCATCGCCTCTCTCTCGCTGCACCACCTCCTCCTCCTGCTTCCCTTGCTGCGCCTGCTCTTCTTGCTGCTCCTTCCTTCCCATTGCCCTGCTTCGCCCTGCCTGCTGCTTTTCTTTCTCCAACACCACCACCACCACCAACTCCACCACCACCTAATTCTCACAACAAAGCTCATGGTAACCAGCACCAATGCTCATGCAACAACAATCATCATTATCCTCATCATTATCATCATCATCATCATCAGCATCATCCTCCTCCTCCTCCTCATCATCATCTTGTTGCTGCATTTGCAATGCCTCCTTCTCTCATTGTTTGTAGCTGCAACAGCAGCAGCAGTAGATTATTCAACGAGATCTTTGCAGCAGCAGCAGCAGCTCTGTTTTATCAGAGCTAGAGCTGTTTGTTATTTTGGTGTACTAGTTATACTGCCTCCTTCTCCTCCTGTGGCTGCTGCTCCTCCTCATCTCTTCCATCAGGAGACGAGTCTTCTTTTCCCTTTTGTCATGTAGAAAAAACCAACAACAACAGCAGCAGCATAAACAGTAGCTGCTCATCTCCTCCCTACCAGGAAGGACACTGTCCTTTCCCCCCCTTTTGTCGCTTCTATGTATGCTTCTTCAAAAGACGTCTTCTATATTTGCTTGCAGGTGTTGTGGTTTGGTTTCTGATCCGTCCAGGGAAGTGTAGCTGCTGTGGCGAGGAAAAAAGACTGGGGGTGGTGGGTCTGAAGAAGAGGAGGAAGAGAGAGACACAGAGAGAGACAGTTAGAGAGATTGGGAAGCAAGTATGGAGGGTTCAAATGGGGTGCATCAAGCAGCAGCGGCAGGAGGAGGGAGAGGAGGAGCTGCTGCGGCGTTGTATGCAGCAGGACGATCTCAACCGCCTGGAGCTTTGAGTCCCCTGAGCGAGACTTTGTGGAGAGCGAAATCAAATACAATGACCAGTAGCGTTGCGCGAGCAGCTGGTGATCAGCAGAAGCAGCAGCCGCATCGTGACTTCTCTGCCAGACTCACATGGGTAGACTTGTGGGTGACTGTCACTGGCAGAGGTCCCAAGCATGCCATCTTGCAAGGCCTCACTGGTATACATACAATGTTTTCTCTGCACTCCCTCTGTCTCTGTCTCTCTGTGTGTTTGTCTCTCTGCTCTCTCCTCTGCTCTGCTCTCCGTGTCTCTTCTGTGTCTCTGTGTGCAGCTCTTGATGCATCTTCCAGAGTTTCTTTCTTTCTTGTTTTCTAGTTTGCTTTCTTCTTTTCATTTGTTTTTTGGTTTGGAGCTTTGTTGTTGCCCCCGCACCCAGTGGTATGTATCTATGCTCATTTTTGTAACCAGTTGCAATGTGGTAGGCTATGCGGAGCCGGGCTCGATAATGGCAATCATGGGTCCATCAGGAAGTGGAAAATCAACATTGCTCGACACACTAGCAGGTACAACAACAACCCAAAAAATTCATTGATGCATCCTTTCTGCAAGAACAGCACGGATTGGAGATCTGAAGATTGGCAAACATTTGTTTTGGAACCAGATCAGAATTCTCCTCAAAGAGGATATATCCAATTCCAAAAAAATCTCATAAGCTTTTGCCATGCATCCAATATGGAGCTTGCTACAGACCTGATATACAGCTTATATTCCTTCTGACTTAATGAGCATTGTTACAATTTCTTGATCTGAAATTTATGCTATGCTCAATTGTGGTGGTGGTATTTCTTGCTGTTGTTTTGTGTTTCAGGAAGATTGGCCAAAACTGCATCACAAACTGGTGAAGTTCTTCTGAATGGACATAGAAAAACCAACCTCTCATATGGAATTGCTGTATGGACTCTCATTCTCTCTCTCTCTCTCTCTCTGGAGAAAGCATCTTCTTTGGCATTTTGCCCAGAAATTGGACTCTCTCTCAGAAGACATGTTCTTCACATCTGCTTTGGCATTCTGCTCAGAAATTGGACTCTCTCTCATATCTCTCTCCCTCAGAGAACACATCCGTTGCACATCTGGTTTGGCTTTTCGCACAGAAATTGGGCTTTCTCTCTAGAGAACCCATCTTCACATTATTTTAGCAATTTTGCATAGAAATTGGGCTCTCTCTCCCTGAGAACACATCTTCTTCACATCTTCTTTGGCAATTTTGCACAGAATACAGATTACAAATACAGTTAAATTTCACATCTTGAGCTTTCTTACAGCAAGTGAAACAGAATTTGCAACTTCAGTAATGGTTTTTGGTGTTTGCTGTGGAAGCAGTTGTGATGTTGGTGAATTTTTTGTCTTAATTCTTTTTTTGGGGTTGATTTTGAGTATGACTTGTGGCTGGCAGGCATATGTGACACAATCAGATGATCTCATAGGAACTTTAACAGTAAACGAAACCATATACTATTCAGCATCATTGCGGCTTTCAAGCAAGATACCACGAGCTGAGAAGAAGGCAATTGTGGAGAGCACAATCCGAGAAATGGGTCTCATGGAATGCAGAAATACACCAGTTGGGAATTGGCATCTGCGAGGACTGAGTGGTGGCGAGAGGCGACGCCTAAGTATTGCTTTGGAAATTCTTACTCGACCTCGTCTCCTCTTTTTGGATGAACCTACCAGTGGCTTAGACAGGTATGTATTGTAACTTTTTTCTTTCTTTTTCTTTCTTTTGATTTATATAGTCTTGAAAGACTGAAAACCCGCTTTGATATGCAAAGTCTCCCTGTCTTTTGGGCCTTAGTTTGACACCCTCTAAATCCTGTTTCATTCTCAGTCTGATCGTTTCCATAAAGTAGGTGAAATTGGGTACCAATTCATGAAACTGGTTAGCAGTTCAAAAGAAATGGAAGAATTTTTTTGACCTAGGCTTAATTTTAGTGAAGAATATGGGCAGCAGCAGCAGTAAAGTTGCAGGCCAGGAAAAATCCAAAACCGGCGATGAAACTCCCCTGGAACTGAGAACCAATTTAGGGTGATGAATCTAGTTTGGTCTCCCTTTTTTTCTTCTGTACTTCTTTCATCCTGACTTCTCATGTGGTCTCCAGTTTTGGTGAGACTCTGGGGCCCAGTAGTGTGCTCAGTCTGGGGTAATTTATGGGTAATTCTATTACCTTAAAACAAGTGATCTGAGTAAAGGATTTGTGTGCTTTTTTTGGGGCGGGGCACACTTTCCAGTGCTGCAGCTTTCTTTGTCGTGTCAACTCTGAGGAACTTAGCAAGGGATGGACGCACTGTTATCGCCTCCATTCATCAACCAAGCAGTGAGGTTTTTGAGCTCTTTGACAATCTGACCCTTCTCTCGGGTGGACGGCTTGTTTATTTTGGTGAAGCTCCAGCTGCAAGGGAGGTGAGCAGCAGCAGCAGCAGCAGAATCTCATAGTTTTCTCTCTCTTTTTCTTTGTTGGGTCTCTGGTTTTGTGATGATATATAATTTTATTTTCTTATGCCTGCCACCCCATCAATGTCTCTGTGGCTAATGTAACAGCCTCTCTGTGGAAACCAAACAAACAAACCAATTGAATTGACTGTGATTTGATGGGATGGTGGGTAAATTTTGCAGCATTTTGCAGCTGCTGGGTTCCCTTGCCCAGCTCTGCGTAGTCCATCAGATCACTTTCTACGTGCCATAAACGCTGATTTTGATCAAGTGAAAGCTACCCTCCAGGGATCCTTCAAGATCAAAGTGAGTAGTAGCTTGATGTTCCCAGTAACAGAAAAAAGAAAAACTGTAATTGAAATATAGCAAGTAATAGAAGAAGAAATCCTGGGCGAGGTTTTTAATAGCATTACTACTGATGTTATTTTGTGCTGCAATCTTCTCCTTAGTGTACCTTACATAGTTTCAGTGAGCTTGACATGATGTATAATGACTCAAGCAGTAGTGCACTGATTGATCCAATTTGAGTTTGTGGTAATGTGAAAAAAAGGCAAAGGACTTGGAAAGTGCGGATCTGCTGAACAGGATGAGCACTCCACAAGTGGTAAGGATTTTGGTTGAGGCGTATCAGAACAGTCAATACGCAATGGAAGCAAGGGCAAGGATTCAGGAGATTCTCCAAATTGTAAGAATAACATGCATGGCTGCTGTACGAAAGTGAATGCATTTGTGCAAAGTCTCTATGTCTTTCAATGGTGGCTAGAAAACACTGTCAGGAGAAGCTGTTTACAATCCTCCTCGTCCTCCTCACACACGTGTTTTGGGGGGTGGCACTTGATTTGAGGTGAATGCAGCAAGGCACGGTGTTAGAATCAGGTGGAAGCCAGGCAGGGTTTTTCAAGCAGAGCTTTACGCTGACCCGACGCTCATTTGTGAACATGAGCAGGGATATTGGATACTATTGGCTCCGCCTTGTCATTTACATTGTGCTCTCTGTGTGCCTGGGTACAATCTACTGGAGAGTTGGCCTACAATTTAGTTCTATCTTGGTACGACATTTCCTTTCTCTTGCACTTAATAAACATTTCTAAACAAGTTTTGCTTTGTATTTGACCTCTGTAGCAGTTTGTTTTTTTTGTCATGTCCTTGTTTACAGAGTACCCAAATGCTTAAAAGGGCTCCCAAAAGTGCTTGTAACAAAGAAAATCAAAATCTTGAGTGGGTTTGGTGGGTTGTGCCCATGTTATAATTTTAAGCTCATCGGGGGTCATTGTTTTGTGACCTAATTCTAGTTTTGGGTGGTTTTGCACCAGGGGAGAGCAGGGTGTATTGCATATGTTGGTGGTTTCTTGACATTTATGTCCATTGGAGGCTTTCCATCTTTCGTTGAAGATATGAAGGTATCTTTCACCAAATTTCCCATCCTCACACTAGTAGCATTTTGCATGTGTGTCACCAAATGCTGGCATCTAGTGAGTTCCATGTAAGGAGGGATGTATCATCACATATGACATAACAGTTGGTAGTATTGATGCAAGTGGAAAAATTAGGTTATCCTCCCCTCACAACTACCTGCCTACCTTCCCTACTGACCTACCTTGAAAATTCTCTTCACAACTCCAAAGACTTATGAGGTTGATGAAAATTCCTCCAACTAATAATATGAGTTTGCTTATAATCATACATTTGGTGTAATATTTGTGGTCGTAATCTCTCAGACTTTTTGCAATTTTTCTTTTGTCACAAGTATAAATTGGTGGGTGTTTTGGATGCTGCAGGTGTTTCATCGAGAGAGGCTAAATGGACACTATGGTGTGTTGGCTTTTGTGATGGGGAATACCTTCTCATCACTACCATTCCTCTTCCTCATAGCACTTGTGTCGAGCACCATTGTTTACTTTATGGCGCAACTGCATTCGGGATTCGACCACTTTGCATATTTTGTGCTGTCACTCTTTGTGCAAGTGGTGATTGTGGAAAGTCTGATGATGGCTGTAGCCAGTATAGTCCCCAATTTCCTTATGGGGATCATAACAGGCGCAGGCATTCAGGTAAGAACAAAATTCCAATATCTCTCTGAAAAATCCAAGAAATTACATCTTCTTCTACTAAATTACATAGCTTCTGAGTTCAAAAGATTATAGGATGCCTGAAAACTCGCTATTCTCTCATTGCCCCTTTTCCCGATTGTGTTGTGAGCAGGGTATTTTCATGTTGGTAGCTGGTTTCTTCCGATTGCCAAAAGATATACCAAAGCCTCTTTGGCGCTACCCACTTTCTTACTTGGGGTTTGATATGTATGCTCTTCAGGTTGGTAAAATATTTACTCTTTTTTTTTGAAAACTGTATTAATTCTCTTTGTTTTTTTGTTGATCTTTTTTTTTTTTTTGAAAAGTAAAGAATTATATATGTAACATATGAGTTTATTATATACACATAAGGACTGACATGAGTGTTGGGGTGTGTGTTTCTGGTGAATGTTACAGGGAATGTACAAGAATGATTTTCTTGGACTGACATTCAAGAACTTTGTGCTGGATGGAGTGTCAATTGGTCCAGACATTCCAGGCAGCTATGTGGTGGAACAAATCTATGGAATCCAAACAACGCGTGGGAAATGGGCAGATTTCTGGATTCTTTTTGGCATGATATTTGCATACCGACTCATTTTCTTCATTTGCATTAAACTGAAGGAGCACCTTGGCCCAATGGTGCGCTCAATTCTGACGCGCTATCGCACCAATAAAAGGCTTGCCCGAAGGCCATCAGAGCTACAGAATGTGATTAGGCCAGTTACCTCTTCACCGTCCCCAGCAGCTTCACCAATGAATGACTGTACACCATTGCAGAGAGTCCAGTGGTGATGGACGAAGGAATGAATGGGGTTATTACCAACATCAACACCAACAACAACAACTACCCAACAGCCAACAAGCATCAGTTTCTCAAGAAAATAGAGTAGGTTTGTGAAACTGAAACTTATAACCTTAAAACCCTTAGTCCCTTAAAAACCCTAGAAACCCCAACAAAACAGATTTGTAACACCCTGTGTATGATGTACCTTCTCTGCAGGTTTGTGTGTTTTCTTTTCACTGCCGCCCCCTTCATAGAATAGAATAGAATGTTATTGCAGGGGAAAAGCATGAACATATAAAAAATGTGCTTGCTACCCTTTTTCTATTATTATTAATTCTTTTGTGTAGAAGGTGAACAAAATAAACCAATCCAGTTTGTTGCTCCAAATTTCCCAAACAAAGTGAGAAAAATCACATTTCAAAAAAACTTAGGTCATCAAAACCCAAAACCATAAAAGCCCTAAACCAAACCAACAAATTAGCAAGAGTACTTTTTTATTATTATGTCCAAAAACTTTACACAATTGGGTTGTGAGAAAATCACAGACAGACACTGGAAACCAAAGAAGAAGAAGAAGAAGAGAAGAAGATGATGAAGATGATGATGATGTTATGGGTGATGATATTATGAGTTTTTCCAGCCCTTATTGGAGTTATTGGAGTATGCTGAAACTGTCGGGTCTTGTTATGTAAACAATATTTGCTTGAAAAAAAGCCTTTACATAGTTCCAAGTTAAAACTTACAGTTGAATTTCAGTGTGCCTTTGATGTGTAATTAATACAAATGATATGCAAAACCTAATTTTCCTTTGCTGTTTTCTATTGAATGTTGCTGTTTTCTGATGATGGGTTCTGGGATTTCATAGTTAAAAAAAGATTAACAACCTTGTGAAATGGCCATTTTTTGAAAAACAAATTTTAGTGATGAGTATCTGGAACTGGTATAGGGGGATTTTTGGGAACCCTAAACCTAAACTCTTCCAGTGGTTGGGTCATGGATCGTTCAAAGACAAATTCAGAAATAACTACCTCATTTTCAATTGATCTGTTTTGTTCTTTTTCTTAATAATTACTTCCTTTTGTTATGAGCTTTCTGAATAATTATCTCTCACCTTTCCTAATATACCTCCATTTTATAACTATTTCATTCTTTTTCGCTATGAAAAGCAAACATAAACATGTGTCTTTATATGTCCATGAAATGTATATGAACTTAAGTTAAATTTGACATTGATGTAAATAATGATGAAATTACGGAAAACCATGTGGAAACATTAAAAAAATAAAAAGAAAATAAACGCGAGCTCAAATTGGTGAAGTACAATCGGAGGGATGGAAGGTTGGAAGTCAAGGCTTCATAAGAATTACTAAGGAATTTTGTGACTAGCCTTTTAATGAAACCCATTCAAAACATGATTTCTAAAAAAAAAACAATTATCCCTAGCTTTGAAATGGTGCACCATATTATGTGGGATCAAAACATTTTGATATTTACAATGATCCAAGACTTGGCAAAACAACACCATTTTGCCAATGGAATAGGTCATGGTTTTGCTTAACCCTTGACAAGAAGAGGTGGTGCATGATTTGAATGTGATTATAAGAAAAAGCCTTCACAAAATCTTCAATGATTTTGCCCAAAGTTCAACTCTCATTGTATATAAACAACTGCAAAGGTACGTAGTTGGGGTGCAAAACAACATTTGTTGTTGCCCCAAGCTAATGGATGTGCATGTGTAGATTTTTTGTGCACCCATGCAATTGATGGGTTGTTTTGAAGTCTACCCGCCTACTTGTTGGGTAATTGACTTGATCATGCCTCTCTATCATTTTATTTTTTTGGGTTGTCCCTTGCCTTTTTGTATCATGAGGTTTGAGGTTTCATATCAGTGTAAAATGTGAAAAAATATTTCATATTGACTAATTTTTTAAATGAAGTTTGTTTGATAAACATACAAATAATTAGCTCCAATTTTTTTTTAATTCTTATTAAAATGAGATTTTTAAAAAAATGATTTGAAAGATTATGCAAAAATTGATTAAAATAAAATATGTCAATTTAAAAATAAATTAAATGTTATATACATATATTTAGTTAATTTAGTATTATTATAAAAACTTCAATATGGCTTTGATGAAAATTTAATAACAAAAAAATAATGAAAATAATTTTTAATTGATTAATTTTTGTGTGTTTGCCTTAAGATAGTAGACATGCATGTATGATTTTAGGTTTTATCAATGCATGTATGAGGCAAATACAACTAGTTTCCATTTTGCAACTGGGGTCCAAAGAGGTGCTTCCATTGGGGAGTGTTCAATGTTCCAAAAAAATTGTTGATGTGCCAATGAATGTGGCTCTTTCAAAAAAATGAAAACAAAAAAGTTATGAGTTGAAGTAATTAAAATAAATCACACTAAAGTTATCCGTAAAGTAAGTGGATAGGGGTCCAAGAAGGTCTAAACTAAGAAAACCCAAGATGGGTTCCCCAAATTGACCACAACATGGTTTATTTTTCACCCATGGGCTACCCATGGCTACCTCATGCTATGGTGGCTAGGGCTAGAAAGCAAGGGCGCTATGGGGCTATGGGTTTAAGGTGCTATGGGCTATTGCCTATGCCTATGGCTATTTGCCATTAATGATTGGCTATTGGCCATTAGGTGTTTTGTTGTTGGAAAGTGGTGCACCAAAGTTTTTGCGGAGTGAGGTGGTGAACATTGCCAACTACCTTGTGAACAAACCTTCAACTATGGCAAATCGAAAGAAGAGCCTCATGGAAGTATTTATTGGTAAAAAACCAAAGGTAAGTCTTCTTTGCATCTTTGGTTGTGAAGTTCATGTACACGTATTGCAAGAAAACAAGAAAATTAGAAGCAAAGTTCATCAAAGCTCTAGTTGGCTATGATGAGCAAACCAAACCATATATGTTGTTTAATCTAGTGATTAAAATGGTACAATTGAGTAGAGACTTGCATTTCAACAAAGAGAGATTTGTTTTTAGCAAAAATGAAGAAAAGAGGTTGGAACTTGTTCAAAGCAAAATAACCAACCTAACTTGAAGATTGGCACATCATTTGAGAAATGTTGGAGATAGAATGAGGAATGGAGATTTTTTGGATATCATGTTGAAATATCCTAGTGATGGTGAAGGAGAAGATTCTTCACTTTAAAGAGATAGAAGCAACGAGTTTAATAGTCATCATGGCAATAATAGTGAAATAAGAATTGTTGAATATTCATCAAGACCACCACCAAATTCTAACCAAGATGATGCTAGTGTACCCATGTTGTAAGGAGAGAGCCTTGTAGTATATTGAAAATCTACAAGAATATCCAAGTTTTCAAATTTTTAGCATGTTATGATGATAACATGTACTTGATCCACCCGATGAGCCTATTGATTTTTTTGAGGTTGTAGAGAACATAATTGGTAAAAAACAATGGAATAGGAAATAGAATCTGTAAAAAAAACGACATTTGGGAGTTAATATAATTATTAGTAGGTAAATGACCACTCACTGCCAAGTGGGTTTACAAAATAAAAAGTGGGATTAATGGGAATCCTAATAAGTACAAGGCGCAATTAGTGGCCAAGGGGTTTTCATAGTAAGAGAGAGTTGACTATGATGAAATATTTATGCTTGGAATGAATGGGGAAACAATATGTATCTAGTAGTTGTGTTAATTGTTTATCACAAGTGGAGCATTGCACAAATGGATGTGTGAACAACCTTATTGAATGGTGAGTTACATGAAGAAGTTTTCTTGATTTAGCCAAAAGTTTTGGTAGAACTAGGAAAAAAAGCATACTTTGTAGATTCAACAAAACACTTTATGGTCTAAAACATCTTGGTATTCAAAGATAAATGCATTCTTTAAAGAATAAAGGTTGAATAAGATTGATGCAAATTCAAATTTGTATTATTTTAATGAAGGAGAGTTGATCATGATCCTTGTACTATACCTTGATGATATTTTGATCATAGGAAACCAAGTCAAGAAAATTGAATGGTTAAAAAAACAGTTGGAAAATTGTTTTGAAATGTTAGATCTAGGTTAACTTGGGAGGTACCTAGGACTACCATGTTTAGCTTCAATGACATGCATTTCAATGTTACAGAGAACATACAAATAAGACATGTTCAAGTTGTTCAAATTGGATATGTGTAACCTTTCAAAAACACCAATGGTTGAAGGAATTAAACTCACCAATGACATGGGTGATAGTAGGTAGACCCAATTTTGTATAGGTTAATGGTTGGAAATTTTATCTATTTAACAAATACTAGGCTCAATATTGTGTTCATAGAAGGAGTAGTGAGTTGTTACATGTCAAAGCCACATGTCATTTGAATGTGGTGAAACTTATATTTAGACACATTAGACAGATGATTGACCATGGCAAGTTCTACTAGAGTGGAGAAAGTGATGCATTGCAAGGCTTTGTGAATGCTAATTAGGTCAGTTATCAAGAGTCAAGATAGTTTACTAGTGGCTATGTGTTCAAATTAAGATCAACACTTGTATCACGGAGTAGCAAGTGGCAATCCACAATGACATTGTCCTTCATTGAAACATAATACAAAACCCTAATGGAAGGGAGTAAAGAGGTTGTATAGCTAAGAAACTTATGAGAAACCCTAACCACAATATCTTGCGATAATATGAGGAGTATGAAGATTGCAAGGAATCCAATATTCCATGCAAGCACAAAGCACATTGAATGTTGTCATCACTTTGTGTGTAAGAAGATAATGTTACGAGAAGTTAAAATTTGTTCATGTGCCATCTAGTTGACAACTTCACCACGGCTCCAGGTAAGAACAAGTTTGAAAAGATGGAGACTCAAACTTCAAGTAGTGATAGTAAGCACAATAACTTAGTATTTAGACTAGTCTTGAAGTAGAATTCATATCTAAAATTTCTAACCAAAGATAAAAGATTAACTTCAATACACCCAATAGGGTGTGAGAGAGAATGTAAAAAAAATGAGTTTAACACCTTGCTGATCAATTTATCTTTGTGTAATTAAATTTTAATTCCAGATTACATTGAAGACTATAAGATAGGCTTAGATCATTAAAAAAAAAGACATCAAATTGCTAGAAATTTCACGTTGAAAAATACGGTGTCAATGACAAACATGAGTTACATTAGTCTCTTTAAGTTATGATGTTATGTGGCCATTTTAGTTAGCATGGTGGTGATAAGATAAAATTAGCTAATTGTAATAATGCTCTTGTTAGTGTATAAATTAATTCTCTACTCCTCTGCACATTTTAAAAAATAAATAAATCATCAAATCATTAAAAGAGAAATTTGCACTGTTTATTTTCTTCAAACTCTATAGTTCTCACAAAAGCATGAGTCCATTTGAAGACAAGGGCGAGTATAGTGAGCATAAAGCAAACCCAAAAAGTACCAATTGATGGCAAAATTTTGCCTTTCAACCTGAGTTTTGTCCTGCTAAACTTGGCTCTAAAAATGCCATCCTGCAACCCCAAAAAAAAATAAAAATCCCCATAAATTCAATTGTTTTTCCAAAAGTTTGAAGTTAAACATTAGCTTGCATTGCTATATGTAAATAAATATAAATAAATAAATTCCATTAATTGAGAATTCAACCTCATTATCCCCTTCCCTGTAGGAACTAGAGACCAGATGGGTAGGTACTTATTAGGTAGTTTTAATAGTCATGTTAGCAGAACTAAAGAATGTAGATTAAACATGGGTGTTTTCATCCCCAGTTTGACTCACTTTGCAGATACTCTCAAACTGGGCATGAGATAGGAAACACAAGACCAAAATGGGGTGTAAATCTGGGGATCACTTTACAAATAACGCCATAACGGCAAATTGAGTACAGAACAATCTGGTTTTTTTTTTTTTTTTTTTGCTTAGTTGGTACCGTAATTAGCACTTTTAAATGGGTAACAAATTTGGTCAAGTGAATCCAAAAAAACCCACCAAAAATCATCTTTGAGAGATTCATGGGTTTAGGGTTTAAACCTACCTGTAAACCCCAGATGCAAGAACAGCACCAAGGCAAGGGCCAATCCAGTAAACAAGAGGTGCCCTGCCCCAGTTTCCAGACACTAGAGCAGGACCAAATGTGCGAGCGGGGTTCATCGAAGCTCCTGTGTAAGGCACCCCGACTAAATGATCCACCAACACAGCAAAACCTATTGGGATTGGAGCGATCACACCTACCCAACATCATCAAACCACAAGATCAGTTAGAACCAGTGTTGTGCATGTAATTGTCAATATCAATAGTTGTGTATATATGGTGTGTAAATCCAGTGTAATTGTAAATCATTTGCACTTAACACTTACACGTTCAAACATTTTACACTTAACACTTATCCTGTTGCAGTGTATATATATATATATATATATATATCTTTAATATTTACATTTACACAAGGCTATTGTAAATATTTGTCAAATACACTTACACAATCCTGTGTAAATGTTTTGAAACATGTAAGTGTTAAGTGTAAATACTAAAATTGTTTCTAAAGTCACCTTGTCTTTGGGCTTCCTTTCACCCCAAACCTTTTTTTCAGTGATATCCATAATAAAGGAAGGAAATTTTATTAAATCTGAGAATGAAATGCTGGAAATCAGCATCTAATACACAAGGTTCAAGACTAATAGTAGCGTTTACAAGTAGGAGCAATGAAAATATATGCAGCAACAGTGGAGTGGAGACGCTAAAAAGAAAGGAAAGACAGGGTGAAACTCAGTTTACCATAAAAAATTTGAGGTCCTCCCCACCCTTGAATACTAATGTTTTCCTTTTGGGTAGGTTTTTATTTTTTTGAATCTTAACCTTTTTATGATCGAACTCAGGGTTCTAGTGTTGTTTTCCTTACTTTATAGATAATTTTATTATATACCTCTAATGACCATATCTTCTTGCAAAGTCATGTTAGGTAGTTGTGGGTGTTATATTTTTGAATTATTATTATTATTATTATTATATTTATTTGCCGTGGGTCATTTTGTTGGCTTATCATCAAAACATTATGAAATCTCCCCTCCTCAAGTAAAAATCACATTCTTTACATTGTTTTACATGATCAGGTAAAACTATATAATTGTATTTATTTTTACACGTATACTTACATTGTTTTACATAACATAAATTTACATGGTTTTACACTTGCACGAAATGTAAATAAATTTCATTATGAGATTTACACTCGCATGGAGTGTAAGTCCCAAACCATTTACACACACAATACTGGGTTAGGACGCACACCAAAAGGAATGTTGATTAAGGCAAAATTATGAAGACCCTAGCTTCTTTGACATCAACTATAAGAAATGAAAGAAATTTGTTGCCTAATCTTTGAAAACTTGCCACCATTAATTTTTTTAGGGTAAACCCCTGACAATATTACAATTATTCGTAAAGTCACTCTGTCTTTGGGCCTTAGTTTGACCCTCTAATCCCACAATTTGGGTGCATCCATCCATAAAGTGAGCACAATTGGGTACTTGCAACCAGTTTGATTAAACTGGGTATCAGTTCATAAGACTTGCTGGATCTTATTCTGGAAAGGCTTTGATGTAGTGAAGAAGAATATATGAGCTGCAAATCAAAGGGGGCATGTAAGGCAAATTCCAAAACTGGGGATGAAAGCAGTGTTGGGTGGTTCTTAGAAGAAGTGGTAGATTGATAACCTGGACCTCGACGATCAACCGCAACGCCAAATATGACAAACACAAGTACAAACGTGAGCACCATCTCAAGTAGCAAGCCTTGACCTCCGTATATACCATTTGCCAAATCATGGGTGCCTAAGCTCCCAACCATAGTGCCCGGTGTTGACCACTTCAAGAGCAATGCCCCAAATGTTCCTCCAAGTAGCTGCACAAAAACACACACACACACACACACACTTTATAAATTTGTCGGGGTTTCCACACTATTTCTCACTATGAGTGACAATGGTTTTTTTTTTTTTTGGGTGGAGATGATAATTTGTTTGTAATCAATTTTGTCTTTTCAAAAAAAGATTAAAAAATTATAAATTTTATTTATCTGTCATTTTGTTTCATTAATATTATTTTTTTCATTCTTGATTTGGTAGGCAAAAATTAAATGTCAACGAAAGAAGTATGATTCATTAAAATAAGTTCACAACTAGGCTAGATACAAATAGTCAAAAGAAAAAAGAACATTGAAAAAATGTTTTAAAAATCAACAAAATATAAATAGATAAAAACATCGAAAGAATGCAAAACAAGCAACGAAGAAAAAAAAAAAAAAAAAATTCTAAAATGAAATTTAATCTATCACAAATTATAATCCCAAAATGACTTTGAAATTGTCACAATGAATGAATGAATGAATGAGTGATGATCACCAAAATACCCATTCTACATAAACCAGTTCCAATGAAACCTTTATCTCATACTGGCCAAATGAACGCATCTTCAAAAACTTTAACAAATCGTGGTTTGGGTTTGGGTTGGGTTAGAATTTAACCTGGGCTGCGACATAAAGGCCAGCGCGCATGAGCGTTTCTTTTCCAGCTACAACGAATGCGAGAGTAACAGCAGGGTTAAGGTGTCCACCCGAAATCGCGCCTGTTGCGCCTGTGAGGAACGAGATAGCCAGGCCATGTGCCATGGCTATTGCTATCAACCTTGCACTAGTCATCTCAATTGACAACATGCCTGCAAATTCCAGCAATTCTCACTTTCGATATCTACAACACTTGTTTGTGCTCATTTGTGCTCTTGTTGATTGCAATGGTTTTGTGTGTGCACACAAATTGTGTGCTCCAATGAATCTGTGATGGATCTATGTAACTTGAAATTCGTTTGTCATCCTTTCCAAACATCTCCGATTTGTCATCCAATCTAACCCACTACCCACATCACCCATTCTCCACGAATAGATAGATTCATAACACATTCTTTGTCGTTCATCCGTTTCAAACATCCCCATTTTTTCCATTGTGTATTATTATAATGTATATTGTTACCCCAAGCAAGAAACTGGCCTACCAGTGGCGACAACCGAGCCACAGCCAAGGTACACAAACAAGAGAGTCCCTATGAATTCAGCTCCAGCTGCTCGCCATTCTTCTTTGGACCTGAGTGTCATTCGGTCACCTAATTCCACCTGCATGTTGGGTCTCCAGGATATGAACATTCAAGCACAAAAGAAGAAAACACTAGTTGTGACCCAGGTCTCTACGGTTGAGATAGAACCCATCTCACTAAGAAAGGGAATTCCTTGCCAAGGAATTGTTGCCAGGAATTGTTACCATGTACATGAAATGCTGAGTTTGAATCAAGACTCAAAAATCCTTTTAAAAAGTTGCCAGGACTTGGGGTTCTAGATAGAGCTGGGATTCAATCTCTATAGTACCAGTGATTTTGATTTCAAAAAACAAAATTGTGCTTTTTGAACAAAATAAATTTGAAGTTTCAATTTTAAAAATATAAATTAGACCCTTTTTTCTATTTTTCTTGAAAAATTGACCAAAATTTTAATTTTTAAAATTATTTTTAAAATGTTAATTTTTTTATTATTAAAAAAAAAAACCTAAACCCTAAACCCAGGCCGCAAAAAGGTGATGATGAGAGATAGCTAATTTACCTTCATAAAGTTGAACATGGACAGCAATTGAATCATGGCATGAATGGCAGCAGGTGGAGGGTTAGTGTCTTGCACTTCATGAAGCTCTACATCATCCGCATCTGATATAACAACAGCACCATACGAGTTGTTCAGATGATGGTCTGATGTTGTTGTTGTTGTTGTTGTTGCTGCAACTGCATTCCTTGCTGGAAACCGTTGTTTATTGACGATTTCTTGCTCATACCTACTTGTCCCGGGATTGTTAAATCCACCTCGCTCTTGCTCATTGCTCACAGCTCCACTTGATCCAATACTTGTATAACCCCTTGCTTTCTCTGGTTGCTTTTTCAAGCCTGAACAAAAACAACCCATTACAATTCTTTTTTGGTGCATTTGCTCCTCACCTTGAGTATCATCAGCATCTACTTCTTAACCCCTTCTTTCTTAAACGAAATAACTGGGACCCAAACTAGTTTTTTCCACCAATTTTGGTGGTACCTACACTGAGTTTCATCCTGTCTTTCCTTTTTCCTGAGCCCTCCACTGCTGCTACATACATTTTCACTGTTCCTATCTGTACAACTACTCGAACCTTGCACATTAAAAAATGCTGATTTTTCAGCATTTCATATTAAGATTTAATAAAATTTCCTTACTTTGCAGATATCACTGAAAGAGGGGATAGGGGATGAAAGCTGGCCCAAAGAAAAGGTGAAGACAGGGTGATTTTATGGATAACTCTATTTTCTCTAAGATTTTAGTTTTGGGGCAGTTTTGCATTTTCTATTGTTTGCACAGTTTTTTTTTTTCTAAAAATTTGTCACCATTTAATGTTAAATCTTATTAGGATGCTCATTGTTAACTAATGCCACTACATCAGAAAATTGGGGGGAATTTATAAATTTAGAATTGTAATTATATATATATATATACACTGGCTGAAACTTGTTAATCAAATTTGGCAAATTAGTTCAACGTGTTTCAAATCAAAATCAAAATTTCCATCAAAATTTCATGACATGGGGATTGATTGATCTTCGAGCAAAATTGTCACCTATATTAGCATTACGATAAAATATTAATTTCATTTAATGTAATGAAAATATTTTAATTTAATTTAATTTAATTTATTAATTTGGTGCTTTTCTTCATTACATGCATCATCTAACATTTGGGAATATATATATATATATGGGTAGTTTGAGTAGTAGTGAAGTTGGGACCTTGATTATTGTTGTAGTCGGAGCCTCTCATTTGTGTTGCAAAATCCATGCTTTCTGTTGGGATCGGCTGCAAACGATAAGGGTTGGCATCTTGCTCCCTCCTTCGAGTATCCATCTCAAATATTTCTGAAGTGCTGATTTTGTCAACTTTTGTAATTAGGGTTTCTTTGTTATGTGATCACTAATTAACCTCCACAGATTTTTTTGAAAAAAAAATAAAAAATGAAAAAAAACACCACACATATTTGCTTCAGAAACTCTCTTTTTCCACCAATTTTTTTAGGTAAAAATTTTGGGAATTTTTCCCCCCAAAAAAGAAGCAAGTTTACTCAAAATTTGCACCCAAAAAAAACAGATTTGTCCAAAAATTTCTCAAAAAGAAAATTTGCCAAGTTGCTAAATTTGCCTAAAAAACTCACTAATTTGTTCACTCAAAACAATTATATATCTCTTGGAAATTGTTGCAATGCCAACAATTTTATCTACTTTGTGCACACATAGCTTAAAAATATGATTTAAAAATCTCTTTGCTTGACCATCATACATATGTGTTGTGAAACCCTAAATGAAGCCTACAAAACTTTGTTTTTCAAGAACAAGAGCTCCCCCCCCCCCCCCCACAATGTCATGAAATCTTTTCCTTTCATCTTCTTCACTAGTCTTGAGCCCCGGAAACAACATCATCCATCATCCCCCTTGCTACTCTGAACTTGGGAACACTTTGAAGTAACAAATTCATTCACAAATGCCACACTACACTACCCATGAGAAATTGGCTAACATCATCAAAATATGTTGAACTTCATAAACTCAACACACTTGAAGAAAAATTCCCACAACCCAAAACTAATTGGAAATAGAGATGTCCTTGATGAGCTTCACCAATTGTGAGGGACAAAGTTGATGGAGGAGGGGTTCAAGAGATGGGAAGAGAAGAAAAGAAAAAAGAGTCTAGAGAGGAAGTAATTTAATCTCATCTAGTACTAATAAAAACACACAAGGGGATGAAAGGACAAATAACAACAATAGAGTGGAATTGAGAATGATGACAGTTATATAACTGTTAGCAAATTTGGGCATAATTTCTAATTAAGTTGCTTAATCACTAGAATTAAGTTGCTTAATCACTAATATTAAAGTTGCTCCCCTTCCCTCAAATTAAACCCTAATTTTAGGGTTCCCCTTCCACATTATTAGGCTACAACCCTTTTGTTTTTCTTTCTTTTCTCACCCCTCAAATGTTCCTGAAAATTGAAATCAATAGACTTGCAATCTGAAGAATCTAAATCATTTGTTTAGCCATTTGCTCATTTCCCCATTCAATACAAGGGAACAAGGTGAGGATTGGGTAATTGTTGTGTATCTTATATGTATTAATGAATAAAAAAAATCAACTTACAAAATCTCTATGAACCTTTTATTATGTCTTCACCACCAAACTCCACATTATATTCCTATGAAACTTGATAATTGCTTTCTTATCAAAAGCATATATCATATCATGGAGCTTTTAGAGATTTTGTTTAGAAAGCTCCATATTACATGTACCCCCAAAGTTCAATAATTGACCTATTTTTAAGACCCATCACTCTATAAGGAGGTAGGTCTGTAGGGTTTGTAGGAAAAGGAAATAGTTTTGTAAGGTGGGTATGTAGGTATGTGGGTTTTAACGACTTAGACACATAGACAAACACCATTAATTTGGAAGAATTGCATTTGTGGCATGTTGCATTTATGAAAATTATATAAGAAAAGTTTATTTTATAGTTGAGTGAGTGGCAAGAAAATTGTTGTTTTTGAATATCAAACAAATGTTGTTCATCAATTATACATCCTTGGAAAAAAAAAACGAGGTTGGTTTTCTACAACTATATGCATTACTCTAATTCGTTGTTTCTAATGCAAAGGATGATACATCAAAGGAAGATCCCTTTGTGTAAATGTGTGAATTGGTCAAGTAAACCCTAAAATCCAAAAGTTTAAAACCTATGGCTCAAAGCTTAAACCTTCTCTAAGAGCTGTCTAAGAGCTCAAGTGATGAACACCATGGAATACCTTTGGTGAAGTCACATGATATGAATATAACTTTGACAACAAGGGTGAGCAAAATTTTAATTCTTTTGAGTTGAATGTTTTTCAATTGAAAAAAAAATGCTTGTGTGATTTTAAGCCATGCCAAACAATAACAAGGAAGCAAAGTTATATTCTATAGTGTTGTTGTTCCATGCCAAGCCTAAATCAAGCTAACAATCTATAAATTAAATTAAGATATTGCCAACCAAGGTTATGACAACCAAATTTTATTTCAAGAATCAAGATGAGGACACTTTTTTGAACTTTTGTTCCACATGACCAAGAGTGAACTTGGTGTTTAATTAGATGTTTTATTTTGTGAAAAAAAGGCATTATAGTTTGTTGAATCAAGAAGATGACAAGGTGTCATAATGCTACCAATTGTTTCATCTCATTGTACTCTTTGAGACAAAGGAATCAACTTTATATCACACTTGGCTATCATGATGCCTTCTTAACATGGGTGCCAACACGTTTGATGACAAATGTTTAATGCTTACAAATGTAAGAAAAGGTGCCACAAGCAACACACATGTTAAATGTCAAGCAAGGCAAGGCATTACACATTTTAAATTTTAGCTTCATGGTCAACACCATTTCATAAAATCTATGGTAATTTATTCATCTTGTCATTAGATTCATGTGGAGCTTGAAAAATGGTTTTAAAAAATAAAACTTCCAAGCATGACTATGACCATACAATGTCCTTCCCCCCTTCAATGATTCTAGAGGTTTTACTTGATCCATGTACTAACATGCTTCCCACCCTTCCATCTTGTCTCGACCTCTACACAATTCAATTAAATGTAAGGGAGTTCCAATCTTCTAAAACATCCACACTATCATGAATATCAATGTTACATGGCAATTGCACAATAGTTCTCTTTTGTATACGTGTATGAATTATTGATGAAAATTTTACCTTGAAGATTTATGAACTAATTTTGTTTTGTTTATACAATTTTCTCTTTTATTTTTATTATTATTATTATTATTATTATTTTAGGAGTGACTCTAATATTGCTAGGAGTTGTTATGAACATAACATTCGTGCACAAGTTTGATTCTACCCACACCACCAAGATATGAATGAGTACCAAGATAATGTTTGCATTTACATTGTTGTGAACATATATGACAATGCATTCAATTTATACAATATTTTATTTAAACATTACATAAACATCAACTTTGAAATTTCATATCTTATTGACATTTTGTTCAAATGGAATCATTAAAATTTACTTTTGTATCTTTTTCAATAATGTACAAAATTAAATTTATCTCCTTTTGAAAATATAAAATCATTTGACCAAAAACATGTTTGAATATCGTTATTCAATAAAATTTCAACAATTATTATTTTTGAAACAAAAAATCTAATAAGTATATAAGATTTGTGTTAATATAATATAACTACTTAGGTTAGGTTACTTTTGGTTATTGTAGGTTATTTCATCATAGACTACTTTTGGCTATTATAAGTTATTTCACCTTAGGTTACTTTTAGCAATTTTAACGTTATTTCACCTTATCTTACTTTTGGCAATTTTTTATTTTTTTCAAGCTACTTTTGGTTATTTTAGGCCATCCACCCTAAGTAACTTTTGGCTATTATAGGTTATTTTACATAGGCTATTTTTAATTATTTTAAACCATTCCACCTTATGGTGCTTTTGGATATTATATATTATTTTAAATAGACTACTTTTGGTTATTTAAAACCATTCCACCCCATGTCATTTTTGGCTATTTTAGATATATATTTTAGGTTATTTTAAACCATTCCACCCTAGGTTACTTTCAGCTATTACACACACACACACACACAAATATATATAGTTGAAATGTAACATGTTATATTGTGTAATGTTCTAATGTAATTTATGCTAACTTAAAACTAATTTCAAGTATAAATTACACTATCTTACAAAACATTATTACAATGTTATACTAATAAATATTTTGCCTAAGGGTGTCTGTAAATTATAATGTTCATTTTTGAACACTATTGCATTAGTTTTTTAAGGATTAAAATGTCTTTCATGTTAAATGTTTTCTTAATTCTATGAAAATGAGTTCAATCACATTATAATTATATAACTTAAGGTGATACAAAAGTGCAATCATTTGAACCCAAAAGTTTTACATTCAAAAGGGCTTTTAACTACATACAAGTTGTAATGCCACAATCCTCTTAAAAGTTAAAAATGAGTTCATTATAATCATGGTTTGTATTGAAATATCATCATTTTATCTTCAAAAGTCATAATTGTGGTCTACAATTCAAAATGAATTAAAAAAAACTATTTCAACATCATATATTGTTTTATGGATGTTTTTTGACACCAAAAATCAACAAAAATGACAAAGTCCTTCATGTTATGATTTTGTGGAATTAAGAAAGGTTTCTTCACAAACATTGTAGCCTAGGTTAAATTACATAACATCATTGATTTTTGGGGAAAAAAAGAATATTTTTATAAATACATGAGTTTACAATTTTTGCATGTAAAAAACATTATGAAAAATCTTATTATTGATAAAAAAAATGGAATTGAAATTTGTCATTCTAGCTTGCAAATACCCTTTAGTAACTAAACTCAATTACATAATGTAACATTGCATACAATATATCACTCATTTTTTAATGTCATTACAATGACAGTAAATGTTATTGCATTGCATGTAAACATTTTAACATTAATTTAAAAAGTAAGTGGAGTCACAATGCAATTATGTGTTGTCTATGTTCCAGAAGCATATAAGTGGTGGGTTTATAACTTTATAACAAATTATTGAAGTTGTGTGCATTACTTCATCATTGAAACACCATTGGCCAAAAGATGCCATAAAGATGTTGACCCATGCACCTAACCTTTTAACTCATAAAGTTCAATGCATGGCAATTTTTTATTTAAAAAAAAATGAGCTTAACCCATTTCCCAATTCATGTTTTCCAACATGTATGGGAGTAGTCTAAATAGCCCTTGGGCAAGCTTGAATTGAGGTTTAGGAAGTGGGTCCCATGGCAAAGAAATGTGTTTCTTAGCCTTTGCTTCCACCACCTCTAATGTTAAACAATGTGCTTGTTCCATCACTTTCAAACTCATCCAACTCTTGGACAAGGGTGGAGGGTGGAGAATTATACATCCAATATGGGGAACATACTTGTCATTATATGTTTCGATGCCCAAAGGTGACAACCTTTGCAAATTTTGAATTTGGTAATCCATTACACTCATCATGGAAGGGATCTATAACACAACACACTTGTCCGGTTGCATTTGGTGTTTTGGATTTCCCTTGCACCATGGTTGACCCATGCCACCTCATTAGAAATGGAATCCATTAGAACATCACTAAATTGCAAACCCTTGAGTTTCCCCACTAATTGCACATCTACTATTGTGTGGAAAGAAGGCAATAATCACGTGTTAAATGCTTCCCCTAAAATGTGATAGCACCTTATGTTACATCAATATTTGGCAAAATTTGCACTACTTTACACAATTTGTGTGCCACTAAGTTTTAAATTCCACACATTGCACAAAAGATGCATTTGGCCATACTTCATATTGCACACCAATTTCAACCCTTTTGGAGATTTGCACACAATAACCTATGCACACCACATGTTAAAAGGTATGCATTACTTGTAACAACCATAGGCCATGTGACATGTCTAACATCACTACATCGTAGAATAATAGACATTCTTTCCCTACTTTTTGACACTTATTCTATCAATCACATTTCTCCACTTACGATTTCATATCAACAAGTTGATGAATCTACAAGGTTGTAAAAATTGTTTGGACAATCAAACTACAAGTTAGGGTTACAAGTGATATTGATTACAAGTTGATGTAGAGGAGTTAACATGCTCCATTGAGCTCAACATTAACAATCTCCCCAAACTAACACAATATAGTACCATTAAGGTCCTTAAACACCTAATGTTAGTTAGTAGGGAAAATTAAAGCTTTAACATTACTTTATTTTAGGGTTTACAACTAACAACCCATAAAGGTATGAACTTAATAAGTGCTAGAATATAGACAAATGTCTAGACCTAGAGATAAGTTAACTTTGACTTTGGGGGTTGTTTGCTTTAGTGAATGTTAGGGTATTTTGTGTGTAGACCTACATAGCCCCAAGGTAAAACATTTTGATTAAAGTGGCAAAATGGATAATTGCATGATGTTGTCCACCAACCATGCATTGCGACATCTTCAGTTGCAAATTTGCAAGCTCATCTCACTCATTTCACTCAAAGCTTGGTCACAAGATGTGTTGCAACTAACGTAAAAAAACCATGTAGAGGTGTTGAGTTTTTCTTCTCACACCGACAATGGCATGACAACAACAATGAACCCAACAAATGGAAAGAGCAAGCAAGAAGAAAAACTTGAATTGGCTAGTCTCTTGAATGGGCGGACAAATGTTTCAAGGAGATGAAAGAAACTCACCTAGAGTGATGCATTGTTGTGCAGGTCCCTCCTCAGTGTTGCTGATGTTAGCATTGAGCAAAAGCACGTTGCTAAGCAAAAGAAATACGTCCTAGTAACGTAAAGCACAAAACAAAGATATGTGCAAAGAAGTCCAAAATCACTGTGGGTGTGTGTGTGGAAGAAGATAAATTGCTTCACTCATTTAAAATTTTGAAACTTAACACTTTGACACTCTCCTCCCCCCTAATAGCCACCCTCTATTATATCTCTGTAGGGTGCAAAAATTCTTTTGCACCTTTGGTTGTATTGGTTGGAGCATAAGTGAATTTATCACTGGAATGTTGAGATTATATTGAAACCTTTGCTGCCATGGGAGGTTTGCTATTCTTAACTGGGTAGAAATCCCCCACAGATTACAGTGATAACAGGTAGTTGAGGAAACTGTCATGATAGTCAATTTCAGATGTGACAATGTTCTGCTGGGTTTTGCATGCAGCTGTATCCTTCTCCTCTTTCCCTCTGCACAAGAACAAGAAACAGTGAGAGGGAAAGATAATGAAGCACAAGGAAGAGTTCCTGAACAAAAGGATGTGTTTGAAGTCCTTCGGGCCTGGCTTTCAGGATGTTTTGCAAGAGCTGAACCTCATATACTAAAAGCACTCAAAAAGTAGCAGCAGTTCAAGTTTTTACATTTTCACCAACTCTGCTGCAGACATCAGGGTTAAGTACATTATCATTGAAAGGTGCAGTCCTTCTCAAATCAATTCACATGCCTTATTTCTTAGCATACAACAGTATGATCCACTTCAAGCTTGTCAATCCCCTTGGGGCTGAGGCTGTAGATATACCTACATGATTTGCAATTTTGTAGCTGCAAGTGGAGGTTGGTGGAGCTACCATGACAAGGGTGCTGTCCAAATCTGATTACTCTTCTGGGGTTTTACTTGAGAAAGAGATGAAGCAGCTTCTGTTGATGTGGAAGTAGAGGAGGCTTGCTGCACATGTAATAGCCAATACACGACATGCTTCAGCTATCATTAATTGAGTTCCAAGCTAGTAAGAAGGTGACTGCTGTTTTTTCAATGTTCAAGGCTTGCCTTTTGTTACAGTAGGAGATACTTCATCCATGTAATGGCAAGTTTGGATGATGAGCAAGGAGGTGATGCAAATGTTATGGTCAGTGAAAAAATCTCCAAATCTGAATCTTTGTTTGACCTTTCCTATATGCCTAATTGAAGAGAGGAGTGAAATGAAGAGTAAGAGATGGGGAGGCATGAGACTCACAATGAGGTAGAATGTTTGCAGTGTCTTGGTGCTCAACTGCAGCATTTGGGCATCTTTCTCTGCCATCTCTGCTTACTCTTGGAGTTGCCTTCTATCTTGGCATTGACTATTCAGCTCTGCAATGCTTTCCATAATTTCACAATTTAAGCCCAACCAACAGCTTCACTTGTTGAAGTTTGAGGAGACCCACGCTGAATCCCTGGATAAAGTGTCAGAGTCACTTGGCTGCAGTTTGCTCCAATACGAATGCTGGACACCTTTCCTGACCAAGTTGCTTTACTCCCAGCATTCTAGTATTAAGATATTGCTTTGAGAATGCTAATGTTGTTGTTCAGACCAAGCAAGTGCTTGTTGGATGTCCAATTTTAGTGAGGTCCTAACCATGGCACAGAAGCTCTTGGTGTTTCCACTATTGTTTCTTCAACTGTTCACAAAGTTGAAAAAATACATGGTGCAAAATGTGGATTCACAATCCCGATTGTGGAGAACAAGCTGGTCCCCTGAAGCAAGCTCCTTGGATTGTACCATTGGTATTCTATTTAAATGAACCTTTGTGTCTGACACCACACGTGCCACAACATAGCCATGCTGCCCCATGCAGCGCTCTGCTGGCATGTAAATAAACTCCATTTGCTCTTCCAAACAACCTTCAACCTGGAAGTGCATGTGCTTGCCAAACCCTAAGCGGTTCACACCTGCCTTCAAGAAATGGATTACCCATTCACCTGGCTTTTGGCACAATATCCTGCAGAGGCTGCTCGTCAATCCCCTTGTACTTGAGCTTGCAGCTATTGACACCTTTAGAAGTGATGGCTGTCCTAGGAGTTGAATGAGAAATGGTGTTGAGCTTCGGAACATGATTGGTGCTACCCCAGAGCACTGCAGCCGCTTGGATTTTAACTTGGGGCTTGAGCATTCCAACCCAGTCTTGGCATCAATTATTGCTCTAGCATCAGAAATCTCCACATTTTCTGCTAAAGAGAACTCTATTGTAGTGATCCTTGAGCGTTGCAGAAATGATTTTTGTGGCAACAGTGGCCTTTTCACAGCCCCACCTGACATCTTTAGAAGGATCCAAAGAGAGCAAATATTGTGTGCTAAACTGGAGATACTGCCATCATTCTCTTCCCTGTCTCCTTCAGTTGCCTGGGAGCCACTCTCCATGGTTTCATGTGTCAATGCTTGTGGTTCTACCTTCATGCTTTCACCAGATTTTTTCAACACATGAATATCAATTGGTCCTGATTTGTAACTCCTTTGGGTGTGGTACCCGTGTTCTCTGTTACTCAGCATTATGAGTACTAAAAGAGAGCATAGCATTGATGCAATCTTTGATGTGTCTCTAACTTCTTTCTTGAAGAAAAGACCTGTTTGTCCAGGGCATGTGCATTCTTCAATCCTTGCAACTCCAGCCACTATATCCTCTGTCTGAACACTCACATCAAGCATTCCCCAGAGATCTGTCAAAATGCTAGTGCGACTCCAGTCTGTGTTTGTTTGCATCTCTGAACTTCTTGGATTTTCTTCCCCTGGGTCATCCACATCCAATCTTTTGCAAGGCATTTGGTACCACTGGTTATCACCTCTAAGCTTCCAGATAGTTTGATGGTCAACATCAACTGAATTTAGTGGGTTCCAACAATGCTGGCAACCAATATCAACAGCTCCACCACAGTCCTGCAGTGTGGTCTGGTGCCCAACATCACAAGCTTCAAAATCATGCAGAGAGGTTTGCTGGCCAATATCAACTGTACTATATTGTTTGCAACAAGTCTGGTGACCAATATCAATGGCTCCACAATCTTGCAGAGTGGTCTGGTGCCCAAAATTAAAACCTTCAAAATCATGCAGAAAAGTCTGTTGGCCAATGTCAATGGCACTGCATTGCTTTGAACAACCCTGATGACCCATAGCAAGAGCTCCACAATCCAGTAGGGTGGTCTGGTGCCCAACATCAAAAGCTCCAAAATCATGCAGACAGGCCTGGTGGTCAATATCAACTGTACTATATTGCTTACAACAAGTCTGGTGACCAATATCAATTGCTGCACAATCTTGCAGTGTGTGGTGCCCAAAATCAAAAACTCCAAAATCATGCAGACAGGTCTGTTGGCCAACATCAACAGCACTGAATTTTTTTGAACAAGCTTGATGATCCATACCAAGAGCTCCACATTCCTGCAGTGTGGCCTGGTGCCCAACATCAACTGCACAAAATTGCTTCCAACAAGTCTGCTGACCTATATCAACAGCCCCACAACCCTGCAGTGTTGTCTGGTTCCCAACATCAAGAAATCCAAAGTCATGCGGGACAGTCCGGTGGCCAGCATCAAGTGCACAAAATTGCTTTACACTAGACTGGTGACCAATATCAACAGGCCCACCGTCCTGCAATGCAGTCTGGTGTCCAAAGTCACTAGATCCAAAATCATGCAGAAATGTTTGATTGCTTGCATCTATCAGCACTGCATCCTTGGATATTGTTTGGTGCCCTTTATCCAAAGTTTCAAAAGTGGTAAATTGTCCATTTCTAGAACTTTCCCAGGTTCTTGGAGTTGTCTGGATCCCCACTTCCACAGTGCTGCAATGTTGTAAACTGATTTTTGCATCCCTCATCAGCAATTCAAGTTTCTTAAGGATTGTCTGGTAATGATAAGCTTCAGAAACTCTTGAAGTTACTGCCTTATCTCGATGAAGGATCTGGTGGTCTGTCGTTGCCCCAATATTGCCTGATATGGGGTTGCACTCCACATTACTTTCAGTAAGTAAACATCCTGCACAGTCAGTCCAGTTAGCTTCCAAGGATGTTGGCTTATGGCCTACTTGAATCCATTGTGACATGAAAAGATTCTTCAAACATTTTGCATGGTGAGTCACAACTACTCCAGAGCATTTGCAAGAGCTTTTGTGCACAGCATGGAGTATTTCACATTCCTGAGCAGTTGTAGCAGAACTTTGCCCTGCATCCCTGAGCACATTATATCTACTGCTGCATTGCTTCCCAATGTGTGCAGCTCTGAACCCTCCGGAAGTAAATTGCACAATACTATCCAATCCTCCTAATTGCCTCAGTGTAGCATGATTGGCAACATTGCTTTCTTGAGGACTTACTGTTATCCATTGTATACTACTTTCTGCTTCAATAATCTCCACAGGAGCTTGTTGCTCAATACTGCTGGAGGGTTTAGAATCATAACCAAGTGCTTCAAACCTTTTTATAGTTTGGTTGGCAGTATTCACCCTTCCACTTTCTGTGAAAGCAGGATGAGTTGCAATACTGCTTGCATTTAAACTTGTAAGAGCCCTATATTGCTGGAATTCTGCTTTTCCATTGCCCATCAGTCTAGAGCCCTCAGGCACTAGAAACTGAGGTGTCATCAGTATGGGTCTCTTTGAAATGGTTTGACATCTTGCATCATGAGCTTGACAGCCCAACTGGGAGTTTTGCAACATGCTTTGGTGCCCTACACCATGGTCCTTCCAGCTGCATGTACCACATGTTTCAGCAACTTGACAGACTCTGGAAGAGATTTTGTCCTTACAAGTTGTCTGATACCCTACATCAACTCCTCCACAATTTCTTGAAGTTGTTTGGTTCCCTATGTCAGGGCATCCAAACTCGTTCCAAGTGGTTTGGTCCCCAACATCAGCAGTTTCAATCTTGTTACAAGTGGTCTGATACCCTCCATCAACTGTGCCACAATCTCTTGAATTGGTTTGGTACCCAATGTCAGGGAACCCAGACTCATTCCCAGTGGTTTGGTGCCCAACATCAACAGATCCAGATTCCTCAGGACTGGTCTGATACCCTTTATCACCTGTCACACAATCTCTTGAAGTCATTTCATGCCGAATGTTAGAGCATCCAAATCCATTTCTGGTGGTTTGGTGCCCCACATCTGCACTGTCAACCACTTTCAATACAGTTCTCCGTCCATCACCTGACACATGATCTGTTGAGGTGAACTCCTTAATTCTCAGTCGTTGCTGCAACTTAAGAGATCCAAAGTCTTCCAAAGTAGGAGCTTGTAGTCCTTGGTAAACTTCACACTCTTTACTGCTCATTTTCTTTGCAAACTCAATAATTCCTGTGTCTTGCACAGCCCCCATCTTCAACTCCATACGTGCTTTCATAATACTGCGCTCATGTCCTAGTGGGTTCGGGTTCCTTGCATCCATAGTTTGGCATTCCTGTGGTCTGCTTTCATTAGCCACTTCTGTAAAAAGCTCCTGCTTGTTAGCTTTCTCATGAATTGACATTCTTGCTTGCCCTGCATGAGTAACCCTGTCATCCAACTGCTTCAAAGCAATAGCTCCAAAGTCTGAATACATCATCATGGGAACTAGTTCAGCATCTTTCATATCATCATGTACAGGTTTATACCTGCTGTTGGCATCCCTGTCAAAGCTCCTGATATCTTTTTGATCCACGTGACTTGATTGGCTTTTTGAGTCCATACTCTCATTTTGCTGTTCTGAATGAGGGATCATGTTTGAGTTCTTGGGATCTGATTGCAGTTCAAGGAGGGAAACTACATCAGACCTTTTGTGAAGTGGCAGTGGACAAGTTTTGTGATCCATTTTGCAGTCAGCAGCTGTACCAGAGTGTATGTTATCTTTGAGCTTCTGACCACATTGCTTAACCACATTCAATGACTCCCTTTGCCATGCCAGATCAGTGACCCCTTGTGAAATCGGAAAGTCTGGTTGCTCCGTAATGAAAGGAACCAACTCATGGCAGCCCCTCATGCTGTTGAACTGATTCTCATCTTGTACCAACAAGCAGTCGTATGGTTCTGTATTGCACCTTGCATGAGAAGAAGCACTGTTAACTGTTCCAAGGATGTCTTTGATATTCATGACCATAGCTTCACTCCCTTCTGAAGCAAACTGATGTTGGTCAATGACAGCTTCACTTTGTGGCACATATGCAGGAGGAAAAGTAGGTCCATTGCTAACATGCAAGGCTTGTGCCGTAAATTGTGAGCCAAGTCCCCAGGGTAGCCATTGTGCCGAAGTTACCAATTCATCATGTTCTGGAGGTTTGTTGCAAGAATATTTCCATGCTTGTGAGTCTACTGAGTTGAAGTCATTACTACCATTTTTATGCCTTTCTTGAAAGCTTCCTGGTGGCTCATAGATTGGGCTTTGAGACAAAAGTGGTGAGTTAGGAGGGGTTGAAATTGGTGTCACTGTGGGGCCACATACTGTGATACTTGATCCAAAGCTTGACATTTTTCCTATGCTTTTCCTGTCTTTCTTTGAGCTGCTCATGGCTGGTGGGGATGCCTGTATCACATAGTATGGTCTGTGAGGTGACATAAGTGATTTGTTTGTGCATAATAAGCATGATAGTGGTTATATTGTCAGAAGAGAGGTCAAAATAGGGAATGCTTATCACTGCCTCTCTCTATGAGGTGGGCAAACAGTAAAGAGATCACCACTAGCTTGACAGATGAGGAAGGTGGTGAAAGTTGCACATCTACCAAAACAAAGACCAGACCCAATGGACCAGATCAGGATGAGGATGGCAAACTCCTTGCTGACAGCTGAGAGAGCTAACCAGCTCTTTGAACCAATCAGTGGCCAAAGGTGAGGCCAGTGAGCTGACATGCCCACTAATCATGAGGTCAGGAGTGATGGACAAAATTGATGACTTCTAAACAGGGCAGCATAGCAAAGATATCAGGCACATCTACAACGGGTCAAGCTTCATACCTGAACAATTCACAACTCAAAACAAAAACCCTAAAGACACAGAGATTTTGACCATGAAAGACCACAAAGCAGACCAAACTACCTCCTGAAGCATTTTCTTACACTTCTACACTGTCTTTTTCCGAGAGTTATCTGCAACCATTGTCTGAGAGAAAGGGGAGAAAACCATGAGGTTTGAAAGCACCTGGAGAACGCTGCCAGAGCAATATACATTGATGCTTGATGCAGTCTGTGTTGATTCCAGTGATGAGCAAGATGATGAGCAAGAAGGCTTGGGAGTTGAGAAGGATGCCACCAAATAGCGCAAAGAGCAAATCTCTTCCTTCAATTTGGAGATGAGGTTGCTCCTTGAGTCTGGCTCAACTACATTGAGGGCGCTGTGGATGTGGTGGGCTTTGGTGGCATAGCGAAGTGTGCTCACACTCTCACGTAGATCCTATGAGCATCCACCACCAATGCAGCTCTTATTATACCAGTCCAGCATCAATTCCATCAATTCTCATCAGTATCATTCCCAGTTTCTAGGTCCTACAGATGAGAGTTATGAGGTGTACGCCCTCATATGCATACCTGACTATCATATGTATACCTGACCATAATATACTAAACTGCTCATTAGTTTTATAGCTCAATCTTAAGTAGCAAACTGCCTAACAGGGAGACCAAGCCAGATATCTTGTGGAAAGGGATTGAGAGCTATCCCTCCAGTGTCATGCATTGTAAAGTTTAAGCATCCTACTGTGCTTGGGGGTGCAAGACTACTGACCAAACTATAGAACTCTGAAGGGTTAGGTATTGACCTGTTCACTGGGGGATATATTTGCCACCAGGTATGTTTTGTTGTTGCCACCAAATGAATCACGAAGCAGCCATGTCAAAACTGAGTTGCGGTATGACACAAATGTGCTCTTTGAAAGGCTCAAAATCACCTAGGTATAAAGAAACTGATCAGAGTTAGGATGTGCAAGATCTATCTCTAAACTTCACACTAATGAGTCAGAGCCAGCACATTTATGTATGACCTATGACTTGCAGATTAGTTGTCAAAATTTCAGCTAAATAGAGTGAGTGTGAACCTCATTCAACATGGAGAGAGATTTGTTTATGCAACGAGATTCTTCTGCTCGCTGTGCTCCCAAATTGCTTCCCCCCTTCTCACTGCCTGCCAGACATATCCCATCCAAACATTCTATATGAGGTAATTAGTATTCTCTAGTTTCTCTCTTTCTTAATACGTCCCACCCAACAGCATACTGAAATTTCAAGATATTGTCAAGCCGATGACTAGAAGCAATGGATGTCTTCACAATATTCAGGCAAATATGCAAAGATGCTTTAGGGTGAAGAAGGGCAGATATACAAAGAATTTGCAGACTAGTCCTGGTATTGTACAGATGACATGGTTAGGACAGGTTACCTGCAAGGTCGACAAGATGGATAAGGCTGGATTCCAAGCCATGACTCTGCCATTCACACCCCACATTTCTCTGCAAAGATCAGTTTGCATCTCCAATTGAGTTGCCTTGTACCTCAGAAGAAAAATGGTGTGACATGAAATCAAACTGGCCACAATATACAGTAGAAAATGGAGGCATACCCGAGTGATTTTAATGGTGAAGAGGGCATGGCTACGGCTAGAGTGCTCATTCATATCAGTGGCAGATGTAGTGCGGTTTGCTGCACCATGCTTAATCAACCTTTCCATGTCTGCCCACTCTCTCACATCCTTCCACAACAAACCTTCAACATATGGGCCTGAGACTGGATGCTCCCGAACTTTTAAGAAAGTTTCCTTCTTTATGCTGTTCAGATCTCCAAACCAAAGAGATGAAAAGTGGTTATTAGGTTTCTGCAGAATTGGATCTCTTGCAGCAACCAGTGAGATCAATTTCCTCTTTGATTTATGTGCTTTGATGGTTCCGTCCCTTCTCAAACGAGGGATGTGAGCATCTGTAACATTTCCAAGCTCATCAATGACAGTGAAGTGGGAACCAGTATCTCCATCAACACTGGTAGTCTCCAAGTTTGAGGTGGCTACAGAAGGAGCACCATCTTCCACAAGAGATCCACAATGAGATGAGCGATCATCATCAACTCCATCTCCAACTTCCTGCCCAAAGCTGCCACTGACAGTATCGCTCATCATGGATGAAGGAGTATGAGGCCAAGCTGGTTTGGCTGCAGGCTCAACCACAGCTTTCTCAACTGCTAGTAAATCACGAATTTTTTCTTGGTAGATTTCAAAGTAGCTCACCTGATGAGAATGCCCCACACACATTTTAATTTTGCTAACAACTAGTTAATTGCATGCAATATGACAGAAAGCAATGGAGGAAAAGTCAACAGAAAGAACAGCACCTGCACATTTATAGGAGATTCACTTGTGCATTCTGCATTCACATGGTGCATCAACTCACAGCCAAGCCTTGGCATCTGGAGCATATAGTCAAAAATGCAACTCCTCATTGTCTGTGTTTATGTGCATTCTTCAAGGATATGGTGTGTGCTTTGTTCCCTAGGTGGAACATCTAATTTATAGAGTCTTGGAGTGGAGCACCAATCTAATGGAGTAAGAAAACAAGTAGTTGCAGCGTGGCAGACATACAAGATGGTGACAGTACTTAGTGTGGGATGATAACACTGCAACACAAAGAGGAAGGAATTACGTGACGTATTGTAAGAGGTTGGTTCCTCTGTCTCTTGCAAAGAGGTTAAAGTTGAAACTAGTCACCCAGAGCTTGCTTAACGTACAAGGCCTCTTCCTGCATCTGTCTCATCGCCCATCATGGTGTATGTCTTCCCTGAGCCAGTCTGCCCATAGGCAATGATCTATCACATTATAACCCAACAGATTGTTAATGCACATTCAGTGGATGGAGTACCTTGCTCTCTTGAAAGTCATGGCACAGAACATTGAAGAGGAAATACAAGAATAAATCCTGCTAAAGAAGACAAGTCCTTGAAGATCCAAAATAAAAGAGGAAGGATTGAACATCAAACTCCACAAATGTTTAGGTGAATTTCTTGCCCATGAACCTCTGTCCTCATATTCACAAAGATGTACAGGGTTATAACAGTTGAATCTCACTGCAATTTATGAATACATTACACATGCAGGGCAATGATCTGTGGTGTATCTCCCACAGATAGAGGTAAGGAGGGAACATAAATTTAAACTGAATCCAAAGGGCAGGATGTCGGCAGTCTGAATTCAAGCGTAAATCTTTGTGATAGAGTAACAAATTCAAAGGGCAAATGTTGATGAAGGAATCAGAAAAGCCAGCAAGATGGTCATTTAAGAGGAGGCTGCAATGCTCTCAGATCAGGAGAGTGGACAACTTACAGTGGTATTTAAACCCTGAAGGGCATTTCGCACACAAGGGACACCGAGTGCTTCAAACATGCGTTGTTGAGATTCATCCTTATGTTTCCAGCTCTGCACCTGTAGGTAGCTATCATCCTACAACCATACAAGCTACTCATAATGCAACCATCTCTACTCTACTTGAGAGTCCACAATTTTGGCAAAGAAATGTTTCAAGAAGACTTGAATTATATCCTTTGTCTGACATGCATAGATCTATGATGTTGTATGCTTGCAAAATACACACCTGAATATAGTCCACTTTGAATTGAAGAGACTCAGTGCGGCGCCAGTCTTTGAATGCAGGACCAATGATCTTGGGGCGTTGTTGGTCCACCTCCCGAACCACAATTTTATCTCCGATCAAGCATATCACCTGCTTCAATTCCAAGGATCATCTGTTTGAACCATTCCATACTGTTCTATTTTTTGCTCCTAATTATGATTCATGTATTTCTTTCTGCATTTTGCTCTCCTCTCAATGCGTTCTAAGTTAAAGAAGGAAGCACAGTTCCTACATAAGTTCACAGTGCAGCTCTTGAATTTTGGTAGGTATGTGAAGATGTATCACATGTGTATTGCAGTACCTGCCGCAAGGGGCACACTTTTTCATGCTCAGAAAATGGTCGCATCCTTACAAAAACCTTGACCTGCAAACATGAAATCCGACAAAAAGGACACCATTAATACAGGGCAAATGGGCAAAAACTGAATGACTTTATTCACTCAGGATCCTATGGCAGGTCTCTTTGATTTCACTCCCTGCATCTATCTCAACGAAGGAGAACTTGTAGAGAATCTTTCTGAAATGCTAATCTTCTGAACAATTTGTTTTTCTGGGCACTTGGACAACAAGGGCTGTGGACCAAGGAGAGAGTGTCAAAAATACCTTTCCATTTTCAGCATTATTTGATGAAGACGGTGGCCTTGAGCTCCCCGTCGTCGAGGAGTCCGAAAAACCTGCACTCATGGAACTGGCTCGTGGTGCTGGTGGTGGAACAAAAATCCATACAATATTAGTGTGTGTCATTACTGCCGATTGTCCACCGCCACTGGCACAACAGAGAGAAAGCTAACTGCAAAGAGAAAAGAATAACACCGAAAAACGGCAGAAGAATCGAAGAATGCGTGACTCTAGACATCTTCTTCATGGACGATCCTCTAGGGACCTTTCTTTGTCGAATGTTCTTGAATCGTCATACCATTGCCAAGCGATACTTCTGTGAACAGTTTCTTCAAAAAAGAACAACAACTAAATAGTAATCTGTTTTCTCCTGGAGAATCTGATATGATTTTCATGCATGTCAATTCTGAGTGGGCCAATAAGCAGATTAGCGGGGTGCTTAGTGCTTACTGTGTTTGGCTTCGAACTCCTCAGCCCACATTGTGGTCGTTTTGTCGATTGCTGTTCCCGTAAGAGATGACGACGGGGATGATGTTCGATGAGTCCTATTGACAATGGAGCTTGCATCAAACTCCAACACCCTGCTTGCCGACGCTCCAGACTGCATATTACTATTACTATTGCTATTATTATGATTCCTTGGCAAAGGACTACAATTATGCCTCCCTCGCTGCTCCTCCTCCTCCTCCTCATCATCATCATGCGACGAAGCCCTCGCCGCTACTCCAAACCCCGCCGAATTCACAGCCATTCAAAGCTCCTAACAAACAAACAAACAAACAAACAAACTTCTAGACTTACTGTCTCTCTCGCTCTCGCAAAACTAGGTCCAAGTTTGTTTTCACCCCCCGCCGAAACTCCTCCAAAACTGGTACCACCTTGGCAATTGCGAGGAATAAGTGAAGTGCAACTAAATAATACTAATAAGATCGAGAATTGTGCCGGAGGCACTGGATCCAAATCGAGCGTTTTTGTGCAGAAATCTTGTAGTGATGAAGAGATCTCCTTCTTCGTCTTTCTCGTCTTCTTCCACTTCCTCTTCTTCTTTTTCTTCGTCTTCACAAGGCCGTTGTTAACTGACTGTGCCAACCAAGGTGACCAAACCATGAGTCTTAACTCCACTTGTTCCATTTTTGTTCCCTGGTTAGGTTAGTTTAGTTTAGTATAGTTTGAGGGGGGGGATGTGTAATTTAATCCCAGGCATTTTTTCATTCATGTGAACAAAGTTTCATCCATTAACACTAAAGAATTCTTCCACCTCTTGAGATGCCTGGCAAATATTCTGTCTAACAAGGGACCTCCTCCAAATACAAAGGGCAAAAATGGCCCGATCTTTAGGCTACACTAAAAATTGTGTCAAAATTTGAACTTTTTTTTCCCCCTGAACAAGAAATCGTTATCGAGAATTTGGCGAGAATTTTCCAAAAAAAATTAAAAAACAGGGAATTGGCGAAATTTGTGAAATTTCGCCAGGGGAAAAAAAAAGAAAAGAAGCACAGTCATATGCAAGTAGCGCATGAGCACCAAACCCTAATCTTCTATCGTTGTCGCTGGAGCATCGCGCAATGGCCACCTCGGGACGGCGCTCTGCCAAGCTCCTGCAACGAATTGCAACTCTAACGCCGCGCTTGAAGCCCAGGCCAGCAGTTGCATCTTGTGACTGGAATCCAAAAAGTTTGCAGTTCTGGCGCTGTCTTCATCATGGCGGCGATGGAGTGTTGGTTCCGGATGTGGGACGAGAACGGAAGACCAGCGGGAGCAGGCAGCTGGCAAGTGAGGGTGGTCGGCTGCCTTCTTCTGCATTGGGAGGGTTGCGGTATGCAACGAGTGCGGCGCTGCCGGCAGTAGGTGCGAAAGTGGCGAAGGCGGAGGAGATGATCGAGGTCAGCGTGGATGGACAATCTGTGCAGATTCCCAAAGGTATGACGGTGCTGCAGGCCTGTGAGCTCGTCGGGGTGAGTATCCCTAGGTTTTGTTACCATAGCCGTCTCTCCATCGCTGGCAATTGTCGCATGTGCCTTGTGGAAGTGGAGAAGACGCCCAAGCCTGTGGCGTCCTGTGCTATGCCTGCCTTACCGGGCATGAAGATCAAGACGGACACGCCCTTGTGCAAGAAAGCAAGGGAAGGCGTCATGGAGTTTTTGTTGCTGAATCATCCTTTGGATTGTCCGATTTGCGACCAAGGAGGCGAGTGCGATCTTCAAGATCAATCTATGGTGTTTGGATCTGATCGTGGTCGCTTTACTGAAACCAAGCGCACTGTTCTCGATAAAAACTTGGGCCCGCTTGTGAAGACAATCATGACACGCTGCATCCAGTGCACCAGGTGTGTCAGATTTGCCAAGGAGATCGCTGGAGTGGAGGATCTTGGTGTACTGGGGCGCGGTGGGAGTGAAGAGATTGGGACATATGTGGAGAATCTGATGACCAGTGAGCTTTCTGGTAATGTTATTGATGTGTGTCCTGTGGGCGCATTGACGTCCAAACCCTATGCATTCACTGCAAGAAGCTGGGAGTTGAAGAGCACAGAGAGCATAGATGTTACTGATGCTGTTGGCTCCAATATTCGGGTTGACAGCCGAGGACCTGAAGTGATGCGTATACTGCCTCGGCTTCATGAGGAAGTCAATGAAGAATGGATATCTGATAAAGCAAGGTTCAGCTATGATGGCCTGAAGCGGCAACGATTGAGTGAGCCCATGATCCGTCGGCCTGATGGCCGATTGGAGGCAGTCTCTTGGCATGATGCGCTTGAAGCTGTGGCTGAAGCTGCTCATCGAGTGAAGCCTGAGGAGATGGCAGGGATAGCTGGTAAGCTCTCAGATGCTGAATCAATGATGGCCCTGAAGGATTTTCTGAATAAGATGGGCTGTGAGCGCATTTGGAGTGAAGGTGATGGCAAATCTGCAAATGTTGACATGCGGTCCAGTTTTCTGCTCAATACTGGCATTGCCTCCCTTGAGTATGCAGATCTTTGTCTCTTGGTTGGCACTCAGTTACGATGGGAAGCACCCCTAGTGAATGCAAGACTCCGGAAAGCTGTTCGGAGCTCAAGGGCTAAGGTGGCTAGCATTGGACCCCCCACAGACTTGAATTATCCTCATCAGCATTTGGGCACTGGCAGTGAAACTCTTATCAGAATTGCAGAGGGTCGACACCCGTTCTGTGCAGAGTTTGGTAGAGCTGAGCGGCCAGCTGTTATTGTTGGTTCTGGGTTGTTGGAGCATTCAGACAAATCAGCAGTTATGGCAGCAGTGGAAACAATTGTAAAACATGGCAATGTTGTGCAAGATGACTGGAATGGATTCAATACAATTCTCTTGAATGCTGCACAGGCTGGTGCTCGAGACTTAGGCCTTGTGCAAGGTGCTAGGGCTGGCAGCAAGGAGATCAAGTTTTTATATCTTTTGGGTGCAGATGAGCTCACCCCAGCTGATATCCCAGCAGATTCATTTGTGGTTTATCAAGGACATCACGGTGATCGAAGTGCTTACAGGGCCAATGTTATCCTACCAGGAACAGTGTATACAGAAAAAGAAGGGACGTATGAAAACACTGAAGGTCGAACTCAACAGACTAGCCCAGCAGTGCCTACTGTTGGTGATTCCCGAGATGATTGGAAAATTATCCGAGCTCTGTCAGAGATAGCTGGAGTGAGGCTTCCTTATGACACAGCAAATGGCTTAAGAGCCAGGATGCTTGCAGTGTCACCAAACTTGCTAAGGATTGATGACTTGGAGCCTCCTTCAGACTTCTCCTTCACTCTGAAGAATCAGTTTCCGTCAACAGTTGCATTATCCTCATTTCCTAAGGCAGTTCAAAACTTCTACATGACAGACTCAATAACCCGTGCTTCCCGAACTATGGCACAGTGCACTGCTGCCTTTTTCGGCAAGAGGGAATAGTAACCCTGATTTAGTTTTTGGACAAACATTTTGTTGTGGGGTGCAGGGGGTGGAGGCAAGGATTGTTTTCCATTCATGCAGATTCAGAGCATTGATGCAGTGGGCTTACAGATGTCACCTTGCTCTTTTGTAAAGTGATAGCTTGAAAGGGGGAACCCTTGAGATTCGCTATTGCATGTGTGTCTGAGACTCAGTTCCTCCTTTTGATCTCATCATCAAAGATCTTCTGATGATGGGACTCAGAGCTTGTTGCTTGTTGCAGTCAAGGTGACTTGCTCAATCAGAAATTGCTATGGATATTAGATCCTTCAAGGAAACATGGACATTTCTCAATTCTCATAAGAGTTTCTTATTATCCTTCAAGGAAGTAATAAAAAATTTCTGGATGCAGGTTGGTGTCTTCCATTCACCTGTAACTGCTACCTTTTAGGGACACAGTATGGTATGCAATGTAACAACAGGTCATGGACAATCGAGGGACTGTCACTGTTCATAAATTCATCATTTAGTTGAAGAGTCAAATTGCTAATCAACTTAGTACTTGTTCATAGGAGCAACATGCATGTAATGGAGGACTACTACAGTAATGAAACTACTTCCAAGTTCTGACAATGCTGCATCCATTTGCATTATGTTATTTGGAAATCCAGAAAACCAGTTTGTGTTCTTCTTTGGTTCTTCTAAGCACATGGGATGACACCGATTGCAATTTAATTATGTTTGACTATGTGAGACAATGTGCATGGTTCTTCTCTGAGTGATGTGAATCCTCATCTGTCTCCACTGTAAAGTGCTGTGCTATGATTAGAAGATGGGATGCTAGCCGGTTCAGTGCTTGTAGGTCTATATGGTATGCCCCAGTGATATTTCATCCATGAAGTTTAGCTTGGTAGTGGGTGATAAATCTGTCATGAAGAGCTGCGCTGTGATCAGAGATTGATGCTAGCTAGTTCAGTGCTTGTACCCTTGATGTACACTTGAGGGACATTCCATACATGAAGGTTCAGTGTTGTAGTCGAAAATGCATCCACCACCAACTACAAAGAGCATTGCAATGATTTGAGATGGGATGCTAGGCAGTTCAGTGATTTCCAGGGATATTTCATCCATGAAGGTTAGCTTGGTAGTTGATAATAAATCCCCCACCAGCTACAAAGAGCAGTGCAATGGTCAGAGAGATAGGATGCTAGCAAGTTCAGTGATTTCCATGCATATTTCATCCATGAAGGTTAGCTTGGTAGTTGATAATAAATCCCCCACCAGCTACAAAGAGCATTGCAATGATAGAGATAGGATCCTACCCAGTTCATCGATTTCCTGGAATATTGCATCCATGAAGGTTGGCGTGATAGTTGATAATAAATCCCCCACCAACTACAAAGAGCATTGCAAAACGAACGGAGATGGGATGCTAGCCAGTTCAGTAATTCGTCGTTCTCACTCTCTCTCTCTCCAGGGTATTTCATCCATGAAGGCTTAGCTTCTTAGTTCATAATCATGGCGAAGAACTGGTCTTCCTCTTCTCTAGCGGTAATAGGCAACCGCGTTCGTCTTCCTCGTCCTCCTCCTCTTTGCTGCACCACACCATCGCCCCTCTTTGCTCTTCCTTTTTCTTCAGCTTCTCGCCAGAATTTCTCCCCATCAGGTACTCATCTACCACCTGCTGCTTACTGATTTTATCGAAGGAATTTTATGTGCAGAAAGAAAGCACTGGTCTTTCCTGGGTTTCTTTGGAGCTTTGGTTTTGTTTCTTTTGCTGGTTTTGGGGTCTGCTTCTTCTTTTTCACTTACTTGGTTGTGTTCTGACGGAAGCTCCGGATTTCGAAGCCCTTTCTTTGGGGATTTGCTACCGTTCTCGTTCTCTAGAAGAAGTGGGGGTTGTCGTAGTTCTGTTTTTAAAGGCACTTCCTATGTGCAGAGCGGCGTAGGGTTTGGTTCCTTTAGGAATCCTTCCACTTTTCTTACTGCCTTCCGATCGGTGTTTGAAGGAGTTTGACAAGGCTACTAATCTGCAGCTTCTTCGAGACTTTCTTGACAATAATTGTATGGCGTCTCTCTGTTTGCCGCTCATAACGAGCTCGTTTCGTTATAATTTCTTGCATTGTTTGTGGCCGGTTTGCTATTCAAAGCCGTTGGTTGAATCTTCTCCTTTGAGTAGCTTCAGTAGCAAACGCCTCTTACATTGCCGTGCAGTTCTCTAGAAGCTGTTGTAGCATTGTACAGACAATGAGCGCTTGTTGTAATTTAGGGTTTGATGTTGGGTTGCTGTTATAGGGTTTGGTTTCAAGGGTATTTAAGGCCACAAGTGCAGGACAGAGAAGGAAAAGGCGAGGTGCATGAGTGATGGAGGATGAGTCTATCAAGTGAAAACTCCTCTGTGTCTCCTTCATTCAGTCGGGCAGAACAACGGTACAATCAGGTAATTTTTGTTTAGCTTTTTATTTGCTGAAGATTGCTGGCAGTCCTATCCTCCTTGTCATGCAGTTTATGACTTTGCAAAACACTCAGTGGCAGACCCCTCCTCCTTCTCATGCTCTTGAAGATTTGGGAAAACATTCAATGTGTGGAAATTTCTAGGAGCAATGGTATGTTTTCCCTGTTGCAGGCTTTAGAGCTAGAGAAGCAACTGCGTGTTGTGGTTCAAGCCAAGGGGCCTTTTGATTCACATGCCCGTGCACTGCGGAACAACATCCGGGAGTGTTATGAGGCAGTTGTTCTTGAGGATCATGAGTTTGCAGAGGTCCATGAGGTTGAGCAAGCCATCTGGCGTCTGCACTACAAACAAATTGATGAGTTCCGTGCAAAAATCAAGAAGAACAGTTCCATTGCTGCAGCAGGACCTGCTGTCCCAATACCTGGTGGCAAATCTGCCTCCAAGCAAGAACTCATGCACAAGATCCTGGCAGCATTCAAGAGTTTCTTGGGTGAGGCCACTGGATTTTATCACAACCTAATACTGAAGCTTAGAGCGAAGCATGATCTTCCACAAGACTATTTGGCTTTTGAGGTAACGAGTGATGATGACGAGAAGCGTGCTGCTGAAGTGAAACGCTGTGAGAGTTCTTGCCATCGCTGCTTAATCTTTCTTGGGGATCTAGCACGGTACAAGGAAGTTCATGGAGATGGTCAGGATTGGTCTGTGTCAGCTGGATATTATCTTCAAGCATCTGCATTGTGGCCTTCAAGTGGCAATCCACATAACCAGGTCTGTGGTTTTCTCTTCAGTTGGATCTCTCATATGGGGTTGCTTATTGCCAGTATTTTGGGCTGCTTATTAGACATTTGTCTATTGCCACCATTGCAAGCTGATGAGGTCAGTGGGTAGTCATGTCAGTTCATCACTGCTATTCATGATGAAGTTAATGGTCTGACACTTTGTGAGCAACTCTCATAAGGTTTTGACTGCCCTCGTCTTGTTACCTTCAAATTGTTGTTTAGGAGATTTCTCTGCAATTTCATAGATATCTCTTATACAGGTAGGGTAGGCAGTCCACTGGTTTTATGACGACTGAAGCCTTCTCTCTGTTGAGTACAGCTGGCAGTGTTGGCAACATATGTGGGTGATGAGCTTCTTGCAGTGTACCGGTACTGTCGCAGTCTTGCTGTCGAATCTCCATTTCTCACATCAAGAGATAATCTTGTTCTTCTCTTCGAAAAGGTGGGGATTTTTCTCCTGAGAAAGTTTTCAATTCTTTTCTGTCAGATGGAGTAGCAGAAGCCTCATACTTGTTTTCCAAGACTGGGTTTTAACTTGCATGGTCCAAGAGTTATGTTCATTACAAAAAATTGAGAAGCTAGATTGTGATCTTTTTAATTGCAGAATCGCCAGCAAAGTGCAGCAAAGACTGAGACAGGAAGACCTAGCCAGATTTCAGAACTACCGAAAGCTTCAGAGGACAAGAAATCTGATAAAGGAGATTGGAAGTCTATCCTTGGAACTGGGGAAGTCAAGCATGCAATCAAAGAATGGAAATTTGAGGACACAGGCTCAGATGCAAATTCTGCATTTAATGTGGATTTACGCAAACGATTCCGCATGCACTTTGTTCGCTTAAATGGGATTCTATTCACAAGGACAAGGTAAGTTCTTCCTGTCTTAGGATCTGCCATGGTTTGTATGGTTGTGGTGTGTTCAAAAGGTTTCATGTTGCTCCATGCCTTTAGGCTTCACTGCTTGCTTGTACAGGGACCAGCTCAAATGAAATGAATCTTACTCTCATGAGCCTGTTGCAGCCTGAATGAGGATATTATGAACTTTTTTGATTGGTCATGTCCCTTGAGTGCTACCCAATGTTGTGCCTGAGTTTCCTGTTACTTCCAAGAACAATACAGGAACTCAGGATGCAGATTTGTGTATACTGCTTTGCCTGAAATTTTGGGTGAACTTGTATACACCTATTTACACTCACCATCAGGAGCTGATGGAATCAGCTTGGATTCATGTCAGCTAGTCACCACTACTCATGATGAGGGTGATGGTCTGAGACTTTGTGAATGCTACTCATAAGGTTATGATCACATCATTCTTGCAGTTTTAGTTTTTGGTTTTGCTGGAACTGTTACAATGGTTACCTTCAAAGGAGTTTAAGTGGATTTTTGTTTGCAACCTGATAGTTTTGTTTATAAGGTTCCAGCATTTTGCCACCAAGTGACTTTTTGGATGCAGAGAATTCCTGACACAATTCCATTGCTATTGTTGAAATGGGCAGTTTGGAAACATTTACAGATGTTCATACGACAGCAATGCGGGAGCTTGAGCAGATACTAGCAGGAGAGGATGCAAGCTTGGAGGCAGGGTTAGTAGCTGACTGCAGTAGAACAGGCATGACCAATTCCGGTGCAGCAGACATTCTTCAGTTGGTGACAATCCTCATCTTTGCTGTTTTCAACGCCAACTCTGGTACTGAGGTACAAAACCAGACATATGCAGAGGTTCTTCAACGCTCATCTCTGTTGCGGTATGCCTTCTCTGGAGCTTTTGAATGTGCAGGCCGACTAATGCATCGGTGTGGCAAATTTAGAGAACCTGCATCAAGCCCATTTCTTCCAGGCATGCTCATTTTTCTGGAATGGCTGGCATGCCAACCAGAGATGGCTGTCAGAAGTGAAGTTGATGAGAAACAGGTGAATGCAAGGACTTTCTTTTGGAAGCAGTGTGTGAACCTTTTGAACCTCCTTGTGGAATCTGCTTCATCTGAAGGGGCTCAACCATTAGATTCTCTACAACATCACATGGATGATGGTGCAAAAGGACTTGCACTTTGGGAGGACTATGAGCTTCGAGGGTTCCTCCCTCTCCTGCCTGCTCAGAGTGCATTGGACTTTTCAAATCGCCGTCCTCGCATTGGAACATGGGACAAGAAGGAAGTGAAAGTCCGTGTGCACAGATTCTTGAGTGCTGGCAAAGCAGTTGCAAAAGCTTTGCAAAGCAATGGAAAGGATGTTGTTTATGATTTAAAGGAACAGAAGTTTTACATTGCTGAAGAGATGCGTGAGCAAAAAAAGGATGAGGCTTTGAAGGTGAAAGAAACAAAAAGATCAAAAGATGAGGAGGGGGATCTATCAGACAGTGGTATTGACACCTCACTGAGCACTATAGTGACCAGCAGTGCCCAGACCACAGAGTCTTCCACTCCAGAGACACCAATTACACTGTCTTTGAAGATCCCATCTGTTGTGGTCAGCAAGAAAGAAGATGAGGATGAAGAAGTCATAGTATTCCAACCTTTGAGTAAGGATCGGGAAGCTGCCTCTGTTGCTGCTGAGATCTTTCTGCAGCCTACACTTTTGCCTTCAAATGGCTATGGCAATCCAAGCAACTCAGAAGTTTCTCAAAGGGAAGCAGCAGCTTCTTTGCCAGACTTTCAGGGCCTGAGTGGCACAAAACAGCGACCTTTTGGCTCACCTTTTGAGACAGCCAACTATAGTTTGAGTGCTGCTTCCTTAGGGGGCCCATATGGATCTGGTCAAGTTGACCTTGCAGTGCCCACTCCATGGATGTCCAGTCCTATGAGTGGATCAACAACAACTCCATCTGCAGCAGTCCCACTATCAGCTTCACAATGGTCCAGTTTGAGTCGAATTGTGGATGCAGCTGCACCTGCCTACAGCCGCACAGATGCTGGTGACTGGGTTCTTGGTAACAGAAATAGAGTCACAAATGGGGTCGAGAAAGCAACTTCAACTGCTGGAGTACTTGGACATCCAAAACAAACTGCCATAAGCTCATCTTTGTGGAGCTCGCAGCTTGAGGCACTGGCAACAAATAACCTTCTTCCAAATTTACAGCTCGGCTCTCTCTCTCTCAATAGTGGGTGGGGAGCAGAGAGAAAAACAGAGTTACCTGCAATATCGCAACCACAAGCATCTGAGACAGCTGTATTCCCTGGAATTATATCACCTCCAAACCCTACCAGAGTTGGTCCTCCAGCAATGCGCCCACCTCCAGGTTTTGGTCCTCTTCCAGCAAACCGAGTTGGGAGCCCTGCTCCTGTATCCCCTCAAGTGACTGTTCGACCACCAGCAACCAGCATGGGTTCTTCCTTGTACAGTACCAACTATGGGATGTGGGCAATGGATGGTGGTCTTCCAAACTCAGGATCTGCTACTCCGCTGTTCTCTTTGCCTCGAACAAGTGGTTCTCATCCCCACGATATAAGTAGCTCTGTAGCCCCTTCACAGCCACAGCAATCTTTTCTTGATACTCATCTGAAGTATGAGGTGCAACGGCAGAGGCAAATGTATGAGGCTGAGGCAAAGGCCCAGGCTGAGATCCAGTATCAGCAGCAGCACAACTTGTTCATGCTTCAACTTCAGCAGCAACAATTCCAACAGCAACGGTAACAACAGAAAACAATAACAGTAATTACTGCAACAGTGGTTTCAGCGGTGCCCAACTCAGGACTATCATCAGGGGGAGGGATTGGTGTAATTGGTAAGTTCTTGTGTTCCTGGAAATTTCCATTTACACAAGTTAAGAATGCTCAGTGGGTTTTGGGAGTTCTCAGTAGTTTGGAGTTGGACGAATCTTGTGGGGTTGATGTAGTTCAGGTGCAACATACTCAATTGAATTTTTTTCCTTTCAACTACAGTGACCTTAGCTGGTGTTTCATTTACAACTACAATGCTCAAGAGTACCCTTTTTAGTGCAAGTTCTTGCACCAGTTGTTCATGCATGAACTAACTATCTCAGCCTGTGTCATTGTGGCAGGCAGGTGTCTCATCTGGACATTAATTGCAGGCTTTGGATGTTTACTTGTCCTCCTGAGCACTGGAGACTTGACTTTGTTTATGTGCTTGAAATCTTCTGTGATACATGACACAATAAGGTGCTGGATTACAGCACAAAGGCCAGACAGCTTTTTCCTTGCTGTGCATGGTCTGCCCATTTGCTGCTTTGACTAGAGCACCTGGGATCAAGCCCCCTCACATCATAAGGTGGTGATTCTGTAATGACAGATGTATCAACTATCAACCAATGCCGGGTGGGTATGATTATTTTATGGGCATGAATTTGGGTTATCAACCTGGATACCCGACAACTGGTGGTTCTCAACAATCTTCCTTGTGGTTGTTGGAACCTGAATGGGCATGGGCATTGAAAGTTATTTACCCAGCTGGCTGATGCAAAACACTTCCTGCATACACAAGCTTGGAGATGGCCACTCCCAAGTACATAGTTTTTCCAAGCTTTCCACAGATTTCTCCAATCATCAGAGGATAATTTTGTTGTGACTTTCTTCTCAAGTCCTTACTCGTTGAAGACATGACTTGCTCTACATCCAGGACCCAGCAGGTTTGAGGTAGAGGGGTAAGTGGCTGTGCTCATGAACTTGATGTGAAGTAACCCTCCAAAAGCTGAAAAGGATATGGAAATTTCCATAGCTCCGGAAGCATTGAGCTCTCGAGACGGTGAGCATGAGCCTGTGATGTGAAATGAGACACAAAAAGCTGAAAGGGATACAGAAATTTCCTTAGCTTTGGAGACAGTGAGCATGAATACTGCTTGATGTGAAGTGATCCACCAAAAGCAGAAAAGGTTTATGGAAATTTCCATAGCTCCGGAGACATTGAAGCATGGAACTCAGAGACGTTACCCCACCCACTACTATACATCCCAACTCTTTCCTTGTTTGCAGTTTCTGGTTCTTAGAGCATGAACAGGGAGAGCTGTGCATTACCTGGGTTCATACCGTATGGTGTTGTGATATTGATTTTAATCAGTGTTTCAGTTTTTGCAGAAGTGTCCCTGTGAGTAGAATACTAGTATTATTGTCGCTCTGAGTGTCTCTCTCAAAGCAGTGTGAACTGGATCATTGCAGAGAGAAGTTCTAGTTCAAAAAGCATTTTGAATCAGTTTGCTGTTCATTCCCTTATGCCATTCACCACCTATATTATGGATTGTGCCTCACAACTGTGCCAATCTTCATGGTGTTCAATTCTTTTGTATGTTGTCTGTTCCTTTTTGTTGCATGACCTTTACCAAATCCATATCCTCATTTTAAAGCTTCATGGCATGTGTGTCCTTTCTGTTTTTTTCTGGTTCATGCTTAGTTTCTGATGGACCAACCATCTTCAGATGGTTAACCTGCCCTCCATCACTTGGGGTTCCATTGAATGAGCTATTGTTAAGAAAATGACTGGAAAATCACATAACTTTTTCTTCTACAAAACATGGGTTCAACAGACTTCTATAAAAGAGGAGTTCCAACATGTGATGTTTGATTTGTGAAGAGAGAGAGAGAGAAACTGGACAACACATTTGAATACAGGCTGAATACAAAATGGAGGTTAGTTTCAAACTGTTAAAAGTTACCTGATTCCATCCCTTACAGGTGACATGTCTTCAATCTTCATTCCCAGTTTTGTTTGAACTGAGACAGATTAATGGAAAGGGGTACAAGATCTGCACCAACTAGAACTGCCTCCATTCACAGTTTCCTATGTTTTCCTTTGAACAAATTTAGACAGATTAAGGGAAGGGTGATGAGAACATCTACTACAACTAGAGGGTGATGACCTCACAGGGTACATAGATTTAGGCATTTCTGTCAATGGCTTGCCATGAGAGGCATCATAAATGTTTTGAAAGATAACAGAAACATGAAGAAACAAATAGTTTGTTCATGCATAAAGAGTACAGGCTCTGGTGAAAGAAAGAATGCCCCAATGAATAGCATCCAACAGAGTAATAACCAATAACATAGTTCTGCATTTCCCACACAGGAGTGAAGAACTGAAATTAGAGCAGAGCATCAGAGGTGCACATTGTCCAACAGCCTGATTACCCAAAGTGAAAGCAACCCACCATTGAGTTGGGAATTTTCCGTTGAAGAAACACAGCAAACAAACAAGCACCTACGCATCAAACTACCCTAGTTACACTCCTGTTGTCATGATTCCTGCAAGTCTTGAATCTTGTCATTTATCAGTTGGCGATATCAAACCTGAGAAAGAGATAATAGTCCTCCTGGATGCAGCTCTGAAAACTGCCTGAATGCAGCTCCAATAACTGCATTTTGTGGGTCCAGATGAGGAGGAGTTGAAACTTGAAGGAGGGGCCATCATCATCAGTAGCTTGACAGAAAGAAACTGGTCTGGTTGCGTTGCAAGAATTTCAGAAACTCTGTCAACTTCTGCTGTAAATGCACCAGAGCCTCTTGCTCCATGTTAGTATACACGAGCAACTCGGGCAATTTCACAAAAAGTCTTAGCAAGTGTTCTGCACCATAGATAGTAGAGGGATTTGCATTGCTGCCTGGAGGAACAGCAGTTGCAAACTGTGCTCGTTCTTGTGGGTATAAAAGCATGGCCGGCAAGGCTTTGTCAAAGTACGTTCGCAACCCATTGAGTACCTCCATCAATGCATCCTCCACCACACCATCCCGCTTTGTCCTGAACTCAATATACTTCTTCAGGATCTGATCCGCAGTGGGGGTTCTAGGCAGCTTGATCAACTTCCCCATATGTGTGACAAACTCCCAGTCATCCACCAGCTGCTTCTTCAAGGTCCCTGGCAGCACAATCTTCAAAACTTGCTCTGGCTCCTCTGCTGCTGCAGCATCTTTGACCTCGGCCGATGACGCAGGATCGGATTTGCGTTTCTTCCCTCGTGTCACAGCCGGTTTTGGTGGCTCTAGTTGTTGTTGTTGTTGTTGTTGCTGCTGTTGTTGTTGTTTGCCCTCTTCTTTCTCATGCAAACCTTTCTGCTTCCCTGCTGGAACTCGGCTCCTGCTGGATTGCTGTGTTTTGAAGAGCTTTCGCTGCTTCTCGAGATTGGGTTCTGTGAGTTTCATCAGACGCTCAGAGCCAACCCACTCGTCCCAGGTCTTGCTCCACCCCAGGTAATGCACGAAGTATTTCCACTCCTTGCGGAACTCCGTTTTCTGGATCTTTGCTTCGTAGATGAGAGGGCCATGGTAGGCAAGTACTTTCTCACCTTCACGGAACGGACCTGTATCCTTCTTCGCGTCGCCACCAGCACCGCCGCCGCCGCTCTCCTCCGCCGCTGCTTCGTCCTTCACAGCTGCAGCACTTGCACTCCCCATCTTCTCAAAGCAAAAAACACAAGATAGATAGAAGAGACGAGAGAGAGAGAGAGAGAGAGAGAGAGATTCTGTTTTGTCTTCTACAAACCTTTATTTTTCTCCCCTCACTCCTTCAGCTTGTTGGAAGAAGAAGAAGAAGAAAATATACATTGCAAAGAAAACCCTGGCGATGGCGGACAGACAGAACGCGCACACAGCTATCCTTTGCAAAAGGGTTTCAGAGTTTCTCACCTCTTTGGGGCATCGCCACACATCTCTAGTTGCTCCACGCCTGGAAGAACTTTTTTCCTTTGTGTAACACACTCTCTCCTGCTCCTCCTCCTCCTCTTCTTCTTCTTCTTCTTGCGTTCCTTCACCGTTGGGTCTGCTCCTGAAGACCCCTAGTTCGTCGTCGTTGTAGAGAGAGTAGAGAGAGAGAACTAACTCACTGACTCCGGTTACCGTTTTGACTCCGGTTCGCTATTTTAGTAAGTTGGGGTGGCATTAACTTTCTTCTTCTTAATTTCTTTCTTTCTTTCTTCAACTACAACACACAACACCATAACACAAACACACACATACATTTACACGCAAGAAAACACACATTGCAAGAACTCTTTGTGTACCGCATAGTCAAGAGACTTCACACCCACATCTAAAACTACGCAAAAACCCACATTAAAAACTTTTCCCTTTAGAAAAAACAAGAAAACAAACTTTCTCCTCTTCCTCCTAGTTTCGCAACAAGCCAAATTCCAAATCGCGTTGTGCAATCAAACACATCAACTTCTTCTTCTTCAAATGCTTTTTAAAGAGAAACCACACACCCCACCCCAACTTACTAAAATAGCGAACCGGAATCAAAACGGTAATCGGAGTCAGTGAGTTAGTTCTCTCTCTTGTGTTCTTTGCTCTACTTACGCTCAGGGGTGGCGGTGGTAGTTTGCTGGTCCAGGTTGTTAATGCTTGCTTTCGGTTGTCGGTTATTATTGCTTGCAAAACATTGAAAAGAGATATAGTGCAAGCTACAACAACACTACAAGATAGGTACAAAATATGTACATAGCAGTCATTAATGTATGCACTTTGCACTACTGCAGCTTTGCCATGGGCGAGCATTTGATGAGAACTTGGTGACTAGCTGCATACTAGAGTTCGACTCAAGGTGACAGTGTCATGAACTCGAGCAATTAATTGTATGCTTTAATTTTGGAAGCTTGCTAGCTTTGCTTGCATCAAATTGCTCACAAGCTAAATCTATTAAGGTCAAGCTTTTTTCATCAAACATTACAGCACTAGAATTGGGGTGGAACTGCTATGGACTCACTAATTCATTAGTTGAGGGATATAACCACCTCCAAAGCAAATTTCTAGTATTTTTATTCTAAGAACAGGTTTTGTTGTTGAGTCCCATATTGAGCTCATGATGGGAGCTTACACTAGCTTGTTGATGTCTACTGTGTAGCAATCAAGAGAGCTGTGCTAGATTGATACCTGGGTCTAGAATGTGGGGAGTGCAGTAATTAAGTCACAGCAGAGTCTTCTGTCCCATATGTGTTTCCATCCTGCAGGAAATATGTTACTGTGAACATTCCTTTGAACCCCTTGTGAAACTTCCTCAAAATGTGGGACCAAATAAAAACCACATCATACCATAACTCTCTACCTGAGAGTAGAACCAACCAACCGTAACTGAAGGGTGGACACTGGAGTGTGACAACCAATAAAACATGGCAAATGCAGAATTAGGATGAATCCAATGCTCATGTAGCTCCAGCAGGGGTCCTGTTGGAGTTCAGTATGAGAGGGGATGCTAGGGTTTAGTCCATCCACTGCCCCCAACTGGACCCCAATACATTTCCTATGTTAGAATGAGAGTCATAGAAACTTTAACACCAATAAACCATAGTTGCTATCACCATCTTTTACTGCTGTATAACAGGGGCTCTCCCTTGTCTATGCATATTCATCATCAGTTAGATCCTCACTTCAGAGAGTTTGTTGGTGAGTTAGTTTCCACACCATACAAATCTCTCACCCTGGACATTGATCCCTGAAGCAAGTGGGCCTGCAAAGCTTGATCACCCAATTCTTAGAGGAACAATTGGATTGATCATCAGAATTTTCTTTTGCTACAAGAGCTCGCCACACAATGAACTCAATTTATTCACTCACAAATACCTCCATCAAGGGGATGTGTAGCAGACAGGGAAACAAGGAAGACATTTGTCTACATCATCACTGGTGCACACACAACAAAAATTTCTGAAACTCTAAAAAGGCAGCAAAAGATGTTTATGAACCCATAAAATGGGGAGTTTACAGATTGTGGGTTAATCGATTGCTGCTACTGAATTCTGTAATGAAGAAAAACTTACCCCAGAAAACTCTTCACTCCAGAGCTCAAGTTAAAGGGGAGGAACAGTGATGAATTTTCTGTGTACGTTCTCAGACATTGAAATCTAGGAACTACTCATCTAAATAGAGAACTGACCCCTGTACCTACTGCAAAACCAAAGCCTCCAAAAGATTAGAATTTCCCTGGTGCTAAGATTCTTCCAATCCGTTGCACAGCATCAGAGGGTACTTCCCTGCCTGGAATGTTAACCTTGAGCAGAGTTGAGTACCTGCAGTGCATCCCAGCCCATCTGTAATAAGACAAACTATTCCATGAATCTGGGCTTATGAGGAAGGGTTTGCCAACATCTGTACCCATGTTCAGGACTGATGACCAAAAGAAGTAAACAACTTTCACACTATCAGAACACATTGGTAGAGACACTGGCTAGGCTGTGAAGGCAGTCTGTCTAAAACAATTTCTTACAGAAATGCAATACAGTGGAGCACACAATTGGACAAGGAAGAGGTTGCCAAGAAATCTACATGATAACCTTCTGGGTAATGCAACAATAAGTGTAGTCATAACATTATCACAGTTGCTCATAACATGTCATACCACATCATGTTCATCATGAATAGTAGTGACAAGCTGCCATGACTACTCAGCTTCATTGGCTCCCAACGATGGGTGTAGATAAATATCTAGTGATCAACCCAAAATTTTGGGTAAATATTTATATGAACAAATAAGTCCTGAGTTTCTGTTGTGTTCTGGAAGCAACGGTAGACTCGTTCATGATGTGGGCTAGCAATCAGGAGACATAACCCATCAAACTGGACAAGAAAGAGACAGTAGAATCCATGGTCCAGCACTTACTCTGAGAAAGAGAATAGTGCATCATGCTCTGTAACAAATGCAAGGAGTGCCTGCACTCCCAACAACCCCAACCACTTCGATCAAGAACTAAGTAGCCTAGAGAGCAGAGTTAGTACAGCTAATGTCTTATCATTCTGATGTGCAATAGTGAAAAATGCAACAAATGCTAACAGGAAACAACTTTCATGATAAACTGACTCAGCAAGTCACTCCAGGAGACCAACACTGAAAGACTTCAGTTGATTTGATACAAGGTGTAACTACCTCAAAGGGAAGGTTAAGGCATTCGTAGTATGTGCGCACACGGTCCAGACGTTCTTCCAAAAAGTTGCCACTACTTGCTGCTAGTGATGCCAATGCCTGGACATCCATTGACACATAATACCCTTCAGATTCTTAGTGCTGAAAAGAAGAGGGAAAATGGAGAAGAGAAAATGATACTGAAGTGGAATGAAAAAGATGGACGTCAAGAGAAAGCAGGACCTGCTGGAGTGCAATGCAGTTCCGACAAATCTGGCGAACTCCCAACATATTTATTGCCTTCATGTCATTCAAAGCCTGAATCCCATAGGAAACAGAAGACATACATGAGTAAAAGCAGTGCTACACAGGACATGATTGGTTACTTGTGCTCCTTGAGCACCCTGAGAGAAAACACAAACCAGTCTATATCCTTACAGCTGATATACAAAAAACCAACACTTTGCCCAAAGGTTGCCAACTACTCTGACAACATTCACAGAGAATGAACCCACAGAAGCCCCATCAAATAATGACCATGTTGTTGACATGATGAGCACCTTTATGAAGGCAGTGGCTGACACACTACAGATACCACCGAAGATATAGCTTCGCTTCAAAGGTGGCACATATGCAGCCATCTCCTCATCTCTTCTTGCAATCTGCTCAATTAATTCATACCAACTCTCAGCCTCAGCAATTGACAAGTTGATGATATATAGCAACTAGAAAAATTGCTAGAAGATAAATGGATGCAAAATAGGTCAGCGCAGACAGTTCTTTACAAACTTCACAGCTCACCTCAATCAAAGTGCTATCTGTACGACAAGACATCAGAATAAGCCATGATGAACAAAATCAAACACACATATGACAAAAACACCTATCAAGAGTTGTGACATAAACATGTCAGCTACAATCCTACACATTCCAGGTAAGGAAGTTGGAAAGACATACCTGAGTTGTCAGTGCAACAATGAAGTCTTCTGGCACCTCAGCATCCTGGTCAGTGACATAAACTCTTCCAGCCATGCTCTGCCCTCAGTTCCCACAAAAACTTGTGAGCCCTAGATCCTAAACCCTAAACCCATGCCACAGACCCATACACTCAAACTCTGGATGAGCTACAGAAGCATCACTAGCACAACCTTACATGGCAAACCACATGGCCTGGAAGGAACCACACCTGAAGGTGATAAATTGCTTCAAATTGCATCTCCACTCTAAGTGTTCGCAGGCACTCAGCAGACAGGGCACTGTATTTCTCAGCCAGCAAACCCAGGCCTGCTGTTAGGGCACTACTTGTACGCCGGTGATGATGAACTCGATGCTTTGCAACCCTTCTTTTCATTGGGGATCCTGGAGTCACTTGCTTATGCTGCCCCAACCTACCCATCCCAAACTCTGATCAGATCAAAATTCAACCCAAAACATTCTGCTTGACCCCAGCCTGTCACTTTCACTGATGGCAAGAATCACCATAATGCATTAGTCCCTGATACAATGAGCCAGCATCCTGGCTATTGATGATCTTCATGAACAGAGTTTGCATGCACATGCATGTGGCAAGGGAAAGTTCAAGTTCTCGAGGAGCAGTAGAGACACAACAGAGGACAAAACCTTTGTCTATGCATTGCAATGTCTTTCATACATGCAAATTGTTCAGAGAATCTGCAATTGTTGGCAACAAGTGTCCATGTACAATTACATATAAAGCTCAAGATAAAACATACTGTTGAGCAGACTCGGAAAGGTAGTCCAGAGAGTCACTGAGGGCAGCCAGCAGGACAAGCTTGTGATTGTCCATGATTAGTTGTTCCTGTTTTCCAATTTACAGGTGTGTACTACAAAAGTCAGCCAAACATGGATGCAAACAAAATTCATAGAACAGAGAGACCCTGCATCTGGCTAAGATGAATAATCTGATCTAATCTGCACATTTTTGGTTGATCTCTGGAGAAGACTCAGGCATTCCTTGCCATCAAATCCAAATTAGGGGTGTCCAAGTCATGACCTAGAACAGAATGGGTTTAATTCCTCTCAGGAAATGCTCAACAATACCCTTCCCAGCTAGGGGTGGCATACAATCGTTGAAGACTTCTTTGGGTACCTATCCAATACTCTGGCCATCAAAAAATCTGTAGGATAGACTGCACAACAGACCTGCTTAATTGGGCGCAAGCTTAACAAAAGGTTGTTCATCTCCATTTCCACTTCAAGGCCTTCGGCATCAAGGGGTCCATCTGCTGTCACCTTCTGCCCAAGTTGAAGAAGGTAGGTTGCTTCTAGCAGTGAATTGGCTGGCTCTTGTTTCATTAAATTGGCAACATCTGGACGTCCAATCACACTGGAGCTGAGGCTGCCAAGGACTGCCTGCATCAACAGGTTCTAATATGATGTAGAGGTTTCAAGACCCAGAACCATGTATCACAAGTTCAGCTCCTGCATATTGGCAGCATTATAGACTCACTCCCAAGACATCATCAAGGACATTCTTTCTGGAAAAGTATCACCTCTGTGTAAGCAGCACGACAACGCTCAAGGGTACGATCAAGAAGTGTCTGGACAAGCTCCAGAATCTCGCCTGCATACATAGGCATAGCTTGTGCCCAGCCAAGCACCTGCACCATACCAACCTCCCTCAACACAGGAATTTGATCAAACTACTGAAGCAAAATATGGACCAACACACATGGCAGCCTTTTGAGATACTACCCTTTCAAGATGTTGGACAGGGAAGACCTCAGTGATCAAATGATTGGCTGCCAAAGGCCCTTGTAATATAGGCCTACATGCTTCCACAGATGACTCATACACAGCTCCTGGGTGGGCTTTTAAGCGGAATGCAGATGGGCCTGCATGACATAACAAACACTTTGAATCCTTCGGGAAGAGAACCAAAGCAACAAAGAATACAACATAGCTCCAGCAGAGAATAAAACAGTTGACAAAACACACCAGTAATTTTGAACATGGTCAGTGCAATCCTCTAAACTCTATCAAATATCTTATACCTTCAAATGTTGTGAACCACTATGTCATGCACCTTCTGTTAATGTACATTTTCATATGGAATGGATCATAAGCAGGAGATGTAAGAACTCTCCATTAACAGTGAACACAGCCCTGCCCCTTGGGTTTCCTAGAATCTTACTTGCAAGAGCATCTGCCACACGTGTACGGTAATCCACATATACTATAGGGAGAAACTGATCCTTCACAAAATTCTCAATGAAACTTTGAAGGCCATCATTTCTGGTTCAAGCAAACATAAGAGATTTCATTAGCACAATTGTTAAGTGATGATGGGTGTAGAGATACTTGTGCCAGATTCCTGAATTGATATTGCATCAGGAAATGAAGACTTAAGTGTACGCACATCAGCAAGGAAGGCCAATCTGATTTGAAGGAAGCCAAAAATCAAATCACTGGTGAGAAATCGGAGAAGATAAGAATCAAGATGTGACAGAAACATATATTTGTGGCAAGAAACTGAAGAGAGAACAATCAAGATGAGAGGAGGTAAAGTTCCAGAATCCCAGCAATTAGATTCATTCTGTGGATAGAGAGAGAGTGCCAGTTTTATCACTCACCCAAGCTGTGAGTACTTTTTAGGAAGTAGGGACACCACCTTATCTGTAAACTGCAAACAAAAAGCAAATGAGTAAATGAGCCAAACAACTAGAGAGCACATAACACATTGATTGCAATTTGTAGCCATTGACAAACTATAGACTGTCAAACACTGCCCTTGCCTACAAGCACACGTCTTTGTTAAGAAAGCATGGACTTTGCACAATCCATTCCATTAAGCTACTTCCAGGACATGTTCCCAAAAAAAAGGTTTGTACTTCCATAATGTCCAATGTTTCTCAAACAAAAGTATTCAATTCAAAACAGGAGTACCTGGAGAACTGGTCGGTACACAGCTGAAGTAAGATAGATTCCACGTTCTGGTAGAACAGCACTGGTTCCATAACCTTCTTGTAAAGCATTTCCACTGCGCCGATTATAACCATGCTGCAGACTGTCACCACTTATGTTTGATTCTGCAGCAACAACTCCTTACAGCTCAAAAAAATTGAAGGAACCACAATTCCTAATAACTGTGCCAACGGTATTATAGACAACTAAAACTGGCCCAGATGATATTAGGAAAATAAAGAAGTATTTTCCCTGCAATTGACAACAGATGATTTTAGAGTTGCTCCATAAAAGCACAATATATTATCTAGAGGCATTTCACCCCAAAGAATAGTCCAAGGCAAATGTTGGATGAGAGATCTCCAAGACTGTCCTAAACATCACTCAAATCCTTCACCCCATTTCCAAAAGAATTCTGCAGAACAGAGTTGATAACCTAAGATGGTACAGAACCAATGTAGTATTTGTACAAACTATCATTCTTGATCGATATACCTTCTGGCTGTTGGTCAAGCAGTGTACCATCAATTGCAAAAACATATTCTTGCTGATAAAAAAGCTTCTGCCATCACTCAAGCAGTGAACCATTGATTGCAATAAAAGGGGGAAAAACCAACCAGGTAAACTAAGAACAGTGTCTGTGAAGCGAAAAGCGAATGATAAACCCTCCTCAGATACAGCTCTGCATTAAACATGCAATGAGTTAGACACCTGCCTGTTTTCCACCTCAATTCAGTCACAGATGACCTTGTTCACAGCAAATAGCTTCCTCAAACAACCTTACAGTTAGCTTCTGTGCATGATGACTCCCTTGAAGCTGTGGAGGACTAAATAAAGAGGTACCAGCAAATTATTTGGACACAAACTTCTTGTTTGGTTTCCAACATCCTTTTTATATAATTGAGTCCATTGGGCAAGGCAATGGAGAAAAAGGGTGCAGTAAAAGGCACAGCAGCAGCAACTTGTGCAGTCCCAAAGACATTAAATGACAATCTTACAGCACCCACTGAATATAAAGCTTGGAACATTGATGTCAAGACCTCTCAGCTTCGCAGATTGCAGTTGCAATCGGACAGGACCAATTGCAATTGGAGACATATTAAGCTACTGGAACTATTGGCCACCCATGATTACTGAATTCGATGCGGGCCTAGTATCCTGCTATATCATGTAGATGTAATTCAAGTATATTCTGATATTTTGTAGAACCAAAGAACGACTGAAAATTCAGTCAATTTATGTGTGGTGATGATACAACAAGGTAGGGGCATACTTGGCAGCATCAGGTGCAGCCTTGCTGGCAAGTCTGGCTGTTTGTACAGCAGCATCAGCTGAAGCAGCATCTGGAGTGGCACGAAGTATGTCACAAATGAGCTGCTGGCATTCACTCTGCAAGCAAAGACAATTGCCAAGTTTAGAGTTCCAGAGGACAGCGAAGATTTTACGGTAAACCATGGGTCTGAGCTGGTGGGTACAAAATTCCCGGTGCTGGGGAAACAAATTCAGGAATGAGAGACCTGGATGACTGTCAATGCAAATCCCACACTGTAGCCTCCTGTTGAACCATGGGTATCTGCATCATTGATCCATGCAAGGTTGCTATTGTGGGGAGAATGGTTACCACCAGACTGATCACCAATATGAGCCTTCGCCTCTATCAACTCTCCAACAGTCACATGATTTTCTGCAGCCCTTGTCAAACAAGAATCTCAGCCAATCACAACTTGAAACCATCATTTCAACAAAAGAAATCATAAGTTGCCTATGCAATGTTAACCTTGGCACAAATGGCAAACATACAAAAAAAGTCTGGAGCGGTAACTAGCCTACCAAGGATTTGTGTGACTAATTCCAGCACTGCCTGGAGAAGCTCTTGAGCAGCAGTTTGAGCCTTTCCCATAGGTTCCAAAGTTGATTCCATTTGTCCCGTACTTAAAAGACTTCCACTTCTCCCATTCTTTTGTGAGAGATAGATCCCAATGCTGCTACCTTTGAGGAGCTTTGCAACTTGGTCCACACGAGGCCTTGCAGCTTCTATGGCTGCAGCGCGTGCTTTTATCTCCGCAGTTATCATTTCATGCACTGTAGGTCTCAGCCTCTGACTGCAGCACAAAGATCCCAAAACTATTAGTAGCTTCCTTGCTAGATAGAGTTTCAATTACAATATGTAGCCTGCTACCATTTCCACCTGTTATTGAACTGCCAACAAGTGGTCTAAGCACAAAACCCACTTTTTCAGTTCATTCTGAAGACTTGATCCACGGTCCCCCAACTCCTTCAGAAAGCTTCATTTTATAACATGATTTTCTGGTGAAAGTTTGCAAGACCACCATGTGTATTTTAACCTCCCAATTGATTAAGCAAAAATCAATCAGATTAGCAGAACTCTTTGTAACACCAAAGACTTGCATCTCTAAAAGACATCAGATTACCAACAAATTTCCAACAAGCCAATTCTGATTTTGCTCATATCCAGAGCTCATGTCAATGGAAGATGAAATGATGATATGAAATGCAGATTCTCTTGCAGACTAAGAGAACACCAAGAAAAGAGAGGATGATAAGAACCTTATAACGGATCCTCCAGCAGCAATCTTGCCCAACAAAGCAAGACATTCCACCATTGTCTGCAGATACTTCACACCTGAAGGGGCCTCACTTTTCAATATCATCTCCTGGACAAACACTTGTTGTTAGGCAAACTACAGGAAAAAGACTTCCCGCACTGCAACCAAATCATATTCCTAACATAAAGTGGTGCACAAAGAAGTTTCAACCAGGCCTGTTAAGAACAACCACCAAGCAAGTTTGATTTTAACAAGGGTAGATTCAGCTTGTCTGGCAAGCGCCTTTCTAGTAACCTGCTCATGGTATTACAATTGAATTCACAATATCAATTATCCAACACAATCAAGCAGATTCAACCCAAGATCAACAGTGGACACAGTGCATTTGACAACTTTGTGTAGCTGGTTTGTTGAGTATTGCAAAGTCAATGGGCAAGCTCCATGAGAAGCAGATTGTGAGGTACAGGATTGCATTATTCTACTGTGTACCCGTGACATGAATAATGCACATGACAGGTGGACTGGAACTGTATTGCACTCAAAAGTAAACGATGACACATTTACATGAAAAAACAAGGAACATACTGTAAACTCGTTCGGTGTTGATTCAGATAACCACACTGGTAGGACATGTGGAGCTTTTCCACCATCTTTTGTCACAGCATCATCATTCCCATTGACTGATACTCGTTGACCATCCAACAACACACCAAGTTCAGTCTCTCCATTAGCTGTGCTATCACCATCAAGTGAAGACCTAGTACAACAAACAGAACAACTTCCCATTAGACATTAACCGTGCTGTGCATGCAACAAGCATACTTGATTCACATAATACAGTGAAGTAATGTACATCCACTACCACAGTAGCTTCCCACCAAACTGACACTCATGGCAAGCTCCTTGTGATTAGGGAACACTGCATCTAACACATGTTTCACAGCATACTTATACCTTCTTGTTGACCAATGCATGCACAAATGGTTCTTTCACAGAGTCAAACCAGCTGTAGTTCTGCCCTAAGGCGGCAGATTTCCATTCTCTACTTTCTCATCTGGGGCAGTAATCACTGCATTCTAGGTCTTCTATCTCATTTTGACTCTTTCCCAGCCCTACAAATATGAAAGAATGAGACTCACTCCTCAAGTGAACCCATGCGCCGAGCTTCCAGCACTCGATCTAGGCCAGATTTCCACATCTGGCGCATGCTTCGAGTACGCCTGGACATACTCTGATTCCCACTGACTGGGACAAGAGCTGGGGCAATGTTCGAGATATCATCATCCTTGTCATGTACAATTGCCAGGTTCATGCTGCAAAACAAGCACCATGGGAAAGATGATTCAGAAAGAAGTAATCTTGGTAAACATATCTGCAGATGTCATAATGGAACTGCCTAACATGGAACATACAAGCCCAGTTGCATTATGTGTGTGCTCTGAGAAGAGCACTGAGAGCATTATGTGTCCACATTTATGACAGTTTGTGCAACAGAATGATCATCATTACCAACACAAGATATAGGCACTCAGAGATTCTGAAAACTAGAAGCTGCACCTCTACTCACCCTTATACTCAGGACTAAGATGTATGCAACAAGGTATGCAACATTGTCTGCACAATGTGCTTGCACATGGACATGGACAGGGACCCATTGGAGGCACCTGTATTCACCCTTATTGTAAAGATGAAGATGAAGATCCTCAACAACTTTGTGGAAAAGCACACCACGAAGCTTGGACAAGTCAGCACGCACATCCTGAAGAGCACCAACCTGTAGGAAGGATTCTGCTCAGGTGAAAGGAACCACTTGTAACCAGGATTTCATCACATTATCGCATCATGCTATCCAGCAACATTCACTCCACGTGCACACCCTGGAAGGCCACTTTCTACATGTTGCAGCTCACTTGCAGCATTTCCTAGAGGAGGAGGAGCACCCCAGTATACTCAACTTGCTTAGCTGTTGCAGCTGAAGATTTATGAGGCCATGCAGGTACTTACAGACTGAATGCCTTCTCGGTCCAGCATACTTATGGACTGAAGGTGGAGCTGTACTGCTGCATAGTAGCGCTTCTCAGCTATTAGCTTCTCAATCCTAGCTGGTACCTGGCCACAAGATAAAGCTTGATGCAAGTAAGCACCAGTACACACCAAGATACCTTTTGCAGCAAAGCCATCAATAACCTGCCAGTCATCTAGAACACTTATCTTCATAAGGACAGAGAACTTCTCCACACTTAAATTCAAAGTCAACCTGCATAGAATTGAGAGATGAGATGATAATCTACAACAGCCCACATCCAAACATTCATGTCCTATCCTGTAAAATCTACCACTTAGTCTTTACATCACATGCTCAATCCTTTGAAAAACCAGACTCGCTTCAAATGGCTCCACAGGCAAGAATGGAGTGGTGCTCTTTATGTTGTATTTCTTCAGGACTGCTCCTCAAGTTATATAAGGAGAAGGATGGCTTGACATGGAAAAATGAAGAGAACAAGGATAAATACCTGAGCAACTTTGTCAATCTGGTCAAGCAAAGTAATGACATGGCGTAACGTGACAGAGCGGCACCACTGTGAATGCAGTTGCTTATGCCGAGCTCCCAGCAAGTCCCTTGCATCCCCTAGATTGTCCTTCAACCCCTGTATGCTCCCAGCAGACTCACTAAACAGCCGCAAAATCTGCACTGCCACCCCATGTGTTGTGATCAAAATTGCTCAGGAGATGTTGAATTGAAACTTCAACATCATGGTGAGGAGTAAGACAGTCAATGGAGAGCAAAACTCTTGCAAATCCTAGGGAGTTTCAATGATGCAGTGTTGCGGGAACCGGCCAAAATGGTGGGCAGTTAGAACCAACTATAATGTGCTTCAGTGATACTACTGAATCAAGCCAATGCATCCTGTATAAGCATAAATTCAGCTTTTGCCAAGGGTTTTTTCACTTTTCTTTGAAACTTTCCGCAACTCTTAAATCTTAAAACCTTGATGAGTTTTTCCCTTTTCTTTCAAACTTTCCTCAGCTTTTAAATCCTAAAACCTTGATTCTCAGAGTTCAGAATTGTGATCATGAACTTGAACTTGAGGCATCTCTAAATGCCCAACCAGCAAGAATATCCTGATACAATTACACCCAATATCTCCAAACTTTGACACCTTTGATAGCAAACTTGAAATTGCAGAGATCAGGTTCTAACTGCATCAATCTCTGAATTGACTGATTTAGGTTTCCATATTTCCCATAGGATTGATGACTCGCAGGTGATAGAATACTGTCAGAATGCTCATCAATTTCTGAATTCACTGATTTAGGGTTTTATTTTCCCATAGGATTGATGACTCATGGTGACATAATAGTATCAGAATGCTCATACTTTCATACTTTTAAACTATCCATCAATTGCAGTGGAGCTGGCTTTCACATTGACAGAAGTCATAAAATGATATAAGAGCTTCACAAGCAAAAAAGACCTGCGAGTAATTGTGTATGGCCTTGTTGAAGCCATTGTGATAGATGCGAACAACATCATCTACAAGCTCTTCAATTGCATCACGCTGCTCACGCAAGGTCTCTAAAGCCCCTTCTGAATCTTTGGAGGTCAAAACAGCTACCACATGTGGCAGGGAGTCAAACCGAGGCTGCTTCCACACGTCATCTATGCTTTGCAACTCCTTCTTTACAATCTGCAAAAATGCTCACACCAAACATGGATTCCCCCCCAAGGAAAAAGAACTCTTGTCCAGTCAGTCCGTGTTCCTCCAAGAAAACCCAAAAACCAAAACCTAATCCTCCAAACTCACCAGCTCCATAATAAAAATAGGAGAAGTATTGGAGCACTCAAACCACAATATCAAAGTGGGATCACCAGACATTCAAACAGGAAAGCAAAGCAAGCGTCCTTGACTAAAAAGGCGAAAAAATGGGGAAAATAAGAACAAAACGCACATTCCAGTCGACCGCTTCAGCGACAGCTGATGCCATTTGTGGCAGCCTACTCCAATACTTCTTCTCTCTACACTTCTTCTGTCATGCTGTAATCTGCCATTTTAGATCCACAAACGAGTAGACTCAGAGCAAAATGCCATTAAACTTTCTTCTTCTTAATTTCTTTCTTTCTTCAACTACAACACACAACACCATAACACAAACACACACATACATTTACACGCAAGAAAATCACACATTGCAAGAACTCTTTGTGTACCGCATAGTCAAGAGACTTCACACCCACATCTAAAACTACGCAAAAACCCACATTCAAAACTTTTCCCTTTAGAAAAAACAAGAAAACAAACCTTCTCCTCTTCCTCCTAGTTTCGCAACAAGCCAAATTCCAAATCGCATTGTGCAATCAAACACAACAACTTCTTCTTCAAATGCTTTTTAAAGAGAAACCACAGACCCCACCCCAACTTACTAAAATAGCGAACCGGAGTCAAAACGGTAACCGGAGTCAGTGAGTTAGTTCTCTCTCTCTACTCTCTCTCTCCCGAAAATTTCCTCGACTAGGTGTTGTGAGTTCTCGCTCCCCTACTTGCCTCCTATATGACTGTGATTGATTCTTCCAAAGCTGCTACATTTCTAGTTGCAATGGATTCCAAGCACCTGGCAAGATGCGTGCATTTAAGATCCAACGTGATTGCAGAAACAGAAGAGAGAAAGTTACACAAACCCAAGTTTTCATCGAGACCAATCACTTTTTCCTTTCAAAGCTCAAGCCATTTTTGCTTTTGAGAGCTTCTTCCTGCTTCTCTAGGGTTTCAAACTCACAAATGCTGGCAATAGATTGCTCCTTCTGCACGCGCCTGTCAAGATGCATACATTTCGGATCCAATGTGCAGAGACAGAGAATCAGCACAAGTTTTCAATTGCCTTAGGAAAAGCTCTTCTGGCTTCTCTAGGTTTCATTGGAAAGGAGACTGCAATAGATTTGCTCGGTTTGCTCACCCACTCCATGTCTGGAAAATCAGCATAACCCTAATATGAAAATGAATGCACACAGCCACTCGACAGGAACAAGACAATTGTGAATATGTGCCTGCAGGAGGAGCTCAACAGCAAAAGGATGATTTGCAAAAGATGTACATGCAGGGGGAGCTCAATCCCAACAGGAAGGTTGTTGCTCAGCGCAATCATACATTGTATGTACCAAGCAACAAAACAATGATGATGCTGATGATAATGAAGATGATGATGTCCAACCAACAAGTCAGAAGATTTTGTTTTCAGACAGCAATTTCTGTGACTAGCAAAATGGTTGCAGACCATCTATTTACCAACACTTTGAAACATTCAATCAGCTTTTCTGCCAATACTCCCCAAAGCCAGAAAGAAAGAGCACTGCAGATGTAGAAAAACCTGCAACTCACACTTCCTGCAGTAGATAGCTGTAAGAACAAAAGTTTCACAAATTTCAATTCTGGTGATACTCCTGTCTGTTTATCTTTGGATCTACTGTTTCTGTTATCGTCCAAAGAAAGTAGTATAGTGGATTCCACCTCTCAACTGCAGCAGAAGGTGAGACATGAGTTGCTTCTACTTCACTCTCTTCTTCTGTTCAGTGAGCTTGAAAGGTAGGGTCACCTTCAAACCATGCTCAATCTGAATTGCATATGGCAGAAGAATTATCTTCTCTGTACTTCTTCACATGTAGCATTCAGTTAAGGAACAAGAAAGGGGGTTTTGGATTTTACAAACTGGGTAGCAGCAAAATTCAACCAAGAAAGTGCACAGATGGTCCACAGTCACTGGCAACCTGTTGGAGAAATGCTCTCAGCTCTTTCAATGTAAAGCATTGGACAGCTGAAACATGCTGCATGTCCAATCTTCGGAGCTTCTTAAGTGTCCAATGTGCATATCTCATACACCCTGAAGAACAAGGCTCTGCCAGGCCGTACTCTTGAATTCAGCATCATGAATCTAGTGCTCTGTTTAAAGCTGGTGAAAAGAAAATTGTTGAATCCAGTTCTTCTCTATGCAAAAATGTGCAGTCAACTCAACAATTCTTCTACACAAAAACACTGATCATCCTGTACAATGATTATTGCAGCAAGAATGAGCTAACAATCTGAAACTTCTTCAAGCCATAAGCAGGTCAAGAGCTAAATCTGAAAGCATTCAAACACCATGACAGAAATGCATGATGTGTACTCATCAAGAAAGAGAACTTACCCAATGTGAATTTGCACAAGTGGAGGGCAGTGCTGAGAATTCTCAAAATTGAAAATCGCGTGCATTTTTTAGAAATTCATCATGTTGCCACAAAGCCACTGTGCTCACTTCCCAAGAAGAAAGTCTATCACAATGACAATGCACATCACCCAGCCAACAGAAATCCACCAACTTCCACAGGATTAGTGCTTTTTGTTAATGCAACAAGCCATGGCCAGCTGGTACCACATAATCTATCCATATTACCTCAGGTTCACCAGCTTTTCCTGAGCATCTTCAAAATCATCATTGACATACAAGCACTCCACCATGAACTCTACAATGGCATAGTACTCCTGTTGAATGACTTCAGATGATCCATTCTTCAAATAAAATACCTACCTGTTGCCTTCTGTTGCAGCAGTTATTAAGTAAGTAACATAGCAGATGGTGGTTGATCGACTGAATTGCATATTCAAATCCCTGCACTATGAGACCCAATCACCACCAATGAGATCGACCATGTGAATAACATCTCTGAAAATTGACACAGCTACTGAACTGACAAGGTCAAATTCAGCAACATTACGAAATTTGCACTTGGATTCAACCATCTTAGACTGTAAACACTTTAAAACTCTACAGCAAACAATATACACTCACTTGAGTTTGGTAATGAATTATATATCTCCATTATTGCAGAAGAAACAAGATGCCCAAATTGCAAACTCTGGAGACTCAGGAGAAAAACAGACAAAATCTAACTTTCAGAAGTATGACAAATGCCCAAACTGCAACCTTGGACACTCAGGGAAAAAAAAAACAGAAAAACCCTAACTTTCAGAAGTTTCAGCAATAGTAAAAGAGTGCAACTGCAGAATCGGAAACAGATAAAAACAGAAGATGATACTAAAAGAGGGTGAAGTAAGTAAAAACCATGCAAACAAAATGAAAATCCAGAGAAGGAGAAAAATAGGGAGTGGGACACAACAACAAGAACAACAAGAGTAGCACGAGGATATCCTTTGAAACCCTAGTACTATCTCTGTAATGCAGCATTTGAAGAAGTTTGAAAAATTGTTTGTCGGGTGCGAAAGACGGTACTGGAACTCTCCGAAGAACAACAACAACAACAACACTTCCAAGCAACCAATGATGTCCTCCAAACAAACGCTTCCGGCAACGTCCAGTCTCCTCCTGTCTACCAGAGACCTCCTCCGCTCGCTCCGTCGAAGGGGAAACAAGCACGCAACCAAAATGACCCACCGAAACCCTAAAAAGCTTCTAACCCTAAAAACCGTATAGACGCGCAATGAACCATAATGACATACCATCATACGATATACGACTGGGGGTATAAATACATGGATAAATACTGTAGTAACAAACAACCAAGACCCTTTGATTTATAACCCTAAAAACCGTATAGATGCACACAATGAACCAAAATACTACAACATCATACAATACAATAGGGGGTATTTATACAAAGATAAATATTTTACTAACTAGAAGGACTATCTATCTATTTGCAAAATACCTACTAAACCTATCAAGAAAAGAAATATATATATAGATTGAATTTGGACAATTTTTATGCACACCCAATATTACAACAAAATATGATATTAAACAATAATATATATAGGAGAATATTATTTATATGTTTTCAACTATTTTATTCTTTGGATTTATCTAGAATCCATGGCTTTAAGCCATGTATATTTGTGTGCCCTAATTTTTTGAGGTATGAAAAGACACATAGTGTAAGAATCCCTAATCTTCGTCCTTGAACGGTCGAGCTACAAGGATACGTAATCTAAAAACCCTAATCTAAAAAACCTAATCTTTGTCTTCACACAAAAATTTTGTCTCACATTTTTGCTTACAAACCCGACATTCTAATTTTCCTTGGAATGTTTTGTGTTGCCAAGGCTCCAAATGTGCAAGGGACTCTCATCACTACTACTATTGTTTGTGTGGTTTTGTTAATACTAGATTGTTGTTGTAATCTAAAAAGACTCTTTCAAGTTTCAATTGTAGAGGTTTCGTTGTGGTAGAGGAATTTCAACGTGAAACTGTAGCAACATAGTAGAGGTTCCAAGTTCCATTTATGGGGCTTGGATCCAAGAGATGACTTGAGGAGCTCTATCAGCACACAAAGACACAAAGACATAAAATCTTAGGGAGCAAGAATTCATTTGCAACTACATGCTCTTCAAATTGGGAAGGCAAGGCTACAAATGGATCTGTCTTTTGTAAGAGAGTCACAAAGAGAAAGCGAAAGGGGAAACAATAGATGAGAATTTTAAAAATCATGAATGACTCAAATTCTTCGCACAATAATGGATTTTGCACCTTCCATTAGATATCATGAAACTAAGAGTGTTTCTCTCCCCCCCCCCCCCATTTAGAAAATGTAGAAAATGAATGGCATGGGTAACATTGCGAGAGGATGACGATTAGTCCCCTTTGGATCTACTACATCTTTTATCTCAATTCTCAAACCTTTTAAAGCTTTTAATTTTTGTTTGGGTACAAAAGGCTTTGTGAAACAAATCAAATTAATGTAGAAAGCTAATGATGATGATGATGATGATGATTCACCACAACATCCTATCCTATGCATCATATTCATTTAAGGGATTTGAGGATTGCAATTGATTTTTTGACAAGCTTGAGGACTTAGGGTTCTTCTTTGAATCAGCTCCTTACCTAAAACTTTGAAAAATCAAATTCAACTGGGTCATTATGTAAAATTTCCATTGATATGGTAGGAGATTATCCTTGGCTTGTTAGAAGTTTGAAGGATTTGTAACTCTTATCTTATTTGTCTTTTGAAACTTTGATAATGCATGCCTTCTATAGGAAATGTTGCATGTAACAAGGAAAGGAAAAGGATTGGCAAAATGGAAGGTGTGCCTAATTTCTCTTGACTCCTTTCCCACAACTCCCTAAGTTTATTGAGCCATGAATAAATTTCCTTCCACTATTTGAATTGTGTAGAACATCGAGTTATAAAACATTAAAGGAAAAGATTTTTTTTTTTTCACCTTTCCTGTCACAACCCCACTTTGAAGGAGTGTGAGGATGACACTCACACTCCTGAAATGGGGACTTGGGAGTCCTTTAGGACTCTTGAATCTTCAAAGTTCGATTGCATCAAAACACCTCGCCTTGAGGTGTTTTTTATACCGTTGGAAAGGTCTTGAAGTGTAGATGTTGAAAATGGCTTCACATGAGCCATTCAGACATTTGTAGCACAAGTTATGGACAAAAGAAGGGCCAAGAGTCACACTGGCAGTTTGACTCCCGACTGCTAAAAGTCGGGAATCGACCCGACCCCAGTGTGTGCAGGTGAAGTTAAAATCGTCAATAATCTTATTATCATTTCTAGTAATAGAATGTTTTGCCCTTCTGTACTAAAAAAGGATGTGATGCATACTTGTGCAATGAATGGATAATTTCCAATGTTTGTCATGTTTTATAATGGTTGAAGATCCCAATAAATGGAAGGAGCCGTTACCTGCTCTTGGTGTTGTCTACTTTATCGAATCTTCTTAAAAGAAGCGGGTTGTGTAGTTTTCAAACACCCCATCTTTCCATCTTTGCTTTCGGGAATGTTGAATCCTAAAAGTTTGTAAAATCAATTTGGAAATGGTTTTCCCTATGTCTATGTAGTGTGAGACAATTCATGTAGGATATGTCAAGGGAATCACCTCTTTATAAAAAGTGGGTACTTAATCTTAATCCATGACCTCCTCATTGGCACAACAATAATGACCACAACCACAATGGTCTATTTTTGTTGTCATTCTCCAACCTCAAAAGCCAAAGTACAAGCAAACATGACATATAATTTCGTGCGAGTTAGGGTTTAACGTAAGGTTTGTGGAGGGAGTTTAACATCCTATATGTCAAGAAATGGTTGCAATTTTGTTAAGGAGGCAGGTTGGAGATGTGTTCATGCACGCCTACAAGTAAATTTATAGATTATAAATTCATTTTTTGACACGCTCCCAAACTCTTTGAAAGACCCAAGATGGGTCTAAGGTAGTAAACAATGGAATTGTTAGGAGTTTGAAACATGCTCCCAACTCTTAACATTAAAAGGGGGTAGAAGGCATGCTGAAGTTCCGGGATGGGACTAAGAAGAGTGACAAGCTTCTAGTTATTCACTCGAATCTGCATCAAACCAACCAACAAGTTGGTTAGTTCATTTTTTAGAACACCTTTAATGCTAGAACAAGCCATAGGTGATTTTGGATTCACAAGACTCACCACGACCCAGACTCGGGGAAGCCACCACCTTCCCCCATATAGTATTCTCTGCGCCTTTCCGTGACACCCACATCTGAATGGTTTTTTGTCCCGTGACTCCCAAGGAGGAGTCCGAAAACTGCGAAGGTTTGAACTCCCGCCACTTTGCGGAACCATAACTCTTTACTTAGACCTCCGATTGGGATGAGGTATGTAACAAAGTTGTAGCTCTCGTTAAGAGCTTTCCAATGGTGTGTTGCACTCCACTTGCATGCACAAAGGTCGGGTCAATTCCTGACTTTTTGTGGTCGAGAGTCAAACTGTCAGTTTGACTCCCGACCTTTCTTTTTGCCATAAATTGTGTTATCCTAATGTCCAAATGGGTCATACGAGTTCATTTTAGACATCTACATTTCAATAGATTTCCTATGATATAAAGAACTCTTTAATGCAAGGTGTTTTGACCCTTACAATTGCTCTCTGAAATTTTGGGAGTCCCGGTGGACTCCCAAGTTCCCATTTCGGGAGTGTGAGTCTTCATCCTCACATTCTCTCAAGGTTGGGATTACGACATTTTTCATCATCTAGTCTTTTATCCTATTGCGGAAAGAAGCATTTCAATTGTTTGTCATCATAGTTGCGTCTAATAGTTATTAGTGCAAAACCTTCTATTGATTTGCATGACAAATCTCACAAACTAAGGCAATTTTTCAATATTCCCATAAGTCGGGTGTTGATTAGGGTTTGATCTTTAATTCTGGAAGTAGTTTCTCCATGGAAGATAATGCTGAAATGGAAGAAATGGAACCTAAAAAAAAGGTTTCTGACATTTTTTTCTTGCCTTTTAGTATTTATTGATTGTGTCATACAACATTTGGAAAATGATGCCAAGACAAATTTAGAAGATGGAAAAGAACCTAGAGTTTAAAGTTAAAAGGTTATATTCACAATTGCCATCCTTCTTTTCAAATTGAATCAAACCTTTAAGTCTTAAAGATTTGGAATTGTTGTCATTGATTTATTTTTTGGAACCAAAACCTAAAAGCTTTTGAGTTCGTCTCTAGGGCTTTTTGGGTGTTTCCAACATCTTGAATAATTCTAATGTGTGGACATTCTACGAATTTGCTTTACAGCCACAACATAGTTGAGTGAAATTTTCCTTGGATATGACATAACTTGATACTCACGTTCCTTGTAGGAGAAGGGCACATGTGCACTTCTCTTAATCCATGAGATATTTCTTCAACATCTCAAGCTACTCAAGTTTATTATAATGGTTTTGTGCATGTGAAGGCTTGTTTTTCTTATCTTTGATGAACCATAGTCCAAAAAAATAGTGGTAATGTAGACTACATTGGTCTTGAAAGAAACCTTTGGCATGTTAATGTGTGTAGAGGAAACAAATAAATTATAAAAGGACTAATAATTTGTAGTAGTTGGAGTTTACCTTTTTTTGTCAAAAGGGCAAGGATAATTAGGAACAAGCTTTGGGAGCAAACCTTGTATGCCCATCTTGTACAATCAAGGATTTGTGCAGAAAGGAAGTGGAAGGGGGACATAGGCACCTTTGAGACAATTTCTCCAACACTTGGGAATGGGATAGAGAATTGTAGTTCAGAGGGAGAAATAATGTTAGCAATGCTAGGGTTTAAGGACATATTTTCAGTGCCACATAGTATTGATAATTCCATATTTGTCAAAAGTTTAATGCACAAGGAGATTGGTGCACAAAGATGAGTGCATAGAATGCATGGTTTTTATTTCATCGTTACATAACAATCATTTAATATCATAGAATGTTGCACAATTGCTAAGGCTTATTGTAGTACTTTTTAAAATTATCAGAGTTGATATCACTTGTAATGTTCTTGATGGCATCTATTGTGACTATATTTGTTTGAAAGTTGGGATTAGGCATGGGTAATATACAAGGGAAGTGTGTTGGCATATGGGTATGGCAATGTATGAATTGACTTTTCAACTGGTTACCACTTGCTATTTTGATATCAAAGCAAATGATCTACACGCATGGTGGAATTGGAAGGTCAATCAATCATGTACAACATATTGAATTATGCAACGCCCCATAACAATGGAGGCTAGCTTTGTTGTGCTTAATTATCATTATTTTTAATTGTGAGATTTTGAACTAACATTAAATAACCTTTGATTGATCTAGAGGTTTTTTCCTTGATCATGGGGTTCTAGTAATGTAACATACCTATAATTGTTTATTGTTCATACTTCCCCCATCTTTCCATAAAAACTTATGAAATTTATCATAAATTCACCATATGTTGTTTCAAGAAATAAAAATTGATAAGTAAAACCCATTATAATACATCAATAAGACATGAATAATATTTTTATTTGCAAAATAATAATTTTTTATCCTTTTTAAATGAACATATCAAATTTACATAAATTTTTTAAATATAAATTCTCACTTAAAAAGTGAGTGGTAATAAATTTTACATATTCATATTAAATGTAAAATAAATATTTAATAATTTTTTAATATAAAATATTTTGACAAATTTTCTATCTAATGTATGAATATTTTTTTTGCAAATATAAGGGCACAATTAAAAAAATTGAAAATTTCATATTTCAAATTTAGAATAATGCAACACGACATCAATTCTTAGTAATGGATATTTTATATTTATAATCAAGAGAAAATTCATTTTATTTTATTTGAACTTTGTATGAACATTGATTTGATATTCAAATAAAATTTAAAGAAAAGAATTATATTTTAGGATAAAATTTCAAACTTAGTGATTAAAAAAATGAAATTCATTTATAAATACAAAAAATCAAGCAAACTTAAAGAGGTTTAATGATTTTTTGTGACAATTTAAAAAAATTGCATATTACTTTTAGAAAAGGAGAAACATGTATTTCCAAGGTAAAATATGTTTAAAGTTTTTTACCATTTTTGTGAAATCAAGTAATTGAAACAAATGGCTTTGCCATGAAAACATTGTCCTAAAAAATGTTTTACATGAAATCAATTTAATGGGTAATTTAAAATTCATTAACCTTACAAAAAGGGGCCAAGCAAAAGAGAAAAAAAAACCTTGTGTGTAAAATTGCGCCAAACTGACATTGAACATTAATTCAAAGGTGTTTTTTTGCCTTTAAAAAAAAACTAAACTTATTTGCCTCATAATTTAACATATTTTGGATCGCTTCGGCCCATCCCCCTCTCCCTTCAAAGCAACCAAACCTCCTTTTTCTCCCATGTCGCCTAAGAAAAAACCTTTTTGAAAAGGAGAAGAAGTCTTTGCTTCCAAACAATCTTCTACGCACCTTTATAAAGGGGATGGAGAAGAAAAAAGAAATAAATTAACACTTTTACCAGCTAATAAAACCAATCAAAAAACACTTCACTCCACCCAAAAAAACAATTCTTCAAGGGGGGAAAAAAACATTCACATATAATCTTACGTCATTTCACTTAACTTTAAAAAGTAGAAAATTTAGACCTAAATTTGTAACCTTGTCCATTAAGGGCCACTTTAGACAAGGGTCCAAGGAGTAGGGTCCAATGAAATTGAACATTCCTATTGGTCAAGAACTTTAAATTGATCCCAAGGCTTTTAGATGAAGGTCGAAAACCAAGACAAATCCAATTATGATTTATCCTACATGGCATCATTTTCAAGGGAAAACCAATTGGTTCAAATAAAAAAAAGAGGTAAAAAGAGAGCTCATGGTTTGAAGAACCAAAATGTAAGTTAAGGTCCAAGGTTGTTCAATTTTTTGGTCTTTTGGTCTTTTCCATTATTTTCTTTTACCCTTGTTGTTCAAATTTTGTGAAAATGAAAGACATGTTATGGATTGAAGACATTGTTGAGAGCATTTCAGCTCCCCCATTTTTGACCAACTCTAGAGTTGACATGGTTGGTTTTGTGAATTTTCACAAGGTGGTTTGCTAGAAGGTATGCATTTTTAGCTTTTCCAAGTGCATAAAATGGAGGTGAATCAAAAAGTCAAGTAGAAAATGAAAGGTTGAAGCACCAATTTTTACAAGTGGAAAGGGGTTTGGATTTTCAAAAGATTCTTAAACTAGTTCCCATTCCAAGTAAAAGAACACTAAACAAAAAAGGCAATTGTGTTAAAAAACACAGATGAAAAAGGTGAAAAAGTCGGGAAAAAGTTGGGTGGATGGTGAAGTACTACATGATACATTTTGTCATCATCCTCTAACAATAAAATTCAACTTTGAAACCTTAGTTGTTCATGTCAACACAATTTGATTACATGTTTGAAATTTATAGCATGTAAGAGAAAAAAATTGCAAAATATTGTATTCAAATTAGACCGATCATTCCAAATTTGTCCAATAGCTACTTGTTGCAATGCAATCACTCAATGCATGACCATAATAAAAACAAGAGCCACCAATATCTTGTGCCTACACTTATCCAATGTGTGTAATAAAAAATAAAATAAATAAATAAATAAATAAAACCATGAAAGAAAGGAAAGAAAAAAAGAGAAAAAATCAAAGGTTAACCTAATATTCTCACATGTCAATCACACATTATTGATATTGGACCTTCAAAATTGGACCCCAAGCATCTAAACACACTCATTATGCCTTATGAAAAAAAGTTTTTTTAATGTCAAAAAAGATCCAATTCAAGGTTCAATTTGCTTCAAATTGGTTCCAAAGCTTTTGGTCCTTGGAACCTTGTCTAAAGTGGGCCTAAGCTCACTTTTCATTCTTCATCCTCTATACTCACTCAAAATGAGTCCCCACAATGCTTCAATAAGAAAGAAGCCAAAAAACAAAACAAAACAAAAAAAACCCAAAAATTCAATTTGAAAATTTCTTGGGGTTTAGGGTTTCCTTCCTCCAACATGTTCCCAATTCATGTTCTTAATGGTGTGTTCAATGTGTGTGTGCCTCACTTCTTGGGCCATGCCTTGGGGGGCAAGGAGTTAGTATGCATTCACAACCCTAAAAAGAAACTTGCACCTTATGGTCATAGATAGGCGATTTCAAACATATCATCTAATAACAAGAAGTACTTCTTTTAGAATTAACCTTAAACCTTATTCAAAATGAACTAAGGTTACTCAAAATTAGGTTAATTAAGAGCTTAAAGAAAGGGATATGAAGTCTCTCTTCTTCATTACTCAAAATTAACTAAGGTTACTCAAAATTAGGTTAATAAGGTAAAAACTTCCAAAAGTTGGATCCAATGCCATAGTCCTTGTCCCTATGGGAGGAAGGCCCAACAAACTCTTGAGTATTTCATAACCACCATTTGTGGTGTGTCAAATGTAACTGCCATTCAAGCTTGTCTTTCAAAGAGACTAGTGTTTACTCATGTGGGTTTTCTTTCCCTTCTTCCCTCTCCCCCCCCCAGTTAACATGATCTTGAATTTGGCATTTTTTTCTCAAATCCTTCCACTCACAAATTGATCTCTTCTGCACCAAATTACTACAAACCTTGAGAAAGAGTTAGCAACAAAATTATCATCTTTCTGGAACCCTAATCCAAATGAAGTAGGTCTCCTTGTTTTGTGTTTGGCCCTTTGTGCATCAAAACACCCCCCACTAGATTGCATGGGTTGTTTGATGTGCACTCTTGTTTTGGGTAGCTGAAGGGACCACCACCACCACCACCACCACCATCATCATCATCATGTCTATGAAAGTAGAGATTCAACTCTTGATTTGAATGAATAATGTGGAGGAGAAAATTTTGCCCAACAAGTGAAGTAAGTGAAAGCATGTTGTTGTGTTTGTGGAAGATTTTGAAGTGTCAATGCGGGTATTGAGTAAGCTAATCTTCTGTTCTATTGGGGCAATATGCTGCAAACCCTAGCTGTGAAAAGCATTAGGGATGATGATGATGCTGATCAAGAAGGGTTTTTGGGGGTTTTTTTTTCCTCAACCTTAGGGATGATTTGGGTCACTATGAAAGCTTCTGATGGTCAGACAGCTTTAATAGAAAGCTCACAGCAGCTGAAGAGCAAAGTGGTTTGGGTAGTTAGATGAGGGCAATAAAGTTGCCATTGCAAAATGCTTCACCATGGTTGCACCACCACACTAGTGTCAAATTCCGTGAGAAACTGTTGCTGCTGCTGCTGTTGCTGCATGAGAGAGGGATTCAAAGTATATCATGGGAGGTAAGCAATCCTGCATCCATGATGCTCGTGAACCCAGCACCGACCACACCGCCACCACCAATGTGCACAACAAGTGCAGCCATGATAGCTTCCCTGGTAGTGCAGATCAATCTTGCTTGAATCAACAAGCTGGTGGTGTTGACAGATCTGCCACCAAATTGCATCAGTGGCAGCAGTGGGCTGTGCAGGTACTTTTGTGAAATGTCAAAAAAAACTTGTATAAATGTGTGAATGGAAAATTCATTTGTGGTTTACAAGGGAAATTCTGTGAGGGAAGGTGACTGAAAATGAATGTAGAATTTTCTTAAAGCTCTCTAGAAATTATGGAATTGCATACTGAGATCTTTTGATATATGAGAAATCGACAAACTATTTTATCAAAAGTGGGGGTCAACCTATCAACAAAGTCAAGGATCAACTACACAAAGGGACTCCTAAAAACTGTTGTTGTAGTGTCCTAAATTTGGTGCCCAATTTTGATTTTTTACGTTTGCATTTGTGGGTCTCAAGGACACTACAAAGTTTGCTGAGAATTCTCTCTGCAAGTCAATCAAAGACTCCATCAAATGCCAGCTTGAAACTTTAGTGTCGTTCAAAGGATGTAAGTATGAAGATTGGCAGCAGCAAAATGGGAATAGTGCAATTCTGGGCCTCCATAGTAACTGGATTGGCACCAACATTTTGGGTACATCCCGGCCATCTGATAAGCTGATCCAGGAGCACAACATCATTGCTCAGGTCACTGCCCTCTTATCTCTGTGTCTCTCTCTCTATGTGTTTGTGTGTATGTCTCTCCCCATGTGTCTTGGGTGGATTATCATTTGCTTACACCCAAATTCATTTCAGGGATTCATAGAATTCCTATCATGTGATCATGACCCATTTTGTTGAAATTCAACGGCTACTTGTGTAATTTTTATTTTGGTCCAGTTCAAGCGTTGTGGAATAAGCTGCATCTTCAATCTTCAAGTTCCAGGAGAGCATGCCAATTGTGGGCCTGGAGTGAAGAACTCCAGTGGCTTCTCATATACACCCGAGATCTTGATGCAAAACAATTGTGCGTAACCAACCCCCCACCCAAACTCTGTCTGTCTCACCCACTGCATTTCATTCTTTGACATCTCTCTGCATACATCTGGTTTTCTTATTTAAGAGAGCTGGTTTCTTGGACTAATGAAAGCTACTTAACAGTATCTGATCTACACAAGAAAAAACCAACAATGCACCCAACATTGAACAGATGAAGATAAAACAAAGTCAGTCTATCCTGGTGCAATTCGTGTTCACCTCCAGAGAGTATTTAACCTCAGTCAGTTCAGATACTTACATTTCATGAAGCTCCAGAGAGTTGATTAGCTCCTGAGATTGAAAGAGGGGGAAAGAGGGTGATAAATTGCAGTGTACTATTACAACTATCCGTGGAGGGTCATGCATTGCCCCAGCATGACATTCACCCTTGACATCTGCCAAGTCATGATTTCTCACATTTCTAAGGGAGAAAAGGTACCTACAACCCACCCACCTGATCAATCTTCTGGCCACTGCCATTGATCAATAAGTCCAAAAAAATTATGTTTGATTTTTGTGATGCAAACTGGATCAAAAGGTGCAATTGGGTCATCCAAACATTAGTTTGCTTCAAAATGTTGTGGTCTCTCTTTCACTGCATGCTCCAAAGCTTGTTGTTGCATTGTTGTTGTGTCTCTGATGAAATAATGAATATGTTGAGAGAATTGGAGCATTGATCAACTAGCTGGTTGATGGATGTGGTGGGCTGGCCGGGGGTTCCTTGGTGGGATTGGATATGGTTTTGAATCTGGAGGTTTTCTTGGGGAGAATTTTGCAGGTTGCAGTGCACTGTCATTCAGGGCTGGGTGAGCATGCATCATTTCTGAGCCTGTTACGACCACTGCCCACCATGCTCTCACCCCACCTTCCTTGTCCTCTAGTCCACTATCCCTCTTGCCTTTTGCCACCTCTGAAGTCTGTTGCTACATTGTCTGTCGTCTTAAGGTCTCGAAATCTGCAAGTCCATTTCTAAGGAAAAAAAATGGACCAAGAAAAACTTAGCTGCAGATGATGTGAAGTGATGATTATATATCATTGTTACTACAAATCCACGTGGACATGGTTTCTTATAAAGATTACATGTAGAAGAAACACTAAAGGATTTCCAGAAAGAGACATTGATGATTATAGAGAGAAGGGTAGGGTGAGAGGCCCTTCCTTGTTTTGAGGTGCCTAAATGTATGTATGAGGGCAGTAGCCCGAGTGACAGGCACCAAAAAACAAGGAAGGGCCAACAGCCCTACCCTTCTCCAGTGTAAAATCCTGCCCTCATTTTCACAGGATGTGTGCTTCCACTGTGGAAGATATCTTGCAGTTTGTAAGATCCCAGAAGATTGTCGCTGAGTTCTTGTACCTGAGAATGGTTGTCTAAATGCACTAGAAAAATTAGGGTAGGTTTCTACAATGAGAATAATGTCCAGGAGCACGACTTACTTACTTAACCAAATTGGGTTGCAAATTGAACTGTGGCGGTGTGTTTTTGTTGAACTTAGTTCAAAATCATGTCTGATTTGGTTGTTCTTGTTATGGTGGGGTTCAGGCCGCACTGGCCTCGTTATTGCTTGCTATCTTGTGTACACCAACCAATGCAAAGGCGCTCAAGAGGTACATACAAACAACGATCTCACATAATATCAACTCACATGCACTTGTATTTCAATCCATGATTGATGTAGATGTACTTGATTGAGTTAATCATCTGAGTTATTCATGTATCTTGTCCACGAATTCTGCACTACCTTACAATTTTACATGTCTTGAGCAGCTAACATGCAACTGGTTTGCAACTTTTCAAATTTGAGGGACCTTACAAAAGTGGAAGATACATTGTTTTGGGATCTTCCACTTTTGTTTGTATGAGGAACCTTACAAAAGTGGAAGATATGTTGTTGTTTTGGGACCTTCCACTTTTGTAAGGTCCCTCAAATTTAAAAATGAAATTATGTCAGGGGAGGTGCTTTCAAATACAAAGGCAAATTTTGATAAGTTCTTTGTGATAGAACTTCAGACATTCATGATTTCGAATCAGTGAGAGACTTGAAAGCTCCAAAGGGAATATGACTATAATCTACTAACAATACCTTACTCATATCATTTTCATAGAAATGTAAATAACATCCTTGAGGGTTGTGACTTGCAGGCGGTGCAAATCGTGCGTGACTATAGGTGTGTAAACTTTGATCACCCCCAAAGCCAAGTTCATTGATGCCTTTGCACACATTGTAGTAACCTAACCTCAAAGGTGATTTAAATGAGGGATATGACTCTAATCTTTGCCACGTTGACAAAACAATTAGGTCTTTGATCTGAACCTTAGGCTTGGATTCCTTAAGGTCTCTTAAGCAATTCTTATTCCGACCCTTAGACACTATAAAGAAAGTTGGGTGTACCCTTCTAGGATAGTAGCAGCTTTTGTTTTTCATGTGACAATTGAAAAAAAAGTGATCCCAATAGATCTGGTTTGTGAGACTTAATGGGACAACATCTGGACTTGGGTTTGTGAATTGTCAAAATACAAGTTTAACAAAACATGCAATTGTTTGATTGATTGGAATAATGTGTGTGTGTGTGTGTGTTTTCAGGGGCATGATTGAGTCTATTTATGTTGATTTTCATTTTTGTTTTTTGCAGGCCAGGATCGTTGCAAACACATCATCAAGTGCATCATGTGAAGAATTTTGAGGATTGGTTGAAGGATGTGCGAATGATATTTGGGCAGCCCAAGCAATACTACACTACGACCAGTCAAGACTTGAGGGGAATCATGATCAGGCAAAACAAGTTCTTGCATGGTCAAGAAGCAAGAGACCTGCGATACATACCCAAGGTATAATAACCAGGGGTGAAAGTCCCATAAAGCTATAGGTACTCTATAGTGATTCTTTATACAATATCCCTTTCATTGGTAGACAAGGTCAACAAATTTTTTTTATAGTTAGCCTTTGAATGCTCTAGTAGAAGTACGCTAAACCTCCAATGAAAACAAGGATGCAAGAATTGGAAAATCGCCCCCCTTTGGTCTCAAGTCCTGTTTTTGAGATGCTAATTCATCCTTTGAGAAAAGGGCATTAGGAATGAGTCAGCGTCTCAAAAGCAAGAAGAGACTGAATGGAATCCCTTCTCATGTGTAATGTGTTTGTTGAACATGAATTTTTTAATATTAAAATTAGTTGAATCTGCCACCCCAGATCATAATTTCATGGAATAACCTTGCCTTGCCAATTATGTTGGTTGCGTTGCCTAGCTCGCCTTTAGGAGCTCACATGGTACGTTACCCAACATAATGGGCAAGGCTTGACCATTCCAATGGTACAAAGTCCTACCACAAAAGCAAGCAAGAGAGAGAATTTAATCCTTGAAAGCCTAAACCAGCAAGTGTTAGACTGTGTTGTCCATGGCAGATAGTGTTTTGGATCATCAATGTCCTCATTGCTAGGACAAATTATGAGACGACAAAGAGGGAAAGGATTGCAGTTGCATTCATGACCGAACTGGCTTCTGAATTCAAAACTGTGAAGGATTTAGAGTTCATACAAAATGTTGCAGAAGCCAAGGTGAAAAGGCATCCCCTTGGGCTCTCACCCATCTTTTTGAAAAACCTCCACAAAACCCCTAATCATATGACATGTTGACTAAAGTAGCTAGGCAACAAAAACATTGACATTTTCTTGTTATACTAGGCCCACATTCCGGGTGTGGATGGATCTATTATTATATTATATTATTTAGCTCATGGTGATGTTCTAATGCGAGGTTCCGGGGATGATGAATGGATCATAGTCATCCTACAAACTAAGAAGCTTGTTGCGAACTAATTTTTTGTTTCAAGACTAATGGAAGAATTACAAGAAAATGGGAATTTAAAAATGTGACAAAACATTGGTGCAATTTTGGTGATAATTGCAGGATCAATTGAATGCTGGTAAATGGGATGGTGTGGAGCATTTTGACACACAATTGCTAGTGCATCTTTTGATTGATTGGATCCGCCTTTTACAGGTGTGTGTGTCTTCCTTCCCCATGCTAACGCATTCAACATCTTGTTTTCATCTGAACTGGAATGCTCTCCAAATGTGATTAGCTTTGATTGGCTAGTCACAATGCTTGTTCCATGCTGTGGCATTTATCTGTGGCATTTATTTACTGAAAATTTCCAAAAGCTCTCTCTGGCCATGCAATTTCACTTGGGTCTATGTCCAAAGTTCATAAGTCCAATTGAATTCTAGAGGAAATCTGTGTAAAATAAGTTTGGGTCTGTGAGTTTACTCATCAGGCAAAAGGACCATGCTCTTGAATTGTTGGTTTGACAAGTACCAATTACAGTGATCCAACTTCACAAGTTATAGTTGTAAATGAATACAAGGGACCAGTTTCATTTTGTGATGGGAATGTTGAGCAATTTCATATGGTTTGACCCAATCTATTCTGAGAGGTGAGAGGTTCATTCATTCATCATAACATTTTTTTTTTCCAGGAACCAATAGTTCCAGATACAGTTCTGTCTTGGGCTTTAGGACGTGGAGAAATTGAGGGAGCGATCAAGGAGTTGTCAAAGAGTGGTCAATGTGCTCTTGCCACCATCCAGATCTTAGCCTGTTTTATGTTCCAGGTAACCTTTCTCTCTGTTTGATTGTGAATACCCAACTCACTACCCCACTGTAAAATATTTACTATTGAATATGGTGCCTCAAAAGATTATGTATGTGAATCCATCTTGATACCCATTCTCCAAAATTTGAACAAACTTCCAAAGAAACAGAATTGAAAAACCCTTGACTCTGCAAATTGCACACAACCAAATTGGTGAAAAGTGTTGCATTATTCAATGTTTCAAATTCAAAATAAACCCATATGATTCAAGGCAACAGGACTCTGGCATTGGTCTCTTATCAATGATAACCGTATTGGGTGAACATTTCTTCGTCACCAGATTCGAGATTCAATTCAGTGCTGATTTTGTGCGGATGGATGGATGGGTATATCATGGGGGGTCAGTAGATAGTACCAGTTAAGCCCAGCCTGATTCGGCAACTGTACAGTGGACTAGCTCATGTATTGCTGCACAGATCTGGCCTCGAGAACCCAAAACAAAAAGGATTGGTCTTCCATGTCAATAGCATTCACAACCCCCCAATGTTGCCAGGCAGCAGCAGCAACAACATAGTATATCCTCCACCCACACAGTTCCAGCAGAATCAGCATCCCATGTCAAGTAACAACATCAAGGTCCATGACTCGCCTTCTTTTTCATGGAGAAAGCGTTCTTCTTTGGTTTCAGGAAGGCAACTCAGCCCGTACAATGCCTTTAGGCCCTCACACTTGGAAACAGAATATGGGTTGTTATTGGAAGCTTCAGCTCGGTATTGGATCAAGGAGAAGAAGAAGGCAATTGGATCTGAGGTGGCGGCAGCACAACAACAGCGTCTTCTTGTTTTGGCTACCAAGAAAGAAGCCAGAGACAACTTTTCTGATGGCACCACCATTGATCAAGATAGAATCACCATGGCCACTACCGCTACTACGCTCTTGGACACTGTTGCAGCGACTGGAGGAGTTACAAAGAAGCTCAAAGAAGCTGGAGCTCACACTAATCATTTAACCCTTTCTGAGGATCTGTGGTTACATGAACGTTTGAGCTTGCAATTTGATTCCAGCAGTTTATTAAACTTGCAGGTAAGCTCTCCAGATTCTGCAACATCAGCAAGCTCCAATTCTAGTAGTACTACCACTGGGATAGCTCGCAACCAGTTCATGTCTATTAGTAGCCAATTTATGCCTGGAACATCATCAATATCAGTAGCAGATATTGCAACCATAGGTGGTGGTGGCGGCACTATTAGTTTTCCTCCTCTTATGAAAAACCCAACTACATTAAAGTTGCCTCTGAAAACCCGCAATCTCTCAATGCCACTGTATAGAAGCCTTTGTGGAGAAGACCAATTTGAATTGGAGACTGATGAGCATCAGCATCATCTTCTTCTTCACTCAGTTTTTCCTCATGATCGCCATGACCATCAACAAATGTGGATTGGTTTGCACTTGACTTCAGTGCCATCAGCTTGTAGAGCTCAATTAAGGCCCATTGCTTCCGGGGCCTGGGGCCTTTAGGAAGGAGGGTTCCCTAAACCCTAAACCTCAACCCTAAACCTCATGTTGTAGACTGGGATGGCATAGCAACTGGACTCAAAAAATGCCCACATTTCCAACTTCCAATGCAAACTATACTAATCAAGTTTGGAGGCAGAAATCTAGGCACCAAATGATGGTGTGCATTCTTGAGGTCCAATACATGTATTTTAATCAACCCCGAAAGTACATATTCTTAATATGCAAGTTCTACTAGTTTGCAAAGGTACATATTTCTTGGTGATTTTGGCCTCTTGGATACAACAGCTACCTTTTTTTTATTTGGTTTGGGATATAAGCAAACTTGGCTCAAATGGGTTGGGGTTAAAAGTTCAAAGTTAAGGGATTTGGAAAGTTTAGGATATATGTTTAGGGTTTTGGAAAGATTAAGATTCAAGGTTTAAGGTTTTGATCAATTAGTCTTCTTGCTATCTCGGACTCTATATGCCCATCATATAGTAGTCTATTTGTGCATATTGTAGTAGATTATTGTTTTTGGTTATTGCAAAGCTTTTCCAATTACTCTTTGTGCATATCGTTTTCATGTCCTTTACATGTGGTTGCGTGTTGTTGAATGGGGTCACTCACTAATTCATGCATTAACAATGGAAGTTCTAGTAGAAGTGTGCCCCATTGTCTTACAATTTGGATATATATTTTTCCAATTTTTGTACTTTGAGAATAGAGTTTGTAATGAGCCTATTTGTAAAGATTGCATGTACTTAAACTACAATGACAATAAATATACTAACAATTGTGTGATGAACATTGGACTTTAATGTAATCAAAGGTAATATTAACATTCATAATAATGTTGTTCCAATCAATCACTCGACGTCAATTCACACTTGTTGGTAACACAAGTGATAACTTAATAGTTTGCAATCTCTATTCATATATAACATGGTTTTTAAAAACATAGCATACATGACATGGTGGCATGGCAAACTTTCAATAGTGTTATCATTGAATGATGATGTAAATTGTAAATTATTAACAAGTTAATAAAATCTTTAAATTATGTACATTCACATGTCTATCATAATTGATATCTTATTAGTTTTGCACCTAGGATGGTTGATTACTAATCCATTGTAAAACTTATTCCTAACATGCCTTTATTTCTAGCATGACACTTTTCTAAGTTGTTTTCTTGCATGCTCAAATTTCATGTTGTGTGAGTTGTTCATGGCATAAATGTAAACCTTCATTTGCACAAATGATCTCTCTTCATATTTCCCAACACAATTTTGGGCAATCGATAATACAAATTCTTAATCACAACAACAAGAATTGTAGGGAGAAGGAGAGGTTAGGGATGAATTTGGATGACAACTTATCAAACATAATCAAAAGTAGGTGTAACATCATGTGGAGTAGATACAATGCTAGGAGCAACTACAACACAAAAGATAAATGCTAAACCTTGACACCAAAGACAAGGTGATTGGGAACACTCAAAAGTCTTGTCATTAATTCAATGCAAGAAATTGGAGCACATAGCTATAAAAAAATTGGTCAAATTGCACTCTCACATGGTACTTACCACACAAAAGTGGGATAAAATTGTTGATGAATTGTAAAAGATCAAAAAATTGAAAATCATTTGCAACAAAAAAATTGCAAAGATAAATAGAATAGTTTGAATTTTGACTACAAGAAAATCTTAGGTTATCAAGTGGGACCAATCAACACACTTCATTATGAGATTTGTTTATAAAAAATCACAATCAACACCATTTTATAAGACAATTTGAATCCTATAACGCTATTCAACCATTTCAAAAAAGAAGACAATCAACACATTCAAATATGTGATATATGTTCAAGTTAAGGGCAATGCAATTTACATGCCACCAAGTGCACATGATTAAAAGATAATTTCATATTTAGGTGTTGATGATGCAAGAACTTTTGGGAAACAATTTACGTGCTAAAAAAATAAATGCAAATGATGAATTGCAAGTTACAAATGCATGAGTACAAAGGTTTCATGGGAATTTCATAAACCTAAATGATTATTTGTAGTCTAGCCAACTTGGCAATCAACACTACAATTTTGTCAATCTTGTGAACTCTACTTTAATTACAACATCTACAAGTCATCCAATAACACCAATAGCACATGTAGCACATGCATTCAATGTAAGAGATCAAACATCTTCTCTTCAATCATTGAAACTTCAAACAAAAACATCAAATCCATCACTAACACACAATTTGAGATTGAAAATGTTGTGACAAAGTCAATTAGGAGTAGAATTGCAGTATCTCAAGGCTAGAGGCAAGAAGATTCATCAAGGACCAACAAGAACTCAGTTAATGTTCTAGCAAATTTGAGTTCAACAATGTGCCATGCATTCATTCAAGACGAAATATAGATGCTTTGACTTGTGAACCTACGTTTAGATTTTTTCAAAGATTCAAATCTAGAAGCTACCAACATACAATTAGTGCGTGATGACAACAATAATGAAAAACACATTTAAAAAAACAATGATACATGAAAAATTATGAACCTTTGAATTCAATGTCTTGAAACTTGTTGCATGTGCATTTTAGCTTTAAAAACAAAGTCATAATTTCACCTCGCTATGGTTAGTAAAAAACATGCATCATATCAAATATGCTTGCAAAACTACTTCAAGAATTGCACCAAAAGAATGAACTTTAATTAACACATCGCAAATAGCACAAGGAGTATAGCTAAAGGATATAGCTTGGAACGCAAGGAAAAATATGAAATCATAGAAGGATCTATTCCCAAACACAAAGTGCATTAAATATAACATAGCAAAATTATGAAGTGATAAAATTAAATATATGTAGTTCAAGCGTAATGGAATTATGAAAACAAAGCTTGGGGATCCATTGCTAGTTGCAGTGAACATCAAAGAAGGAACAAAATCTAACACCAATCCTAACCATAATGAGCATTAGAAAAACCAAATGCTCCAAAATTATTTAAGTGAAATGAAAGTTTTTAGAATAACGATACATCGTCTATGCTTCTAAAATGATGGCGTAATGTTATGCATGTAGTGATAATAAAACTTTTGGCCAAGAAGGTCCATCATGAATTTTAAAAAATGACACACAATAATAATGATAGTAGAAGTAAGGTAGTAAGTAGGGTTTATCATTTTTAGGTAATCATAAATGATAGTAGCCCAAATGGTTGTCAGTAGTTAAATATTAACCTAATTAAATATGCCATGTGTGGATAGAAATAATGAATGATTGATTAATTAAAACATGAAAATGAATTAATAACTTGTGAGTCAAATTAATAATTGCCTTATCTACTAATTAACTATCATTTTTGGTTATAATAAGTGTGAATTAATTTTTAGTCTAGTTGTGGAAAAGGAACTTACCTTGTATTATCCCATAAGGAAAACCTATAGATCCTTTTAGCTTAATAAGTCATAGCTTAGATTGTAGTTCATCCATGAGACTTAAATTAGTTTCATATTGCAAAGCCTTGTATATATATAAACAAGGATGAAAATCATATTTCTTTTAATTCTTAATAAAGTTTGTTCAAAGAAAAAAAATAGAAATAGACAATATTTTTGTATTGCCTATAATAGAAAGACTTGTCAATTTAAAGTCTTTTGCCCTAAAGTGATAGGGAGCATAAGAAATTCAAGTCCTTAATCATATGGTGTCCACAAGCAAAAAGTGGCCATTATGTGAAAAAATCTTTGAACCCTAATCAAAGGATCTTGATCTTATCATCTACTTATATAATATCCTTGGTGGTCGTCCTTTCCATCCATCCATCCATCTCGTCATTTGTCTCGTCATTTGTCTTGTCATCCATCCATCCAAGTTCCTCATCCTGAAAGAAGAAGATGATGGAAGAGGAGGAGGAGGACGACGAATGGTGGCAACAGCAGTTTATCCAAACATTTTAACAATTAGAAACTTTTTTAAAACACTTAAAAATAGAAACAAAATGAAAACATATAAAATAAATATATTTAAACATGAAACAAGAAAGGGAAATACAATAAAATAATCTTAAAAGAAAATTAAAAAGCAGATGACAAAAAATAAGAAACAAAACAAAGAGCAAAAGAAATAGAAAAAAAACCATACTTGAATAGAAACAAAATAAATAAATAAATAAATGCATAAAAATAGAAAAAATGAAGATAGACAAAATAAGAATTGAAAAAATAAAAAATGAAACAAACATAAACAGAAAAAAAGTAAAAACGCAAAAAATAAAAAAAGGAATGGAAACAAATGAAACAAGGAAAGGGAAATACATTATAATACTTTTAAAAGAAATTTTTTTTACAAAAATGAAGAAATCAAATAAAGAATAAAAAATAAGAAAATAAAACTTATAATAATGAAGAAAAACCTTACTGGAAAAAGAATGAGGTGTGTCTTCTTTCTCCGAACTTCAAACTTGCATCCAAATGAAAAAAAAATATAAAAGTGAGAAATAAACACTTTATTTTTATTACACAAAATAATAATAAAAACAGAAAACACATCAAAATAAAAAATAAACAAGATAAAAGTTTCTACAAAAAACTAAAACATGAACCAAGTTTAAAGAAACCGGGGGCCTTCACAGTGCCCGAAGGTCATGGGTACCCACTATATATAATACTTTAGGTGTCTGTCCATCCGGTCGTCCTCCTTGGGGGTAAGGGGGTTAGGGTTAGCACACCCTTCATAAACGCGTTTCAAAAGAAGAAAGCTTAGAATCTGCCCAAATCCTCCACAAATCTCAATGATTTCAAAACCTGTTTTTTTTCTCCTCAAAATGTGACGATTTCAAAACTCTTTTTTTTTCCCCTCCTGGAAATGTGGCGATTTAGTTTTTTTTGGAAATTTTCCAAAATGCTCGTTTCACCATGTATTTTTTGCATGGGGGACTTTTCAACGGATTTTCATCACAAAAATCTAAAAAAATATAAAAAAAATTAGCTGCTTTGCGCCTTTGTGGGTGTCTCTCTTGGTTTAAAAAAACCGAGGGACTTCATAATGTCCGAAGGTCATGGGTACCCACTAGTCACTTCATATATGAACACTTTAACACACTACCTACTCAATAATCTTTTATATAACATCAATTTATTTGGCATACAATATGCCAAACTTCATACAAATTTTTAACATTATGTTTATGAAAATTTCATTGATGAAATTTATCACATGTAATTGAACATATGAATAGATCATGGTTATGGATCAAATTGACCACATAAACCCAAGTATGGGTAAATGAATCATTGGATGAACTTCAACAACATGGATGAAATTGAAGTTCAAGAATGAGATTAAACATGAGGGGAAGACCAATACACACGACGGATGAAATTGAAATTCAAGAATGAGATTAAACATGAAGGAAAAACCAACACACGACGGATGAAATTGAAGAGACAAACAAAAACCTATCACATGGATGAAGCTACAATTCATGAAATTTACCACACAAAGCAAATTGCAAATGAATGAAAATGAATTTCATAAATGATATTGTCTTTTTGGCTATATATAATTAGGGAGATCTCGGGAACGGGTCGGGCCGGACCCGGTCCACATGGAAAGTATAGGCTGTAGGAGGTAGGTACCTACTACCTACCACTAATTAGGTAGGTACCTACTACTGGTTTGGTAGGTAGTGTAGGAGTGGTACCGAACTGTGAGCGAGCGTGCACGCAGAAAGAAGGCCGCTGCGATGCGAAGAAATTTGTTGCGGAAATTCGGCGACGAAATCCGAACAAGAATTGCAACGAGTGCACCGTCCGGGGATGCAGAGAATCCGTTGTTGAAAATCAAGAGAAGAAAACAAGGAAGAAGATGATCCGAGGAAGATGGGATTTCGGCGGTTTGCCTGATCATCATAGAATCTGGTGGTGGTGGTGAGCGAGTTGGTGAAATGGATTTTTGGAGGAGTGATGGAGGGAGCAAAGTCGCGCACGAAACAACCAACGACATAAGGAGGTTTGCTTCCCGAAATACATTTTACTCTTTAGGTTTCCTGGCTCCTGTGGATTGGATCTCGAGTTTAAATTTTTTAAATTTTTTATTCTCATAATTTTTTTTAGAACCCTTTTCGTGAAAGCTTCATGGTACTGTGCTTGATTGAAGAAGCTTTTCTCCTTTGGTTTCATTACAACAAATGGATCAAAATTGACGACTACCCATTTTTCCTTTTGTGGTTTGTTTGGTTCACGTAGTACTAATCTTCATGATGATGATGATGATTCATCGATGGGGTATCACATGATTTAGGGTTTTTGTCCATGGGTTATCTAGAAGAAATGACACTCAAATCCTTCACGAATCCTTTCTGTTCTTCCCTTTGTTTTCAAAACAGACATGCATCCGGTACTTTGAGGACTGAAGCAGAAAAAAATTGCTCTCTGACAACCTCATTTTGGAGGTCTGCAATTTCTTTTTTCAGCATGTGGGGTTGTCACTCATGATCCTTTGAGAATCCATTTTTCTATTTTCCTGAAGAGTTGTGACAGTTGCATTTCCAGGGCTACAGGAGCAATAAAAAGGCCATGTACACCTGGTTGTACAAATCATTTTGACATTGCATGGTCATAGTAGCAAGCTCGTCCCCATTGGAAATCTACAGACCTTGTTCCAGAATTTTGGAAAGGATTACAAATCTAATAATAATAATAATACTGGTATTCAACTTGTGATCCCCTTCTTCCTTCCTGCGTAAGAGCATCTCCACTGGTGCTCAGTATGTGGCCTTGCACCGGGAATCTTGGATGAGGTGCAGCAGTCATATCCAGTGGATTCATTCAGTGGAAGACTCCTGTGAACCTGGAAAAATGCACATCTTCCAGGGCACTGAAGGAGTCCTGGAAGAGTCTAAGAGTCTAAAATAGTTGGATCATATTTTAATGAATGGTCCCTGTTTCTGATTGGCTAGATAGTTTGATTGGTCCAGGTGGGTTGCTATTAGTAGTCTACCACCTATTTGCAGTCCCCATTTTAGTTTTATGGGTGGGGTTAGAAAAAAATTAGTAATAACTGAAACTTGGATGTGAGAAATATCTTTACAGGTTCACATACAGAGCACTCCTGGACCTGCTCTAAGTCCTGATCTGATGTCATTGAGCTAGTTGTCAGACTCTCTCTCTATCACCTTCTGAGAAGATTGATTCCTGTTGTTGATGATGCACAGATTGGTTCTTTGAAAGTTGTCACCTAGTAGGGAAATTTCATGCTGTTGACGACGGTGTTTAGAAGGTGGAATGATGATTACCGACAAGCAAGGACATGCACCCCAGCAAAGTCAGACCTCTGATCACATCCCATCATCCATTGGGCCCTTGATCGATTTTGGAGATGATGAAGAAGACTTGTTTGCCTCTTCCTTTGTGGCAGACACCGGTCAAGCTTCAGATCCCTTCAACTGGGGTGAAAACCATCATTACAGTCTTTTGAACATTGCTTCTTCTGAAACACTTGTGTCTGAAGAAGATCTGCTTTTTGGAGGGCCATCTTTCGGGGAAGGCCTTCGAGAAATTCCTCCCACAATGGGAATTCAAGCAGCCACCATTGAGAATCAGGCAGGGTTTGATGGTATGGATTTGTTGACTGGTTCATTTGAGGGTCTGGGCCAAAGTTTCTCCACACCTTTGAACACCCTTCTTGGGTCTTCCCAAAACACAGATGTTTTCTCAAGACAACATTCTGTAGATGATGGTGCGTTTGAGCCTTTCAATGCGGGACAACCACATTCTGGTGCATCTTGGATTGAACACCCCTTCTCTACACCACTGGAGAGCTCCAAACCAGTTGTGAAACCAGTAGACTCACTCTTTGAGGAATTGCCAGTTGCAGAAGCTTTCACTGTTGTTTCTCTTTCCAGTGCTGAAGGTGCAACCCTCATGCAAGCAGGGCAAGTGACACAAGAAAGGGCTGCTGCTGTCAATGTCGTTGAAAATACCACCAGCTCTTGCAGAACTGGAGAGCAAGCCAGCCATTGTGAGGTGGAGGCAGACAAAACTGCTGTCGGGATCACACTGTATCCAGGAGCTGGAGAGGTGTCTGCCAAGCTTGCCTCAGCAGTCACATTCTCTGAGAACAAGCCTGGTGAGAGAGCAAAAGCTTCTTGGATCACAAACAGGGGGGGCATTGTTGACCCAGAAAATTTACCTCCATCAACAACTTCAAATCCTTCTGGGTTGGTTGAGCCTGGACCCATCAAGGTTTCGATGCATGTGAGACGGAGCAATGATTTCTTTGCAGCTGGGGGAGGAAAGGGAGTTTACAAAGCACCATTGAGGGGATATGTCCATGCAGGACACCCTGTACCATTGGAGCTCCGCCCTCACCCTCTGAAGGACACAAATCTGTCAACTAAAGCTATTGTGTGCACGGAGACTTCAGTATGGGCTGCATCCGACACTCACCTCCAAGTCTGGGATATTGAAAGTGCAACCAGAGAATGTAGTGCAGCTGTTGACAATTTGATCGGAGATGAAGATGCTGCTCCTTATCATGTGCTTCCTGTTCACGGGGAGCCTATTTCATGCTTGGCTATGGATGCAGCCAACCACATTGTATGGAGTGGTCATAGAGATGGGAAGGTGCGAGGTTGGCCTATGCAAGTTGAGACTGAAAAACCCATGACCACCACTGTCCCAATTCTCATGTGGGAGGCACATCAGAGTCCAGTGACTGCCATTGCAGTCTCTTCATATGGTAGGATGGAAGAAGCGCTCTGCACTTAAACCATTCTCACAGGTCTTTGATCATGGTTCTTCCTCATGTGCAAATGTAAGGATGTTGGATGTAAATCTTGATGTTTTGTGTGGGCAGGTGAGCTCTGGGTAGGATCAGAAAGTGGGTTGATAAATGTGTGGCCTTGTGAGGCAACATCTGGTGGCTCAGTCCATGGGCAGGAAGATGAAATGATAGCAGCTCTTTTCTTTGCGAGATTGTGCGTGCCACTGCGTGGACTGATAACCGGAAACAACCCTTCACAGACTGAACTCTACTTTCTGGTGGCCGAGCACTCAGCTGGCCACATGTGGGCAGGAGGGATTCTCTACATTACTCTCTGGTATGTGCCTTTTTGCTGTGTGCTCAGTTACAAAGATCATCTCAGAATGATGTTGCAACATGGTTTATGTTTTGGTTCTTTCTGTTGTGTCGGCTTTGCTTTCCTTTCTCTTCCTACTTTATACCCATCTTTCTGTTCTGGGATGTGATTTGATCTGGGCTTCTATTTCTGCCACCTTTCATGTATTCTGAAATCACAGTAAGTGCTTCACTGTCGTGTGAACATCTGGAAACAAGTCAGGTTCATCAAACTCTTTCACTGTTTGTGTTGTTGGCAGGGATGCACGGACAAGGGAAGCAATGAGGGTGTTTGGAGCTAGTGTGTATTCTGAGCCCATTGTACCAAACCTGGGTCTTCCACAGGGGACTGAAATACCAACAGATGAGAGGGCATCAAGGAGAGAGAGCGGTTTTGGAGGCTGGTTTCAACTATCTAAAAGTGTTTTCTCAGGGGCAGCTGATGCAATTCGTCGAGCAGCTGACAGATCTGGGTTTATCTCAGAGGAATCTAGAAAGCTTGAAGCACTGGTGGCCTCAACGGATGGCACAGTTTGGGGTGCAGTAGGAAGTGCAACACTTGTGCAGTGGAATCAAGAAGGTGATCGCATGCAAGAGGTGCCAGTGGTGGCAGCTCCAGTGAAGTGCTTGCTTGTGGTTGGGAGTCGTCTGTGGGCAGGGTGCACTAATGGTAAAGTTCAGGTATGTGATGTGTTGTTACCTTGGTTTTGTCTTCTGAATTTCTTGCTTGAATAAGGATTTGCAACCCTTTTAGTGTAAGATAGTTGTAATTCAGGTTCTGTACAAAACTTGCAGGTGTTGTCTAGTAAAACTGGCAAGCTGCTCGGTTCATGGGGTGGGCATCAAACAGCAGTGCTCCAGATGGAAAGGGGTGGAAGCTATGTGTTCACACTTGCTGCAAATGGAGGCATCCGTGGCTGGCATGTAGCATCCCTCAGCCCTCTTGATTCACTTCTCCAGACAGAGCTGTCATCAAGGACTAGCACATTTACTCAGCAGCGGCAACTCAGGTACAGTAGTAAATCACTGGAAATAGTTCACTATCCAAACTGTTCTCAGTAGTGAGCCAGATTGAAAGGGTTTAGTGTTTAGGGTTTAGGCAAATCTCCTCAAGAGCCCATAAAATCATATAGTGGATCAGATTTATAGGGTTAGGGGTTTAGGGTTTAGGGTTTAGGGTTCAAAGATACAAAGCAAATCTCCTCAAGAGCATAAAATCATTTTCACATTTTGCAAATTGATGATACAAAATGTTACAATTGGCGCTGTGCCAGATTTAGGTGGAGCATTGCTCCCTTAATCATGATTTTTTTGACCTTGATCTCAGGGTGTTTGCCGGTACTTGGAATGTGGCCCAAGGAAAGGCTTCAATGCAATCTCTTCAAGCATGGCTGGCAGGCCCAGCAAAACACGCTGGTTTGATGTTTGTAGGTTTGCAAGAGATGGAGATGGGAGCTGGTGCAATTGGGATGGCGGCTGTGAAGGAGACTGTGAGTCCCAACTTGTGCCTTTGTGTTTGGAAATAGAACAATCCAGTTTAACACCTCATCTCTCACTTTGCTCCTCCTCTTGAGATATGCACATATGATGCTGCGCAGGTGACTGTGGTTTGGTGATTGCTCTTGCATCTCTGGGTACATGCTGAACCAACTTGTTTATATGTATTTTGCTACTTTTCTCGGGACCCTTTTGATTCTTTTCCAAATTATGTCTTTGCAGACTGAACAGTTTTGATTTTTGCAGGTTGGAGGTGAATTTGTCAACAGAGGCAGTGCAAATGGCCAGTGGTGGCTAGATAGCATTGGGGCTGCAATCGGAGATGGCAAAGAGTTTGAGCGTGTTGGTTCACGCCAGTTGGCTGGACTCCTCATTGGAGCCTGGTAATTTCATGTCTGCATTCAAATCATGGGTTTCCACCTTGTACTGGGATACCTTTACACATGCTTCAAATCTTGATTCTGCAACACCAGATCATCATACTTCTAACTTTGTAGAAAATCAAGAAGTTTATATATACTGACAGACTTTTACGTACACATGCCTTGGTATGAGCCCTTGTACTAGTACTAGTGTAGCATACGATGGACCACAAATCATCACTGCTGGTGCAGGGTCAGGAAACATCTTCGGCCTCATGTAGGAGATGTGGATGCAGGAGCAGTTGCATGTGGATTTGGGCGTACTTTCGGCAACAAAGTAAGTTGTCAAAAGTACTCTATACCTCTTCCAGAAGGGTACTTTGATGGTTGCTTTACATCAAGTCTTTTTTCGTTCATGCCTCAACCTTCAAACTTTTGTATCTTCAGCGTGCCTAGCTGATTACGAGGAAGCATTGTGAATTGCATTTAGCAAAGAAGGAAGCAATGTAAGTAAATAGAGGGTGATGTTGCTGTATAGCTGACTTAAGGTAGTGGAGGTGTTCAGGGAGCAGTTGGTGTAAGAATGATGATCTTCAGGCGCACCATTTGTGTGCTGAATAGCCACTTTGCTGCACATCAGGAGAAAGTTGCTAGTCGGAATTCTGACTTTGATTATGTATACAATAACATGACATTTGGATACAAGCCTGGTGCAGTCACAAGTGCTGCTGCAGGTATAATTAACTCTCCATCATATGTGGGGTTGGGGTTTCATGCATAATCATCTAATAAAGAAATTGATGCATAATTGGAAGTTTTCCATCCTCATAATATTATTTTATTGATGTGTAGGTTCTAAGCATAAACCTGTTTCAAATCTGATCCAAATCCTTTCTTGTATGGAATTTCTTGGATGATGGAGCAGGGGTATCCACAGCAGTTCAAAACATTCTGCGAGGCAGCAATCCTAGGAGCTCTAATGGCAGTGAATTTCAAGAAAGCTTCATTGAAGGGGACCTATATATGGTAAGTAAATGACAGAGCCAGAAAATTTCAGTGTTTGATTGGCAGGTCAGTGTGTTGATAAACACTCAAACCCTAAACCTACAATCAAATCCCTCTGAATTGTTAAGGTGAGTCAGTAAACCCTAAACCCTAAACCCACAATAAAATCTCTCTGAATTGTTAAGTCAATAAACCCTAAACCTACAATCAAATCTCTCTGAATTGTTAAGGCAAAAACTAAGGACTCACAGTGCTGGGTAGCAAGGCAAGTCAAGGAGTAAGGGTTTCTAAGTGCTGAGCAGAACCATGAGTGGATGCAAATTTCATTTGAAGAATGGAGATGGGTACTAAGGAATTGAGCATCTGGTGGTGCAGGAAGCTGAGGGCACAGAGGAGGCGACCTCTCCTGACCTCTCGGACGCAGACATCCTGCTTTGGTTTGGTGACTTCAACTACAGGATTGATATATCATATGAACAGGCCATGTCATTGATTAAGAAGAAGCGCTATGATGTGCTGCTTTTAAAGGACCAGTTGAGAAATGAGATGGGTTCTGGGCGTACCTTCCATGGCATGCGGGAGGGCTTTGTGGGGTTTGCACCCACCTACAAGTTTGACCATGGGAGTCAAGGTATTTTATCACTGAGGCAGAGACTTTTTTTTGTTGAAGGGGCTGTTGTTTCATTGCAAAAATATTTGCCAAGTCCTTTGTATGATGCTCAATAACTTGCCTCTTAATGACTGTGGTGGTTTGCAGCATACGATACAAGTGAGAAGAAGAGAGTACCTGCATACTGTGACCGGGTAGTTTTCCGGGACAGCTTTGACGGGAATGATGTGGTTCAAGCCAGCAAGCTCTCGCACCCTGCCAAAGTCTCTGTTGCTGCGTATGTAGTCACAAAAATAATACCTCTCCTAATAAAGCAGCCAAAGTGTATAAGCAATTCTAAAGTTCTGTAACATCATTGTTAGCAAAGTTTTGATATGAAAAATGCATTTGGGTCACCTCTGAATGTGCTTCTGATTGTCTTTACAATTTGAAAATCTTGACCATTCAGGACTCATGAGCTATGAATATATTCATTGTTCACATTACAATCGACTGATTCACAAGAATCACACGTCTGGAATTTACAGGTATGAGGCTTGCATGGAGGTGACAGATAGTGACCACAAGCCAGTGCGATGCCTTTTTAATGTAGACCTAGCAGTGGTTGATGAAGCTGCTCGGCGGCGACAATTTGGAGACATCATGCACAACAGTGCTGGAGTTCGAGCGTGTCTGGAGCGCTGTAACATTGTTCCACACACTATTGTCAACACAAATAAAGTTATTCTGGAGGAGAATTCATCTTCTATACTAGAAGTTAGCAATGAAAGCCAGGCAACCATTGCAACATTCACAGTGCACTGTGAAGGAGAGCCAAGTGGTCAAGGTTGCCCTTGTGGGACTCATACCAGCTCTCCCAAGGGCCCATCCCACAGAGGTAGCTATGGCTTCCCCCGGTGGCTTCAGGTATGCCTCAAATTCCTGCATGTGGTCTTGAGCCCAGGTTTAGGGTTTAGGGATTCGTAAGGTTTCCACAAAGGTTGGCAGGTCCTAGTGAGCATACAGGCTGCTGATTGTGACAGAGGTTCCTGTAGTACACATTGCTTATTTCTACTTCAAGCATTTGTTCATCCAATGGACACAGTGGTAGGGAGACAAGAATAAACCCTAAACCCTAGACCCTAAACCAATTGATCTAAGCTTCCACAGTGTTTGATTTCTTCTTGTTTGGACTGTGATGTGTGTATAGGTGAGACCTGCAGCTGGTATGATTGGACCCCAGGAGAGTATATCCATCAGGATACAGCATTCTGGCCTGGGCCCTTTCACCCAGTATACTAACTCAGAAGCTTCGATGGATGGGCTGCCAAGCTGGTGGAGAGATGACCAAAATGGCAAAGTAGTGGTCTTGGTTGTTACTGTGAGAGGGCCACTTACAGCAGCGTTTGAGCAGCATCGCCTCTGTATTTGCAAACCTCCTTTTTCTGGATCACAGGTATGCCTGCATATACAAATCACTAAGCACTCCTGATCGCAGGAAAGTCTATATATACTACAACTTTTTCTCATTTACCAAATGGTTCTAAACCACATTGAATATCCTGTGGGACTAATTGACCCATTTTTCATTTTGGGACATTAAGGATGCAAGCAGCATTCTAAACAAAGGAAGTTTGTCTTGGACAAATTTTTGCAGCCAGAAGGCCAAAGAAGCACAGAGTAATAGCTTGCGAAAATTCCTCCAGTGAAGGCAACCTGTATGAGCTTCCCTAGTCTCACCCTGCCTTAATCCTTCCTACTCCAAATTATGCAGTTTAAGAAATATACCCATAAACATTTGTATCTCTCTAACAAACATAATGACCTTCTGTACTGAGATGGTGAGCCCTAGTAGTGTTTGCGATGGCCCCCTCGACACACATTGTGTTTGCTGGGGAGTTAGGGTTTAGGGTTTAGGGTTTGTGGAGTTCCGCATGGATCCATTGTAGTCGTTGCTGCCCATCCAGAGTGCAATCTGCCTCACAGGCTCTACATGCTGATTCTAGAGTGATGTCATATTGGCATTCTGCAGTGGACCAAGATTTGGCAAATGTTTAGAACATCAACTCCTGTTGTGTGGCTAACATTAGCTATGATTGAACTGTTACTGTTTTCCAAAGATACAAATAGACATTAGATCATCAAATTCATTTTTGATATCCTTGTGTTAACTAAAGCATGTCACTTGTATACCAGGATCGACGGGCTCGGTGGTCACAAGAAAGGGGCCAGGGTCTGGGAGAAAAATCAAAGGGCATGTATACCTCCAAGAGGCAACCTCAAGAAACCGAGCAATCGCAATATAAGTCTGGTGCTAGATCAGGTTACAGATCCTCTTATGCTGCAGAAACACATGGATCTTTTGATTTGTTGTCACTTTGAAAAAGAAGATGGTGTTGACTCAATCTTTCACCAGCATCTTTTTGTGTACGAAGATGAGGATAGTAATGTTCCCTTGAGCAAGATGCAAGAGCAAGACACCTCCTCAATGTCAAGGAATGAAGACTATTTTCCAGTCTTCTTGCTGCAAACCTGTGACATCAAATTCAGGCCTGGAAATGCTCCGGTGAAGCAGTTAGTACATTCAACTTTCAAAAGGATGACAGGGACATCATCAGTAAGCAGTGGATCTTATAGAATTCTTTTACAAACTTTAACACCCATCTACTTCATCCCTCTTGCCAATTTAGAAATATCTTGGGTGAGTTTACTTAGACTGTATTCATTTGGTTCTACGGTTTGGTCAGAATATTGTTCATGAAAGAAATTTGACTAGTTAGGACACAATAATATGGTGGCTGTTTTCCGGGATCATCAATGGTTTACATTCCACAAAGGTTGGTTGGAACTATTTATGGCTGTTTTATTGCAATATGATTTCATGGAAATATGGATTTGCAGGAAAATTTCAACTGTGGAAACAAACCAAGTCAACCCGTCCTTGGTTTTCCTAACTGTGGTTGAAGTTTGCAGGGGTTTAGCTTTTTGGGTGCTTTCAACTCTATGAGGGACAGCTTTCTACTTGATGAAATGAGAGGTATGTTGTATAACCTGCAAATGTTTTTTAGTCCTCAGCAGTCATGTATTCATGTTGTTGAACATATTAAAATTGACCAACCCAAGGTCAGTGATGGCTGCTCGAAAACTGAACATCACAGAAAACCTATGTTCGCTTGAATCCAAGCATCTGCTCTGTCATATCCACTTCCTTGTTTGAATGGGTTATAATATATTTATCAAGCCTGCTTTAGTCTGCAATTCTTGGAGTGAGACTTCAAAAGAAGTTAGTCTTTGTATGAGATTGTACATACAAGAAATTTGTATGCATGGAAAAGCAACTGTATCAAGGAAATTAGATGGATAGAGAGGTTAACACTGAGGGGACCCCTGCAGCACTCCATTGTAGAGTTGCCAGTTTGAAATTAGATGGATAAAGATGAGAGGACCTTGAATGGTTTTCTTTCTTGTCAAGTTGGAAGTTTTGAGCAAGCAAATGAACAGACACGAAACTTCTCATATGGTGGAAAATGATGCTGTGCTAATTGCTAGAGATCTTTTTTTCTATGACTAAAACTTGTGCAGACTTGGACAATTGGACCAAGGTTTGGTTTGATTTGCATTGCTGAACACAATTCAGTACAGTTGACTGTGAGAGTGTGCTAGTTGAGTGCATTGTTCAGTTTCTCTAAAATGTTGAGACATTAGTCCCACTATTTTAGTAGACTTTCCCCTATTCCAGTGGCGCACCCCCTCCCAGCTCCCAACACATCCAGATCTGGAGACACCCACTAAACTCACAAATGTGAATCACCTTACTTCAAAAAACTGGTTTGTACAAGTGCAAAAATGTTTTGACTTATCTCCAATCATATTAACTCTTTACACTTGCAAATGTGTGGGTTTTTGCATAGTGGGTTGAAAAATAGTGAGATGAACATAGAATTCCCACACCTAAATTCACCCACTATTGAACTGTAATTAATTCAGGTCTTGTGGTGAGTCTTTCCTCACTAAGACCTATTGAACTAGGTACCTGGATCTAGCCCCAAACCTGGGCTAAGCACTTCAACCTGGCCAACACTGGTCATAACTCTCATTGACATACATCATTTTTGTCTATATGTATTGCGTTGCCATATATAAATACCCTTTGGGTATCTAGTCAAAACCTAGGTTCAGACCAATGTTGTGCATGTATATGGTTTAGAATGTAAAACTCATGTAAGTGTATTTGGGAAACTTATCTATATGACATGTTAAGGTATAAATTTCATTCACATATGTGAAAATGTAAAACAATAGAAATGGTGTAAAAATGCAAGTATGCAAGTATTGCATCTCCTAATCAAGTTTTGTCCTTGGTTTCTTTATCTTTATATTAACACTTGTGTTTTGGGTGCTTTCAATTGTATGAACATGAAGCAAAGAGATAGGAAAAAGTTCTTCATTTTGCAAATTGAGGTTGTTTCCTTCATTTGGTGATGGGCTTAATGTACAAAAAAAAAGGAAATGGAATATGCATTTGCAAAGAGTATTGCATTCATTCTTTTGCAAATAGTTAAGGTTTGTAACAAAATGAAGATATTGCATATCCAAATGAGTTGCACCTCAATTATGAAGGAAAGGGAAGGTGTTTACAAGCTAGGGTGGATCAATTTTGACAATTTTTTGAATCTTTATTAATAATTTTTATAATATATATTTTTAGTCCAAAAGTATAAAAGTTGTGAAATTTGTAATATATATATTTGAAAAATAATGAATGGTGAACATATAGTATAACCTAAGTTACAATGATTGCAAAATTTTCTTAATTTCAAAAAATCATGACAAAAACTTTGCCATTTTTGTTCATTTTTTAATTCATTAAATTCATAAAAAAATTCACATGATTTAAGAGACCTCATTTTGAATTGTAAATCATATTATGAGTCTTGAAGAGAAAATGGTGTTATTTCATTACAAACCATGATTACAGTGAATCCATTTCTAATTTTTATAACGATTATGACACTAGTTTGCATTTGAAAGTCCCTCATTTGATGTATAAATATTTTGGTTTCAGATAAATCCACTTTTATATCACAATAAATTATGTAAGAAGTGTATGAATGAATCCATTTTCATAAAATTAAAAACCCATTTGAAATGAGTCACATTCCAATCTATTAAAAGCGCAAAAAATCTAACATGGCAAAGTCCATTTATAAACATTCTAGCTTTCAAATATCGGGCATCATGTATGAAGGTTGTTGGTAGAGGTTTTTGGTGCAAGCAAGAAAGTCTTGTGTGTGGAGGTTTTCAAAGCAAGCGAGGTTTTACAATTTCCAACCAGCAAGGTGTAATGTGTGTGTGTGTGTGTGCATGTACCTTGCTAGTTGGAAACAAGCAGTGGTGGCCAATTCTGGCATAGAAGAGAAGTTTGAAACCCTGGTGAAATAATAGTAGCAGGTATGGACTTTTACAGCATTCGTAAGGGTTTGTTTCCAAATAGCCTTCACTGCCTCTTTGTAGTCCCTTACGAAGGCATAATTGATAGGTCTTCTTGGGTCGTCCTGACCTAACCATTGTTCAAAATCCACATGCCCATTATGCAAATGATGAAAACCATTATGTTATGGAATGTGCTTGGTACAGACCATGGTGCTGGGTGAGATGCCTGTTTTGCCTGAATTTGGGCAAGCCTAGCCATGGTGCCCATTTAGAGATTTTTGGCTTGTCCTACTAGGCTTGCCTGAATTCCTCACATGCGCCTCACCGGGCACAATGACCTGTACCTGAAATGTTCAACAATACAAGAAGATTGGAGTTCAAGGGTACGATTTTTAGTTCATTCTTGATAGTCAAGTTACAATCCGTAGTTGTTTTCTTTGGTTGTAGGTAAATTATAGGTGACTGGGAGTTGTGCATTTTAGATCAGTACCAAAAGCTATTCTCTCATGTCTATATTTCTGTTTATATATATATATATATATATTAATATATGTATGAAATTTAGACACAGGTCTTAGAAACAGGCCTTTTGTGACCGACCCAAAAGAGGCCTCAAATAAATAATATATCATGGCACCGTCCTTCTTTCCACAAAGTAGTAGCAGCAAAAAACTGTGGAGAATTATGGATCCCCACCCCAACGCTTCAGTTGAGTCTGATCTAGGATTTAAATGGAGTGTAATGTTTGAGATCGGTGAGAATTCCAGCAATAGATCCCACTGCTGCAGCTAATGATACAAAGAAGCAAACAACACTCAAGGTATGGAGTGCAAGCCATGTTGAGCTCCATTTGTGTATGCTCTGTTGCACTATGTACATTTGAATTGGGAAGTAGACTGTGAGGGGCCAAAATGAGAAAGCTCCAATTAGCCCTAGTACGTCGTTGAAGAAGGGAATCACAAGGGACACAACTGTGGTGAATGCTACAAATGCCGTGCGCCAGACAAGTCGGAACAGGTTGATATGTAAAGGTGCCCCCCATGGGAGCTTCATCTCAAGGTCTTTGTGGATGAAGTCACTCTTGGGGAACTTGTGGGACATTGTGTTTTCAACGAATGCAAACAGTGGTTGGGTGTAGACCTGTACAATACCCCCACATTGCTAAACTGAGTTGCAAATGTAGTGCTAGATGACAAATTATTGTGTTTTTGTGATGGAACTAAATTTAGAGTGCTGCAGCAAAAGAAAACTTGATGAGAAACATTGAGAGACAAAGTTTGTGTACCTGATAAGCTCCAACAAGATGGACAACAATGCAAGCGTTGGCAAAGTCAACAAGCCAATATGGATTGTAGAATCCAAAGCCTGTAAGGAGATTGCCAGGGGCCCCATCCCCAAAGGCAGCATAGCCCACACAGCCCACAGACGTGTAGAATATGGTGGTGGTGAGTATCCCAATAAGAGTTGCTCTCTTCATAGTTTTGTTCTCAGCGGGTGGAGCTTTCAATGTGTCCTGCTCAACACTTGAAACAGATCTGTTGTTATCTTTTCACAATAGTATGATGACCTAAAAAGTGTATATCTATGTGGTCTGAAAGGACAAATAACGTCATTTTGGGAGAATTTTGCACCATACCTGGATTTCAATAAGGATCATGGAGAATGAGTATGCAAATGCTATGTTGCCAAGTGCATTGCAAACATCCCAGATCTTTTGAGCTTTTGTTGCAAAGCCAATACTGGGGTCACCAATTTCTACCCCAGTCAAACTGCCATGAGGATGATCTCCTTCTGCAACGTAAATTGTGTTAGTGTCCCACAACTGTATGTTCTAAATGCATGCCAGTAGTCAAATGTCTTGCATTCTCTATTCCTAGAGGTGAAGAGATAGGCAGACACAAAGGGATCTCAATGAAGACATTCAAACACAGCTGACAAACCACATCAAAGAAGAAACATGGGACACAAATGGATCCATATATATATGTAATTGTGGTGATGGGTGTGTCTCCATACCTGAAGCTTTCCCTAAACCAAGGCCAAGGCCAATGGTTGAATATGAGAATGACATAATTGCAGCAACTATTGAGAGCCACCAGATTCGATCAAAGTCAGGGATCTGAGACAAAATGACCTGTACTATGCCAAAGAAAACCATGTATATGATGTTGGATACATGACATGGTGCACTATCTCCATCTGCATGAAAGCAGTCGGATCTCTTTATAGCTCTGTACACACAAGCAAAAAGTGGTGTGAATTTCTTGAGGAACAGTGCAATACATAACATACAGCCCTGCAAGTCCATCTTCAGAAAAGAAAATATGCAGAGAAGGTGTTCCTGTTCCTATCAGTGCATATAACTTTTTCTTGTATCAATTTTTTTCTCTAGAGTGTACATAAAAGATATTTGACTGACATATTTAAAAAATTAGTACTACAATTTAAATCTTTGCTGATGACCCCCAACAACTGAGGGATAGTGGCAGTTTCAATTTCCTTGCAAAATGCGTCATGACAGCCTATCTTAAAGACGAGTCAATATTCTTGCTCAGGAAAGTGCCGCAAAGAAATCAATGAAGGGTCTTCTTCAAATGATTACACAATAGTTTGGCATCTGTGATTTTCCTGGAATGTTGCCAGACATCACATGGACTGCTTGTGACTTTTGTAAAGAACTACATAGCCCTGTTGACAACTACTGCATGGTGAAGCCAACAAATCCTGAAATTACAAACAGAAAGACAAAATGAAAGAAGGGGCATTACACCATGCTTGTTGTAGCAGTGATGGTATATCCAATTGCAGTCCCCAACAGATTGGCGTACTGCACTAGCCCACAGATAACCACTTGCTTTGGTCCTGCACCAACACACAATAGAGAAACTCACAAAGTTCTTTACACATATACATAAAGCAAATAAAGCAACTGGGAGCATACAACATAGTCCTTGACATCTTCTTCTTTCAATCATGGGGCCTTCCAAGAACAAATGGAATTGTAAGAAATATTTCTTGACTGCTAATTTCAAGGCTATAAACTTCTTGAGACCTCTTCTTAGCTGTGCAGTTCGATTCAGCAATTTGCTGATCTGATTGCACATCATAATTCTGGGGAAGGTGCTCTGTGTTCTGAGCAGGACAGAGCTTCGACTAGCATCTTCTTCAAACCTAATTTATCTGTAGTGGTTGAATGAGAAGTGCTTGATGTAATACTTACCCAAGTTTGCTTTCACAGCATCCATGTAGGTGTAGTTTCTCTTGCCAGAGACAGGATCAGGGCTTCTGTAGCAATCTGTGAGCAGCAGGGCGGTGTAGTATGTGACCAGGGCAAAGAGGAGCAGCACAATGGGACCCACTACCCAGCCCATCTGTGCCACGCTCCAGGCCAGAGACAACACTCCTGATCCTATCACTGCTGTTATCACATGTGCTGATGCTGTCCAGACGGTCCCTGCACAGCAGCGTGACACCAGGATATTAGACGACTCTCCTCATGAGAGACTCGTCTGCAGCTGCAGCTTCGTTCTCAGATTATTTTCATCAAATTTTGATCCGAACTATCAGCAGCTGTTGTTCTGCTGCACTAGTCTTCTAGGAGGATTCAGTTCTTTCCCGTGTTTCTGATTGAGCATTTGCAGAGGAAGAAGAAAACTGACATCACGAACTGTTTCTTGAAAACATGGTGAACGATATTGTTGCAAAGGTACGAAGAAAATTGAGCGTTCGGAAGAAACAAACTCTAGATCATCTTGCATTAGTCTTGTTCCTAAAAAAATATTACAACAAAATCATCTCAAAACCATGCATGGTGGTGGAGACGATGATCAAGAAGCCGCAGAAACAACGGCTATCTATTGTTTCGTGTAAGATTGCTTATACAAAACTTAGAGCAAAAGAGAAATTACGTAGTAGAGGACAAATCTCATTTTCTTGAAGCTGCAAAACAGAAGAAGATGAAAAAGAAGAAGTAGAAGCAGCAGCAGAATGAGGAATCAGAACGAGAAAAGAAACAGCTGCTGCAACGATGAAGCATTTTTAGGGCCTCGTGACTCTTGTTTAGAGGTGATCTGAACAAAGAGCAAGAGCATATGTGAACTTTGCCTCTGCGTCTGCTTTTGCCATCGTCGTCCAGCTTGAAGTAGGTAGGATGATTAATCAGAGTAGGGTCGTGATGATCTCCATTCATGTTTCTTTTGTTGTACTGCTGAGCGGCACCTGCACCTCCATTCTCTGCCCGTGCGAGGCTCTCATCTCCATGACGTGCACTTTCAAGCTTCATCCTCTCCTGCAAGTTGACACTCCTTCTGAAACTGCTTGATCGGTGGCCTTTGTACAATATTCTGAGCAACACAAGCTGTTGTTCTATCAAGAAATTGCAGCAGACTTTCAGAGGCTTGTTCGGTATATAATAAAGCTGCAAGAGTCTCTTCGCCAACTTCTCCGAAGCTTTGCACTAGCAGAACCGAAGACAGTGATTCTAATAGAGCTTACGTTCTCCTTAGACAGAGCACGGCCTGCCTTTCGGCCGGTAGCTGGCGAGGAATTCAGCAGTTTCAGAAGCAGAAAATAGTAATTACTGCGAGAAATCAGATATGAACATTCGACAATATTACGCCACACACAATTTCACAGGGTGAAGTCATGAAGCCTCCGAGTCACCTCCACTCTGCATGCTACAGTACTCCTGCATGCAATTCGACTCCACAGGGTTACAAGACCTTTTCCACAGACATACTCATGAAACTGCAACAACTCTTTTGGTTCAAAGAAAGCGTTACGCACGATGTGCAGCAACTGATTGCCGCCGCACAAAGAAAGAAATAACCGTCAAAAGCTCAGAGGTGCTCCTCCAGACAGATGCTTAGCAGAAACGTCGCTCAGGTGCAGCAACCAACAAAGCCATGAACGAGCATCTTCTTCAAGCAATATCAAGCAGCTTCTTCCACACACAGTGTTTTCTCTGAACACAACATGTATTGGACTATCACCTGCGGATTTTTCCTGACGCAGTCAAAGCCCCATCACGTATAATGTGCAAATCTTTCTAAGCGAGAAAATCTGGAGAGTAATATATATACACAAACAAATGTCATAATGAAGCATAACATGCATGCATGCGATAGAACACTAAAGAATGCAGTGACAAACTAGGCTTCGAGGTCGTGAAATCTAAACTGAAGTCGAAAGTTTCAGAAAAGCACTGTGCAAGCAAACAAAAAGAAATCATAAACAAAAAAACATAGAAATTATCCCAGTAATGACACGAGTACAGAAATAGCACCGCTAGCAAACTACGAGGAGATTTATATCATATGACCAACAGTTTAAAAGCGAGAGCATGTACATCAAAGAACTGGAGATTTCAAGAGAGTTCAACAAGGGACTGAGAGAACATAGAATTGGAAGTGTAGTACTAACTACTTAGTGCGTAGTGAATGTGCACCAGCAGATGATCAGTGCATTGAATGTCGCAAGCGCATGTACGTTGAGAAACGGCTGTCAAAAGAGTTGTAGCTCGTACCTGTAGAGCTTTCTGACTGTCGCAAAGGGAGTTTAGTTCTTGAGGAATATTAGTTCAGAAAGACCGACGTCAGGACAAAATTAAGAAGAAGAAGAAGAAGAGGCAGAGATATCCCCAAAATGAATGGAAATTACAACTACTGCAATAATATCTTCCTCCACAGAGTTGAGGAAAACAAGTTGTTGGATGCAATTGCCACAAGAAGAAACGCACGCAACCAGCAGCAGCGAAGAAGAAGCTCGGACGACACAACAAACAACGAGAGCGCCGTGCAAGGAATGAAGGAGAGTGATGGCGCCCATGGAGTGGTTTTCTTTTACTTTTTTACCACGCAGTAACTAGCTAAATTAGAGTAAGTTAGGCTAGCTCCCCAAAAAATCCCAACAAAAAAAACCCCTTTCTTTTACCCCAAAATCTTTTAAAACCCATACATTTCATCCATCCTCAAATCCATGGATGGATGATTTCCCCTCATTAAACTAACTCAGTACTCTACAACTTCCATAGTAATGTTCACAAATGCTCCTTCTTTTTTTTGGCTGGATGAACATCATCATTGCAGTTGTTGAGGCTTTCAATCAAACCCTTTGGTGATGGGTTGTGTGTTAGTTTGGTTATTTTTACTCTAGTATCCTTAAGAATTGATAATATTTTTTCTTTTTGGAAAATAAAATAAAATCCAATACCCATGTAAATTTTAAACCTCGACATTTGATTTTCTAGCATATTGCACCTAATAATGCTATGCAAAATCATTCTTTAGTTGTTCCAAATCATTAAAAAAAAACTATTGCAAAGGAAATTTTTGATCTAGTTAGTATGGATATAAGAGAGAGAGAGAGAGAGAGAGAAAAGGGAAGGGAAGGGAAGGGGGGGCGGTTTGGAGGAAAGACTTATTTATGTGCATTTGATGTACTTGTGTCCTCTTTTGCTTTGGGCATGCACTTCTTTTGAAGGTTGTGGGGATGATGCATTTTTGTGTTTGTTAACAAAAACCCAATACACTCCTACTCCTTTTAGATCCAATTGGGTAACCTTCCCTTTTGTTTTCTCCTTTTCTTGAAGTGAAAGTGTGTATTATTTTCATGTATATAGAGGAGTTTTTTTGGCCCAACCAAAAGATTTGCAATGGTGTGGGCCTTCAAAATTTCTTTAAATAAATAAAGGGCATTGGACAATACCCTTTTGTAAGCACATCTATGAAAGATAGCGTGCGTGTGTGGTAACTAACTACGTGTTTTCTTCCTATGAATAGGTGTAGCTTAACACTATTTGACATCCCAAGTTGAAGCCATGGAGTTCGCCCAACATCTTCCTTCCACCCATGCCATTAATTTTGGGACTAGTACCAAACTACCAACCTTGTTGGTTGCCATCATTCTTTGTCAAGGCAATAACAACAACTTCAGCCTACCAAAGAAAACAAAATCCTTGCATATCTTTGGTACAATCCAAGACACCCAATGAACTACCTATAGAATCCTCTTTTGTAGAAGTGCTTAAGATGAGGACGATCAATTCAACTTCTGTTCTTGCTACTACTTTGAAGTAGAAGTGCTCAAGATGAGGTTGATCAATTCAACTTCTGTTGTTACTACCACTTTGAAGTAGAAGTGCTTAAGATGAGGTTGATCAATTCAACTACCATTGTTACTACTCCTTTGAAATCTTCATCAAAGTCATGTATTTGTTACCACTTTGAAAACTTGATCAAATTAGCTTTATCACTACTATTTTTGAACACATGGTTGAATTAGCCTTATCACTATTACTTTAATCACTTGAATCCCTATCACTACTATTGCTACTTTTGATGACTTGACCAATTGGCTGTATCAGTATTACTACTACTTTGAAGATAGGCTAATATCTAAATGACAACTCAGTGAAGCAATACAATTTGTGCACAAATCAAGTACTTGACAGATCCAAAGTCCAAACTCAGTTTCACACTATTAAAAGGTTCAATCTCATCCAAAGAGTTGCGTGCACGAATAAGTTACTTTACAGGTCCAAACTCAATTCATGCAAATAAAAGCTTGAACTTCATCCAAATCACCAATTACAATCCGATATACTACGGGATGTATTAGAGGATGTACTAAGGGATCTTGTAGCCAGAGCAATGGGAGTCTGGAATTTTCCATAAAGCGCCTTGATCCATGGGCTTTACATGGCTTAAAAACCACACTCAGTTTTTTTCCTAAAATCTCATGGTGCACACTGGATACCCACTAGGTATCCTGGTAAACTTTTCAAAGGCTTTATGACAAACATAATGCCCCTAGGAGTCAATCCAAAATCCAGAACATGAAACAAGTGGGGGGATTTCCTTGCATCACTTCACTAATTCCCAAGCCTCCTTTGATAAAGCTTGTTTTGAGATTATGTAGCATGAGTTGTTCTGAAGATGATGTTTTTCTAGCCTTCTGGATGTCAGGATTATAGTGCAGTGTTGAGCCATGATCTGTCCATGGTCACCAAAAACTATTTCATCCATGGTGAACTAGTTAATACCATCACCACAACTCTAAAGAACAAAGAAAACATTACCCAATACCAAAACTGGAAAGCAGTTTCAACAATTATAGTCACTTGATGTTCAGAGAGATTCAACAGTTATATGTATGGTATTGAGAAGCTACCATGACACCATAATGTCCCCACTGACTTCATCATCTCTTGCACACAAAGCCATGAAGATGGCTAGCATGATGAAACCTAGATGTGAAGGAATAGTGAACAAACCAAGAAGAAAGAGAAAAGGTAAGGAAAAAGAAAAAAAACTCACATTGGGAAAAGGAGGGAGGGTGGAGAAGAAAAACACCAAGACAAATAACTTTAAGAACAAGATCTTTTAAGGACAAACTCTGAAAAACCACAACTGGTCACCAGAGAGTGTCAAGGAAATGACATACAAGAGGCAATCTGAATGAGTTAAAAAAGATCATCATTACTAGGTTAAAGACTTAATCCATCAGCAGCACAAGGAATACTGAAATTGTCAACCACCAACTTGGAACAAAATGCTAGAACCCATTCGTGTACAAAAAGTCCAGGACTCAAAGTCCACAGCCACCATGTGACAAGTAGTCTACTTGATCTTCTTCTTGGGCCTCAACTGCCAATTACAACACACAGCAAGCCATAATCAGCCACAAAAACTTGAGGAAAAAACACGCTAGACTGATCAGCAATCTGGCTTTCGAAAATCAAGGCATGCCTAGGAGAGTGCAGAGAAAACTCCACAACAGCCTGTTAAAGGTAACATAACAAGAATGAGCCTTAGCCATAACCTTGTCAATGACACTCACAAATGGCAGACCCATCACCCTCATCATGAATGGCAGTGAAGTGCTGCCAGGACTCAGCTTAAAAATCAAGGTGGTCTAAATTCAGCTAAAGCTCACATGGAAACCAAAACCAGAATCACAGCAGCTAAGTTATGTGCAATGGATGTTGAGAGATATTATCCAAAACCTGGTTACTGTGACCACACTTCTTCTTCCTGCAATTTACAGCCCGAGGGTGAAGACGAGCATAGCATCTGCTCACACCAGAATCCAAAACAATTCATAAATTTTCAGAAACAACTTACAGGCATGTAGTTCTGACTATGAACAGTGTTGCAGGAATCATTTAGAGTACAGAGCTCATGATGTGCAAATTGTTAACAAATGATAGATGCAAACTGCTCTTCAAACTGATGAAAGCACAATTGATGCAGCACCAAATTGTCAACCTAAACACAGAACTCCAGCATGTTGCCCTAATTGTCCTTGACCTCTAACAAAAAACATGCACAGTTACTGTGACATACAGAAGTGCATCCAATCTGCAAGGACTTCTAGCTTCCCAAAAACTGGATATCATAGAAACAGATGGACTGAAACCATCAAAGAAAGAAGAGTAAACAAGAGAGCCTACTTGCGGCAAATCATCTTCTCCTGATTGTATTTCCTTGCCAAAGCCATCAATGAGGGCTCAATGATTCCTCCTCGCAGTCGCAATACCAAGTGCAAGGTCGATTCTGCAGGAATCCCAGCCCAGCCCTGTATCAGCACAACCTGGAACAGCACAAGATCCAACTGCAAGTCTTTGGAAGCACCTCTGCGACAAAGGACTGGGTTGTGATTCATTCGAGCCTCTAGCAACTCGACCTAGGCCATTGTTTTTCAAATTCCAGAGAGGTGCAGACTAAGTACCGAAACCATCACGGATATTGACGCACCTTTCTGGATATTGTAGTCAGCCAAAGTGCGCCCATCCTCGAGCTGTTTGCCGGCGAATATGAGACGCTGCTGGTCAGGGGGAATTCCTGCAAGCAACTTTGTCAAAGGAATCAGGTGCTAAAACCCTAAAAATTGACAGTACGGGAGATAAGCGCCATTGAAATACACAGAAGCCCGTGTTTTCCGCAGCTGTGCATGCATGCGTGTGTCGAAAAAAGAAACATGTCCAGGGGGCATAAGAAGGACCGAGAGAGAGAGAGAAAAAAACATCAGAGACAGACCTTCCTTGTCCTGGATTTTGGTCTTCACATTGTCGATGGTATCGCTGCTCTCCACCTCGAGCGTGATGGTCTTGCCCGTCAGGGTCTTCACAAATATTTGCATCTTGATGCACCTCAAAACCCTAGCAAACCTCAGAGAGAACAACCCGGGAACCAACGACAGAGCCCGCAAAGCTCCACCGCTGCTGCAGAATCCAAATGAAGAGACACTGCCCGTGGAGGAGGCACAAGAACAACATCGACGGCCGTAGCTTCGCCCCAGACCTAAGTCTCGAACCTAGCAAGAGGAAGAAGAAGAAGCATGAAAGGAGCTTCGGCCCAGACCTAAGGCCCGAAGGGGAAGCAATCAACCCCCGTGTCTGAACACGGTTTAATTGACCGAGGTCGTCAAACGAGAGGCCAAATAAATTCACCCGCCTATTGGTCCAAATTTATGACGTGTCTGAATCAAGTTGTTTTGCAGAAGACTTGATTGATCAAGTTGGCCGGTGTGAACAAGCTCCCACCAGTGCACCACCCAGTGGATACCCGTTATGACTCAGTTGTGGATGAACCTCACCTGACTTAACCTCTGGTTTACCCTTGGTAACCCAATCTGTAGGAAGTAAGTTCTATATGTAGGTAGATAGGTAGGTAAAAAAAAGTGATTACTAGGTAAATAGATTGTTTTTACATATAGGTAATAATGGCTGTTTTTACTACCTACTACTAACAACCTGGTTGTAGGATGCAAGTGGGTAGGTAGATAGGTAGGTAGTAAAAGAAGCCACTGAGCTAACCACCATGGTTAGCTAGGAAACTCAAACCCAACAGAGAATTGTTTCCTGACCACATAAAGCAAGTTTTTTTTTTTTTTTTTGGGCAATTTTATAGCCAAAAGTGGCAATCATTCCTAAAGACTGTCGCCAGACTATCTCGCCAGATTTGGCGATTAGTCAACATGGATGATCAAGTAATATATGATATTATTTTATTAATATAAATATTAGTGATTTGTTGAGACAAGTTTGCATGCCAAATTAAATGACTTTTCAAAACTCGAAAATCCTGATTCATGAAAAAACTAAAATATTAATTTAGTCATCAATTTTGCATGAATGTGAATTTGGCACTAAGATTTTTTTTTTTGTAGTTGGATACTTGAGATTGATATGCGTACATTGGACTTACATTTTCAAAGCAAAAATGACAAAAGTGAATTTGGCTTAGCCTATATGAGAAACATTTAGCCAAATGAATTGTCATTTGCCAACAAAAAAATATTACTTGGATTCCATCATCATTAGATTAGGGATACCTATTTCGAAGACATAGAATAAATTTCAAATCAATAGAACAAATTTTAAGTTGCAAAGATAGAGACAACTACAATCCACTAAGCAATCCACTATTATTACAAAATGTGGGTACAATCCATTAGTCCCCATTCACTCACTAGATCAATGAATTTATTACATTCTCATCGGGACTAATAAATTCACTCAAAATCCAATGAAATCACTTGACATATAGAGACACCTTTTGTTGTAGTCTACACCCAAACTCAAATTCACACTATTCCTTAAAACCAACCTTTACTTCATCCAAAGTATTTGTGTACAAGCCATGATATTGCTACCACTTGGGATGCTCTAAGTAGTAGTCGGGCACATTATGGAGACAATGATCAACAAACTAGACTTTACATGATGCATGATCACTCTCCCAAAAGCATATACATAACACAAGACAAAAGCATATGCATAAAACGAGAGAGAGAGAGAGAGAGAGAGTTGCAGGTTTGAATTATACTTGTGGATGATATGGAGCTTAATCCTTCAACTACTAGATCTCTATGTTATGCACAATCAGGTCGATGATCATCATATACACACACACACACATACATATACACCGTTGTGGGTTGGTTTGAATTTTTTTTAGTTGTGGGTGGGTTTGAATTTTTTTTAGATATGAAGTTTATTCTTGATTTTGCTTGCCAGACCTCCAGACTTCTTCTTCCCAACATCACTTGCAGTGCCATTACCACCTGACGTTCCATAATCTGGCATTGGACTTCCATCCCCAGTTCCAGCTGCTTTAGTAGTAGCACTAGTAGGAGCTGGTGTTGTTGTTGTTGGTGTTCCTTTTCCAGCTCCATCTGATTGTGGGAGGTCTGAAGAAGAATCAGGAGCTCCATTCGTGTTGTCTCCACTTGGAGCATTACCAGCTGTGTTGTTGTCTGGCTGTTTGATTTGCTCACCAAGGCTGGGCTTGTGAGGAGTATCGCTACCAGCTCCAGGTGTAGCAGATTGGGTAATGCCTGTTGCACCAGGTTGCGTATTCTCCAGATTGTCGCTACTAAATTGTTGCTGCTCCTGCTGCTGCTCCTTTCCTGCTCCAGTATCCTGGGAGGGTTGATGATTTGCAGCAGTTGTAGCGTGTTGGCCATAATATCCAGTGTTGTTACTACCGTGTGGTCCAGCGAAACCAGCAGCTCCAACTCCAGCAGCCAAAGCACCAGCTGGAGCTGTGCCACCTTGTTGCTCTTCATACCTTCTTGGACCATCTTGAAATCCATATGGAGCTGTCATCTGCGGGGATGCATCAGAAACAGGGTTAGGAGGCCCTTGTTGCCTTCCTCCACCCTGCAGGGTGCCATACTGTGGAATCCCTCCAAAACCCACATGGTGTTGTTGTTGGCCCATCCCTTGACTTGGAGCTTGATTGCCAAATGCATTAGCAGCCCCTGATCCGGAACTAGGCTCTATCCCACGAGGATTTGCACCTCCCTGCAATTGCCCTCCTTGATTAGGAGCTTGATTGCCGCCTTGATATGGATAAGAAGAAGCATATGCTGCATCACCTCCTTGCTGTCCTGGCACTTTCTGAGCAATGGTAATGAACAATCCAGGTGCAATTGCAGCTGTATTCCCATATCCAGAGTCTACTGGAAATCCACCCCCAGCTCCAGGTTGCCCTTGTTGTTGTTGTTGTTGATTATTGGGTCTGTCGTGGTCTTCGTCTTTCTCATATCCAGTTGGGGGCCCTTGTCGTGGACCTCCTTGATTGCCAACAGCATCCTGAGGTTGATATCCTTGTGCTCCTTGATTTGGAGCTTGAGTTCCTTGTGTTCCATAGCCTGAAGGTTGAGGCTGATATGATCCTGCAGCTTCCTGATATGGAGCCTGAGATTCTCTTGTTAAAGTTCCATAGCCAGGTTGAGATTGAAAGCTTGCACCTCCCTGATTTCCACCACCACCACCACCTCCTCCTCCTCCTCCTCTCCATATGGGAGCTCCATATCCAGCTTGAGGACCTTGCTGCATTCCATATCCTGCTTCTGGATTTCCGCTGGCTGCACTCATGGGAGCTCCATATCCAGCTTGAGGGCCTTGTTGCGTTCCATTATATCCTGCTCCTTGATTTGCAACTCCACTGTTGGGATGAGCTGCTGCTGCTGCATAGTTATGTTGAGGACCACCCAGCTGAGTGCCATAGCCGCCGCCACCACCTCCTCGATCAAGACCTTGATAAGCCACTCCTCCTCCTCCTCCTCCTCCTCCTCCTCCTCCTCTGACTGCACCATAGCCCAACTGCTCCTGCCCAGCTTGGTTTCCATAAGCTCCTCCTGCAGGCTGATCAAACCTCCCATGCTGTTGTTGTTGTCCAGACGTTGGCCTTGTCCCACCTTGAGGAGTCCCATTGTATGCCTGCTGTTCCTGGTGTTGCTGCTGATCAGACTTTTGGTTTGATGATTGCTGCATGTTTGTTGCACCAGGTCCAGCTCCAGCTGAATCAGCCCCTGATCCTCCTCCTCCTCCTCGAGTGTTGTTGCGTTGATCATATGAACCATCGTGAGGAGCTGCTGCTGCTGCAGCAGATCCATAATCAGAACTTGGATTGTCGGGTTTCTTCCCTGCACCAAACAGACTCCCCAAAGCCCCTGTCACTTTGCTTCCTGTGCTCTGATTCTCCCCATACCCATACTGAGACATTGCCAGCTAGAGCTCTCGAACGTCCTTTGATTCTACAGCTCCCAAAACTACTGTAAACAATTTCACAACAACTTGGAAACACAACAACTCTTCCAAGTACTTGTTGTTGTTGTTGTTGTTGTTCTTCTGCTGTTGAGTCTTGTTCTAGAAATGACAGAAATCAGTTCTGGATTTTAGTAGTGCACAAACTTCACGCCGTGTGAAGAAGTGGATGGTCGATCTTGGACCCAATACACGAGAGACCAATTGCTGAGAACTTCTTCCACTTGCAATCCAGCTCAAGACCCCAAAAAACCTTGACGCAACAGTTTTGAAAAATCTGATCAGCACCGACAAAATGCGACAACCAGATCATGACAACAAATCAATTCATCTCTAGTCTTACTCATCCTTCATCCTTCTAGTTTTGAAATCCAAAGAAAAGAAGCACCTATAAAACGAAGTACAATCACACTTATGAATATCATATTCTAAACTAGCTGACTCCTTTTGTCTCTTTACACTTGTTAAAAGAACCAAAACGCAAGAACAAAAACAAAAGCAACAACAAGGATGAAAGAAGATAAATGCAAAATCAGAGCCGTGCAGCAGCTGCAGCAACGACAATGTGACACAACAAGATGATGATGATGAAACATAAATTGCTTGCTGCTCATTGGAAGAAGTGCACAAAATCTGCTGAGTGTTTTGTCCATTCCTTTGTTTTCAATTTTGTGCTCCAATTTTGGTTTTTGATTGGTTCTCTCTCTCTCATCACAGCAAACTGATGACACTTTTGCAGAGATTTTTGTGTTGCCATTGCTGACACTTGCAACTTCTTCTGTGGACCACAACACATATCTCTCTCTCTCTCTCTCTCTCTCTCTCTCTCACACACACACACACACAAACACACACCATCCCAAGACACCCACCCTAATACACTCCCATGATACTCACCAAAACACCCACCAACACAAGAGTGATGTCAACCCCAAAATGTGCAACTCAATTGAATCTCTCCATTCATGTTGTGCCATTTGTAGAGCCATGCGCATGCCATTAGGCACACAACTTTGCATTCAATTGGGTTTGCAATTTCCCCTTACTAGAAGTAAATTATCAAAGCTTGCAAAACTTCATTCATGAACACACCACTCATTTGGAAAATGTACACAAGTGTTAGGAAAAAAGAAAGAACGAATAAAAAAAAGGTCGTCAAGTTAGCACAAACTAGTAGATATCAAAATCTCTCCTTCTCATCAACCCAACCACCTTGAATAGGTTGGCCATGGCAATAGCAATGGCAATGGCAGGTGTGTTCCCAAAGGGGTGATAAACTAGCTTGCATCTTATGAACAAAAATAGGTTATCTTGAAATAGCTTTGAAATAGATAAGTTTAATTACTTGACAAAGTTTAGAACTAGTTTAAAATAATAAATATTTTTTGAATTTCAAGACCTCATCATAGATAAGGGGAAATCAAATGATTTGGTATTCCAATTATTTCAAAGATTTATTTTCATTGTTATGCATTTTTTTAATCTCATACTAATAGATACAAACTATTGTGCATAAAAAGTAAATGACACAATTCAAAGTGTAATTATGGTTAAAACTTAGCAAAATTAATGTAAATGTCTTTTTTAAATAAATATGGTGCTTGAAAAAATGATATCAAAGGAACATGTAAAATGACATTTTACATTTTTAAAAATAATATCATATAGATTAATGTATATTATCTTAAAATTGCAATTTTGATATTAAGTTGTGGCAAATTGTACATTGTAATGGGTGAAACTACAAAGTTTCACTCAAGCATGTGTCATGAGTTGTGGCCTCTTGTGTTGAGAAAACTCACATTCTTTTGTACTAGATGTATTAAAGAATGTAGTTTGTCTTCTTTCTTTTTTTTTCCTTTGTATTTTATTTGTCACATTGAGACCTTCCAAACCATGGTGCCCCTATCATGGGCTTGGTATCATTAGAAAGCCCCCCATTGGTAGGGGGTTGCACCAAGGTGGCTAGGTAATGTTCAACCTTATGGCATAAGAGTTATTGAATATTTTAAAAAATTGTCAAAGAAAATTCAACAAATTGTTGATGGGTTGCCAAACTTGTGTTTAATTCCCCATTTGGTTTTTTTAATTTTTTTAATCATTATGATATACCATGTATCATCAACTTTTTGGTATATGACACAAGAGAGAATTGAGCATTCCACCTTCATGGCCATGCACCAAGGCCTTAACCATCCAACCACAAGATCATGTCATGAAAAATATTGACATTCAAAAACATATAAACATTAAATTAATTTTAAATATTTATTTCAAAGATACAAATGTAATATTTTAAATTTATTTATTCAGACTATAAGTTCAACTGTAATGTCATTAATGATATGTAATTTTGAAATTTATAAATATATTCATTTTTTTCTGAAAATTTCAAATTTCATGTGTCAAAAACCTTACATATTAATTAAAATATTCTCAAATTGGCTAATAATTTGAATATAATATTTTAATTATTTTTAAAATTGTATTCTTCAATTACATTTTTTTTCTTCCCTCGATTACAAATGTCAATACATTTACATTAATAAATATATTTATTTCAAAAAATTGAGTGCATTAATTTTATGAAATTTAATCCACATGTGAAATATATAAATATAAATTTGAGTTTCATTTTGAGTGTGCTCTTGATGTGTTTGGAAATTTAGTAACAAGTGAAAATTAGAATTTCATTTTCACTCTAAATTTTCACTTGTTACTAAATTTCTAGAGATAAGAATTACCCAAGATTTAATATCTCCTTTTAATCGCAATCTCGGGATTTCCAACAATATCAAAAAGATGCCCCAATCACCTCAAAAGGTTTTGTTTTGATTTCTTTGAATTTTCAATTATAAATATTTGCACGATAGGTCTAAAAACCTGGTGCCCTTGTTCATTACGAATCCAATGGTACCAAAAGTGCGATAGGACGTGTTGTAGTGGTTTGGGAAATTTCAACATGAAATTTTTAAAAACATAAACTACCTTAATTTAATAGTATGATTATTATAAATAAAAATTACAAATAAAAATTGTATTATACTTTCATTTGTTAAAATAATTACGTTTATTTATTTATTTATTTATGATTTTCATTTTAAATTTAAATTTTAATGTTATCACATCATGAAAATTAACATTACAATGACAAGGTGTCATATTTGGTAGTATAATTTTAATCACATTAATCATAGTGGTCAAATCAAGGAATTTTAAACAACTTTTATCACCTAAATCTGTCAAATTAAAAGTAAAATGGGATTGGGAATTTGTTTAATTCTCAACACAAGAATGAAATTAACATTTTAAAGGTTGAAAAATTCGCTTTGAAATTTGGATTGGCAAATGCAAGATGAGTTCAATTTTTTCCACTAATAGCAAGATGGAACAAAGTTGGCAAATATTGAAAAAAAATATCATCATTTGTTGACCAAATTATTTTATAAACACGACATGCATTGATATTAGCAATGTTTCAATAATGTCAAATTCTAATGATGGAAAATTCCAAGGAACAAACATCTAGGAGATTTTGCATAATCTTTCATATGGCCATCCACGGATAATTCCAAAGACACCTATCTCATTTCCAAGCTTAATTACCTCACTTCTTCTCTAAAAACTACTTCATTTCTTGTCCCTACCCACCAACATGGATATGAAAAAAAAAAACAAAAAACAAAAACATGTGCTACTTTACCAATACAAATGAAATTTGACATTGACATAAATAATGATGAACTATGGAAAACCATTTGAGAACATAAAAAGAGAAAAAACATTAATCATCATTGATAATGTGTAGCAATGCAAAGCCCAAGTATTAGTAGACCATCAATCTCCCAAACAACAATATAACAAAACCAGCAATTTAAATCAAGTCATGGATTTTCTTTTTATGGTAGCATGTTCAAACAAAATCATGAAAAAATGATGAAATTGTGTAACATGGGTCAAGGAATTTGAATGCAAGATGAGGAACTTTATGAAAAATGAAAAATAGAGAACACAATTAGGTCTCCAAATGTCACCCACATATTAGTTTCAATTCAAGCCAAGTTTGTATCCCAAATAACACATGAATACAAATTTCAGCTTAATTATAAGTTTAAAAAATTTCAACTTGTAACATCCATTTAGAAAATGCCTTCATAATATGTATCACATAAGATGATTTTTGGGTTTTTTAATATTCCCATTAACTTTCATTGTTATGGATAATCACCTTACAAAACTAACATTATATATAGTTACAGTTTGTGATTTCTTACTTCTTTATTCCATATGGTAGCATTGGAATAGGCCTAGAACAAAACACTACAAAAAATCATAGTTTTTCAAAAAGTCAATTTGATCAAAATGTCCACATTGATGAAAAGTATGTCCATTTGGACTAAAGGTTTGGGGCATGGAAAATAAATGTTACATTTGACCAATAAATTTGATTGAAGTGCCTATCTAACCAAATGTCAAACCAAAGGGGTCAAAACACGTAACTAAGACCTAAAAAGGGCATTGGATGTTGGACATAATCAATCAAACATTCTTTTTTTATAACCACTTTAAACCATAGTAATCATGGCAAGTTAATCATTTTTCCTTCATATGAATGTCAAGGAACTTAGAGTAAAAATTTAATTAATTCAATTATAAGTTTTGATTTTAATTTAGGATGTTTGAAAAATGTACACCTATTGCATCAAATGGAGTCAATTTTACAAAGGACTATCAAAAGGATATAATAAAATAATTTTTATTGAAAAAAATATAAATGATAAAAACCATATTAGCCACATTAAAAAACTACTCATACTTAAAAATGTGGAATTCTAAAATTTTAAAAATTCAAAGAATGTTTCAAAATTATTTTAACATTTCAAAGATTCAAATTTTTTTTACCACATATAAATGGGTTATAATGTACATGATGTATGAAAAAAAAAATAGATTAGAGTATAATAAAACTAAAGAAAGTGAAATTTTAATTTTTGGTGATGACTTAAAATTTTGATCATTTTTCAAGATGAAACATTGAATCTATAAGGAATCTACACACTTTAAAAAATTCATATTTATTCAATAATGACTTAAAAAAAAAATGTAATGCATTGGGAAACATTTAAATATTTTTTACAACAAGTTACAAAAAAATTCATTCAAAAATTCATTTGTGTGTAAAAGTTTTTTTGGAAAAAAAAACTTACTATCCTTTTCCAAAATAATCCCTTTGGCTTTTAGTTACAAGTTTTGACCCAAAGATTTGGTCAAAATGAAAAAACATCCATCAAAATGGTCATGGCTTAATCAAATTGGCCATATTGAATTGATAGGGTTTAGTCAAATTAACCATATTGATTTGACTCTTAATTAAATTACTCATTATGATTTGACACTTAGTCAAATGAACCATACTCATTTGATGAATTAGCTTACTTATTAAGCCTAGGCTACCTACTTAACTCAACATAACAAGTAGGTTATGTTACTCTTAAACTAACTATCTAGCATAGCATAATTAATAGGATAGTATGCTACTTGGTAGGTAACAACTTTACTAGTAATCTAGTTAGGTAACTTAACTTAGACCTTCCTAGTAAGTTATTTAAAACGTAGCTTAAAACTATTAAAGAGCTTATAATTAAGTAGTGTAAGTTTTAAACGTAGGTATCATAAGTGATTTAGGCTTATTAGGTAAACCTATTAACCACATAGGTAGCCTACTAACTTAAGCCTACTATATATAAATACGTAACCTCTAACATACTAGGTATAAAATAACATAGGCCACTTAGGCCTAGTAGGCAGGTAGTTTATCCTATTAATTAAGTAAGTAACCTAAGCCACCTAAACATATTAGGTAGGTAACCTAAGCTATCAAGGTCTATTTGGTAGCTACATATGTAATGTAGGCCACTTAGGCCTACAAGGTAGGTAGCTTAACCTAAGCCATTTAGGCCTATTCGATATGTAGCCTAACTTAGGTCACCTAGGCTTACTAAGTAGGTACATAACCTAACCTAACCTACTTAACCCTATTAGGTAGGTACATAACCTAATCTATGCTACCTATGTAAGTACATAACCTAACCTAGGCCTAGATAGTTCAAGTTAGTCTAACCCAAGCTTACTAGGTAGGTATGTATCTAACATAGACTAGGCCACCTAGGCTATTAGGTAGGTAGCCTAGCCTACTAGGTAGGTAGCTTAAGCTTAAACCTACTGAATAAGTTAGGCTACCTACCTAATATGCTTAGGCTAGATATATTAATATGCTAATAAGTATTTATGTAGCTTACTAAATAGGTATAAGCATAAACCTAGTAGGTATCTATAAAGCCTAGTAGACTATAACTTATATGTTACTTATATACATGCATTTATTAATAGGTACCTCCTACCTACCTAGGCTAACCTACCTATAACCTACTTATTTATGTAATAGTACATAAAAAAATTCAAGTTCATTTAGTGTAATATGTTGAAAAAAAATTCATGGAAGTTAATTATAATATGTTGGTTTAAAATCATGTTCATTACAATTATGTTGTCCAAAAATTCACCTTATGGGGTGGTAATGCAATCGTTAAGAACTTGATTCTTCAAGGAGTTCAAGTCTTCACATTTGCAACCTAAGCTACCTTGGTTATTTAGGTGATCTAATTAGGTACCTTAGGTTGCAAAGTTTATTAGACCACCTAGCATAAGCTATTTCGCCTAGCTTAGGGGGTTGGCTTATCCTAAGTGGCCCAGGTGCTTAGCTTAGATGGCTAAGCCTAAATGGCTTAAGTGCCTAACTTAAGCCTAGGACATAAGGTTGGTAAGTAGATAAATAAATAATTTTTTGGCATTAATGATTAGATTTATTAATTAGGTAGGTAGGTAAGGTAGGATAAGGTGGGTAATTAATTAATTAATTAATATTTTCATATTAATTTTATAAGCTAAATAATATACATTTATGATCACTACTCAAATTATATTATTGTCACGGTGGTTTAGTAAAAAAAACCTAGTAAAAAAAAAATTCCAAGGAAAAAAACCAACTAAAAAAATCTAGTCAAAATCGTCAAGTCCAAATCGACTTGTCCAAAATGGCACTTTTGTCAAGTTGAACCTAGGGGTAAGAAGACCATGAGGGGCCCTTTTTTACCAGAATTCTCAAATAAAAAAATCGTGATTTCTTGTAGTGAAAAGGAAACACATTAAACACATGTGAATCAATTTCCAAATAAGCAAATATAAATTTTATTTAAATCTCCTTCATTGTGCATTAAAGCTATTGATTACTTTGGAATTAATTTCAAGTTATTCTAAACCATCTGCCTCAACTCATGTGCTTCAAGTTATAAGTAGATGGCTTACTATTGGTTGTGATTAAATTAATGAAGTTATATACAGTAGACTCTGTCTAAATTAATACTGCCTAAATTAATAACCTGTGATAATTAATATGTGCGGTCTAGTCCCAAGTCGGGCCCCATACATTTATCAATAAACCTCCAAAAGTTAATAATTAATACTCCACAGGCGGTCCCGAATTTTTTTATAGTGAACTCCACAGGCACATATTAATTATCAGGTTATTATTTTAGGCATTATTAATTTAGACAGGTTCTACTGTACAAATGTTACAAATGGCGCAAGTGGAGAATTATTTAATGACTCTCTCTTTATTAATATCCTATCTAAATTAATACAGAACCCCCGGTCCTGGCAGTATTAACTTAGACAGGTTCTACTGTATAATTATACATAGATATTTTAACATATATACAAGTTCTAATCTTGGTAGGTAGTAATTAATGTTGTAGTGGATTATCCTTTTTTAATATTAAACCAACATTTGTTCGTTGAATGCCCCTTTTTGTTAATTAGGTAAGGTCTTAGGTAGTTAAAATTGTTATGAGGTAGGGTTTTTGCTTAATATGAATAATTCCATACTAAACATACCTTAATTTTAAGCATGAGTATATCAATATTTAAATTGACATATCATAAAAATATATGCAATGACATGGTATTATGAATACACATTATTTTGCAATTCTATAGTTGGAGGGTGAATTCTTTCTTGAAATGTAAAAAATCTACAAAATACATTTTGTAAAATTGCTAGTCCAAAATCCAACCAACATTGGTGCATAAAAATAAATAAATAAATCTCATATTTTATTTGGAACATCAAAATTTTGCCCCCTCCATGTATCTATGCCTTTACAACATTTTAACAATGTGTTCAAGGTTAAATGTTAGTTAAGTGTTAATCTTTGATAATCCCTCCTAAAATAAAATTTGAAAGAACTTATGTCTACCCATTGAAAGTGAGAAAAATTATGCCTATTTATAGATGTAACTTCCTTCCCACTCCAATTTTCAAAAGTATGCGTAATAATTGTGCCCTTCCTAAACGCTAAGGACCAAAAAGCATATGATTTTGAGCATGAGGGCATAAAAACCGGCCTAACTTGAGAATTAAAAAAAAACCGATACCATAATCACTCCCTAAACCCAAAACCAAAAATGCATCTGGATCACATATTTGAAAAAAAATTGAACTTGAAGCAATCTCTTGAAAAATGTTATGAGCTAGAACTAGCAAGTCCCCTATAACTGTAGAGTTCGCCAATAGTGGTTTCCATTAGTGTGTTGGACAAGTATTTAAAAAAAAAAAAAATAGTCATGCTTGATTTCCACAAAAAATAATTTTCAGAATTGATTGATGCTCAGGTTTTGGTCATTTGAAACTTTTCAATTTTAAAAAATCATTTGGATAAAGATTTTAAAAAGTTTAATAAGGTGGATATGAGGTGGGGCTAGGGGTTTGGAGATTATTACAATTGGTTATATGCCATGGTTATTTGGCAAAACCCTTGGTACATATATCACCCATAATTTAAAGCTCTTTGGGTTTTTTTTGACAAATACTAATGCAAGTATATTTATGAATATTTGGGGGGCTTTTTTGAGGTTTTTTTAATAGAACCTTTAAGGTGGTCACAAGGCAAGTTTCAAGGTGGCACATTGGCAACATTTCGCTTGAAGAAAAAAGGTTATTGCTCAAATATTAATGATGATTAAAATGGTTGTTTTTTAAAAATAGACCTTGTAGTTTACCTCGTGTCAGGTATGGTTATGAAAGTGATCTAATTATTGCAAAAATACTCGTTTGTGCATTTTTTTGTGAGTTAGTTATGGTTATCATTTTTAACAATTTTATATGTGCCAAGTGTGGAGGTGAGGGTGGGTTTATGAATTTAAAAATAATTGAATACAATCCAGGTTTCGAGTCTTGCCAAGTTCAATTCAAATTAATGTATATAAACCCATTCAAATACCCAATGGGTTTTTCTATTTAGACCTCATACTCACCCCACACTAGTCTTTACCCAACATAAAGATTTTGAAATATTTTAATATTTAATTTTGTTTTAAAAGAAAAGGCACCTTACCCAGATGGTGCCATGTTTTTTTGAAGCAAATGTTTTTATGAGGGTTTAGCCTTATATTTTGGAAATGTTTACACATCATAGAACATGAAATTCTTATCATGGACCTATGTGGAATAAAATGAAGGCTAAGATGACTACTATTTTTTCAATTTGAATTATCATTATTTCAAACATCAAAGAGGTTTGTCACCTTTTGTTCTTCATCATTCAACATTGTCATGGTTGGGTGGTGTGTGTGCCAACGTTTAATTATGAATGCATAATTTTTGGGATAAGTTTGGGATCTTCTTTGTTTTGTTGCTAAATTTGTTAAGTTCCTTAATCTTGGCGATGGAAATTGTGTGGGTTTTTGGCTTTTGGAGTTGCGGTATCTTTGTTGTTATTGATTTATCATCATTTATGAAGGAACATGAAGGATTTTGAAGGATGGCATGAAAGGTTAAGTACTGGATTTAAAATTATATGAACATGTTTTTGTTTTTGGTTTTATTATTTTTTGTGATGCCTCGTTCTAGAGATGAATGCTTTTGATATGAATGTTTTTGTTTTCTCATTTTCTTCTACTACGTGAATAATTTAGGCTCGTTGTCAACACAAAAAAAAGAAAGTAAGGTAGAAGCATGAAGGAAATGATTATGATCATAAGGGAGTTTGCGAGCTTGCTTGTGGATTTCATAGATTTGGGTTCGGTATATCCAAGTGTTGTTGTTTGTCATTGTTTGTGGTGAGGAAGTGAAACCCATCATAATGGGAATCCGAAAGAAACTTGATCTTGTTGTTGCTAAGGCCATGTATGTCAAATTGTGTTGATGTAGGTCAAAGTGGGTTTATTTCTTATTAAGGCTTCTTGCATTTTGTGAGAAATTGAGAGAAAGAAAGTTCATCAAAATGTGTGTCAATCCTTTGTTATTTGGTGAAAGCATTGTTGGGTTATTTGAGGGTGTTCTGATTTTGTGAAATATTAAAACCAATAAAACTTGGGAATGATATGTTCATCAAAATAAACCTGGAGAGATTTAATCCCTAAGATGTGTTGTAAAAATAACAATTGTAATTACATATAGTAAAAGACGTCGTAGTCGTTTTTCGTGAAGTTTTCTATCCATCCATCCATGGATGGCATCATACAGGGAAGAAAACCCTGGTAGAAATAAATAACCCCCCTTCTTGCATGTGTCGTTGTCTAGGAAAGGCATGTTCAACCCCAAGGGGGGGCACCCCCAAGATTTTGATATCAATATCAACAACAAACTTAACATATATTTGTCGTCTCCGATCTTTTCCCATGGTTAATTGTATGTTGCTATCTCACGGGTCACAAGTAGTGCAAACATCAAGATTTTTAGTGGCTAGGGTCCTAATGGATATATGCAGAATGTGATATATAAAGAGGTTTTGGAAATGTGTAGTTGTAATTTTGTAATATGTACTGTCAAATACACACACACTTCTACATTAGGCACATGGTTCAAACTAATGGACTATAACGGTCATGTGTGTGTATACTTTAAGTGAGATGTGTTTTAAAAATTGAAGTTGTCTATAGTGGTAGTGTGTGTATACTCACTTTATGGGAGATGTGTCTTAGAAATAGAATTCATAGTAGACTATAAATGATAATGTGTGTATACTCACTATAAGTAATTGATCATTTTAAGCTAGGTTAATTGTGTGAGTTGTATAATTGATTGGGTGATAGTGCGCATCAATATGTTAACAATCCTTTTTTCATTACATCCAAACATGTATAAATTATGATGCCATGCTAGGAGAATTTGTATGCCTATTATTCACTTGTGGGAGGGATCTGAAGCCCATCAATTTTATGAAAGATCCCTCCCAGTTTCAAAGAATAAGCATGCAAATACACTTAGGAATTTTCTCCAATGTGCTATGTAAACCAAATGAACCAAAAGAAGACCAATATTAAGTTGGATTTAGGTTGGCCCCCCACTCCATTATTGAAGGTTGGAGTATCATTGGTAGCATCCAATGTCACCTAGATGCTTTCATCTAAGCACAATGTCTACCCATTGAAAACATGACATTTTTTGTGAAAAAGGAAATGGCAATGGTGCATTGAGCTTTGCCTTCCATCTTTGGGGACTTTTTTTTTTTGGCTTGTTGCATACTACTTACGCAAGGAAATTCACAACTAAGTTTTTTTAATGTGTGGAATTTTTTAGGTCATAAGTAAATAATGCAATAGTTGGATTCAAGGAAATTGAAAGGAGTGAAATGATGATGACATGGTAGTAGCCATGTATTTTTTTTTCCAAATTTTCACACCTAAATGACAGAAAACGGATTTCTTTGTTGCAAGTTTCTTTCTTCATTTCAAGAATTGAACGAAATTACAAAGAAAAAAAAGTTTTGAAGTCACCATATTTAAAACATTAGTTCATAACTTGTCACCAAAACATTGCATGCTAAGGTGCCTTGAATGATCAACATCTTTTGTTCCTTTTTGTTACAAATCTCTCAAAATTGTTAGCCAAATTTGGCTACCACCTCTTGTGGATGGATGGGTTGCCCACCTACCTACCTACCTACCTCTCACAAAAACCTTGGATGGGGGGAAATCATGTGCAGAAAATTGTGCTCTTTTTGTTATTATATTATTATTATGTTGTAGTTCAATTGTTGGCTTCTAGTGTGAGAGGGGGAGTCTATCATTGTGCATGAATTGAAAGCATAATTGAATTGAAAGTATGATTGTATCTAAGGACAAAGAAGTTGACTAGCATTTGGATTCTCTACCTAGAACAAACTCCACAAATTAATTAATAGATTTTTTTTTTGGGGGCAAGAGCACACAACAATTTTATTGCAAAGATGTCTCATGGGAGAAAGAGAAGATGTTAGGATAGTACACACATTAATAGGCAAACCTACCCAAAGTTTTTGACAAATATCTTCTTCTATGTAACAAACATTGTTATAAAATGAGGTTTCTCAACATTGGATGGGGTTTAAACCAGTGTTGGTTATTTTTTTTTAATAACCATCGTCTCTGATAGGAACCCTTACAAAAATTCTAAGGTCTCATGTAAGGATCATATGTAATAAAAGAATGGAACCTTACAAAATAGAGGACCTTACCAAAATTCTAAGGTCTCATGTACGGGTTGTATGTAGTAAAAGAATGGAAGCTTACAAAATATAGAGGACCTTACAAAATTTTGTAAGGTCTTCTTGTGTAAGGCCCATGTTCTGTTGCTCAGGGACGTTACCAATTTTGTAAGGTCCTATGTTATCGGCCATGCACAGCCTAGAGGGACCCTGGCTATATAACCTGCTACCGTGTCGGAACAGGGAAGGAAAGGCCAACTGGCGGGAACCCCCGGTTATATATGGGGAGGTTGGTGTCGCTTCGTGGTACCCGCCAGGCGGCCTCTCGCGCACTCGAATAAACCGGCGGGTCTCTCGGCGCAGAAGAAGTCGACCTGCTGAGAACCTTCGGTAGGGTTGGTGTTGGCGCAACTCCTCGGTGCCTCCGGAGGTTGCGGCTGGTTTTGAGAACCTTCGGGTACGTGGGGGGATGTTGGCGCAACTCCGCGGTGCCCCGGCGGTTGCGGCCACTTTGGGGAACCTACGGGTACATACAATGGCGGTGGTTTGCGCACGTGAGGGGAACCGCCGGTTGTCAGCGCGAGCGCGATGATTGGGATGGTGCCTCACGAGGAGGAAGACTCAGAGGAAGAAGTGCGCATTGTCGATGCGGATTTTCACCCCACTCGCAGATCGCGCCTGCTCGCTTTTTCACACAGAAGATAGTGCTCCTTTTGTATGTGCGTCTCTGCATTTAGCTCCGCTGTGATTTCCTTCTTTTTAGTTTTAGTTTTTTTCCCCCCTTCATTCCCTGGTCCTCAAAGGTCGCAGTTTTATCGGGAAGTTTGGTATTCATTTCATTCCCAGTAGTTTTGTCTTCGTCGGTGAAAGAAAGGAGCCTGGAGGGAGCCTAGCTAGTTAGATTCATGATTGTTGGTTTTTTTGTTTGTTTTGAATGTGGATCTATGATAGCTTTGTGTGTATGTGGACGGGGAGAGAGGGAGTAGGAGCAGCAGTAGGAGAAAAAAGATTTTGTAAAGAGCTCTGAATGATTAGATCGGATCTGTGATCGAGAGTTTTCATTGCGTTATTGTTTGCAGAAGAAGCAGCCAAGAACATTTGGATCTCGAGAGATGGTGTTGGTCACTGTGAGAGATTTACAATGAGGTGTTAAAGAGGCCGGCATTGGAATTTGTCGGGGGCAAGGCGAGCTGAGGAGAGAGATCGAGAGAGAGAGAGAGAGGGAGAGAACATGGCTTTTAGTAGTATTGCCAAAGGCAGCAACACGGCTTCAACCGTCAGTAAAGCAGACAGGAAAGCTGCATTGGATGTGGGAGCATGGCTCTTCAATGTCAGCACCTCTGTGGGGATCATCATGGTGAACAAGCAGCTGATGGCCAACTATGGCTTCCGTTTTGGTACTACCCTGTCTTTGTCTTTTCCAACTGTTTTCTTTTTTTCGCCTTTTGAGGAGATGGATGGATTCTCCTGTTGCTACTTGCATCATGTTGTTCCTCCTCCTTTCTGTCTTTTGCAATGAAGCTTTGAAGATATGATCTCTGCTCCCTCCCAGAACATCATCATCACTCTAAATGATTCAACTAGGTATGGTTTTGTGTTTGGTGGTTTTTGTGTTGGGGGGCTGTTTGTTTGTTGTTCTTTGCAGCCACAACTCTAACAGGCTTACACTTTGTAATGACCACATTGATGACTGTTGGGCTCCGATTCATGGGCTACATCCAGCCATCCCATCTTCCCTTCCTTGATCTTGCCAAGTTCGCCTTGTGTGCAAATTTCTCAATCGTGGGAATGAACGTCAGCTTGATGTGGAACTCTGTTGGATTCTATCAGGTAAAATATTGCAATTTGCCTGCTGCTGTGCTTGGCAATGCTTTTCTCCCTCATTGCTTGCATTCTCCAATCGAGCCACAGCTGTGTCTTCCAGCACGATTGACCATGATTGACTCTTAGGGTTTTGTTTCTTTGCTATTGCATTATCTCCTAGGATTTATTTTTCCTTGCTATGCATTGCCTTGATTCCTAACAATCTGTTTTCGGTGCTGTCCCTGTGGTGGTGCTCACTCTGTTAGTCTAGTTGTTGAACTGTGGTCTTGGACATTGTGGTTTTATGACGATGACAATGATGATGACAATGATGCAGATTGCAAAGCTGAGTATGATCCCAGTCTCTTGCTTGTTTGAGGTTTTGTTTGACAACATTGGATACTCCAGGGACACAAAGTTGAGCATCATGGTGGTGCTGGTTGGGGTGGCCATCTGCACTGTGAGTGATGTGAGTGTTAATGCCAAGGGTTTCGTGGCAGCAGTCATTGCCGTGTGGAGCACTGCACTCCAACAGTATGTAAGAAGCCACCACTGCCACCAACCCAGATGAAAGCCATAGCAAACCTCCCAGTCTCATAAGCAAAGCTTTTGTCCCTTAGAAGACCCAGGTTTTGTCGAGTTGTTTGCACAGATTTTGAGCGGATTCTTCTATGCTTATCTACTACACCCACTATCAGGAGCTGATGAATGTGTAGTCATGCCACTCATCACTGCTATTTTGTGATGATGAAGGGTGATGGGTCTGATAGATGGGTCTGATACTTTGTGAGCAACTCTCATAAGGTTATGACAGCACTCATTCTCATGTTTATGTTCAAATTGTTCATGTGGAGATTTCTCTGCAATTTCATAGATATTTTAGAAAATGCACCAGCAGTGTCATCAAGTGGCATGCACCTTATGACAACGTCTTTGGAGTCCATTTTGGCTCACGTGCAATTTTAATGTTTTTTTGGGCAGCAGGTGGTGTGAATTTTCTACTTCTGTAAAAGATGTTCCTGGTTGGTCTGATGTACACCTAGGTGCACTAGGTGATTGAGCTTCATAGAAAAATTTCCCATGTTTTGCTGCTTGCAGTAATTTCTGGGATTTCAGATTACCATTTTGGAGATAATGTTGCATTTCTTGCCAGACATTGAAACATGGGGGCGTCGAATGCAGTCAGGAAATGCCTCAAACTCTTGTGTGTTTAAGGTGCTAGCAACCGTTTCAATCCCTTTTTTGTTGTCAAGAATAATTGGAGATTTCGTTCTGATAAAAAAAAGTTTGATTTTCTTTTGCAGTATGTGCATAATCTTCAGAAGAAGTACTCATTGGGCTCCTTCGATCTTCTTGGTCATACTGCTCCTGTACAAGCTGCATCACTAGTTGTAGTGGGGCCCTTTGTTGATTATTGGTTATCAGATCTGCGAGTTGACCATTACAGCTTCACCTTTGCAGTAGTTGTAAGTACCAATGACTCCTGCTTTTATTGGTTTTGGGTTGTTTCACCCACCTAGTTTTCTGTCCAAAGAATCACAAAATCCAGCACATGGCTTTCTTTCTTCTCTAATTTGGAAAAGTGTCATGACATATTTGATTGATGGTGGATGTGCAGTTTTTCATCGTCTTCTCGTGTTTGATTGCGGTAGGTGTGAATTTGAGCCAGTTCATATGCATTGGCCGATTCAGTGCAGTCTCCTTCCAGGTGCTGGGCCACATGAAGACAGTTTTGGTGCTCATTTTAGGGTTCTTCCTCTTTGGTAGCCAAGGCCTGAGCATGCAGGTTGTCGTGGGGATGCTGTTAGCAGTTTGTGGCATGGTTTGGTATGGAAATGCGTCATCAAAGCCTGGTGGCAAAGAGAAGCGTGTTTACAGTCTTGTAAGTGACAAAGTACCCAAGAGTATAGATGATGAAGAGCTTGGTGTTAAGAACTAAAAACACATAGAAAGAGCTCTCGGCCAGTGACTTTCTGCCCCCAGAACAGTTTTGAGAACCAGAGATAGAGAGCTTGATGACTTTCTCACCATTCCTCAGTAAAGTCCAGAACTAGCACACACGCACACCTTGCCACTTGAAAAATCTGTAGTACTAGCAAACCAGCCCATTCTTGAGGACCCTGATGAAGGCTTGAAAAGTGGATGCATCACTGGGTTCATTTATTTACGAGAGTCATATTTTAAAAAGTTTATCACTTATGTACCATGTGAGCGAACTATCAAATTCTTCGGAGAGCCTCTTGTTTTCCACATCTGTAGAAATAAAGGAGGCTGAGAAAAAAGGCAGGGTGCAGTGGGTGGAGAACAACACCAATGGTAAAATTATAAGTGTAATCCTTTGAATTTTTAAATGGTGCTCATTGCTTGCCATCACCATGTCAGCTGTTCTGACAATGAATTCACCAGTGCTTGTTCTTCTCCCCATACGTGAGTGTATCATTGTAGAGGGATCTTCATTTGGCTGTTGGAAGTCAGCCTCTTTGACAGGATTAAACATTGAACATTAAGCATTTCAGGTTACTCTTTTCTCTTACTCGCAAAATGCACAGGAGATTTGAGCCCGTGGAAGTTCATTTTAGATTGGATACGTAAATAGGCAATCCTATACTTGAGAAAAAATATTTGAGAAATTTTCTCTTTAAGCTTGAAACATGAAATGCAGTTTACAGCAAAAAAATTGTAACTTTTTGAAATCCAAAAATTGAGAAATAAAAGAAAAAGGAAAGCAGAGGAAGAAAACACTGGTTCTAACCAGTGCAATGAATTAGATGCAGCTTTGTTGTGATGCAAAGCCAAAGTGGTGGGTCATTGCATGGGTCCTGAAAGCACTTGGAGAAATTTCCTGAGTGTATTTGGATGGCACCTTATATCTATGAATATCTCTCCTAGAAAAGAGAAGGAGCTTGTGCCTACTCCTTAAGAGCCGGAGAGAGAACTCTTCTCCCACTCTTAAGAAGTAGAGCTAAGAACTAAGAACATTGTGATATCTTTAGGTTCATGGTAAGTGCATAGTTAGACAATAGGGGAGGTTATTGCCGCCTTGTGATGTTCCTGCTTCTGGTCATCCAATGGCCTCTTGACAGACCAGATGATCCTAGAAAAATGAAAGATCCCTCCAAAAACACAGAAGAAGCTCCACCAAAGAAATGAAATTTTGCGGAGGTTAAACCAGATTAGAACATGCCCTCCCTTAACACTAAAAATATTTTGGCAGGTCTTTACAGTTCACCTCATGCCTTACTACTTGTAAAGCCCACAGGCGGGGAACATTCCCAAAATGCAGGGCTGGACTCGGCTACCACCTTGTCCTAGGCCCCTTATTTTGGGAATGCTCCCACCCTGGGGCTTTGCCTTACACTCAATGATCCATTCTGACACTAGGGATGGCAGTGTTTGGATGCAGGAGTCCAGTATGGGTGAGCTCTTGCTACCCTAGCTTTTGATGGAAAGTTCAAATAGATATTCATGCAAGAGATGAATTTGGAGAGTGATCAATATATTATGCACTTCACTTTGCAATTCTATAATTGGGATTGCAATTCTTGGCCCATGATTAACAATGCAAAATTCTCTTATTTCAATGTAACATAGTCCAAACATTTCCTCTTTCAAGTAGCAAGAATGTCATCTCCACAATTGTTATTTTTATTGCAGATTCTTGGATGATGACTGATGAAGACATGCATTTTACTCATGCCACCCATCTTAATTCAATGGATTGCAAGAATAAGAAACATCCTTCAGATTTTCCATAAGTTCATTCATTTTGTCTTCTTGTTCATGGCAATTCCATCCAAAAATTTGCATACTAGTACAGCTTCACTTGCAATCCATCAGCAACATCTTTTTCTCCTGAAGAAATTAATGCCTTGGGAAATTTTCTGTTCACAAAGATCAACATCAAAAAGCATGTTGATCCATCAGTTCTTCACTATTTTATGTTCCTGATTGGGTAATTGAAGAATTTAACTCTGATGCCTAAAATATAGGTGAGCTACTAAGCAGCACAGCATGAAAACACAGTGGTAAAATGCAGCCAACTAATGTTGTGATCCTAACAACATCAATCAGTAACTTTTTTCATCAAATGCTAGAATCAAACAGTTCATCTCCCACAATACAAATCAATCTAAATTGAAAATGCTACAAGCTATCAACAGCATGTGTTAGAGTTCATTTCTCATTGTGACTACTCATGGTGCAAACTCAGATTGCTTGAGAAACCCAATTGTTTTATACAATCATAGAACTTGGTTTTTTGGGACTCTAAAGCAGCAGGATGTGGAACCAGGTGACCTACAAAAGAGTTGGATTACTGCCAAAGGCGCCATGTGTAAATAAAGAGGTGAAGATCACAGGCTACACAGCTTTATTGAAAGCAACTGCAATTGACTGCTTCCCTTTGACAAAGAATCTGAGAATTTTTACCTGGGTAGGACAGTGACAAAAAGATGGCAATTTGATAGCAGCCACCTCTACTCGGAAAAAGATCCACTGAAAACGGCGAAGCATCTCCAGAACTGAAAAGAGGAACACAAGTTTAAAGTTGTGTCGTAAGTGAGATGAAAGCTTGTAAGTCCATGCACATCTCATCACCAGATTGCTTCCTATTGCCCAATAGTACACCTGCTTCCCCCCTAAAAACCCAGTCATTATCACTGCACACAAAGCACATTTGCCACATTCATTTCTTCTCACTAGTTTGAGGTTTACAGTTTTTGCGATATGAATGTCAATGATTTGAAGGGTAGCCTTCTTCTAGCAACCAGTGGCCATGCAACTCATATGATAATCACTGTTAGAAGTCTACCCAATGTTGTCTATAGAGCAAAATTGGACGAAGATATTGCTTCCTTGCCCCCCATGGACTTGACAACAACCTGCAATACCAGAGATGGAACCAAATGTGATAAGGGTAGAGAAACAACCTAAAAGAAAAATATTCTTGAGCAGGTGGATCCACCCCATCATGTTACACAATTATGGTAAGTCAATAGGGTGATGACTTCAGGATTAACAATTTGAAGATCAGAAAGCAAAAGCAACAATAAGCTTGACATTTCACTTCCCACTCTAATCCACAAAACTGCAATTAGCATGCACCCTGAAAGAAAACTCAATGACCTCTTCCAACATTGTGAAACAACAATTAAGAAAGTGTAGATGTAAACCCAAATTCCCAGTCATTTGTAATATCCCAGTAAAATAGACAGCATGAGTTGAGGACAGTGCAAATCAGCCACAGAGGCTTCACTTGGCTAACCCAAAGCTCTGGTGCCACATGGTATTTCAGAACAGGCAAAAATATTATAGCAGATGTTGTTGAATACTTGAATGCTGCACCCACCACCACCACCCTCCTCATGCCAAATTCAGTTCTTTTATACAGATCTTAAGCAGTTCCATCCTCTGGCTTTAAGATGAATCCACATTAGATTGTGGTCAATCTGACAAATGAAACTGCCAACACTTGTGTGATGCAAGAAGTAACTGGTCAATCCAGAAAGAAGAATAGAAGTGTTGTTTTATCAGAACGCACACCATTGTGAAGGAACATTTCATCTTTAGTGTCACGGTACTGTCGTAGGCATTGTAAGAAGCGGCTGAAATAGGGGAATGCCAGGATGCAGGGTACATAAATTGAGTGGCCACCACACACAGCATCTGCCTCCAAACAAGCACCTGTTGCTACCTGACCTCCCCAGTAAGATATGGAAGGTGGTCTCAGAAGCAAATTGTCTGCAGGAGTGGAGGAGCCAACCACAACCAAAAGACCAATAACAAATAACAGAAGTTCAGAATGCTTGCCTGGTGATGATACATTCGGCAAATGGACCGTTCCATGTCCGAGATGGGCTGCAGATGAGGAAGTTTTTTTCTTCATGTTCAGTCAACACAGATATATTGTACTTGTATAAGATCTTTCAACTTGCACTTCATAGGATCTCCTCTCATGCAGTGATTGTTTCAGTGTTCATTTACAAACCAGACAAAAGAAAAGTGTGACCAAATACTCGGGCTTCCTTGCAACCATTAACATGTATTGAGTCACTTACTTTGGCTAAGGAAGTCAGTACATCTGCCATCAAACTATCTGCAAATGAAACTGTCTGCCAACAAATACAGAAAACTGAACATTGATTAGAAGCCAATAGGCTCATTTCAGCTTGCAATTTCTTTCCTGCATCATCATCAAGTTTACAGGTGTAATTGCTAGGGGAAATCAGTGAACTCAAACCCACCCCAAATCATTTAATCAAAGAAAAAAACCTTGACAGGCACCTGGATGGGGAAAGTGAGGCGGACAATAGTTCTCAAGAAACTGAAACGGGTTCGCATATAGAGTACATTGCTAGGCAACCATAATAGAACTGACATCAAAACATAGAGTAGAATCTGTCACACAGTTTCCATGTTCACATATCATAAATTATCCCAAATAGGAGCACAGTTGAAAATTGCTTGCCTTGCCGAAAAAGCAAGCCAATGGCTACACAAGCTTCCATTAGTAGTCAATCAATCATCTACAGATTTCTGGACATGTATAATTAAATGGGTCACCCACAAAGTACATGAGAAAACCAATAGCAAGGGTTCACAAAGACTGACAATGAAGATCCCAAACAAGTGCAAGTGATTGATTGCAAATATATGAAAATAAATGACAGATTGAGAACTTACAGGCTGTAAAGCTGCTTCCAAGGTCATATTTTGTGAATAGAAGTAGACATATGCAGTCATGCTGGTAAGCACAACAACTGTCATGCATGAGGCAATCTGTGGAGAGGTGAAAAACAAAAAATGCAAAGATCAAAATGCAGAAGATGACTGGGTGGGCATATATAATCTACCAAGCAAAGCAAGAAAAATCTGTGAGGGCGTCAAATGTTAATATGCCCAAGTTATACATCACCTTCCATATGTCATGGTGGGTCAGGTGATCATATTCTAGATCAAACACCTTGGCATAAGGTATACGTGCTTGCAGAAAACCGTACATGTTTAGTCCCCAAAGCCACACCATCATAGACTGCATCCATCCAGAGGGCGAAAACAGATTCAATATCAAAACCCAAAATGCCAGGACAAATAATGCATGATTATCAAAAATATGAAGAACCCAAACTTTTTTCCTTCATTTAATGGTATACATGAGCATGGTATGAACAAGTTGTTCATGTGTGTGATGATTACAGCAAACTTTCCCTGACTTCAGTAAGCTTCAGTTTACAAAAATGCACTGCACAACATTCATAAGTAAACAATACTGACCATCAGGAACATTGGATTGTAGTAAAGATACACTTCATAGAAGAACTTGTCATGTGAAATTGGACACTCTCTCATCCGCACCAATGCCTCATGTCCCACCTGGTTTCCCCTCCATGGAATAAAAGAGAAAAGTCTGGAGCAGCACCAAACTAATGTCAAGCTCTCCTTCCCACACATGCGCAAAGGGAAAAATCTATTTATCTGCATGTCTCCCTGCCTCTTGAGATTTTTGAATTGATGAAGAAGCATGTGTACCTTTAAGCACAGAAGGACCCATGCTGCTAAAGGGAGAGCCTGCATCCATGCATCTCCCAAAGAAAGAAAGAAAGAAAACTTCTCAGCAAATAGCTGATGAAAATATTATTATGCCATTTGAAGAAGAAATTGTCAAGATGCATGTGAGGGGATACACACAAACACCTGGATGCCATGTTTGTGGTATGTCAACTTCATTAGCCAATTAGGTTTGCCATGCCATTTGCCAGTTTTGTTGGCCCCCACAACACAAATCCCCTGCCGACTCTGTCACATGTCAAGAAGAAATGTGTTATGACAAACATCAAGGAGCATTTCAACCTCTCACTGTCATTACCTGAAGGAAAGCACTCTTCAGAGCAGTGACAATCCCACAGATCTAGAAGAAATTTTCTTTACTTTTGGCAAATGGCACATTCACAAATTTGGAGACAGAGTCAAAGTTTGAGATCATCACCACAAATGTTTTTCAGTTTTTTTTGCACAGGCCTGCTCTTCTACTGAATTGCACATTCCAATTTTCAATTGCTTTAAGAACAAAACCAGATTATTCAATTGTTCATCAGGATGTAATGTTGCAGAATTTGCACTGAATCTCAATCAATACTTGTAACTTATTATGTAGAAGAAGATAGAATTAAGATGACAGTTACTTTCAGAACCAAATGCACAACTTGGGTGCTTCTCTATTGAACTCATGTAGTCTGCTTCTCTTGTCTCAAATCTTGCCTTCCTGCCCACCCCTGTGACAACTGTAAAGGAACTATTGTCATACCATGAATCTGAACAGGCTCATCATCACCCATGAACAACCAAGCAGGATCCAAATTCAAGAAGTTTGAGCCATCAATAACAAAGCCTTTGAACTGGAAAAGGTATTGTCCATATGCAGCAGTAGCAGCTGCTGCTGCTTTGAGGAATTGTCATCAACAGTCATAGAACAATGTAGTGTTAAAACATGTGTTTTTCTTAACAGAATCAACATGGAGTATGCAAAACAACTGATAGAAGGACCAATTTTCTGGGGCTTGAAAAATAAATGTGGGACGGTTCCCCCTGGAGCAAAAAGAATAAGAAGATGATGATGATGATGATGGGTGTTCCCAATGATGTGATGGCTTTTTCACCACTTTGTTTCTTGAATTACAAACCAACGCTTTGTCAACAGAGGTTGGGTGCTCTTTCATATCCTACAGCTCTACTTGTCTGGATCTCTGGATCCCTAATTGTGAATGATTCTGAAACAAAAACAAAAAAACTCTTCAGAAAAAAACAACAAAAAGATTGTACGCATCCTACTAGTTGTGGGTTTTTGGTCTGTCTGCAACCCCTTGACCTAGCAGTTTTTTTTTGCGCACACACCAGTCAATACTTTTTCAGTCAGGTGCACCAGCCCCCTCCTACTTGGATGATGCACACCCGAGATAATGATACTAGCCAATGAAAGTCATCATTTTTATTATCTCTCTCTCTCTCTCTCTCTCTCTCTCAAAGCAATCGCTACATTTCCTTTTTAGAGAAGCTTATACTGTGCAAGATTGCCTCCTCAAAAACACACAGAAATTGCTCTTCTGAGGAAGCAAATTTCTTACAATTAACGTAACATGCCCCCCTCGTTATTTACGCCCATCTCACCATTTTCTTGTTCTTAACATGACTGCCTCGTCATTAACGATCATCGCACGATTCTCTTAACATACTCGCCTCGTTAGTAGCTCCCCGACGCGCATCATGCTTCACGCTTGAACAAGAACGTCATCGTTGAGCCACTGGATCTAGGCTTCGCTTGGACTTGGACAAATTCGAGCTCCAAAGAGCTTAACCGCATGTACGAGGTTCAAGCTAGACAATCAAACGCTCAGATCGCTAGCGATGAGCTGTTTGTGCTATAAAATTCGTGGCGTGTGAGTAATTTCACAACCTTCTCAAGCAGGAATAATATTGTTCAATTTGGCTCAAACCCTTCTTTGGATTCAAGTCTTGTCCTGAAAGTTCGGAACTGACTTTAGCTACTACAAGTTATCCAAGTCCAAAACACCTAAACTAGAATATGCTCATCTTGTACAGAATGAGTACCTAGTCTTGAGAGTTTCGAAAGTCATGTCGCTACATGATCAAGGCAGCTGTGTTACAACTCTCAGAGCATTGCAACCTGCGTTGGTCAGACAATTTCTTCTTTAAGAGTAAGTCAGATGAAAATGGGAATCAAAACTCATGTAACTTAGGGCTTCTAAACACCCTCTGAGCTGCTCAATCTACAAGAATAACTCCTTTTGAGTTTTATTCGAGAACTTCCCCTTCCGCCTGAATATAGCAACTTCAAGCTCCCCCCGCCTTTACCTGTCTTCTTTCCTTCAAACACTCTTCTCCAAACAAGTCTTTTGAATTCTTTCACAGCTTTCATGTAGCTTCTTCAACATACATACAGTGTGGAGCTCTTTCCTCAAGTGTCCTTCCACTAGCTGTCTCTTCCCAATTTCTGAAGACAAGGAGCTAGCTGTAAACAGGAAGAACCAAACTTGATTCACCAACCTCAAACTTCAGCTATATGCCAACTCCTTTTCTACGAGGTTGGAATCTCCAAGGGGCACTATTTAGGTGCAACTATTTAGGTCTTTCTGAAGCTCTTGATCTCTTTCTATGTTTTTCCTTTTGTTGATTCCAATTGTGGTCCCAGCTTCTTGCTAGGTTTATAAGAGCTCCTTCTTTTGAAGCTCTCGATCTCTTTATATGGATTTTTTTTTTGGTTGCCTCAAATTGTGTGTGCAGGCTTTTTGCTACATTGACACAAACTCCATCTACACATGGTAGTGTGAGAAGACATGATAAAAAGGTGACAATTGAGGTTTGCCCAAAAACAATAGTTGGATACACACAAGGACCATAGAAACATTCTTATACACATATGATCCTTTCCTCTCTCTCTCTCTCTCTTTTGGGTGTTTGTTTGTCTGTTTGTTTGGGTGTGTGTGTGTGTGAGAGAGAGAGAGAGAGACTTGATTTAACACTACGGTTGCCTTTTGTCATATTATAACATCCAACAACCAAGTTTCTCTCTCTATATATAAATTTAGTGGTAAGAAATTTTGAGGAACTTGTATATGGGTGATTTTTTGGAATCTATCTTATGGTCTTCCTTGGATAATTTTAATTGTATGATCATCTTTGAACATTTTCAAAGACAATTCCTATTGTATGGTTATTTCTAGACATTTTCAAAAACAATTCATACCAATCTCATTTCAAGCCTAATTATCTCACTCTTTTTCTTTGCCTATCAACATGTATCTATGAAGCAAGGTAGTTTGTGAGGTTTTGTTTGTCACATTGAGATCTTCCAAATCACCACACTTCATGCTGCACGACACTTCATGCTGCGCTCTTGATGAGATAGGGGTGCACTGACTTGCTTTGAGACTCTTTAGAGCTATGGTGTGAAAGCTATTGATTATTGAACCATTTTCCCAATGAAAACTAAATAAAATCGAAACAGAAAACTATATTGGAATTTGAGGGCATTCTTCATGTTGTTGGAAAGCCCTCATTAAGCCAGATTTAATAAAGTTTATTTCACAATTTTCAGAGCTAAGGTGTGGAAGATATTGACATATAAGTGGATTTTGTTGCTGGAAATTCAAACAAATTGCAAAAATTGGGTTTGGAAGGAAAAAGCAGTTGAGCCCTCAATGTGTTCACAATGTCTGAAAATGTGAAAAGTAAAGAATATGTTCACACTTGGGCCAACAGCAAAGGCTACCCAAGAATATGAAAAGACAAATTAACATGTGCCTTTTCATGTCCATTATGTTTATATTTATGCAAATTCAATTTGACATTGAGATAAATAATGATGAAAATCAAACCATATGAAAACATTAAAAGAGGAGAAAAAAAAAGTTGATCATCACTAGTAATGCGCAGGAACACAAAGCCCAAGAAGTTGCATAGGTTGTGTTGTATGATAGGTCATATCATTAACTTCTCATTCATGGATAAACTTAATTACAATTGCTCATTTTTCACCTAATGAATGAAGTTCATTATATGAAACTTCAACTGAATTTTTATCTCTTACATGCTTGGGATAACTCTCCAAACATGGTAAATTAAAAATAACTGGCACCACCACCTGAAGGGCCACTTGAAGGATAACTCTATTATTAGATTGAGATGAAATTCTCCTTCCAACAAAGTGGGTCTGTTGAATGTTTTGAGGATAATCCAATTCTTGCTCTTTGCATATGTTGAGGAGTGAAATGGATCATTTGCTTTGTGAGAAGACTATTAAAGTATCATTGACACTTTTGCAACCACACACTTACATATGCATGCAAACCCCAGAGTTGCCAGCTAAGAATAGGCCTGTACAAAGAAGTTGTGGATACCCATGAATGAAGACAAGCCCCAAACTTCCACCTCTAGAGCACACATAAGAATAGGATCATTTGGGTAATGAAGCCCATGCTCAATGCTACAATTTGACTCCTTGCTTGAACCTTAAGTAGACTAAGAATCATCCATTCGAAAGAGCCAACAACTCCCACTTGATCCCACTATTTGAAGAAATGATCTTTAATTCCACATCGCCATTTGCAAAACTCAGATCCAACACAAGAACAAAATATGGATTGGTGGCTAAGACATCCATTAGCAAGTAAACATTTCATTGGAGAAATCCATGCTATCACCCTTTCAGTTCTCATTACATGGCATAAGAAGTGGAAGTGTGCTGTATTGATTCATTGATGAATAAGATCTGCTACAGTTGTGTTAGTCTCTAATCCAAAACATCATGCTCTTTCCATAGTTGACAATCTAGACTAGGAAACACACAAATAATATGTAGTAGATTTGTACATATAACATGCCTCATATGTGCATTACAACAAAAACTTTCAAAAAAGCCTACATGCAGAAGAGAAAGACATCAAGTTCATAAAGCAGAATCTCCTGTGCCAGGCTATTTTGAATACTATCAAGGCTGTTGATAATGGATTTCAAAGTGCTGCTTCTTAGGCTCTAAGGCAGACTGAAATACTCAGGGATTGCGTAACCTTCTTTATGAACCTAAATGTGGACAGCAAACACTTACACTAACTGTGCCCTACAATCAGATGAAAAGTGGTCCACAAAGCATTTAAGAAAACAGTCCAAAATGAGGTCAACAGGCAGCAGGGCTTCAAGTTCTCACAATCAGTTTAAGACTCCTCATGAAGGTTCAAAAATCCTTTCCAAACCCACCCAAAACCATAAATGTGTGTAAGACAACCTCAGTTAGGTGGAGACTTACCACAAACCACCCAGAAACCACAGCGGCAAGCAGGGGAAAGTTGTCTTCGAAGTTTGAGGATGATATTACCATCACTGAAGTTGAGGGCAATACAATCATTCTCTAGAACACCTTTCAACTGTGATTTATTAATATTCTTCACAAAGCTAAAACATCAGTGGTTGCTTCTCAGATCAGTCTTTGCTTCAATCACATGGCACACTACCCTCAAAAATATAAAGGCTAGGCAACCTCTAGAGATAGTCTGCATCGCACCTAGAGATGTCTGCCATCTAATGTTTCACCAATGCATGATATGGATGCATTCCCATTAGGAAAATCACATTTAGATTTCGATCTCCATACAGTTGTCACTTTAAAGATATCCAACAGTTAATGTTGTGGTCCAGATATCAAAATTGTCAAACCTGGCAGTTGTCAATTTTAAAGCCCTTGTTGAATACCTGCCAACTACAACCAATGGTGTTGGATTCCCACTGACCATCAGCATAAAGCCTATGCTGCTTGACCAGAATTCAGAGTCAAGGGGATGAATCTTTGAGGATTCACTCCATACAACAGCTCAGCTATGTACTTGAAAAGTTGACAAGTTTGGAAAGAGCTGAAGCAAATCACTTTTTGACCGATGCTGCATAAAACAAAGATAACCACCCATAGTCAAATCAATATCCTGCCTGTCAATGTTAAGCAGCAGATGGAAGCATAGATAATCCCATAACATACATACATACAAAGATAGTCTGCTGAAGAAACAGGGCATTTTAGGTTCCCAGGTCTAGTAATAAAGCATTTTCACAGCAGTCACAAAGCTACTTATAAGTGTTTTGATTACTGTACCTCCTGGTACTACCTATCTTTCCATTGGCCTGACAAGAATCCTCTACTTTTCAATTCCCATAGGTACCTTACTATGAGTGGGCAGTCTGAGTTTATAAACTCATTGCCTAAATGTGCATTTCCTGATGCTAACAGGTTCACACACAACTGCACTCTAGTACACAGGCATCTCACATCCTGACTAGTGAGTAGGTATCAAGCAACACTGGAGGGTTCAACTTCATGAATTTCAAGACCCAAAAGCTTGTGTGACTAGCACATAAGGTAAAATATTGTTCAAGGGTCAAGAATCACTAATCAGCACTTTCACATATCATTTTGAGTCCTAACTCATATGAACACAAGATTGTTTATCCCCGGCCATGACAAGGAATAGGATTTGTGTTGTTGCCATACATCTGGATCTTCCTCTCCTCTTAGGAGAATAAGGTAAAAAGCCCATAAAACAACAGATGCAGTGGAGGAAAAATGGATTGAGTTTTAAGGTTTTAACATTCACCCACTGGTCCCATCATGGATCAATTGTTATGCTTCTTCCAACCCTGGTTTTCCAAAGGAAACCTGGTAAATAGTCTACAAAACTGATGAGCATCACCGGGAGGAGAAGCATCAGGGATCAGGGATATCAAAGGAGGGGTTTTAAGTCAAATTACTGATAGAATCTGCCATTGTTTAGAATTTCATTTCATATAAGAAGGAAACCCATACCTTGATTTTCACACAACCATGGACATCAATTGTGACAAGGGAGTTGCGACAGCACTCAGACAAACTCTTCAATCCTTCATCACTTACTCCAAGGATCCCATGCAAACTGCCAAAAAACCAAGATGCAAATGTAGATGCCACTTCTTGAGAAACCCAAAGCTCTAAATTGAATCTTCCTGCCCCAGCAGTCATCATTGACAAACAGATATAGATCCAATGCTGTACCTCAAAAGCTGAAGGAGGGAACAGTGTTGTGCAAGTGCCTTAAGTCCAATATCTGTGATGCGAACACACCTGATTCCAGCCCAAAAAAGGCATCTACAATTACCAAGTGAATTTCTCTCTGACCTATATTCACAAAATGTGAAAATTTGCACGATCATCTGGATCAAGGTGTTGAACATCCACAAAAAACTAGAATACAAATGTGAATCTCTGAACATTGAGCTGCGACCTAGTGCAGATGACTGTGGATTAGTTATATAAACTACCTACAATTTTTCAAGTGGATCAAGCAAATAAATCAAAACCAAAAGGCAACTCACCATGTCAAGTTCAAAGAAACCAGAGTCTTGCATAAAGCAATTGATGCCAACCCTTCATCAGTCAAATTCTGTTCATAGGTTGCAACCAACATGCATTGGCTCAGCACTTGAGAAATTTAATCAATCATTCTCTATCCAAAACCATAGTGCCCAATCCCAGTAACCAGGGAAGATGATATTGTTGGATCAGTGTGCAAATTCACATCATGGCACTGACCTTGTTTGGCCAAAAGAAACACATTTCTTGGAAGGCTCTATGGATATCAAAAACTTTAGCAACCAAGTCATTATGTCGATTCAGTTTTACATCTCTGTGAAATAAGTTGTCATTTGCACACAGGTGGTGGAGCTTTGCCTATTTCTGCCCCAACCTCTACAGCCACTCAGTCTGTCTCAGGGCATTAATATTCCCCCTGGCAACCTGGTATTTCTATGTTTGCATCCCTTATTCTTCCTTGACCCTGAAACTTCCCCCCTTAGCTACCAGAGCTCCTGTACAGCTACAAAGGATTATACAGGACTGTCAACCCTCAGTGAGAACAAGAAAGCAAACATTTCATGTTATCTGACATCTTCCATGTTCTTGGAGGGGCACACGTTCCTAGGGAAAAGACATCAACACACTCCCTGTGGACAGCACATAACTATTATTAAACTGTTCCAAGACATGTAAGGAGATGGGTGAAAGTTTTATCTGTAACCTGAGCACCACAAAGGTCAAGGAGTTGTAGCTTCCAAAAATGGGAAAACTCTTGAAAAGCCCTAACTGTGAAACTGCACAACTCCCAAGAGCCAACAAATCATACTTCTATTCTGAAAACTGAGAATCAATACAATGGCTCCACAAAAATGAGTGAGAAACTTTTTCGTACATTGTTTGATCTACACAAAATAACCCAAACAGTAGTAATGTCTGCTAAAATTGACAATAGAGTGCTGACAACAAACCCAGGAATAGCATAAAGGTAAAGCTCTTCAAGGCTCTGACAAGAATGTGTAAGGTACAGAAGCCCGTTGTCAGTCAGCTTCACACACCTGCATACCCCATTTTCACTCAGAAGAATCCACTGGGCATAGGCTGAAATCACTAAGGGAACCATTAGGTGTGATAACTGCAAAGGTCCCTTAAAGGTATCTCTGAAGCATCCTAGACCACCTAGCACAGTATGGACAGCAACTGCAAGAAAGGGACAGCACTTTTGCAAAATTCTGAATACAAACTCCATAGAAGGGAAAGATCTGTGAAGAAGATGAATTATGCAGGCAAAGATATTCAGTACAGAAATTCATAAAGTAGCTGTGGACATCTGGAAATCTCATGAAAGACAGGACTGCAAAGACAAGCTCCAAAACAATCAGACCATTGTGAGTGAAATGGTGAGCTGATATACATAAAACAGTGAACTTAGGCAAATCTATAGGTTACCATAAGACAACCTTGTCAGATTCAGGCTCTTTATGCTAGGAGAAAACTCGGCTATGTTTTGCAGGCTTGCATCTGTTATATTCTGAAGTCACACACAAAGTCAAACATGAGCATTGATGAATTGTAGAACCAAAATCAATAAGCAAACTATGAATGGCGGTGTCCATCCAATGTATGAAGTCTCCAGAAGTGGAATCATGAAGCCACCCAAATACTGCACAATTCTGCAAAGATGTGTGCCTTATGTGCACAATGGTTATCAAGCATGAAGGTGCAAACAGAAACATGAGGACTTAAAATTAACATGAGCTAGTAAGCAGGGAGGGTTGCCGCAGACCTTACACCCACTGACATTCAAAGCTGTAAGATGCTTGCAGGACATCACCACACTTTCAATGGCAACATCTGTCACCCTGGTCATCAATGACTTCCCATTTAAGTAGCAAAAAACCATTTCATCAGTCATTATTTCAATTTCACATTCTCTGCTGGTTGAAGACATGCAGTTTCCTCACGCCATTCTTAATATCAAATGGATTAGAAGAATAGAAGCATACTTTAGATTCCAGTAGATGGAAAATAACTTCAGATTTGGGTTTGCAGAAGCTACTGCCTTAACTCCTGAATCAGTTATCTTCTGGCAAGCATTGAGATTCAAGCGCTGAAGGCTCTGCAAGCAGACAATTCAAATTCAGAGAACAGAAACTTTGATTGGTGCAGAACCTGCAAACTCTATTTCAGACAGCATCTGTCATTTCCTCAACTACATACCCATGCCCTCAAACATCATAGGAGATAAAGCATGTTTGTGGCCAGCTGAGTAGCTGCCACAAAGTCATAGACAGGGACTTAGTACTTCAACCAGGTTAATTAGTTATTGCTGAACAAATGATCAATAGCACTGTGAAAGGAGCAACATAGATCACCGCATCAAACCAGAAATAGTGGACTGTCTTAATCCCAAACATATTTCCTTTTGATTACCTCAAACTTGATGGCTGATAAATGCTCATCTTGCAGACCCTGTGCGAACTCAAGGTTGATCTCCTCCACATTCTGATATCGCAGCTGAATGTTTCCACATTGCAAATTGAATGTTCTGAAGCCCCAATTCTCACTGAGCACTACACAACGATGAAGTTGTAGAGAGGGTATATCCAGTTTATGATGTCAGAAGATAGCTCAATGGATGTCGAGCACACATGTGTATGCAAGGATCATTTGCAATATAGTTCATAAAATATACACATATGTATTATTTTCTTGGTAGTTCCAACAGCTGAGAGGGTGTGGGATACCAAAGACAGAGCAGCCACTAAACGCTCGCCTGCATTATTTCTTCCTTGCAAATCCAGCACCTGCTATCACAACATGTACTAGATACATAACATTCACCCCAAGAATCACATCTGACTGTCTCTGTGACTACATATTCCAATGCAAAATCATTAGGGTTTGAACACAAAGAACCCTAAAACCAAAATTGTGGATTGCAAAGGATACTTGCTTATTCATCTTGCTTGCTCTATTAGGATGTATAACATCATAGAAGCAATCTTTGCTTTTATCAACTCCAAAAAATTTCCTCCTGTTCACAAAATTTTGCTTTCTACAAAGTCCTCTTCAATATCAGGAAAACAAATACAACAAAATTATGCATCAGAACTTCAAATGGAACCTGACATGGCAAAAACAAAACTAAGCCAGCAAACATACCTTGCAAACAGGCGCGTGTGCAGCGAGTTGGCGGTGACAGGAAGCACTTACACACAGCAACGCGCACACATCACGCTGGCCAAGATACAAGCTGACCAGACGAAACACATGCGGAACTACCACCCTTCCCCAGTGATGATCCCCGGTCATCTTGTTCCCGTCCTCTTCCCCTACCACGACTCTCTGTTTTCCCATGCCCACGTACGCTTCTTTTTTTTCAGGAAGGTATAAGTCGTTGCAGAGAAGAGCAAAGAAGAATTTGACAACAAATTTCGCGCGCGCGACAATTTCTCGCAAAAAAAAAACTCCAACACGCACGCACAAGGAAAACATTCGCCACTCGATGGAGGATGTCTAGTGTGCACCAAATCAAACAAACCCTAAACAGAAAAGGCACTGCTCGCAACCCAACTAGTTGAACTGGTACAGTGCAAGTGTGAACCAGTACAAAGCAAAGCCTTTGAGATACTCATGCGTTGCAACTTCTACCAAAAGGGTAACAGACTTCCCATGGTCCTGTCTAGGATTTGGTAGCTACACAATTTTGGGTTAAATCCAGAACTAATTTGTGATTGACTCTGAAGAGGAAGCTGTATTCCTTAAACGCAATGACCTGCCAGAAATTTTGCAGTGTATCTGGAGATAACCTTATTAAGCATATTTTTTCATTTCGTTTTTCATAATAAAGTTATCAGTAAAGTCAGGCGATTAGGGGGTGAGAACCGCCAGTTTCGGCATAATAGGGCATCACATGGGTAACTGGTAAAGAAATTTTACAAAACGAAATAATAACTGGGACCCAAACTAGTTTTTCCACCAATTTTGGTGGTAGACTGAGTTTCATCCCCTCTTTCCTTTTACCCAAGCGCCTCCCACTGCTGCTACATATATTTTCACTGCTCCTACCTGTACAACTACTATAATGACTCTCGAACCTCGTCCTTCTATATTCTTGGTTATGTACTAAAACTTATCAGAAAAATCTGGTGATTTGAATTTTTAAAAGTTCTTCAAAATCTGGCGAATTTTGGTCATTTTTTCCATGTCTAGGTTGAAACAATATTTTTTAAGTCGAAATTTGGCGAAAATTCTCCAATAAAAGAAACACCACCCCTGAGTCCTCATGTGGTTTACCTCACACATGAGCGACTTGTTTGAACTCTGACAAAAATATATATTATCAGAACTGTTATTATCTACATAAAAGTCGGAGTTCAAAATTTCAAACATCCACCACACTCAGCTCATACCCACACAAAACTGATTTTCCAAAACCCAGACCCAGGCAGTTCTTTAAATTCAAAGACCCTGAAAAGGGTGGTTCTTTAAATTTAATTTTTTCAAATACTCAAATGAATTACCCACCCAACATTGCAACAAACCCCCCCCCCCATTGGTTAACTGAAATGGTGAAACTATAAATTCAATCATTTTTGTTCCGTTGGTCTAGAATCACATATGCACATTGTTTTGTCTAAGCCTTTCCAAGGTACCAAAGGCACAATAAAGGGGTCCCACAATTTGAAGGGTTAAAGCATGGTTACAAACAAACAAAACAAGGCATCACAAACACAATAGATAATATGTTGTACATCTACCTACTCTGTCCACACTATGAACACCAAAAAAATCCATTCCAATCTAAACAGTCTAAACACCTTCACTAAAGAAATCAGTTCACCTAATGTGAAACTGGTCCTCATAAGGTGAAACTTCCAAAAGATGGATCCAAATGCCCAACAAACACCAATCAATTTGGTATCATAAATCACGTATTGTATACCTTATACCTTTGACCATGATCATACACAAATTTTTCATCAAAAATGGAAATTTACAATATAAAGGATAGCATCATCCACACAATAGCTTTAAGGATTAACAAACTACAATATAAAATGGGCATTCTACTTGTAAATCTACAAAATTTTATTTAGAAAAGTTAATTAACTTTTACTCAACTTGTTTTAAGTATTGATAGCAAAACACAACCCGTTGGCCAAGGGTAGTAAATTAGGTTGTTATATCACAATTTTTTTTCTTGTATGACCAAACTTGTTGCACATTAGCTTGTACTAGGTAGTAAAAGATATTTTTCTTGCATTGATCTAGCCCCCTTTGAGCTCAGCTAAAGAACTTTCACTAATAATACAATTACTAAGTATTCCCCAATCACCTTGGGTTGGATTAGCCTTTAATTATAATCACTTAGTTTATGGAAATGTTGCATCTATATTTGATTCTAAATCATCATTTTTTTGGATCAACTTCAATGGTATTGTACCATGTCAATAATCACCCCTATAGTGCCTTACATATCCATTGAATGGTGCATTATCGATGTTTTGACACAATTACTTATACACAAATAAATCTAACAAATTGCTCTTCTAAAATATTTGACCATATGGCAAAGCAAAATTGTAAAAGAGTTCAAAATCTTATTTCCAATTTTCACATAATCAAAAGTTATGTTTGATATATTTCACTTGATATTTATAACATATTATCAAAAAAAGAAGATTTCAAATTTAAATTTGTATTTTTTGCATCATTTGAATGAATCTACTCTATTAATTCACTACATTTGTGCGTGCGTCTGTCTGTGACACAACAATTTTGCTGCAAAAACATTCTATGGCAGAACCGGCCTCTATATAATTTCGACCAAATAGCGCTGCGGGTCGTGGTGGTGGAGAGACACACACTTGCTGGTCAGTCAGTCTATGACGGGGGTTTTGGGGGTGGGGGAAGGCGAGGCCGGTGAAGCAGCGGGCAACCACCACGGTTTTCGCACCGGCCAGGTGTACAAACCAGGACCTGATCTCCACAAAGCATCACAGTCGTTCGAAGGGAAGGGATGACGGTTGGATCGCATCCTTCTCCCACCGCACCAAAGGCGAATATAAAAACCTTCCCTTCCCCCCCCCTCACTACCAAAAGAATCGGTGGTTACATAGAGGAGCGTGTTTTCAGAAATTTCCAAAACTTTCGGGAACCAAGGTTCAAAATGTTAGAACCGGGGTTTTGGGTTTTCTCACCCTCGTCGGGTAAGGGAATAAATACCCAGACTGATAACCTGAGGGTACACATGGCTGGTTTTGATACCCACACAATGTCGGTCAGGACCACTGCGCTAACTCACAATATTGTTTTTATCTGTGAGGATATAGATGCCTTAGGGTGGGACCCATGAATGTTATTTTGGGAAATTTTCAGATTATGGCGACCAAACAGAGCATTCGGGGTGGTTGGAATGGCGTAGGCACGGGTGTCTGAAGGTCACGGGTAACACTAGTTTCATATATTAATTCACTTGTCTGTCTGTCCGTTTGTCTATGACGAGTCCGGGTGGACGGGGTGTGGGTGGCTGGGTGGGGGACCCGGACCGTGATCCATGTACACGGCCAACGAAGAAACGGGTAGTCCACGTAGAAAAGGTGGACCCGGTCGATGAAAAAACAGGTAGTCCGTGTAGAAAAGGTGGACCCGGCCGATGAAAAAACAGGTAGTCTGCGTAGAAAAGGTGGACTCGGTCAATTATCCAATGTTAGGAAGGGCAGGTGGAGCCAAGGAAACGAAGGGTGGAACAAGCGAGCAGTGGATGGCATCGCACTTGACACTGGTGTCCATCCGTCTGTGACGGGGGACTTCACAGTGTCCAAAGGTCACGAGTACCACTAGTCCTATATATTAATTCACTTGGTCTGGGCGTCTGTCTGTCTGAGCGTTGTAGGCAGGATGTAAAAAAAAATGTAACGGAAGATATTCCCCACCCAACTAATCATCCACCGTGATTCATCATCCTTTTGAACTAAGCTGAAGTTTTTACCTTTTCGAAGTTACCTTCCATTACCTAATTTACCTAAGTTACTTTCTACTGAACAACTTTTGCATGTGCTTAAACACGTGTACGTACAATCTTGCTTTAATGTACCTACCATCCTACCTTTCATTTCTCTCTGTCTTTATTATCAACGTGTCCGTCATTCATACCACATTAAAGTACGTATATTATACGAAATGAAGGTATGTAGATACCTACCCACCTACCTACCTACTTGACCGTTGATTTTTAACTTACATTCCTCCATGTTGGGTTTCCTTGCCTATCTTGGAACCAATTTTATTTTATTTTTTTCGGGGGGGAGGGGGGTAGAAAACAAGCACCAACACTTTCATAGGTACACCCAAAACCGGGTAGAAACCTATTTGAACATTAATTTATGGGCAATGTGGGAGGCAAATTTTCCCAAGCGGTGAGCTTAGAAAACTTACAACTACTACCCATGTATGTGAAAGCATTGAGAACAACCATGTCTGCCTTTTAGGCATTAAAGGGGAGGCTTATGTGGCAAGCAAGCCAAGTCATTTTATTTTTTTAAAGTTGCCCAAAATGTCCGGTGAAAGCCAAGACCCCGTAAATCCTATATATTATAACAAACATGGTGTGTGTGTGTGTGTGTTTATCACAAACATTCGCGGATTGCGGCCAGGGCAGCCGTTGTGGGGGACCGGGCGAGGTGCCACGACCTTTTATACACCCAGTGTGAATGTGTGATGCAGTTTGGGGCCAAACGGTGCACTCAGCGAGCCAGACAAGGGTGCACAAGGCACGATGGGTGGGCCAAACCGGCCTGGGCAACGCGCGGAGGACCTATAGGGGTGCCTCATAGTGTCCGAAGGTCATGGGTACCCACTAGTATAAATTTAAAACAACATTAATATTTGAAGTGCTTTGATTTGTATGTAATTTGCATTCAAGTTCCTTGGAGTATTTGAGAACATTTGTTACAAACATAAGTATGTACAAATTAACATATGCATATCAATGGCAATCATTAAATATTAGTTCCATAATTAATCCACATGCAAATTGTAATAATTAATGTATCATCCTCTATTCTAATAAACCATCCAAAAACATTTTAGATCTAGAAATACTTACCAAATTACAATGTTTGGTTTCATCTTCCCCATTAACTTACATGTGCACCCATGTCCTTGAACAACATGATACATTTAATATCCACTCAATTTTATGCATAATTATGACAACAATGGCACTAGTAGTGCATGCATAGCAAAGCCCTAGAGATATTATTTTATTTTATTTACTTTATTTTTAAAATTTTAATTGTTTTTGTGAAACTTCATTGTTTGAAATTGATGAATTAGACATATTGACTTGTTCAAAATGGCATTGTCAAGTTGGACTAGGTTCATAATTGGTATTTTTTATCCATTTTTCTAATAAAAAGGATTTTGATTTTTTATAGTGAAAGCTCAAGAAATTTTAGCAAGAAGTTTCAAAATTTAATGCAATACAAAATCTGAACATCACCAAAAATTTGCATGAGACAAGGGAATCTCTTAATCATAAGGCATCACTTTTTATTTTTAAATACATGTTGCAACTTAATTTGGTGCTCAATGTAAGGGTGGAGGAAATTATAGTTTGATTCTTTTGATAAAAAATCTCATTAGATCACAAACTTGTTATTTTTTGTCACAAATAAATACTTGTTAGGAGTTTAGGGTTGTCATTGTCCAAGATTTATTTATGGTTTCCTTGCATTCAACGTCAAGAAAAAGGAGAAGAAAAGAGTTTTTTAATTACTTATTTAGTCAAATTGCAAGTAAACATTTTGACATAGGAATTATGATTGAGAGAAACTAATTGTAGTTGATAAGCAATTATTTGCATAATAATAATTGGATGAAGATTAAGGTTTGGAACAAGACTTGAAATGAAGGTAGATTGTTAATTGTTGATCACAAAACACAACAAAATTTCACCCTCTTCATTTACTCCATGTAAAAAATTTCAATCTTTTCTTTGAGCTTTGTTGGTTTCATTTGTGACTATCATTATTGACCACAATGATTATCAACCATCCAAAGACTAGGATTTCAAATTTTTGATATCCCTATTCATAGGGATATTCTATTAATGATGGAGCTAAATATTATTATACTAAACTACATTTGAACCGTTTTTTTGGTGTGCTATTAGTAAGATTTCCTTGTTATGAAAACAAGAGAAGTTAGTTGACTGATTTTTTATTTTGAATGGCCAAGTAATATTGAGGCATTTAGTAGAAATTCCACAATGTGTACCAATGAGCAAATAAGAGTTGAATGTAGTAAGGTGCAAGGAGAAACATATCAATGAATTATATGGTTTTAAAAATATTTTGATGCTAAACAAGTTGTTAATTCAATGCTAAGTTGCCTTTTTATATGCTCACACAACATTGTTTCAATGACAAATTTATGTGAGGCCAAAATCTCCATGATATTTTTCACTTGCCAAAATAGGACAACTTTCCACCCTATTACTATACATAACCCATGTTGTGTGTGCGTGCATGCAAGTGCTTTTCTCTTTCTTCTTCCTTTATTCACAAATAAACATGAGCCTTTTCAAACAAAACATCACAAATCCCACTTTGTAATTGAAAGTAAACTAAAAGGAGACACAAATTGTCACGTCTTCCATTTGCTTACTACTCCTTGTCACAATGCCTTCTTGCTTGGGAATTGACTAAACCACCTTTGAATACAACTTTGGGTGTGGAATTATCAAGTAGATGACAATGTGAAATGGACCATGTACTTGCCTCACCTTTAATGGCTTTGATTATCATTGTCATTGGAATTTTGTCATGATGCTGTCTTTAAATCTTGATATGCTAACTCCTCAAAAACACATTTTAAAAACCCAAGCACAACAAACACAAACAAATTTTTAAAAATTTGATAACATAATTCTGCCTAATTTTAAATCAATATTCAAAATAAAAAATTGTGACAAAGTAAATAAATACATCATATACAAATTTGGTTTCAATAATAACTAAAATGTTTTGCATGGATTTGGGTATGACGAAGTTTCAAGAACTAATTCACCCAACTTGGGCTCCATGTTATTGCACACTACCAATGATGATCAACTTTCAACTTTGACAACCAAGGTTACAAGGATACAAAATAATTATTAGGAAAGGAGTGAGGTAGATATTGGGTAAGAAATGAAAGAATTAGGTCTTTGTTTGTGGATTTGTCTATGGAGAACCATATGAAGGATTATGGAAAATTTCCCATAATATTCTAGCTCCTCAAATTTCTTGTCACTGGAATTTGATCCCATGCCATAAGAGCTAATGTTTATGACATTTGCACTTATTTGCAATGTTTACTGTCATGGAACAAATTTGTGGTGACAATTAAGGGCTCAACTATACTCTTTAAACTAATTTTTCAACAAATTAATTTTGCATTCAAATTACTTAATCATATTACACAATTCCATCATTTATCACAATTTATTACATCCTTCAATGGAGAACTTTAAAAGCAATGGTGGCCAAACAAATACAAAAGAAAAGAAATTAACAAAGTTTATTAATAAACATTATTTTCACATGCTAAAATGTTTAGAAATTCATAGTGGAGGCAACAATGCAAACCAATTGATATTTGTTTTCTTGAATTAATCCCCACCACTTCATTTATATGGTCCTTGTTACAAGGATTCGCAAAAGGGCTATGACATACCATAACAAAATGAACCTTAAGTTAAATCCAACCCGACACAAATATGATCTTAACAACACATTGAAAAGTGGACAATGATTTATGATTTTAATCATTGGATGAATATGGAAATTATGATGAGCAAATTTCATCCATGAATGACAAACCTATTGATGATGGATCAATTGAACATTGATTGAATTGTAAATCTCATAACATATGTCGTATGATTTAAGTTAGGTTGAAGTTGGTTGCTGGATGTCATTCATGACAATCCCATTAGATCAACTTGTCTATGTAGGCCACCATCATTCCACGATGTGTTAGCAAGCATGCCTTGCACCTTGTCTTGGTTTAAGAAGCATGAGTTGTTGCCTTATAGGGCTTTAGAAGGACCCTGATATTTGAAATTCCTCATATATGCTCTATGATCTTTGTCACGCCTGGTTGTCAGATGTGATCTCCAACACATGAGGCTAGTGCTAGTAGTTCCATTGGGAGGTGATGGTGATGGGAGAGTGATCACTGTCACTCTCAACCTCCAAGCTCGCTTTTGACCTTGGAAAGCATGTTTACATGGCTCAGGAAGCCAAGTCCATATTCGAACCTTTAACAACAGATGGCTCATGTGTTCAAGACTCTGGAAGGACCTCCCATGGACAACCATTAGTTCACGAATCATCATGAATAGTAGACTGAAGCATGGCATGCATTTTGGTCACCAAATTTTCAGAGTTCACTGACAAAAAATATACACAAGCTGAAGCTTTTGCCAAGCATGAGTGGCTGTTTGTAACTGGGTTATGAATTGCAGAATTTCTGCAGTCAGCTGCATTTACAATAGTATAAATTCAAATGTCATATACTGAAACAGGTCAAGTACTGAGTAATGATAAAGTGCAGCCCAAGTCACGAAGTGCACTTGATCTGCTAAGACATACCATCAATCATGCCAATAGTGGATTGAAGGGCCTGGGGTTTCACACATTTGTTTTGAATGCTGCTTGATAACCTGGAGACACAGGAGACCCTGGCTGGAGCTAGTCACAAGACTCCCAACTATGTTGAACAATAACAAGACCTATCCAGCTGTCAACAACTTACAGGCAGCAATTCCTGGATGAAAATAGTAACTCTCAATTTAGCAAGAGATCCCAGACAATTTGGTGACTCACAAATTGGATGCCTCTTGACAAAGTTCCACTCCATAGTGTTCAGGTTGAAGCTGCACCCTCATTATGTGGCTTCCAACTCAAGCTTTGGCATTCCAATGCTGGATTGCTTTCGATGCTCAATCAGCAGTGAACGAGCCAAGTTGGTTAGGAGTCCTAATTCAACCATCCCTTCCATGTATGAATGACCAGGACCTGTATGCACAGACTTCAACTTGAGGTTTGCTATTCCTCTCTTCCTCACACCCACAAGAGCTTGCTCCATGGTAGCCTGCCCCCGAACACCTAACCCTGCAATTTGAACCTCGTAGTGGTACTTCACAGCTGCCACATTAACCTGCATTTCACGAGAACACATATTTCAGACCCGCACACAATAACAACAGACAGATGTGTTGAAACTTTATTTCACAGGCAGATTCTTACAAGTTGGATGTGACTCCTGACAACAGATTTGGCTGCAGTCTGCACTAGGTGCTCCAGTGACATGATGTGAGCCATAACCATAGCATGTAGCCTTTCTGTTTCATCAGGCGCAGCCCATATTTCAGGGTTGCTCCCAAGAGACATCTCAATTATCCCAAGTGTCAAGCCAGCTAATTCAGGCACCCCTGGTCGTTGAAAGGCTTCCTCATCTCCACACCACTCACAGGTCTTCAGTAGGGCATCCCAGAGAGCAAAAAAGTTCATGCTGCTAGATGAAAGCTGAAATCCCCTCACCTTCAAACTGTTGAAGACAATGGGAACTAGGATAGCTGCACGATAAAACAGATCTGGGTCCAAGTGGGGAGCTACAGGCTTCAAAGCCAGTACATTTGCCCCAAGTTCAACAATAAGGCTTGTGACACTCTTGAACTGAATAACAACTGGGATACCTGTCAAACCATTTGAGGATACCTGGCAAGTGATTGATAGGCATGTCAGTCAAGAGATGTATGAAATTTTAAGGTACTTCACAAGGCACATGCTAATGCAAATCCATATGGCTTTTAACAATCTGGAAACACTGTTTACAGTATGACAAATGAATAGAGTGACTGCTACACCGCATGGAATGACCCAGATCTCTATTACTGTTGACTCTCATTGTATTGGCTTGGTAATCAATTGCCTTCAACAGTGTTTCACAGCCATGCTTGGCAGGAATAACCTCCAGTATTCACAACATTGACCACCAAGATGAATTTATCTATGAGATTGTGAAGCAACTCCACAAGGAAACTCCGAAGGCAGCCTTTGTGTCAGTTCCAGCAAAACCAAAACAAACAAAAAGTGTGGTCATAACCTTATGAGTGCCACTGACAAAGTACCAGACCATCACTTTCACCATGAATATAGCATAGACTAGCTACAATGACCCCCCATCAACTTCATCAGCTCCCAACAGTGGTCATAGATAAATATAGAATAATCTGCCCAAAATTCCAGACAAACAATCAAACAAAAGTTAGCAGCCTGAGTTTCTGTTTCCCAGAAGCAATGGGAAGAACTCAGTTGAGACACTGGCTAACACCCACAATGAATGAACTGCAAACAAACTTGTGAGGATCCTTTAGTACTCAGATTTGGTACCTTGTCTGCCAAGAAAGTTCGAGAATCGCACTGTGACAGGAAGTCAGATGCCACACGATCCTCAACCAAACAGCGTAAAATGGTCAAGCAAAGCTTTGCACGCAAAACTCCTGAAACACCTGATGTTGCTAGCTGAGAGAAAATTTCTTTAGAGATGGAGAAAAATGACCTGGGCAGGTAAACAACTCATGGTTATTGACACTACAGAGGCCCCCTCTCTCTATTTCAATGCATGTGAAAAGTCACTCTTGAGCTCATAGTCTTTAGACTGCACTTCATAAACCCTGTCATCTCACTGTTCACTAACCTTGGAAGAGAGAGAGACACACACACACACACACAGGTACTTCTTTCATGTTTTAACTGCACCGATAACCAAGCCAGTCTGAAAGTTTATCACATAATGTCTGCAGACAGACCATCTATGTATCCAAAGTTACTGCCAAACTCACTGTGGAAGATATCATTAGGAATCCTGTTTAATCTGACCTCAAAACCTCCATCCAGAGAAGTGTTGCAGACTGCCCAGGCACAGTTACTCCACTAACCCCTTGCACAGAGTTAAAGTTGGATGACGGCCAAACCTGCACCAAAAATGAAGACACTGTTATGGTGACACAAGAAATAGTAGAATATATGCAAAAGATGTCAATCTGTCACCTAAGACCTGGCAGATGTGTCAAGTCCAAACACAAGCCTATGAGTTTGAATTTAGATTCTGCACCTGACTCCTAGGAAGAAAATGGCTTGTGAATTCATGGCACACATACTCCTACAGAAGAGTGGTAAAAAGAGTACCTGTGCTGATTTCAGCATTGGGTTCAGGTAGAAGAGAAAATAGAGCAACAGGAGACCAGCTGTTGTGTTGCACCACTCCGTGTCAAGGGTTTCAGGGCCTGTGGTCCCTGACACAACATTGCGACTGGTGTCCTGATGAGTGGCACCATACCCAAAAAGGCTACCAATATACCCAAACACACTTCCATCACTCAGGGTCAAGCTGAGATTTGAGAGGGAGCTTGTGAAATCAGTCGGTGTTACATTATTCAAGGGAGAGAGGAGTGAGGCTACTGTGTGGAGAAGGGGTAAGATTGGAGACACAGGTGATAGAATCCGCTCTGCATATGGATTTGAGCTCTCTCTCCATAAAAGAAGCAAAATGAGAACCAGAGTAGCATCGAGCTCCACCCTACTCCGCTCACCAGCAAGCTTCAAGTTGGAAACAGCAACAAGTGCATCAAACACATTGTAGATAAAGAGGTAGCTTCCTATGGGATTGGTGTTCACATTATGTGTGGCTGTTAAGATGGTCAAGTACACCCTGCATCATCCATAACTCCAGTAAGCAAACCAATCCAAACTTTTTCATCACTTGCTTACACAAACTCTGCAAGTACAGTATCCTGTGGTTACAATGGCCATGGCAACAACCTAGTTAAGAGCCACAGAGCAGCAAGACTAGTCTGGGCTTTGCATAATTCACAGCCCAAATATGGACTACTTACTTAACACCCAAGGATTTGACAAGCACTGGTACATCATCCCTTGTTAGCAGGCCCACAATCCCCATAATTAACCGTCGGAAAAAGTTGTCTGCATTATCAACTGATCCTGCCACCAGTATGAGGATGGTGAAACCCTGCACGTTGCAACACATGATTACCTTGTCAGTTCTGTTACAAACACCTGCTCCTGCATCTACAACAAACACATTGCACAACATCCTGAGGTCACAAGTACATCAGCACAGCATAAAACAAACCTGCTCATTGAAACGCTTCTTGAAAATTTCTCGAAGCAGAATTGCCAATGTCTCCAGCGCATGAGCCACTCTGATGAAATTGCCATCATTCAAATATCTGTGGGAGAAGCACAACATCACTGGTATTAAAAATTAAGATAGACAACAACATGACTGCCTAAAGACGTGAATACAGTCACAAAAGTCAGTTGTAACAATCAAAAGACTTTTGCATTGCTCACCACACCTTACACAGGTTGCAAAAATATCATTAACGACAGGCTGCAGATTCCCCCTCAGTTGCTCCTCTGATGCTTGTGAGATACACCGAGAGAGAAATGCCTCATTGACCTGCAAAGAAAGAGGTATATAGATCCACACCCTATTAGGCACGTGAATGTGATCATGAAAAATTATATCTCTCAATTCATCAGTGCAAAATCTGGATCTGGTGGCAAAAAGCTCATCACCTTGAGAAGCAGCAATTCGTCCCAGAATCTAGCAATCGCCGTGTGGCCTTGAATGCCTTGATCCTTTGCTGTTTGGAGAACACTTCGCAAAGCAAAGATGTCTTCATACAACGAGACAAATTTCTCCTTGAATGCAGCAGACTTGCCAGCGATCACAGCCATATGACGACCACTTCCAGGCCCCACCACTTGGTTCTGCATGCCTAGTCCGCCCTTCTATCAAACCTCTGATGATATTCACGCACTGTTATTGAAGAAGGAACAGAACCAACAACCATAAGAGGGAGACACACACAGAGAGGAAGGTGAGTACCTGACTAGGTACTGGCATCATCAGATGCTCCAAGTGTGCGTAGTTGCCAAATCTCTATCCCTTCCAAAGCACAAAAACGACGAGTCCGCATTTCCGAAACAGGGTCAACACAAAATGAGCTTCTCTCTCTATCTCTGCAAATTTGTAGAGAACTCCTGCACTGAAATCCCGTACTGAAAAAGCACCATCACCAAGTTGTCAACGCTTCCAGATTCGAGCATATCATCAAGCTCTCTAAAGTTGCTTTCAAAGATTCAAGCACCATTTCGCCTTTCCTCCCCAGCTCCCGCATTAGGGTTAGCGCAAGATTAGGTTTAAAGCTCAATACGAGAGAAAAACAATTAGTGTAACGATCGATCATCACTGAGATTACATTTTCTTTTGCTTCGTGGATCCTTTTCTTTGAGGTCAAAATTGTGGGTGTGCAGACACGTTCTTGCGTGCGTGGTCACGACAGAAAATCACCAATGTGGTAGTCGTACAATTGCATTTCTCGCTCGCGTGCATCATCATTGACCTAATCAAGTCTTGTTCTCAGCTCTTCTCTCTTCTCTAAACGAACACAAAGCGAAGGTTCGCCATGTTGCCACGTACCTACTTACCAGCACAAGTCTTGAAAATGCAGAGTGGCACCAAGTTCCGTGCTGAGGAGGAGCCTGAATGCAACAGACTGCTTCTTCTCATTATGTGGTACCAAAACAAAATACCTTTTCTTCTTCCTCACCGTCAGGAAACACAAAACTTCCTGCCAACTCAGGCAATCTCTAAACTTCTGCTCTGATCTCCGGTCATTTTGAATTCTGTTCTTGGCAACAACGAGAGTTTATGCAGTATGCACCTCTCATTGTTCACAGCAATGCAGGTGCAAAACCTGCCTGTTTGTTTGACAAAACCCTTTCCAACTTCCATTGTTGAACATGTGACACAGAGACGAAAACATGACAAGAATTGAGTGCAGTCAGTCAGTCACAGAGTATTAGACCATCACCTGGTTGCACTTGTAGGTTATTGCACTTGTTTGTTGACAACTCTTTCCAACCTCTGTTATTGAACATATACGCTCAGATGAAACACGGTAAGAATGAGTGTGGTTGGTCATGCACCTCTATAGAACATCACCTTCATCATGAGTGGCAGTGACTAGCTGCCACTACTCCCCCCTACTAACTTCTTGTGACCATGGGGGTATAGACAAAAGTAGAATGATCTCAAGATATTGTTGCAAACAATTCTACAAAAATCTGCATTGTGATTTTGTCACATCTCTAGTCACAATGGGACAACTCATTCAAGTCAGTTAGTGGCACTCAAGAAGCAATAATGTTGCAGAAAAACTATGTACCCAAACAAAAGACCCATGGATTCAAGCCACCATGCTTCATATCCACTAGGCTTCTTGCTATCAGGCTGTCAGAATGTCAAACACATTGAGAATATCTCTCTCTACAGACTGTTGACACATCTGTTTGAACTCCAAGAGGCTTTTAGTGTGCTGTGCATGTATGGCAAATTCTTGGACAGTGGAATTCCAAAGACTGACATAATGTTACAATTCCTTAAACAAGATCATTTCTTCATACAGGGTCATTTCACTTCATGGGCACTTTTATCTTCAAGGAGGCACATGTATCAGCACTCTGTTTTCATTCAAAAGTGCTGCAAATCTGACAAGGTGATTATTGAGAAAATACCAGAAAAAGGCCCCTAGTTGAATACTACTAATGTATGACCAGAATTACAAGACTTAGTATATACATCATTACTTCCTTCAAAGAAAGAAGACTAGCCTGCAAAGGTATATTCTATGAACAACACAAATACAACAAGATGGGCACACAACCATTTCTGTGCGGGTAGGTGGAGAACAATTAATTGCATCAGAAATTGATTCATCAACACCTGTCTTGAAGAGAACTTGTGGGACTCATGTACTCGCAGCAAGAATGCCCAATATCCATGGAGGCTTCAAACATTGGTGAAATTACTCATCTTTCACTCTCTTGGCTATGTTACCTTCCCTCTCCTCTGCTTGTAACACATCTTGTTGCAGTTTTGTCACCCGGAATATCAACCTGTCAAAAGAAAGCCTTACCAGAATAAGTAACTCATTGTTTGTACATGGAGTGAAACCAGTACAGACAAGAATTTTACTGTACTAATCTGCCACTTCAAAATCCATTCCTCTGATACATGCATACAGATTAACTTAGAACTGAAATTGGAAATGACAAGAGACTCCACAGAGGCACTGTTAGTGCCCAACAATGTACCCTTCTCACAATGAATCCAAGTGGGCCCATACTTATTGAGTGGTCATGCTAAGCTTTGCTATCGACTATTACATTGAGCAGCCTTGTAGATTTTTGATATGCAAGAGCTCAAGGTATATTCTGCCCATAAAAAATCATCCCATGTTGCAATCCCACACCAACATTTATGGTAACAGCTTGCATGCATGCTTACATGCATTCTTGAAAGCCATTGGGAAATCCCCACTGCTACTTTGCTATCATCAGTAGTGAGAGCTTAAAGTAAAAAAGATACCAATATAGAAGAACTGCTGCAATGGCCAACAGTGTATTCCGCTCCGACTTGAAAACCTGGGTACATCACAAGTGTGTAATGTACAAGGACATGGAACTTGTGTTAGGTGCAGGTGCCCAAGGTGGAACAATAATAAAAGAAGCCAGTGTGAAAAATAACCAAACACAGAGATCCAATTCCAGGCCACAAATGTCAAAAGTTCAATGATGTTTCAAAGAACCCAATCATGAAGACAATTTGTGGCAGCATTCAGCTGAAATGTAGGGTAAACTAAACCATAACATAACCAGAATCCAGATGGTCTAAAATGAGCACAAAAACAAGAGATGTGGTTGCATGCTCTGAGAGAATACAGAAAGGTGCTTACAGATCTCTGAAAGCGATCTCTCTCCAATGTGGTGCAGACATCTTTGGCACAATTAATACGGTGTTCATTCTTCCAGTATATCTCTGCATTACCATATTGTCATACAAAATGTCATGATCATATCTATGAGATTGCAGAGAAATCAGAAATCTCCACAACAACACCTTGAAGGTAACATGGCAATGAGTGTGGTTGTAATCTTATGAGAGTCCCTCACAAAGTGTCAAACCTTCAGCTTCACCATGAATAGCAATGATGAGCTGCCATGACTACCCACTGCCATCATCAGCTCCAGAGGGTAGAGCTAGATAAGTACATAACTATATCTGCCCAAGTTAGTTTCTAGACAAACCATTATACAAAATCCGTGGACTGAGTTTCTGTGACATTTCCAGAAGCAATGGGAAGACTCACTCAGTCATGATGCCAGCTAGCACTCAAGGGACATAGGTTATGCAATCATCATCATGTATCATGCCATAGACATGGTCTCTAGAGAGGAATTTCCACACATCCTCAGATGTTAGTATTGAACCTGCATCCTCAGATGTTAGGGTTGAACAGAGATGTGGGAAGCTGACCTAGGAGCTGGAAAACTGCAAAAGGGATGATGGCGAGGCCAGGTTGCAAAATGTTGCGCACAAACTCCACTACCTGTCGGGCAAGTGATCGTGGCAGCGGAGCTGTCAACAGCAAAAGAATGACTGCCTCAGCACCTGCCACCACGCCCAACAACATCCATTGCAAGGCCATGTTTGAGTCTTCGAGCTCTGAACAAACCCTAATGTGTTTCCTGCCAAGTCCACCAAATCTCAATTCAGTTATTTGCAACACAGTCAAATCTGGATCACATATCTACAAGATTGCCGAGAAAAAGTCAAACCCTCCAAAACATCGAGATCAACTACAAAAGTCGATTCAATAATTTTTTTGCAAAGGACACAAAATCAAACATACACGAAGGTGTTTTTCTCTTTTTGACAACATATAGAGACACAATTTTGGACACAACCCACACACCTTGCGAAATTCTTTTTCGATGAAGCTCCAGCACAACAAGCTTGATGTCTCCAACACCAAACAAAATGTAAACTCGCTCTCGTGGGTATAGCTCGAGATGAATCAGGATCGAACACAGTCGGACGACACTTGTCGGGGACGCTCTACTTTAGGCTTTCGTGACCGAGGCTCTGTACGCATACGAAGTGGAGTGTACACGTACAACCTTTTATACTTTTACTGTACGAACTTGGATTTTGTATTTTTGATATTGGCATTTTTTAATCATTTTCAAGGAGAATAAATTCAGTCCATTGTTTCTTTTCCATTTTCATTTCTTTCTCATTGCTTCTAAGTTCTTCCAAGGAAAAAATGGCCCATGCATATAATTACTTTTGGGTCCCATTTTTTTCCATTGTAAAAAGCTTAGTAGTGAATTTGGAGGAAAAATTATTCTATGACATATTTTTGTTGTATTTGGAGGAGACCCAAAGGGCTGGCGTTTTGAAAAACCCATTTTGAGAAACCCTAAACCCCATTTTTTCTTTCTTTTTTCATGTGATACCCAATTATTACCACATGAAAACAATAACAATTTTTTTTCTTGTAGGCCTTTATGCAGGTTAACACCCTCAACATAAAACACTCCTAAAATGAAAACACCTTTCGCTATGAACCTTTAAATGTTACTATTTCAAATGAGTCGTTCTTGAAATCAAACTATATGTCTTGCCATACTTATACATGGAGTCATGTAACTTCTTAACATCCAACTAGATAATCTTGGCTCGGTGTCCTTCCATGTTTTTCACCCATCTCTTTGCCCAACTTGCTTTGTGTTATTGGTGATGGGTTTAGGTCCTAGGTTTTGTGATTTCTCCATTTAGGGCTCCCCCTTGTGCATTATGTGCTTTCAGGTGTAGTCTTTTGTTTGGACTTTGGTATCTCTTTCTTTTTCTCGTGTTGTTTTTGTGTTGAGTGTTTTTTTTTGTTTGTTTGTTTATTTATTTATAAACCAAATGTTAGTAAAAACACAAAGTTAGAGCATAATTTCTCATTGTAGAATTTAATTAAGTGTAACAATAGTTTATCATTTCATGTGACCTGCTTGTACAATAAAATTATCCTTAAAGGCCTTCCTCGTCTCATATCGTGTCCCAATCTCAATTTCCTCTTTTATTTTCATTACAAAGTTATTTTAGGATTTGTTCTATAGATTTTAGGATTTTTTTTACATGGACTTATATGAATGAACTCTTCCACTTCCTATTGATTTTCAATTTTTTCATTTTCATTTTGTGGGAATTTTTTCAAATTTCAGTTGTTTTAACTTTTTTTTGGTTTCTTGTGTTTTTTTTTTTAGGGTTCTTGGTTCTTTTTGTTGGTTTTAGGGATTTTCATTTCTTCTTGTTGTTTTCAAAGTTTTTAATTATTTTAAATTTTTTCCAAGTGAATTTTTCTTTTTATTAAGACATTGTTTTAAAGTTTAATTTTAGTTTTTAAACTTCTTTTGGGATTTCTTTTTAGGATTTTTAAATTTTTTTGGGGGGTTTGTTCTAGGGTTGTTTTACGTATTTTTAAAAGTTCTTTTAGGGTTGTTTCAAGGTTTTTTCTTGTGTTCCATGGTTTCTCCTGGCAATGATGTATTTTTGGACATGAATCATTTCAATTACTTTTCGTTAAGTGATGATGAATTGATTATTCATAGGATGCACATATAACATCAAATCCTATTTGCAATTATAATTTTAAACATTAACACATTGGAGTTGTTCAATGCAAATGAGTTAAAATCAAATGTTAAGTAATTGATCAATTGAAATGTGGGTGTTTGGGATGTGTTTATCACAAAGCTTGCAACTTTAGGTTTGTTCAAAATTTTAACAAACCTTAGTTTGTTGAAGTTTGATGAATTATTATATTAATGGTCCCTACCATTATATATCACCCGTGCAAGATTCATTTGCAAATTTCACATTGTGATAGGTCGACCAATTATGATGAACCCAAAACAATGATTGTTCCAATTCATCTTATACATGAAACATGATATATATGTCTTAGAGAATTCTTGCATGACACATTCATGCGAAACTAAAACAAGAATGCAATTGTGATGATATAATTTTCCTTATAGCAGGCATTAAGGAGGCCATAGGTGATTAGATTTAATGGTTTATTACTAAGTAGGGGAAGTAGGGGGTTAATGGAAATGGAGAATACTAGTCAAATGTTTTGATTCCACAAAGGAAATGTATAGTCATTTGTTCCTAGTTGCAACTATTTTGACTAGTTTCATGCACAAACAATGTTTAAACTTCACATAGAAAGTCATTGGTGACCAAGCTAAAGGCATGGCTAACTATGGTTAGGATGGAAATTTCTAAGTACAAGTCCAACATTTCTTTATTCTTTGCTTTAAATTTTGCATCTATCAAAACTCCCAAATCTTTAGTTGTTTTGAGATTCCTAAACCTCATTTGTCTTGTTCTCTTTATGTTAATTTCCATTTTTGCTTTAATCAAAGTTTTATAATCCTCATTCTTAACCACCATTTCTCATGCCATGGCAACTAAGCTAGAGGATTGTAGTTGCAATTTACTAAAAAGGCGGGTGCAAGCTTCATATCCATGAGGATGAGGGCATTAAAGGCCAGTGTCAATGGTTTCCATGAAATAAACATGACACAACACCTTTGAATGTTAAAATGGTAGTTTGGCATGTCATGTTAATTATAAAATGCAACATTAATGATGGTTTTAATTACAAAATAATCATTTAATTTAATCTATGTTAGTTGCAACATGGGATCCATATTAAATAACACAATTAGAAGTTGAAGGTAAGAGAACACACCTTTGTGTTTTGGTGTGTCATTAAAATAGTCCTTTGGGGTTCATTCTCCCAAACCCATCAACTACCTTTTTTTCATGTCTTGAAAATGCATGACATTTCTTTAATGTTGTTTTTCACTTTCTTTCAAAAATCACCTTTTTTTTCCTACAAGCCTTTATAAGTTTTGTTATCTTTGATTGCCTTTCCTTTCTACTCCTTTCTCCCTCTTTGAAACTTTTTAAACTATGTTTGATTGTTTCATGGGGTGAAATTTAAAATCCAACCAAAATCAATGGATTTGTGAATTTCACCCAACATTTAGCATATTAGATGTAAACCTACTTGTTGGCCCACCTCAATGGGAAAACCCCATAGGACCCCATTGATAATTTTATTGTTGCGGCCCAAGTTGTGGCCATTGTTGTGGCCCACCTTATAGCCATAGTTGTCTTCCACCTTGTGACCACTGTGGCATATTATTTGAGCCCAATTCTTGGATCCCTGTCACAAGCCCTACATTTGGGGCTACTATACATGGGCTTGTGGTCGACTTTTTGGACACTTTGGAACAATGGCAAGCAAGAAACAATCATGTGTTATACAAGCTATGAAAACCCAAACATTTGATGGCCTAGAATCACATGGTTGATAACATTTGGAAATGTTTACCAAATTGAACATTAGAGATCTAATGAATAAGGTCTACATATGAGAGCCTAAATTGCTAGATGCTCCAAATAATAATGTAATTTGATGACCTAATTAAGATTATCATATAACTATCCATTTTTGTAATATTCAAATTGAATTACACGTCTTCAAAATATAATGACTAGTGAGCAAAAAAAACGAATGTTCAACCATGGGATTAAATTATCAAAACCATCAAATGTCACCTAAAAAAATCATCACAACTATTTAGTTGATAATAATTTCATGATCAATTCAAGAATACTAAATTGGACCCAAATTTTGACAACAAAGGTCCACACTTTATAATAATCATCAATATGATTTTTCTAGGGTTTCAACTACTTAAATTCGAATATATTAAATTACGTAATAAAGATGAAATAAGGATTGATGTTTTAATTGTAATTTGTAGAGGCATGACACCAGAACTCCAACCAAGTTCCAACTTCCAAGGAACTCCCAAAGTAATGGTGTACATACATAAGAGGGAAGAGGCATTAAACTACATTTATAAAATTGGCAAAAACATACATCTTTTTAGAACTTCAAATAAACTTAATTAATCAAACTTCAAATAGCTAGTTTCAATTATAATAGTTTCAACAAATTAGGTCTGCAGAGCACATGACATTAGAACTCCAGGCAAGTTCTAACCTATAATTTTCTTACAACATCATAATGATCATGCAATAAGAATTAGCTAACGGAAGATGTTTAATGACATTTTAGGTTTCCTACTTGCATTGAAGGTTTAAAAGCAAATTAGTTACGCTACAACATAGAATGGTCATGAATCCATGCAATTTAAAGGGATAAGCTAAATTGATTATGTTGAAAGAAATTCATCATGATTAGTGATGACAAAATAAACCCTTTAAAATGCATTATGCATACAAATCTTAGGTGACAAAAGGGAGCCCACAACATGTTTTTTTACCCCATCACAACATTAATCAATACATTGCAACAATAAAATAAAAGGAAATTAAGTTCTTAAGGCCTTGAAAACACAACTAACAAAAATTGGGATTAAAAACCAATAGAAAGCATAATGAAAAAACTAGACTTACCTCAAATGCTCAATATCTTATTGTGTTGGCAAGTTTAGGGTTGGCAACTAGAGAAAATTTCATTGAAAAGAGTAGAAATCTCAAACAAAAAATTGAACATTTAACAATTGTGAATACCTGTGCCCTTGCCTTTAGAATTGGGGTGCTTGTTGGGTTTAACCTATTTAAAACTTTATTGGTCAAACTTGCCAATGGGGCAACTTGTTTTTTACTACTTGTAGACCTCTCTCCCCATGTTTTTCTACTTCATAATTTGAGCCTTTAAAACAAGAATTTGTGTCCTTGGTGTTTTTTGTACCTCTCATCATCATCATACTCCATGTTCATAGTTGATGTCAGCATCAATTTGCTTACTAATTGAACACTACAAAAATGTGCACTTCCTTGGCTCAAATTTAGGTTAGCCATTAGCTTTGTCTTCTTTCTTTGCTTTCCAATGTTCCTCCTCCAAATAACAAACCAACCATAAATGAAATGTGAGGGAGGCTCTTTTGATGTTTTTCCAAAAATTGAACTAGAAGAAATGAAATATTCAAGAGAAACCTTTTGAATGTTTCTTTCAAATGTTCAAACCTATGAACTAACATGAAAAACATCTAGTAGATAAAAAGGAAAGAATAGTCACAAATCTTCTACAACTTTTTCAATTCCTAGTCCCTTAATTCACTACTTCTTTTAGACGAACAATGTTGCGATTCTTGGCTTCTACATATGGATTTGTTTCTAGAGCAAAGGGATGACCTCAATTTTCTTACTCTTCAAACTTTTCTATGTCATGAACCTCCCCCTCCTTTGCTATTGTTTACAAACACCATTTACTTGGCAAAAAATGTCAAGGTTGGGTTGAATACTTGACATTGATCTTGTGGTGAAACATTAAAGCTAGTTGCTACAATTGGAAATTGCACACTTGAACACAAAGGTGCCAAGCCTCATCATCCTCTACTCTTCTAGTTTTTTTTCAAAAACATGGTAGTAACCTTACTAAGATTTAGGGTTACCAATATTTTAAGGCTTTGTAGACCCAAAACTTGAACAAATGATTAGTGAACGGTTTTAGGGTTGAAAGAACATGACCTAAAATTTTGTCATCTTTGTAAGGTTCAATGGCTATGATGATTGTGAAGGGGGAAGGATCTGACTGTGTATGCAAGTCGTGATGGATGTTGCATTCAAAGGACAAAGTTCAAACTTCCTCCACAAAAAAAAAAAGAGTTTTTCTTACCAACCCATTTGCACTTTCATTTTGTTGGGATTTTTTTCTAGTTTTCAAATCCTCTTATGTGCAAGTCTTTTTTGATGTCTATGACTTGTTGTTTGGGTACACACCTTCCCATAATTTTTTTCAAATTAGGTCTAGAACATTCTATCCTTGTTCACATTTCAAATCTCCCTTACCACCTTTGTAAATGGTAGCTTCCTAAACGAGCTAATTTTATGAAGAATTTGATGCATTAAACATCAAAACTTTTAGATTTTCGAGTCCTTTAAGATGGCAATTTGTTGAATGTTTTGGCATGATGAAAGAGTTGATGCATCCTTCAAGTATTGAAACTTTTAAGTAGTCTTCAAGTTCTTTATGGCAATTGTTGTGCCCAGTCTTCAAATCCTCCATATGACAACTTGTTATGGTCTTCAAATTGTCCGAGATTTTGCAAACATGTCTTTCAAGCTACTACCCACAAAATAATTTGAACATGAGAGTATGCATTTCCTTCTTGTAACCAAGTCAAAATAGTTCTAGTGCCTTCTACCCTTGCCTTAATTTCATATGTCCCAATATCAAATATGTTTTCAAACATCCTTAAGACTCCCACATTTTCCAAATATGTCAACCAAGCTATTGCCCATTAAAATATCTAAATCCCATCAACATGATCTGATTATAGTTTTGTCAAAAGAGTTCTAATGCTTTCTACCCTTGCCCTAAATTCACATCCTAATATCATTAGTCCATGTGAGTGCCTTTGTAGATGGTCACTTGGATAACATTCTCCTCGCATCCTTGAAGCTTTCACATTTTGCCAACACGTCAACCAAGCTAGTACCCACAAATATAAGTAAATCCCACTTAGTTATGCTTGTTGATTCCTTTTTCAAACAAGTTCCAATGCCTTGCTTGCATTTCACATGGTCACATTTTTCTTTTCTATCTTGGAATGGAGTCTAAACACTAATTCTTTTGCAATAGAATGAAGATACCCATTTAATTGCTACCTGATATTGGAACCAAGGATTTATTTTCACGTGTTGGGAGTTAGGTTATGATTTATTGAGCTATTAATAGCTTGTAAAACACTTTCCATACCTTGTATTTAGACTCCCACATTTGGCTAACATGTCAACTTAAATATTTCCCATAAAAGGATCTAAATCCCACTCCGTAAAGCTTGTTGGTTCCAATGTAAAAAAAATTATAATGCCTTTTGATTAGTGGTGCTAGGATTTGGAAGTTGATTTTACCAATTCATGTAGGGGTTTTTAGTATAAGGGTTTTGGTTGTGATTGAGTTTCTCGATGGTGTCTTGTTGAACATTTTCCAAAGATCCTTTATGTTCTTACATTTTGCATACATACCAACCAATGTACTACCAAAAACTAAATCCCATCCATTTGAGTTTAGATGACCCTTGGCAAAACATTTCAAATGCCTTTTTGGTTTTCCTACATTTCACATGTACTAACATTATAAATTGTCCAAGTGACCAGATTTCTAGACCAAGCTATTACCTGAATGTCTATGTTCAGCAAGTCTTTTTTTGGAGCAACACCAAAACACCATTTTGGAAAATTGTCCTTCACAAAGAGCCTAGAAGTTAATGAGTCATGGCAAACATGTATGATGGTTACCTTGAAACACATGGAAGGGCATCTAGTCTTGAAAACCCATTAGATTTTGTGGATGTGGATAGGAATAAGACATTGGTAGGTGCCATTGAATTGTTTAGAGGAGATGCACTCTTAGCTGTTCAAACTTTGAAGGGTAGCTTAGGACTAGATGATGGAGCCTAATATAATTTTCAATTCCTTCACAACTTTATAATGAACTTTGGTTGGTACTTTACTAATGTCAAGGTGGACATAAAGCATTTTTGTGTAGCCTTGATTTATTATATGAATTTAACAATGAAACATCAATTAGTATGAAAATTTGTTGTTTTTAAAATATCAACAAATTTATAGAATTCAAATGTGTTATTTGTGATGATTATGTTATACTTGTGTGGAGACATGATTATAGTCTTAGTGAATACAACTTATAAAAAATTGTTGAATAGGCTTATGTGGTGTTTAAAGCAATAACATATTGGTGTTGGAGTTCGTGATGTTGTAATAATTTTAACATATTCCATTGAGCAATTTGTAGGTTGTAGGGGAAAATTCACATTATTTTATCTCGAGGTTTAAAAGTTTGATATTCTAAACCATCATCAGGAGCTAAAGCCTTTTAGTTATAAGAAAAAAATAAAATGATGAAATCATGTTTTATTGAATTTTTTGAATAGGTAGAATTGATCAAGTTTTTTAAAAAATTGATTGATTTTCTTATTGAAGTAAGCAACCAATATTATAAATGGATTAGTTATAAAAATATTTTTTTCCATATTTATCTTATAACCACATTTGGAAAAATCATTGCCACTTTGGCTACAACAGAAATTTAACAAAAAAACAATGTGTGTAAGTAAGGTACAAGAACCATGTTTATAAATAATTATTTTGTTGAATTGCTTGTTGTTTCATTCAAGATAACTAAGTTTACAAAATTAGTGCACCAAATGTAGTTTCTAAACCAGCAAACCTTAAACCTTAATATGTTACTTAATATATATAGTTAAGAAAAACATTGGAATTTCACCAAATCGAGTAATTTCAATGGCCCTAACATATATAATTTTCTTCACATCTGTACATTTACATTTGCAACTATGATTTTGTCATAATTCGAGTTGAATAGATGCGATGTGGTGTCTAGTTGCTTATGAACCACATCATGAGTCACAAATATGATTACATTTTCATCTTTTTTTGGATGCCACTAGTCATTTTATGGAAAAACCAACTATGGCTAAAATAAAACATGTATGAAATAACTATGGCTAATATCAAAATGGTTAAAATAATTGTGGCAAAATTAACCATGGTTAAACTAAAAATGGTTAAACTAACCATGAGTAAGTAAATTTGGCTAAACTAACCAGTAATTAAGTTAATATGGCTAAATTAACCAACGAATAAATATTTTATGGCAAAAAATTATGAAAATTTTATTTATGGCTAAAATAAACATGAATGAAGTAATTATGGAAAAACCAACCATGGTTAAACTACTAACCATGAATAAAATGAATTTGGAAAAAAGATATTAATTGTATAATTATGGCTAAAACTTAGAAATAATTATGGCAAAATCAGCAATGGCTAAATTAAAAATAATTCTAAATTAATCATAGGTTCATTAATTATGGTTAAATTTATTAAGTTAAAATAATAATATGTTAAAAATAAATATAGTTAATATAGTTATGCTTATAATAACCATGGTTAAATTCATTATGGCAAAACCGATAATGGCCCAACTAGTAGTGCTTAAATTAATTATGCTAAATTAATTATCATGGCTAAAATTATTAGGGCTAAACCAACTATTGTTAAATTGACCATGGTTAAATTATTTATAATTGCTAAATTACTTATGGATAAATGAATCATGGTTAAATTAAATATTGCTAAATTAACCATGGTTAAAACATATACAACTAAACAAATTATGGTTAAACAAACCATAATCATTGAACATGATTAAATTGAACATGGTTAGAGTAATTATGGTTAATTTTAATTTTAATTAATTTTTTAATAAGTAGTTGAACCATAATTAACTTCAATATAGTCAATTTTACCATAGTTAGATAAACCATATATATATATAATTGGTTTAACCATAATTAAATTGGTCACGATTCATTTTGTTATGATCAATTAACTTTTACATTTTTCAACTTTTATAAATTGGTCAAACATATTCAAAATGTTACATGTAGTCCTAAGATACCAACTAGTATTGAATTTTGTAATTGGCCCTTTTAACTAAGCCATTGGCCATTTGACCAAACCTACTTAATTAGCCCTATTGACTGAGTATAATAGGTGGCCTTATGGATTAAACACTTGCCAATTTAACTAGTTGTTTGATTTGACTAATTGTCAAATCGGTCACTTTAATCAAATTGATTAATCAAAAGATACCCATTGTCATTGAAGCGCTTGGCCTCTAGTAAAAAATACATGTTTTTTAGTTTAAAAAACCCATCTAGGCAACTTGGTTAGTTTGAAAAAATAACAATTCTAGTATTGTTTTGTCAAATTTGATAATCTTTTGCATGGTTTTTGAAGTATATTTGCACTTTGGAGTATATTGTGATGGTTCCAATATTTTCAATAATATATTTTTTAATAATTTAATATCAATTTCAAAGTGGGATTTTTTTTTACAATCTTATTTTTTGGGTTTTGAACTATTTTATTCTAAGTACCATTTGAGAAAAAACTTTTAAATATTAACTCGGTAAAAGTTCCAAAACACATAGTTTCAAAAAGGAGTATCTACAACAATTTTTGACCACCATAATGTGTTTTCACCCTTTATGTGTAAATGCCTCATTTACTTTCAAAAGAACCATAGCCATTTGTTTATGAAAACAACATTATACTATTTTTAAAAATTGGGTAAGGACTAATGTTGGGTGTTTGTTTGGATGCTTCATCTGCTTTCAAAAGAACCATGGTCATTCATTCATGAAAATAACATTATACTAATTTTGTACATTGGGTAAGGACTAATGTTGGGTGCATATTTGGAAAATTTAGATATTAGACCCAAATATCAAATTTGAATACTAGATAACACATTAGTTATTTGTCATATGCCATAAACTACAATATTTGAAATGATATATTGATTGGATCAAATATCAAGTTATGAAGTTTGAACATGTATTATCTAGATTTCAATTCAAATATCATAAACTATGAAATCCAGGTAGGATGTTAGTTATTTGCTTAGATTCAAATATTAGGTTAGGTAGTTAGGTTTCAATAAGTTTTAAAAAAAATTCAAATATGAGCTAGGTTTGAAAAAAAAATCATATTTGGGCCCCAATTTATTTTTCTTGTGTTGGTGTTTGTTATTGCTTCTCGTCATACTATTAATACTTTACTTCCATTCATGCTATTGTTGTTACTTCCCTTTGTGTTATTGTTGGTGTTTCCTTTTACACTATTGTTATTACTTCCTTTCATATTGCTACTATTATTGTGCCCTCCCTTTGTGTTATTAGAGTTTGTACTATGTGCCCCTATTGCATTTTGCAAGTCAAGGTTTGGAGCTTTTTTTTGGTGACAATTAGCAATATTTTTTTTGTGAAGTAAGATTTTTTTTCCAATTTTTTTGTTTTCTTCTTTCGTCTTTTTTTGTCTTTCTAATAAAATTTAGCTTGTTATGATTTTATTTAGTTCCATGTTTGAATTTTTAAATTATTTCTTGTCTAAGTTTTTTTTTAAACTATTTTATGCATTAATGTTACTTTTTGAACATCAATTTTCTAATGAAAAACGAATTTTATTCTTGCTTATGAATGTTGTAAATGTTTGCATTAATTTTTTTGAAGTATTCATATTTTACCTTATACCTTAAACCAAATCAAATTATGTTTGCAAGACATTTTGATTACTTTTAAGTTTCTTTGCCCTTGGTCTTGTGTGAAAAATGGAAGGCTCTAGTGGAAAGTTTTCATGAAAACCCAAGTTTGCAATCTAAAGACAATACAGTTCCAAGAAATGATGAAAGAAAAATTAAACAAAATTTGGAATTATTGCATCCCCAAAGTAAAAAGTGAAGGCCTTGTAATAGGAATGCTTTATGTTGGTCAATTTTCTATGTGAATGACAATGTAAAGATGATGTTTGATGCACTTCAAATCATGCATTATATCTTGTGTTATTCCAATCATGTACTTTCCTTTAACCCAATAATGAAATTAAGGAACAATTTAACATTTTGTTATAAAATGAGTGGAATATGTTTAAGAAACATGTTGATGCAAACCATTCAAAATTTTGAGAAAATTTGAGCTACAAATTGATTTTGAAATGAAAGGAAATCTAAAGATAACCTACCAAAAAAAATAAAAATAAAGTTCATCCTTTTGTTTTTTGTTTTTAAAGAACCTTTCAAGAGGGAAAATGTAAAGCAAAAACATTTTTTGGAGAATCTTGCATTTTTGGTTATAAAAACCCATTTGCCCTTGTAGTTTATGGAAAGTTATGGCTAAAATATTTGCTATTGCAATTGTGTCCTTGAATCTAGTTCCCTTCACAAAAAAAAGTTTGTGCATGATATTTTATGTGACCTAATGGAAAAATCCAAGCAAACATATGTTTTGCTTCTCCTTGAAAAATGTCATTGTACTATTATTAACTTTGATATTTAAATGTTCAAGGGTGCTCTTGATGTTTTTGCCTTGGTCATAAATTTGTTGGGATTTGATTGGAGGCCAAAAGCATATTATAATTTTTGGTTTTTGTTGAAGTTTTTGAAACTATAAAACAAACATCGACAAAACTTTTGATTCATTTTTTGGATGAATATGGCTTGAAAAAAAAGATTATGACATATGTTAAAGATGAGGGTTCAAAACTAAACACAGTGATAAGTGCTTTCAAGTCTATTATGAAACAAAATGTGAAGTTATAAGCTTAGAGGAAAAAAATTAAGGAACATAATTTGGGCATGTTTTTCTAAAGTTTGCCCATATGCCATTAATGATGAGAAAGTTTGTAAGGACTATAAATATGTTTCCATAAAATTTGCCTAGATAAATTTATAAAAATGCATCATTTGGTCAAAGAAATTTGGTAATGTTGGCATGAATAGAACAAGGCTTGCACTGAAGTTGGTTTGAGGCTAAGAAAGTTGAACATTCCTATAAAAACTAAGTCATTTTATTTTCAAACATTATGATTTTTCTTTTTATTTATGTAAGTTTTTTTGTTTATAAAATTTGTAGATTTTTTGTTGATATTTGATGTTTTTGTAGGTTTGCAAATAAGATCAGTTTGTTCCAATATAATAATTGTTTTAATTTATAATCACTAAACATCAATGAGGATTATTAGCCATGTACCTCCACTTTTAGCTTGGGATGTTTCTCAAATCATTTTTGATATTATTTTTTTAGTTGTGAGTGCTTGTGTGTTTGACCAATCATGTGGGCATTGGTTACTTTTTGATGCCTTGTGTGCAACAATTACCATGACTTTGAAACCAAAACAAAAATGGAATTGCACCTTTTATGGGTAATTTGATGTAAGATAAAATTGTTGTGGCTTTGGAGTTGTCTGTGTTTGCTTATAACATTAGAATATAAGTAAATGATGTTTTGGATGGTTTTTTTCATTTCAAATGAAATATGAAGAAAATAAAACCCATAACATGTTATATTTGATGTTAGACCCAAGATTTAAAAGCCTTAGATTGGTTTATTCTTTTATTGATCAAGAATAAATTGTTTCTATGGTGAAGGATTATGATAAATGAACTTAGTTTCCAATGTTGTTGAAATGGCACCATATACTTCACCTTGTGTTGAAACTTAAAATTGTGGTAGATCACTTTAATGATGAAAACTTTTGTCTTGACATTTTAAATGACTACTAAGACCAATGAGCTAGTTAGGGAGTTACTAAATAAGGAATTACAAATGTTCCAAAAATGTTAAGTTGATGCAAAGGATATTAAGTTTCTTCTAGATTGGTGGGGAAAACACGAGGCATTGTTTCCAACTATTGTTTTCCTTGCCTATTAAATCCTTGGGATTGTGGGGCTTCAAATTGCGATTGAAAGGAATTTTTTCTTGGCTAGAATATTGATGAATTTGAAGAGATGTGAGCTCTAAATAGATAATTTAAATAACTTAATATTTCTAAGCAAGAATTGACCAAATGATTTTAATGTGGGTTGTTTTTTCCTTCTAACTCAATAAAGTTAAACTGAAATGTTTTAAAAAGCATGACAACAAGATTTTTTTTTGTGAAGAGCTTGTGGACAAGTAGTTTGGGAGGATTTCATTCATGATAATTACCCCTTGTGGATAGATGTTGGGGAAAAAATTGGGGAAAAAATTGGGCAACCATGTTTACACATTACTAAGGTTAGGGGTAAAAGGACATTTAATCAAACTAACATACAATGTGTATGGAAGGGCTTAAAATAATAGTTGTCAATTGTGGGTTTGCACTTTGCACCAATTTTGGCAACTTGGCCAAGTTGCAAGAATATGGCTTGTTATAACAAGGGTGCAAGGTTAGGTTATTCAAAATTGAGATGTAATGTTTAAAATTGGTTAAAGAAATGGAAAGAGATCCTACCTTCTTTCTATGTTAGTTGTGATATAGTGTGATCCCACTAATTAATTAGTTTATAGGCCAAATTCAATTTTTTTTTTCCAATGAGCCTCTTTGATTGGTCCATTGCAAAAAAAAGTTCTAAAACTTTGCAAATTGCTCAAAAACAGAAGTATTCATTCCAAACATAAAAACATTTAAATCCCAATATTCAGTCACCTATTTGTAGGTTTCAAGAAGATAAAATTCAACCAAACATATTGGACAATGTGAGGTGCTATTGGGAACAAGCACCAATGGGTTGGTGGAATGCACAAATAAAGTATTGTGCAATATCTTGAGCAAGGAAGTCGAGGTATGCAAAAACTCACATAACTGGGATAAGCAAGTACACCATGCAATGTTGGTGTATAATTCCACAGTCAAGTCATCCACCGGCTTCACCCCTTTCTGTCTTACATATGGGGTGGAATTAACATTGCCCATTGAGTATGAGGTAATGACATTTCACACAACATAATGACATTGATTGGGACTAGAAGAATCACAAAACAAAAGACTTTTGGAATTGGTGGAGTTGGAAGAAAACCAATTGCAAGTACAACAAGCCATCGAACTAACCCAGCTTGTAAAAAAAATTCTTTCGACAAAAAGGTGAGGCCACAAAAGTAGGGTGATTTGGTCATGGTGTATGATAGCCGCCATGATAGGAGGACCTTAAAAAACTTCCATCCAAAATGGTTTGGTCGATACATGGTCATGAAGGTCTTTTTTGACAACACATGAATTGGTTCATCTTGATGGAGAAGAGTATGGTAGGATCAACCATGATAAACTTAGTCATTTCTATAGTGTTTAAACCATTGTTACGAGTAAATAACAACGAAATAAGTGTGGGAATTGATGTACAACAAAATAATTACTAATAATTATAAATGATAATATTAATGTTGGGGTAATAATATGGATAAAAATAGGCAATAAAATAATGAACCTCATGGGTCCTAGAAGGAAAATCTTTTGACTAGGGCAATAAAGGTTGATTATGAATAATTTAGAAAACTATTTTGGGTTAATAATAATGGGAGGTCAAGTATGTAGAGATGACCAAATCCTAAATTTTCAATAATGTAAAACCTATCCGTAGAAGGATGGAAAGTTAGAAGTGGCATTTGATGGTTGGTTTGATACATGGGGAATAGATGTAGATGAATGTGATTAAGCATTCATCCACTTCTTTCTTTCAAATATATAAGGGGTAGAAATTGGAGTTTTGGGCCTCATAATTTGCATTCCATAATTTCATGTTGTCAGTTGGATCAACACTTGTAGAAGCATCATATGTGAATAGGAGGCCTTGAAGAAATAAAATGTGGAAATGATTATGAATACCATTTTGCAAACTTTAGAGTCTTTTGGTGAACAATCCCCATAAAAGAGAATCTTTAAATGCATGTGATGAACTCTCTTGGGGTGTAGTTCTCACATAAAGATTCGACTTTAGGTGCATGGGTGATCCTATCGCAAAAGAGTGTAAAGTCTCATGTCGGAAATAATGTGATTGATGAATGTTACAAGTGTTGTTTTGAAGTATGTTTGTCGCAACTTTACTTTGAGAAAATGTGAGGATGAGACTCACACTTCCGAAATGGGGATTTGGGAGTCCTCCAGGACTCCCAAAACTTCAAAGTTCGATTGTAGGGGTCAAAACACTTTTCATTGAGGAGTTCCTTATATCATTGGAAATCTATTGAAGTGTAGATGTCGATAATGGGCTCGTATGAGTCATTTGGACATCTACAGCACAAGTTATGGCCAAAAGAAGGGTTGGGAGTCAAACTACCAGTTTGACTCTCGACCACTAAAAGTTGGGAATTGACCCGACCACGGTGGATGCAAGTAAAGTGCGACACACGTTGGAAAGCTTTTGATGAGAGCTACAACTTTGCTTCACAAATCGTCCTAATCGGAGGTCTGAGCGAAGAGTTATAGTTTTGCAAAGTTGTAGGAGTCCAAATCGGGACAGTTTCGAGACTCCTCCTTGGGAGTCCCGAGACAAAAAGCCATTTGGATGTAGGCTCTGTGGAGAGACGCAAAGAATACTATGTGGGGGAAGGTGGTGGCTTCCCTCGAATCCGGGCCGTGGTGAGTCTTGTGAGTCTTGAATTGCCCGTGGTTTGTCCTAGCACTAAAAGTGATTTAAAAAGTGATCTAACCAACTTGCTGGTTGGTTTGATGTAGATTCCAGTGAGTAACTAAAGCTTGTCACTCTTCCTAGTCCCATCCTAGAGCCTCAACACACCCCTCTACCCCTTTTAGTGTTAAGAGCTGGGAGTGTGCCCCGAGTTTTTCATAATTCCGATGTTTAAGTAACTTAGACCCATCTTGGGTCTAACTAGGAACTTAGGAGCGCATCAATGTTTGATAGTCTACCTATCTGTTAAAAAGGATTAATCAAAATTAATCTTCACAGTTCTGAACCCCTTCCTAAGCTACAATTTTGGGAATGGGGTTTGAACCTGGTTCTTCTCATTTCAAAACCTACACAATTCTATTTTTGACACATCTCTTCAAATTCAGGAATCTCCAAGCTTGTGCCATGTACACATTACACATTTATTTATGATAGTCAATATATAGATAAAAAGTTTTATATGAAATTAAAATCAAGGTTTACATAGGTATGAAATAATGTTGGGTGGGTATCACATACACCCGTGAGCATCCCAGTCTAATCCCTTCAAGGTATCACCTTGAGTGATGCCCTAACAGAAAACCAAGATACCGGATGTGAGAATCAAATTTTAAAAATAAAAAATAAAAGTTGAAAACTGGGTAAGGTCTAACCCTTTACTTGGGTCTGGGTCTCAAATTTTAGCTACTTTAAAACTTAGGGTTAGGTTGGAACCATCGCATTGTAATGGTTCTTTCATGCAAACCTTAAAAATATGCATAAAAAGGTGTTGTCTTTTAACTCCCCTTCTTGTGGTTTTTTCTTTTTTCTTGTAACATTGTTGTTTTGTTAATGTTTTTATTGTTGGTTTTGTTGCCTTATTGCTCTCACACCTTGCTTACTCTCATATGTTGCTTGGTTTCACACCTTGCTACTATCATACCTTGCTTACTCTCACATCTTGTTTATTTTCACACGTATTTGGTGCCTTGCTTGCTTTTGCGCCTTCGTTGTTGTTAGGCCTTGTTTACTCTTGTGCCTTGTTGCTCTCGCACCTCACCTTGCTTACTTTCACACCTTGCTACTATGGCGCCTTGCCTATTTTCGCACTTTGATGCTTTCACGTTTTTCTTGTTCACGCCTTGCTTGCTCACACCTTGTTACTTTCACGCCTTACTACTCCACACCTTGCTCCATGCCTTGCTCTTTTGCCTTGTTGCGTTGCTCTCACACCTTGTTACTTCACGCCTTGTTGTGTTGCTTTCATGTCGTGTTGCTTTTTGTTATCGCATCTTGTTGTTGCTGCGCCTTGTTGCATGCTACTCTTGCTTTCATGCCTTGCTGCCCTATTATCGATGCCCTACCATTGCACATCACTACCCTATTGTCACACCTTGATGCTCACCATTTTCGGGTACCTCCTAACCCCCCCCATTGTTGCTTCGTTGCTTTGTTGTTCACTCTCCTGTCTTGTTGTTTTACCTTGTCAATTGGTACTCCCTCCTCACTTTCTTGTGCATGTGGAGGAGCTTGGAACAACACCAACAAGCTTCGTCCAACAATAGGTTTTTTTATTTCCCCAATTTCTCAAATGTTTTTTTTTTTGTTTTTTTTTTGTTTGTCATTTTTGTAATTTTGTTGTAGTGTAGTTTGTGAGTTTTAATATGTTGTTGTTTTGTTTGTTTGTGTGCAAGATTAAAACTCGAACCTTTGAATTTAAATCTAAAACCCTTAAACCTAAACTTATTTTTCCATGATGAAATGAGATAGAAAAGTGAGTGATTTCTTGATAATTTTCTAAATCTTAAACTCCATTGTTTGTAAATGTCTACTTTGAACCTTTAGACCTAATTGTTTATAAATTTATTTTTTCTTTCTTTTTTTCTTTCTTTTGACTAAAAAATTTATTAAATTTTTTTCATAGTTTGTTGAAGAATAATTGTTTTTTTTGTATTATCTTTGGACATAGTCTTGTGAAAACTCCCAATGGAACAATCTTCTCCAAATGAAAATGTGATAAATGGGAATAATGAAATAATTGAAATATGTATGAATGATGTAGTTTTGGAAGATAAGTCTGAGGAAAATCCAAATGTCCAAACAAAAATAAGTAGGAATCCGAAAAATGGTAATGAAAAAATAATGAAGGAAAACTTGAAAAAATTACATGCTCACAAAAAAATCTAGAAACCACATGGTAGAACTTCTTCATGTTGGATTTTTTATTGTGTAAATGACAATGTAGAAGTTGATTTGATTAACACAAATTATGCATTGCATACTCTGTTATAAAAAACTAATAATTGGAATAAATCCAAGAACTCAAAAGAGGAAAGGATTGATTTCTAATTACAAAACCAATGGAATAACTTCTTTTTAAAAACATGTGGATGTAGATCATTATTTTATTGCACAAATGTTTGAAAAAGAAGTGAACAGTCTTTTGAAGAGGAGTAAAGAAAGACAACCATCAAAGAAGAATAAATCCATCTGGAGGGTTAATCTTTAAATTGTTTTTTGTCAAAGATACCTTCAAAAAAGGAGATGTTTCACAGAAAGAATTTTTGGAGGACCGTAGTCTTTTAATTCTCAAGAACAATTTACCTATCCAATTTGTGGAGAATATGTGGCTCAAACATTTAATTATTCATCTTTGTCCAAAATTAAACTTCCATTCCAGAAGGCAATTTCCACAAGACATATCACTAGGATTAATGGAAAAGACAAATGAATTTTATGTAAACATTCAACACTTTCAAAAGCAATGAAACGTGCACATTATGCAAATCACCAAGTTTGACAAGGCATTATGGAATTAGGCCCTAAACCCTAAACCCTAAACCCAGGGCCAACCATTCTGGCCAACCAATAAAACTTAGTATTTTTTCTTAACAAGGGGCATAACATGCCAAGCCCAAACTGAGTTTAACATTATTAGAAGGGTATACTTCATCCAAAATGTTGTGTACATTCCATTTTACTACTATAAGTGGAGATGTGTGAGGAATTATTGCACACCTTCACCATTAAGATATGCACTCACAATAAAAACCCGGTTGGAAGTGGAACTACTATGTAGTGTAATTTAACAAATAAGGTGGTTCGAGGTAAGTAATGAAATTCACCAAAAATCTAATGCGTTGTGTCCAAATTGAAGCTACAAAACATCGTGAAGGAATTGTAACTCACCATGATGGAATATTGAGGAGTCGTATGTTGATGTTCATTTCAATGTCATGTTCGATGGTTTGAACCCTTCTATTCCGTTCGTCATAACAACTATATACAACATCCTAATCTAATATGCATTGGAGTTAGAAAGCTAATATAAAAGCAGCCATGTGTAAACAAATCTCATAAGTTTTTATTTTATGTTTTTGATCAAGAGTTAAGCCTCGAGGCTAGGAGCCACTTGCTTAGTTTGAGAGAAAAAATAGATCATTTGATCCCCTTTACTTCCAACTAATGTAGCTCCCTTACAGAACGCCCGATCAAGCTAAATTTTTGGGAGAGCCTTATACACCTTCTAAGCTAAAACTGATTCAATTTTGACGTAGATCCAACGGCGAATTTGAGAGCAAAAATTAATTGAACCAAAAGTCTAGAGGCTTTGTTACAAGCACTTGCTACACGAGTTCCTTTCATGCTTAATCTTTACACACACCCTTCCCATGAACACTTCTCCACACATAAGAACTAAAAAACCTTCCTCACACTCATTCTCCTTCCTTTTCTCTTTCTTTCCTTTTCCATCCACAAGAAGTCCTCCCTATTGCAAGCCTCCATGACCTTCCTTGAACTTGTTTCCCTTGTCCAATGAAAGCTTCGAAATCCTTTTGCACCAATCAATGGCCTCCTCATCCTTCAAGGGCCAATGAGAATTTAAGAATGAATTGCCATCCAATTGAAATTAGGATGAGAATCCTTGGGCCCAATGAAACACAAGAGATATTCCATCTTCCAATCAAAGAGGATGACAATCCTCATGACTAATGGGATTGGAGGATCCATCCTCCCCCTTATCTTGGATATCTTGATGAGGTCTCTTGAGCTTGATCCTTATCTTTTCCGTCCGTTGACCCTCACATCCTACTTCTTCATCCTAATTACTTCAAGTAACTAACTACTAGGATAATTTATTGGTAGTAACAAGGAAAAGTCCTTGAGTTCTTACTTGATCAATTCAATGGTTGAAGTAACATTCCCGTGTACCATTTACTCCTTTGATATTCCCTACCTATTTACTTTACTATGCACTAATTAACTATGTAGTACATAGTAAATTGGAATTACAATTTGCATCACAAAAAAAATTCACATACTTCTAGATCCACCGTTGAATTTAAGGTTTGATGAATCCATTAGATCTAGGGTGTTCGAATTTTCATGAAGTTCCGCCATCACTTCCACACCTTATGCCTACCCTAATTTATTAAATAAAAAGGCCTCGACCCTTTCTGAACGTAAGTACCACCTTGTTTGTACTACCTTCTTGGTTTTTTGTTGATGCAAGTGCAACTAGTCATGGCGGATGATGATGCTACGCCTTCAAATCTTCCAGTTGCACCCATATAATAAGAAGAGTTTGAAAAAGCACCGCTCGACTTGAATGTTTCTCAACGGCCGCGCGAAGAAGAACCGCCCAGGAGAGTGGTGCGCATTCAAGTTGATCGTTCGGTATGGGATCGTCAATTGTTTCCTAACCCACATGCTTTAGCAATTTATTTAGAGTTTGTTCTTGCTCATGGAGCCGCGCCCGAAAGTTTTGAAGAGTGCCAGTGCGAAGATGATGATGTCCGTCTTCATTGTCGAACATGGGTTCCCGGTGATGGCCATTATCGTTGGCTACGAAGCTTGATCAACCCACTTCCCTTGGAGCATCGAGCCGAATACCTCGCTCGCACCATTCGTCGCATCCTAGATTTTTTACAACTGTGATCTATATTTTAAGTCAGTTATTAAGTTGTAATTCACCTGAGGCTACTCAGGTGGAAATGTTAATACTTAAGCTTGATTTTGATTTTATTTAAGAATCTAATAGAGTGAGAACAAAATAAAGATGTATTAGGATTGCATCCTAAAAATCCTACAAGTACATCATTAGTGTTTGAAGCTTCTTCTACAGATTAACTTAATATTGTCATGGCGAAATGTTGTTGTGAGCTATGGGCTTATATTTCCACTATATCAATAAATCACATCTATTTCTACATCCCTTTTCCCTTCTCCACAACATAAAAAAGGACAATGCATTTTTAAAGGTTTACTAGGTCCTAAACTAATTAAGCGTTACATCAACTGAACTAAAGAGTACTTTATGCCTAGAAATAACACAAAAGTTAATTCAACTATTAATAATCACTTCTTGAAGGTTTATAAGCATTCAAATCATTAGTACTAAGAAAACTTAAGGAATTAAAGCTTAACTATTTGTTGAGCTATAATCCATGGCTCACAAGATGCTCTTAAAGCAACGACATGAGTCGATTATTCGGGTCGTTCCGTTAAGTGTTCAGTATATAACCCAACAGATTAAAATTGGATGAAGAAAATTCAAAACAAGCTAGTTTGTCTCACCAAAATGATTTTGTCCAGCATTTTTGTACAGTTCCTTGAAGCTGGTAAATGGTAGAGCAAAGCCTAACAGGTGCTTGAGAAGAGTGTAATAAATATGATATGACTGTTGATCCCGTTTTCTGATTTGGCCAATCATAATGATTGGTCCAAGTGGTTTGGTATTAGTAATCTCCCACCTATTTGTGGTCTTTTAGTTTTATGGCTATGGTTGGAAAAAAACAAATAACTAAACTTGGATGTTGCAAAATATTTTTGTTTGGTTGCACACGGAACGCCCTGGAGTCTCGAGATGTTTGCTGGCAAATATCTTCAGTTTCATTACCGCAAATCTTATATTTTTGTTTTTAATCCAAGCAAATGTGAGAATTAAAAGGTGGGACTCAAGAAAACAAACACTTAGAACAACTGTCAACCAAGCTACCAAGCATTTTCTTGCTTTGCGGAGAGATCCTACAATTGTTCATGTAGTTCTACTACTTCCCTGATTGTTGATGGGCTGGAGATTGCAAGTTAGGTTGGGCTTGCCTTCTCAGTGTTGGGTTGACCCTGTTGAAGATTATGAAGATATCGACAGACAAGTTCCTCTCTAGTGATGAGGCAAAAAGAGATAATAAGTCAATCTAACAATCTATCCCAATTGCAAGTTGATGCACCAAACATGTGATAGGTGAAGGTGTTTCAAGTGAAGACACAAGCATTGCTTTCTATGTAATTTATTGCCTGAGCTACTTAGTATAACTAAGTCTGCGTACTCGACTACTCTTAGTCATGGACTTTGTCTTGCTCCCTACTTCCTTCTTTCTTAGGATTTTTTATCAACCGTCCCTTCTAACCAAATTACGCACTTCCCAACCTAATATCATCCATCACATAATGGAAAAGTCTATTAGGCAAATGGATTTGAAATCTCCGTGAAGTTAGGGTTTTTTTTTAAAAACGTTTTTCTTGAACTAACCTAATCAATGGAGAATAAAGGGAATCAACACATAAGAAATTGAGCCCTTGAGCTTAGTCATCATTTTCAAGAGTCTAACTTGAGGAGCAGCTTTCATGAACAACTTTTAAACTTTATGTTGTTGAGCATGGCATCTGCACACTCTCCCCCTTCTATTGTGTTTAATTTTGAAGAGTTGGTGCCCACATGGCATTATTTTTTTCTAGAGATATAATAATGTTTTAGGATTTATGCTTAAGGTGACAATGTGCATTGTTTTAAGATTCATGCTTAAGGTGTGCAAGGTTCAAAATATTTCAGAAATTAGTCAATTTTGAAGCACATTTTTCAAGAATTAGGTTGTAGGTGTGATCAACAAATAATTATTTGGCACTTTCCATGTGATTTAAGTTTTGCCCAACTTGGTAGATAGGTTTGAAATTGTGCCAATTTTGTGCTCTTGTGGTTTGTCAAATTTGATAACCATCTTGCCTCATTCTTGGTTCTCCAAATCAGGAGCTCTCCTTTTAGCACTGTTGTTTGGTCCAAACCAATTAATTTTCCCTCCAAGACAGGTGCAAAGTGGGTTTAGCCTCAATTTGCCACTTTTTGGTCTTGGACCCTCGTCTACTTGGGACCAATTTAAAGCTTTCGACCAATAAGATTGCTTGAATTCATTGGTCCCTGGACCTTGCACCCCATCTAAAGTCGCCTTAACTCATTAAAAAATACAGCTTGCTACAAATTTTGTGTAAGGTAAATAACTCAAAAGTAGGCTGTTCTGGGAATGAGGATCCTGTGTGAGGAGGGAATTGAGTCCCTAACTTGAATTCTCAGAACATGCCTATTACAAATCCTTACCAATGTTGGGTGGATATCAATTTTTTCTAATATTTGCCAATTTTGGTTTTTAGAATGATTTCTAAAAAGTAGGTTGGATTTTAAATTTATTTTTAGTTTTTTAAATTACATTTGAAACATGAACTACTTGCCTCCTTGCCCCACCCATCGACAGGGGCAAGCAAGCTTGAGTGTCCCAAATTTAGCCAAGTACATATATGCAAGTTTGTTTTCTTTTGTTTATTGGAGTTTAGGCATTTAGTGAGTACATAGGAACACTTTATATTGATTGGATGGTGCTAGTAACTATTAAAGTTTCAATTTTGGGCTAATGTGTGCCATAGGTAGTTAGAAGGTGGATCCGGTTTTAGAACTAGACTGGTTTATTAAAGTTATCCATAAAGTCAGGCGATTAGGGGGCGAGAATGGCCAGTTTCAACATAATAGGGCATCAAATGTTTACCTGGGAATGAAATTTTAAGAAACGAAATAACTGAGACCCAAACTAGTTTTCCCACCAATGTTTTTGGTGGTAAACTCAGTTTCATCCCCTTTTTCCTGAGCGCCTCCAATACTGCTACATATATTTCCACTGCTCTTATCTGTACAACTACTATAATTAGTCTAGAACCTTGTGCACTAAATGCTGATTTTCAACATTTCATGCTGAGATTTAATAAAATTTCATTGCTTTGCTGATACCACTGAAAGAGGGGATGGGGGTGAAAGCAGAGTGGATAGGGGGTCAAAGAGAGGGTGACTTTATGAATAACTTTATTAAATGTTTGATTTTGAAGAACTACGAACTAAGAGTCTAGAAACTTGAGGAATAGGGTTCATTCACAAATTTTTAAAAAAAGGGGGAACTGGAACCAGAGATTCTTTTGAAAAGTTAGATAGAGAACCAGAGGTTCTCTTGAAAAGTTATAACTGCACAACACTGAGCTTTGAACCAACGAAGTAATTCCTTGCTAGTTCAAATCCTCGTAATGTCAACGTGGAAAGAGCTCAGAAACTGCTGTGATGATTTATCCTAGCATTCTAAGCAGTGTGCAAAGTCAACCTTGCATATTTGTATACAGAGCGCAAGCATCGAAATTATTTCCACCCTCTATTATTAATGTGTAGAACAAGGAATGCAAAAGTGTGTCAACTCCTGGCAGCCTGGCGCAAAGACACTGCATGTATTTCCCAAAAAATAGCTAAAACCAACGGGTAGTAATCTTACTAGAGAGGAAACAATGGATATGTTTTTGAAAAGTACCCTTAGAAGTCCAGCTCGCAGTACAAAGATACCATGGCATATTAAAGCTAAGCGAAGACCTCAACTTTCGTTAGGTGAGAGAATGACAATGTTGGATTGCCAAATATAATGAAAGCCAGGACTTAGTTGAATGGAGAACTGGTCGATGCTGGAAGGAACCTTCGCAATGGGAGCTCAGCAATAGTTTTTAATAAAGTAAGGGAGTTCCTCAACAACGTTCAACGTTCCCCAATCTCATATGATCACAAAGATTCTCACTCAATGATTTGATTTTGATTTGCTTTGTTAAGGCATCACTTTCCCAGTACACATTTGTTTGTTGTCACTACAAAAAATCAACATGTAAGTAGACTTGTATGGATGGATGTAGGGTTTAATGCTTTTAGATGGGTACTAGAATTTTAGCTTTAGAATCTCACAAGATTGTGGTGACTTTGCTTTCTTTATCAATTTTCATATATGTCATTGGAAATTTTACAATTATGAAACAAATTAAAAGAAAAACCATCGACTATTTAAAAAATCAAATAATTTCCCAATATTACAAAATACATGCAATCAACCTCAATTATCAATCACATTCTTGTTTCATCAAACCTTGAAATACTTGTCACCAAATTATTACATAATTAAATTCATGCAAAGGCTTCTTTTTCATTGAAATAAACAATATTTTTTAAATTAATATATCAAGTCTTATCTTATGAGGACTTCTCCTTTTTGTTAACAATGATCAAGAGTTATCTAGTTAAGCAAAAATCACACCTAAATTTAAAGCATTGATGATAAAAGAATAAGTTATCATGGAATTAACCATTAAATTTTAAAGAAATTATCATTTAGTGCCAAGATAATGGATCTAATGTTTACTAGAACAAAACTAGTGCCTATTCATACCAAAGACAATGTTACATGACACAACATGTATCATGACCTTAACATTGACGTTGATTCACACCAAAAAGCTTCACATCTTTCAGAGAAAATTAGTGTTGCCACCTTTTTTACCTATTTTTTCTCATTTTCATCTTTGGTTTTTCACAATCTTTTGTGTTATGTAACTCATGTGTTAAATGGTCACTTTGACTTTCTTTACATAAGATTGAGTTAATTGTTCAAAGTTTAATTTTTTGCTAGATTTGAATGTTAACTACCACCAACATTAACAACAAGTTATCATTGTTTGCCAACAAGGATTTCACGTCATCATGCAATGTTACTTAACATTGCATATGTAAATGCACCCAATAATAATAAAAATTGTAATATTAACTTACCAATGACTTGACATTGCATGTGAATCATGTTTCATTGTGCTTTCACCCAATGGACTTGTGTGAATATGTTATTTTTTCAAACGTTGAACCACACATTAATGCATACACCCTTATACAATAAATAAATATCAAAATTCTCCCATAATATATTGGAATGTAATATTTTCAAAGTCCATACTTAGATTGGATATTTTTATTTTTCATATGATTTTAACTAATGAAACCATTCATAAATGTGCTTGAATTGAATGTCAATTTTTTTTTCTTTAAACAAGTTTTTGAACTTGATGAAATCTAAGTATCCATGATAGAATCATAGGTTGTTGATGTGGTGGTGTGATTTTCGTAGATAGTGGATAACTTGAAACAAGCTCCATCACCTTGTATGGTGTTGTCCTTTAATAAAAATATTTATGGTTAAAGTAACAAAAGTTGTTGGAATGTAGTTTGGTTGGGCTAATGTTGTGTCCCAAAATATTTTATATTAGCCTATTATGACCTTGCATGGAATGAAATGCCAATCATCAACATCATGCAAAACCCAACAACATGAAAATTTAACAAATTATGACGACTGCAACAATGTAAAGTACAATTGTTAAAATAAAGTTCAAAATATCGTGCATATTGGAACCCTTGAACATATTTTTGGACACTTCAAAATGGACGTAATATGATAGACATAGGTGAACATTGTTAAGACTTAATCACTTCTTGGTCCATTGTATTGTTTCATGCTTGATTTCATGATGATCATCATGTGAACAAAATAACACCACAAGATTTATCAATTGTATGACAAAATAGTTGATTTTTGACAACTCATATGCCATAAACATATAGATCTTGGGAGTTCCTTGCATATTTAATTGACAAATTATGATATCGTGGCCTTTCTTTGACCAAAATGAAGTTAATGATTGCAAGGTAATGTCTTTATGCAAACATTGTGTCATTGTTTAATGAATTGCACATGATTCATTGCATGCACATTTCCATCATCAATTTGGTTTGATAATGCAACTCATCAAATTGTTCACCAAATATAATTACTTTGAATATATCCCCAATAAATTAATGTATAAATCTATGAGGGAGTTATTTGAAACATGTTGGGTTGTTGGAACATGAATTAGTAACATGCATTTGAATTGTTAAGGTTTATAAAAATAATCAATCAATATAACACATAACTTTCTTCTTACAAGCTTTTAGATGTCCCCAAAATATAATATGTAAAAATGATCTATTTAGTCAACAAAAATCTTATGGTTGAATTTGATATTTCAATTTGATCAAATTATTAATATATGAACTAGTGCAAAACTTAAAACGTTTAAACCTTTGTATAAGGTTTACTCATAACCATATATGACAAAATATGCGTCCTTTGCAAAGACATGAACAAGATCATTCCAACAATAATTTTATTAGAAGCATTGATGGCAAAAACATGAACTATTTCAAGATTATAGAATTGTAAAATAAAAAGTAATGGTTTACAAACATGTCTTTATATTATGAGGAAAATCTATGTACAAACATCCTTAGTGCCTTTTGCATGTCAAGAATTTACTTTTCTATCATTGTTTGAATGGTCGGAACTCAATTCAATGCGAACTAAGTTTTAGTTTTTTTCCATGTTTTGGGGTTTATCCCAAGGAGATTTGTGTGTATGTCTTTATGTGCATGCCTTTGTTAATTATGATAATGGCAAATGTTGATTTAGTAGTGCATGACATCAATCATTTTCATAAATTATTTAAAACTTTCTTTTATCTTGAATTTTTCAACCTTAAAAAGTCTTCCACCAAACTAACTTATCATAACTTTTTTACGGGGTTCACCATAACAAAACATCCCCATGTAACGCTCTTGAATGTCAACTTCCATTGTGGGCCAATCATGAAGGGATTTTCCCTGGGTGGACCTACCTACCATGAACCTTTCTAGGAGCCTTTCATTATAATTTCAACATTTGAATATAAATTTTGTAGTAAAATCCTTTGAATATTGTTATCTAGGTTGTGAGAACCACCTTGAATATCCAACAAATATTATTTTATAAGATATTCAGAAATGTGAAATCCATATTCTGATTTTTTTTTAAAATTTGATATTCTTGATGGATATCTGGATTCAACAAACAATGGCATTACCTGCTGGTTTTTATCTCAATTGGATAGAAATGTGTAGGGTAAAGCCCCAGGTGGGGCTTTATGCGCAAAAGGGCCCTGCTAAGTGGAGCCAAGTGCAGGCTCAATTCCCATGAAGCTCGACTCCAAGGGCTTTACCTGGCATGAAAATTTTAGTGCATTCTTCTTTTAATTGTTTTTCCTGGAATACAGGAAAACAATCATGACAAGCTTTTTGAAAATGTGATGCCCATGGAAGTGGGCATTGAGTTTTCAGAAACCCCACTGGCATTATTATGGTCGGTAACGCTACATGCAGCAACACTAGAAATCATGGTGCAGGTTTTTCTGAACTCAATAACTTTTTTTCTTTTTTTTTTGTTTTACTTACATACAATTTAGCGTCATTAGTGTCATTTAACGAACTTATGAACCCTAAAGAATGGCAATATTTATGGTTAATCATCCTCCACATTTAAAGGAAAAGCAAAGCTTAACACAACCTTACTTTTTTGGATTTTGATTAAGCTCAGATGTGTGGCCCAGTGTTTTTTTTTCTCAATTTTGTGATGTAGCTGAGGTGGTGATCATTCATAAACTGATTTAGTCAAATTTGTCTATTAACAAAAATTTAAAGGAAAAATTTAAACATCCATTTATTTTTTCCTAGCTACTTGAGCCATCTATGGGAATGTACTGATTTAAAAAGTCATATTAAATTCTATTTTTCAAAATTTGGAATTTTTTTCAAACACTCATTGAATTTATGAGATAAAATTTCACAGCTGCGTGAAATTCACTTGAAAAATAAAAGGGCTGGCTGTCACCCATTTTTTTTCCCAAGTTCTCTATTGTAGCATCATGATTTCTAAAACATGTGGTTCTAAGCTTAACCTAAGTTGCCCAATGAAAATTATTTTTACTAATCTGCTCTTGAGTGCAAGAAATCATTTTCCCAGAGATGGCCTTCAGAGTTTTCTTTGGTCAACTGACTCACAACCTAATGATTTTCTATAGTGCATATTCTGTCACTAGAATTTGGGACACTAAGACCAAGGTCTAAAAATTCTTAACTGGTTACATAGGAAAAACTTGCTGCATCTTTTGAATTCAAGACAATTTGCAGGCTCAAATCCTATTTACCTAATTCATGAATGCACTGGCCTTTCATCCGAGCCCCACATTTTGGAAATGATCATTCCCATGGGTTTTACCCATTATACAAAAAGTTACACAAATGTTATATGAACTTAAACATGAGTAAATTTCTTTCGGTGGTACTACCAGGAACATCACACTTTGATTTTCTTGAACCTATCAAATTTTGAAAATTTGTAGAAAACAGTTAAATAAATATTTTCACAATTTTTTTAATGAGTATATTTATTAAGTTTCATGGATTTTAAAATTTTAATAATAATATTTTATTTATTTATTACTCATTACATTTAGAAACAATTTTAGGAATGTAACGCTGATTTCTTTCTTTGAACTTTTTGTTCAACAAAACAAATTTGAAATTTGATTTAAGAAATTTTTGACGATTTTTTTAAAAAGGATAATTTTAAATTAAAAAAAATATTTTAAGAAATTAATTAAAGAAGTATAATTTAATTATGAATTTCTAAAGTTAAGGTTATTAAATTTTGAAGGGGTCATTTCAATTAAGAATAATTTTCTTAAAAAATTAAAAAAATTAAATCGCAAAATAAACTTCAAACCATGTATTAATACATCCAATTGATAAACATGAAAATAATAATTTATAATTGTGAAAATATTTAAAATAAAAAGCTTGGAAAAATGATTTGGTTTTTTTTGTAGTTTTTAAATATTCTTTGAGATGGTTCACCATGGTACCACCCAAGGATACTTTCACCCACGTACATAGATTAGGAGGGATAGGAGGAGGGTTTTTATCAATGTTGTTTGGTTCTTCAGTTCTTGATTTTAACTTTATTTTATTTTATTATTATTATTAATTTTTTGATAGACCCTTTGGTTCAATTTTGAGACTAATTCTTTGGAAATTTTTAAATCTTTAATTTTGATCATTTTCATAAAGAATTTAAAGTTAGTTTGCTTCAGGATCAAGTCTAATTCTATCTTCATTACCCATAACTAAACACACAAAAAAATTGTGCTACAATAGTTTGTTCAACTAGTGAACAAACTTTAAAACATTAATTACGTAAATCTAATCAAATGCCATAATTTTCTTACAATGTAATTCAATTTTATGTTTTGTTTTTACAAAATTGTACTACCTAAAGAATTTAGACTTGTTTTAAATAAGTAGCACCCCAGTTCAAATTTTAATTCAATTCTGAAAAGATATTGGTTATCTGATTAGGTTCTAAGTGCAATTCTAACCAAACTTTGAACCTCCAGTCTAAGGATTCTAAAATGTAATCTAAAACCTAAACTTCTGTAAATCCAAAAACTTGCCAACACTAGTTTTTACACTTATTTGAGACTACAAAGAATGTTAATTTTCCTCCAACTCTTATGAAGTAGGTGTACGTTACTCCTCTTTTCTTCGATGGACTTTCACATTGGATATGATGTGGAGGATCCAAATAAACTTATGAAATTTTTTCAAGTGTTTTACATGTTACCTTCTTGAGTAACAAAGCTTTAATATAGAGATCAAAATAGTTGCCAACAACATTTTTAGTCATGTAAAACAATTTGTAAAATGGTGTTTTTATACTAGTGGATGTTTGTCATCAAAACCACAACTTGAACTCTTAATTTAATAGGATAGGTGTTGCTTGGATGTGAGCATTTTTTATCCATCTCAAAATTGTAGGCTCCCTCTCCTTTTGGTATTGTCAAAAACTGATTTTCATGTGTAATATATATATATATATATATTTTAAATTTTTTAAATGATGTTTTTCACAATTGGGTTTCACAAGAACCCTGAAGTTAAGCTCTCTTGGGCTGGAAAAGTCTTGGGATGGGTGACCTTACAGGAGGTTGGATCATATATTTAGGCCAATACCAGAGGGGCCTACTCCTAATAAGTGAGGAATAATGTTGGATGAGATTGCAGTCAAGATCTGACACATACTATATTAGTAAACGGTAAACTTTTTCGCTATAGTTCTAGAAGAAACAATTATAGCCTAACTAGTAACCACAAGTGGTCCACGTTGATTCTAGAGCTTGTGAAGCCTGATCTTGGAGCTCCAAATCTACAGCTTTGCAGATGAATACTACAATGACAAGCCAGGGAGGTGGGTTTTACACAGCCTGTAACTTCGCCTTTTGACTTCTTTATTTAGAATCCACCTAATCCTGCAATGAGATTGATGATCCAGCTGCTCAGCTGTTTTGTGACCGCGTAAAAAGTTTGTGTAACAAAGTCAGCGCCTTAGCATTTGTATAAAGAGAGTGTCGCATGTCTCTAGATTTCACAGCTCTGCAATTGTGAATTCAGTAGATACCTGCTGCTACAACGAAGACAGCACCCTATTCTGATCAATGCTAGAGTACTGCAGCTGCTAGCTAGTTGCAGAATAGTACTGATCCTGAGCTAAATCTCAACATTACGTGGTTTTACAGTACTAATTGATCTTGGACATCCTCTGCTAGCTGCATAAAAACTCTTCTTACAGATCCTGATCTGGTGAATCTTTAGATTCGAAGCTTTCAGTAGTATAATCAATCAGTGTATTCTCTATAAGCCTTGCCATCTCTAGGACTTCCAGTACTATATCTCTTGGAACATCAGCTGGTAGCTGAGTTCTACAGCAGCTTGAAAGATGGAGAAGTTGACGTTTGTAGCTGGTTTGTTGGTGGTGTTCATGGTGGCTACCAGTGAAGTCGTATGGGTAGCTGACGGCGCCGTTGCAGCAAACTTTCCGAGTCCTGGCACAGCAACTGCAGCGCCAACCTATGGACTAAACTTCTACAGAAATTCGTGCCCGCGCGCGGAAAATATCATCAGAGCTGCAGTTATTGCAAAATGGAACAGCGATAAAACCATCACGGCGGGATTGCTGCGCATGTTCTTCCATGATTGCTTCGTCATGGTACTATAATACACAACAAAGCTTTAATTGGGTTGCACTCTGCAAGATCAGTGTTCAAACTGCTTACTCACGAGGAGCTCAAACTTTGTTCGGTTCAAGGTGTGGTTGAGTGAATAGAATGCACGGAGAAATGCAACATCACATGCAGCTCAGCTTGATAATGTAGAATCCTGACACTATGTATAACTGCTTGCTCTGAACTGTTACTCTCCAGGGCTGTGATGCATCCATTCTGATATTGAGCACTCCGGGAAACCAAGCTGAGATTGACGCAGGACCGAATCTAACGATTCACGGTCAGGACCTGATCAACACTATCAAGACTAATCTCGAGGCAGCTTGCCCGGGCGTCGTTTCCTGCGCTGACATTATCGCCCTCGCAACTCGTGATGTAGTTCTTCTGGTACATTTGATATCCTTCTGAACCAGCCTCCTTATTCAGCTCCTTCATAGTCACAAAAATTTAACAGATGTTACTAAGAAACCCAAGTAGCCGCGGAGATCCTCATAGTTAGATGCATATCACGATTGCTTGCAGTAAGGTCTTGTCGAATGTAAAGTAACAAGTCTGGGTAAAATTTTACAGGCAGGAGGACCCCAAATTCCTTTTCCCACCGGACGCAGAGACGGAGTAGTGTCACTGGCGTCGGCCGTTGATGTGCCCGGACCCACTGACACTGTAACGCAGGCGATTGCAGCTTTCAATTCCATCGGCCTCAACGTTAACGATCTTACCACTCTTCTAGGTACCAATTCCTGTCACTGCTAGTACAGAATCCTCTACAGTTTCTCGTTCGAGATTTCAAAGCCTTTGATCATCACAGTCGATGTTCACGTGGCTTTCTTAGGGTCTCTTTCCTGTTGTGATCACAGTTACACACATCACGGCAGCCTAATGGAAAGCCATTGACATAGGGCCTTCTTTCTTGCTGTAGGGAAAGTACTTAATCATATTAAGAACTCTGGGAGCACATGTTCTCATAAAAAAAAAATGTTAGTGTATGGTGAGTGGCGGTGAGTCATAGGTTGCCTCATAGCTCTTGCAACTGAGTAATGCTCGATTGACAGAGCTGCGAGATGACTCTGAGCACAACTAGTTGAAAATACATAACGGAAAGCTGCTGTGATCACAATCATCACAACAGCCTAATGGAAAGATGTCCTTATAAGTCTACATGGTACTTTGCTAGCTCGTGGACGCGGACAATGTAGGTTCACATGAGAAAGATGGGGTCACCTCAAAGCTGGCTTACGAGCAAGAAGTTATCACATGAATATTGGTTTGAGAAAATGTTAATCCCTTCGATCACACGCAGCGTTTGACATGTGAAGATTTCTGGTTGGATGGAAACATTCTACAGGGGCTCACACAGTCGGAGTTGCGCACTGCTTGTTTTTCTCTGACCGTCTTTACAACTTTCAAGGAACTGGGGTAGCCGACCCCACGATGGCCCCAGCTCTGGTCGCTAGTCTGAAGTCTGTGTGCCCTCAAGGTGCCACCGGCCTGGGCAACCCCGTGGCCCTGGACCAAGGTACCGAGTTCATCGTCGACACCAGCTACTTCCAACAGCTCCAGTTGAACCACGGCATTCTGCAAATCGATCAAGAGCTCACTCATGACCCAAGAACTTCGGGGCTCGTGAGGTCTTTCGCGCCTCAGGGACGCGCAGGCCACTTCGGCCCCAGTCCGTGGGGATCCAGCTTCGCACGCTCCATGGTGAAGCTTGGGAACGTCGGAGTTCTCAAAGGCACTAAGGGACAGATTCGGAAAACTTGTGGTGCAATCAACACCTAGTTAGTTGTGCACAGCTGCATCTCTTTCTTCTGCTAGATCCGGAATCTAGCAGACTATTCTAGTAGATTCCCCCGCCCCGGTCTTGGGGGAGGACAGGTGAATGTACATGATCGCGCAGAGGTTATTCTGCCCATTTTTTTTCAATGTTTTACTTCAGAATATTGTTACACACAGATATTTCGCACTTGGTACTTCAGAATATTTTGAATTACAGTCATCAGAGACGGGGTACACGAGTTCAGGAAATTTGGGTCACTTTCTTGTGAATAGGTAACTGTTGCAGTTTGTTGATCTATACTACGCATGCCTTAACATGTCTTAATCGCATTTAAATAAAACCAATATTGGCTGAAGAAATCTGTACAATTTGGGATCGATTATATATTTCGCATCTGTTGAGCTGCGTAATTAATCTCTCAGCTTCTTCTCAAGCTTTGGCTGCGGGGCCAACAAACCTCCGTTCAAGTCATGGACCGTGGTAGTTCGAAGAAGTTTCTTTACCTATCTTCGTTCAGCGTTGCAGTTACTCACAGAAAACACGTTTAGCGATGCTGATCTCACAGTTCGTATTTAACGACGAAGGCCTTCGTCTGACTCTTGCTAGATAGTGGAGAATCGATATGCATGCGAGTTCGAAACTCCGTACTGTGTTCGTGACAATGTTAAACTTAGGGGGTCAAGGTTCGATTATCTTGGTAATGAGATAATTGATTATCTGAAATGTGCACCTGGTTGCATATGATTTGATTGATTATTGACTCATCCAATGATTCAATAGTAAGGGGGATTGAGACCAGCCATTTTTGCTTCAGGTATGGCTGGTTGCCAAGGTGGCTACACAGCTCATGTATGAAACAGCATAGGTGGTGAAAATTTTGACTTGGAGAATCTTTTTTGGCAAGTGGCAATGATGGCAAATTGTAAATTGCAAATGTTTGCACAGTGGCAACAACAACAGCCCAGAGTGTGATCGAACATATTGACGGCACATGCATTGCCACAAGTACGTACTTGGCGATGCAGCTGTTGCTAAAGGGAAAATTTTTGTTACATACAGCAACAAATGAAACAAGAGTCATTAAATTTCTAGATATGACACAAAACTTGTCTTGTTAATTCACAAATCTTCTCACAATTTACAGACAGTCTCCAAGAGTCCAAAAGTTGACCTCCTCATGACCCCCTATTTTCAAATGTGAAATAATTCGTCATACCATAATTCAAAATCCAATTTCCCCACAAGGTCAAAAGCTATGCATCCTTGAAAACAAGATTAAAAAGTTGGGCAAATAAAAAATCAAATTGATTTTGCAAATTACAATGTCAAAATGGGCAAAATGCAAATAGAAACTCATTGAAGAAAAATTATGAGCAAAATAAAAGGTAGTTTATAATTCAAAACTCTACCACATTCTTATTTGATGTGTTCAACTTTTCTTTGCAAGGCCCATAAAATCTTCCAAAACAATACCCTGCATTCCACGAGTTAATTGCTAAGGACTATGCATTTGCACAATAACGGGTTTTACCTTGCCACTTGGCAGTGGCTTGGTTGAAAGGAAAGTTTTACAATGTAAAAAATTGTTGACTATAAATTTGGGTATATAGATTCAAGTCTATGTTCAACCAGTTTCACAATCGGTTTCATGAAGCTAACAATGTTGAAAGTGTGTTCATCTTCAACAAAACCAAGTACCTAAACAACTACAATTTCAGTTAGCTTCATGTACTCTAAGAGTTTATGGTTAAGGATGGGAGATGTAGTGATCTTACATCAAAGCCTAGCCGTTGGATTTAGGCTACTCTCTTTGCACATGACTACTTTGAAGTTATGGATCATGTTCACCTTGAAGTGGGAGGACTTTAAATTTAAAATCAAAAGCAATGCAAGGACAAATTTTCCACTCTCACCCACCTTGCAAAGCACACTAAAAGTTGCCTTCATGACATTCATGTGGAAATAAAAATTAGTCTTTGCATCTAGAATATTTCTAATCCAAAACTAGGGGTAGACCACATCTAGAACAATCATCACTTCATGCTTCAATGGGAAACATTTTTTCAATTCAAACACCAAGCTTCAAGTTGCACCTTCACATGAGCATGTTTCATTTTGTTGATTATTCAATTAAATGGGAGCTTAGTGACAAGTAGAAGACCTCAAACACCATCATCACTTTAGTGTAGTAGATAAAGTACTTGTAGCTAGCAAATTAAACAAAATGCAAAGTAATCTTCTCTGCCATTAAGATTGAAAAACTATTTTATTGGAAGGTTGGTGTTGGCTAGGGCTTCAATAGCATTGAAGTCATTGAAAATTGAGTCTTAAAACTTGGCATACAGGTCATAGTACTTGTTGGGCTATTTTCACAAACTCCACAAAATCGCAAATAAAAACATTTCTACAAGTTGTGCAACTTTTATTAACCCATGAATACTTCGAACAAAGGAAGGTGATGAGCAAAGAAGGATACATGACAACCTTAAAATGACCTCCACATCACACAAAGAATTCAATTTCTTTCCCGCACCATCACTCTTTGCACTCTTCACATGCATTTTGACAACTAAAAAACAATATTTCGAATATACTTGTTTAACAAGAGATAACATCAGATCTAATGGGTTTTCATGTATTCCAAAAGAGTTTTTTTGCTTTTGGTTTGGAGGAGATCTACTTACTTCTGAAATTCTGCAAATGTTTTTGGGCTATGAACAGAAGTTGAATATAAACCTTGTAAGAGAAGTTATAGTTGATGCACCAAAAAAAGACATCAGACAAAGTGATGACAACAAGGTTAATTTTTTGAATAAAATAGGGAACTCTAATAACAAAAGGTGCAACCTTTTCCTTAAATAACAAGGTGACCTTTGTTTTATGGCCCCTTTAAAAAACATTTCTATCATCGCAACCCATGTTCACCAATTTACCAACAAGTTCCTCCAACCCTAATCCAACCAATTCAAACAAAAACTTCAACTTTAAAACAAAGATGTTGTTAAAGGTGGCAAACATAATCACAATTTCTACACAAAGGAAGATGGGAATCCTCTTCCATTGTTGGACCACATACAAGTGGATGGATAATCACTGGATGTTGTCAATAGCAATAACCTTGTTTGTCATAATTGCAATGAAAGAAACTTGACAACAAATGCTACTTCTATGACTTCCAACAAAACCTCATGCATAACCTTTACCGTCCCCCATCCTGAAATATCAATCCAATGTTTCTTGGAAACATTTTTAACTTTCAATAACTGAAATAGATCTTTCAAGCTCTCATAATCAATCATGGGACATTTGTATGCAAGAAGGTGATAAAAAACAACAAATTTAATAAATTTTTGTTCTCTTTTAGAAGGAACATTGGCTAGGATAAAAGAATAGTTGGCAATTGTGTACCAATGTTTGTTTTTGGCATGCATGAAATCTTTGTTGAAATAAAAGGTGCAAGCATCAACCTTGGGCATGGAAACCTTACCTTTGCAACGACCTTGGTGTTTGAAGAAGTTATTTAACTTGGGGGCCAAAAGCTTCTTTTACCCTTCCACAAATGTGCATACCATACATTGAACCTAATGCATTTGACCATTTTCATACAAAACCAATTCTGCCCATGGTAGTTGAATGGTTCAAACATCTTGAAATTTATGTGTTCCTTTATACAATTTCCTTTTCTTCAAGATTCTCTAGGCCTATTCCAATTGAATTAGAGAAAGCTTTCTTCCCTTTATCATCACCAAGGGACATTATGGCATTAACAAATAGCAAATATTAAAGGGGGTTGATGGACTAGCTTCATTTTTGCAAGGGTGAAGAAAAAAGGAAGGTGGGTTGAAAATTGAAAATTTTAAGGATTTGTGGAGGGGCCATATATGTTGTTAGTACTAAAAACTTGAGTCTTGTAAGTTTGGACAATGAAATCTAAACTTTGGAAACTATCTATCCAAATTTAAAATTTTAAACTAATACTTCAAATTTCTGGATATTTGGATAAACAATTTGGAATTGCAAGCTAGGCTTTGTAACAACTTTAAAAGAAGAATGACATGCCCAACAAACAACAAATGAAGCTTTGAAACAAAATCAATTTTGCAAACCTTAAATTTAAAAAATCATACAATTTAAATTCTATCCTTTGTAGGAAGTTGGAACTTTTGAAGGAAAATTCAGCTAGAAAAACATCAAATGGAGTTTTGAAAAAGATTTGTAGCAACCCTAATGAAGGAATTAAAATCATTCAAAGTCCAAACAGTAGGGAGACAATAGTTAAAGCTTTGAAAAAGAAGCTAATTTTCAAACCTTAAAATAAAAAAACCAAAGACTTTAAAATTTGGAGTTTGGACTTTGTGGCAATTTTGAAAGAAGAAAGCACAAATTTACAATCCCTAAACAATGAGACACTAGGCAGATAACAAATGGAATGAGCATGAACTGAAAAATGAAGCAAATATTGAGCAAAAAGAAATTGAGAATTATAGAATTTCCATGCAACCATGGGTTACATAGCATATTTCTTGGCATATTCGTAGGCTGACCTTGAGTATACATGTAAAATGTGCACTCAGAGGAATGTAAAACATTTTTGGTAACATTGTCCAAATTTTGTGAAGAGGCTTTGTTCAAATTAAATGATCTTTAAATCATTGAAAAAGCTCTTTAAAAGGGTTATAACAAAATCTGTTTTTGCCTTGGGGATTGGGATTCACTCCAGCTTAGGTTGTGGCTAATTTGGGTTTTTAACACTGTCCACTCAGCAGTAGTTTAGCCTTGCAATTCAAAACTAATTTTGTTCCTTGTTCATTTCATTCTACTTCCACCATCAAATTAAGATTTAATTCGGGAAGCAATTGCTATGTTCGTGCCATTGAGCTGTTACCTTTGCTAGGTCTTTTGTTAGATACGGTCTTGCAAATATGAGATGAGCAACAACCAAGTGTGAATTCCAATGTTCAACCAGGCATTATTGTGTGAACACTGAATTCATTTTTCTGACAGCTTCATGGAACATTTCTTCTTTTAGTGGTTACTGGTTTGATTTGGCATATGAGGTAGACACATTATGCAATGAGCTGTTTGTTAGGAATTATGCAACTTGCACAATTGGACAAGATGTTTTAGTTATGAATGTGATGTGAGTAATTATATGAAAAAATATGTTCCATCTCGAGAGATTTCAGATTACAGTAATTGTTTTTTGAAGGGTAAGAGTGGAGTGTCTGTTCTGGGCCACACAGTTTTACCATCCATAATTTTGAATGTCTTGAAACAGACTCTTCAATCAAAGAATTGAAATTTGGTTCTGAGAGAACCCAAACAATGTAGAGATCATAAAGGAAAATTGTGATACAGTTGAAAAAGCAAGTCAAAGTAGATCATTGCTGTATTAGATAACAAAATCATAGAGGTTTGCTGAGCATATCAATCATAATTTGTTTTCTGGCAAAAGGAATACAACTGAATTTCAAGGCAAGATTCACAGTTTGGGTGAATTCTGGCAGTTTAATAAATTCCCAACGACTTTTTTACAGCGCCTAGAAGTATAATAATTTTGTTTTTGGCAACATCAAGTATGTCACTAGAAAAATTTCTAATGACACACTAGAAAAATTTCCCAGTACTATGCCATCAGCAGAAGCTCAAATATGCAACTATAGATCAACTAAAACAATTGTCAAATACATAGTAAAGAAGATGCAGCAGACAGATACATCCAACCACAACAACACAGGACCAAAAAGGTGAAGCATCACATTGTTAAGTCCCACAGAGCCAAAGGGGGAAAAACAGCAAAATGATGTTAAGTCTTTTCTTCCATAAACACACAAAAGTACAACAATGTGCTTATTATCAAGAGTGACATGTTCGGAGTGTTCTCTGATGATACTTGAGCTACCACACACCCCTTTCACAAGATCTCAAGTTGCTGTTTGAAGGTGATTTGTGAGATTAACACAAATTGTACACCACAACATACTATATGGAAGGCTGGAAAAACTGTCATAGACTTTTTTTTGGCATATCTGGAGAAGAGGACCAGCTTAACACACCTGTGTTCCTGGCGACTGTTGAGGGACTGATATGCAACATACTACCCCTTCCCAGCAGGCACAGTTGTCTATTACCTCCAAGTTTTCAGCCAGTTACATAAGTGTGCAAAAACTTCAAATTCAGCCCACAGTGACCTCAATCGTCTTGGGCTTTACCGGTTCCGGAGGAGGAAGCTTAGGTACAGTGACAGTGAGAACTCCGTCCTCACAAGCAGCTTTGATAGCTTCCAGATCTGCATCTGCAGGGAGTGTGTATTTGCGCATGAAAGCGCCAGCACTACGTTCCATGCGAATGTACTTCACCCCCGGAACATGCTCTTCGCGTTTGCGCACTCCACTGATCGCAAGCACATTGTGGTTGTCCAATTCCACCTGCATCAAACAACCCCGGCATCAAATCCATACATTGCCCGCGAGACTGAGGATCTTGATCATTGTGAGCGTGGAATTGCGTACTTTTCAGAATGAATTTCTTCTCAAGCTGTGGCTCCTGAAAGCCGTCAATGCTTTTCCTGTAGCGCTGTGAGTCGACTGTGAGCACACCTACTTGAGAAAAAAAACATAATGGAAACCTGCTGATTTTGTGATCACAGCACCCACATAGAAAGATGTCCTGATAACCTAAGTGGAAAGCCGGGCAACAATGCTGTGTCCGTAATATTGTCAGGGGATCGATACCTTGATGTCTGAGGATTTGAGGCCTGGCATATCAGCGACGAAGATGTAGGATTTCGGAGCCTCCTTCACATCCACAGCAGTGCTGTACATGGCCTTGGTGTCATTGGCGTACTTCTGAGCCGACGGGTTCAGTGCCCTCTCGAACTCATCTGGGAAACCGAGAAGCTGGAACAATGGATGATCCATTTGATCCCGAAGACGTGATCGGTCACAGTAGTTGCACTGGATCAACCGTTGCCGGATTATTGAATTCTCTTCGACTCCTCCTGGGCTGCAACATCAAATGGAAAACCCTCGACAATTTAGCAACTCCTCATTCATACATCACCGAGGAGGCTGAAAAGAAACAAATTCGGTAAGCACCAAGCCAAATTGCAGACACATGTGAGAAATTTTGACGATGCACCGCAGTGTTCACTACATTAAGATGGCAAAATTCAAGGCCCTTAAGTAACTCTGCCCTCGAGAAGACCTAAAAATTTTCCTCTCCAAAACGCTCGAAGGATTTGGGGATCACCTGACGAAACCAATGATGCAACTGAAGGATCACAAAATCGAACCGCTCGAGATTAATGCCGCGCAGTAGACTAAACAAGAATTTTTTTCTGTGGCAATGCAAGAAGTTTTCGAGATGCAATGCTCATATATGGTCGTCGACGACCGGCGAGGGCTTACAGAAAACATCCGCGCCTTCGACGATTTCTAGTAACTTCCAGTTCTAGAATCGTCGAGTGCTAGAAGCGTCCAGTGTAGTTAGCGCGCGCACGTCCATTCCAGAACCGTCGCGAACGTACTGAAATGGGTGACTGGCACGTGTCGGTAAAACGGTTATCGCGCGCGGGGAATTTGGAACTGTTACTTTACTCCTCGCGCGGAACTCTTTTACTTTCTTTAGGGTATCCCTTTTTGTGCTTATGAATTGACAGCGGCAACCAGAGCAGCCACATATCTCAAGCACTATCTTCTTTTACATAAAAACTTGTTGGATATTTCCTAGTGTAACATGAAGCGATGATATTAGCAGTAATATTTTGCACGCAAAAACAGCGGGCGTTACAATTCATCTGCATTAAGCCCACTGCTCCCCCATTCCCCTGCCCATCTCATTTTGTAAGGCCCACCCAACCCCCCTTTCCTAGCCCTTGCTACTCAAGAGGTTAGTAGTAACATGCCCACAGTGAACCCGCACCCACCAGCGCACCACAAAGGATGAATAGAAAGTGGTCAGGAAAAGTTTTCTGTTGGGTTCCAGTTCCCTATCTCACCATGGTGGTTAGCTCAGATGCTTTTTTTTTAACCTACCTACTAACAGCCCACAAGCAGGTTGTTAGTAGGTAGGTAGTAAAAACGGCCCCTACCTATGCATAAAACATCTACATACCTAGCAGTTGCCTATTTTCTTACCTATTTACCTATATGACAGACCTATCTCCTACAGGATTGGATACCAAGGTGAAACCAAATATTAACTCAGTTGAGGTTCATCCACAACTGAGCAACAACCGGCATCCAGTGGATGGTGCACTGGTAGGTCCTGGGTAAAAGGTCACCAGTTAATACAGCAGTTAGGGCCTTACTAAAAACTGGGCTTGCAGTCAGCTCTGCCTCACAGTTTTTCTGATTCCAGTAAGGTAGAGAGGCCAGTCATAGTACACTTAAAAACTCAGACCATGTGATCGAACAGACCTTGGTTGCTTCTGAGGTCCAAAGATGGACTGTAGAAGAGAATATTTGTGCACCTGCTGCGCTTTAGATCGCTTGATTTGGTGCACAGATGCAAAAAAATATGGTTTTTGATAGCTCTCAGGCTCATTGTCTCAAAACCAATTTTTACCAATCAGCTTCTGGACCTATCTTCAAACAATGCAAACCCAGAAAATGCACATCCAATATCTGACACATGTCAGCAATTCATGTCATCACTAAACATTTTCATCTTCAAACTAATCAACATCCTTTGAAAGGACGGACACTTTTATTCAATGGTTGAGATTAACACTCAAAATAGGGCAACAAATGTTTGGTGATCGATACCCTAATCGTATGCTAAACCTTAAAATTTGACCGCTCTCTTGTGCACCACCACTTCAAAACCCTAAAGCCTTTCCCCAAGCCTTTCCTCTCTCCCATTCCCTCTCATCACATGCTTCCATTCCTAATCAAGCTTAGCTCCTCTCTCTCCTTCTTGTCTCCTACTTCTATCGCTCTTCAAGCAAGAAGAAAACTCCCCTTAGCTCTTCCCTCTCCCTCTCGCCTCCTACTTCCATCACTCTTCATGCAGGAGGAAAATTCCACTCAGCTCTTCCCCCTCCCTTTCATCTCCTATTTCCATTGCTATTTAGGCAGGAGGAAAAGTCCATTTGGTTCCTCTCCCTCCCTTTTGTCTCTTGCTTCCATAGCTTTTCAGGCGGGAGGAAAAGTCCAATCGGCTCTTCTCCCTCCTTTCATCTCCTACTTCCATTGTTCTCCAAATGGGAGGAAATTTGGGCTTTTTTTTCTCCCTTTCAACTCCTATTTGCATTGTTATTCAAGCGAGAGGTAGATCTCGTTTGGCTCCTCTCTCTTGGTTTCCTTATTCCAGGATGTGTGCTCTGAACATCATGTTCTTCTCCCCAATTTTGTGAAGTTCCATCCTAACTCTAGGTTTTGTGAAAATTAGAACTAACATTAGGTGTTTTGTTGTTGCAAATGTTGACCTGCACTTTATGGTCTCATGTGCTAGATTGAAAGTCATGTGCCACTTCTAGTGAATCAAACCCCCATTCCTTCTTTGTTGTGTTGCTAATGGTCTTTTTCTTGGTGGTCTTGGCCTTTTAATGCTCTTCTTCGTCCTCTTGAGCCTACCTCAATGTTACTCTTCTCCTCTAGTGCTGCTTCTGGTAAATCACCCCCCCCCCTTCCTTTTTGTTGTGTAGCTAATGGTCTTCTTCCTGGTGGTCTTGGGTTTCCTGGTGCTCCTCCTCATGTTTTTTTAACTTCCTTTAGTGTTGCTCCTCTCCTTTGGTGCCACTTCTAATCAATTGAACCCCCTTTCCTTCTTTGTTGTGTTGTTAATGGTTTGCTTCCTAATGGTATTGGCCTTTCTAATGCTCATCCTTGTGTTCATCAATCTCCCTCGATACAGCTCCTCTCCTTTGGTGTCATTTCTAATGAATTGAACCCCCCCTTGCTTCTTTGTTACAATGTTATTGATAGTCTTTTTCCTAATGTTCTTGAGCTTCCTAGTGTTGTTCCTCATTTTTTCGGCCTCCTTTGGTGCCGTTCCTTTCCCTTGTTGCTGCTCTTGGTGAATCAAACCCCCCCCCCCATTTTTTATTGTGTTGCTAATAATCTTTCTCCTGGTAGCCTTAAGTTTGCTTGTGTTTTTCCTCATGTTCTTGTGTAAGTTCCCTTAATGTTGCCCCACTCCCTTGGTGCTACTCCTGGTGAATCGAAACCCCCCCCCCTCTTTGTTGTGTTGCTGATAGTCTTCTTCCTAATGGCCTTAAACTTCTTCGTGTTCTTCCTTGTGTTCTTAAACTTCCCTTAGTGTTGTTCCTCTCCCTTAGTGTCATTCTTGGTGAATCAACCACCACCCCCGTACTTTGCTATTGCATTGGTGATGGTTTTCACCTAATGTTCTTGAACTTGGAATTGTGGAATTCCTAATGGTGGTTGAACCATTAAGCGATAATTCTTTGTAGTTTTTATTCAACCTTCCTACCATGGCTATGTTTATTATTGCATTAATTTTAAGCTTATCCCCCCATTTTTTATTATATTGTCCTAATTCAATAAACATCAAGTTTTACTCTTCCGACTTATTCCTATTACCGTTTGTTTCATCATGTTGTTGTAGAGATGTTATAATTTCCCTCCTTTTTTGCATTCGAACTTTAGCTTTCTATCAGGATGTTTCCAAAGATCTGTTACCCAACCCAAGTTCACACCTTTATATCCATTTGAAAATATATGCTTGCATCCTTTCGAAATTTTTATTTGATTCTACTTTTTTTATTGCTATAAATGGCCAAGCTATAATGAAGGTAGTTCGTTGGTGTTTTGTAAATTCCTTTCAATTACCCATTCTACCATAGTCATTTTTGTTTTTACCTTTCTAACCTACTTGTCTTGCTTCTCTTTCGTTCTTGTTTCTCTAATCAATTTTGCTACCTCCCTAAATGACCTTTTGTTAGATAATGGTCAAGTACTCTTCTGAAGTCACAACATGACTCTATGAATAATTAACTAACAATTTTCTTCCATTGGTCCCTCTTGTAAGGAGATGTGGTAATGTCAACAATTGTTGCCTGCCAATGCTTCATGAGTTTTTGGGATTCTGCATTCTATTTTCACATCTGTTGAAAACTATTCCAAGGTTTTAACCAAACTTTCTATTAGAGAGATAGATTCAAGGTTAATGATTATAGATTCTGTAGACATGTTTACATAATACCTAAGTTGATCTTGAACCACACTGTTAAGCATAGATTCATGAGTTGTAGGTTTTGCAGTTGAAGTTATATTGATAAGCTCTTCTACAACATTTTGTTCTACCCATTCCATCTCCCCATCCTCTTCTTGATTTGATTGATAATCAACATCTTGTTATTATTTAGTCCAATTCACTACTATAAATAAGCCACTAGGCTTCGTTCTCTCATCCATTGCTTTAGAGTCTAGTGACCAAATCCCTATACTTTTAAACCTTAAGATGTTTTTTTATTTTAAAGTGTAGTCTAATGTTTTGTCCACCCATCTTACCAAAACTATTTAATCTAGTGCAATGTAATTCCTATTGATCATTGTCATGTTTCTTTCCTTTCTAAAAGTAGTTTTGAAAGGTTTGAAGCAAGCTACATCTAAAGGTTACAGTGCATGGAATGTATGTGTCTAGAAGAAAAAGGCCAATATGTGACCAACACATTTACAACTACTTGTGACTATTTGGTTTTTGCTACTAAAATTTTGCCCTTTACGACTACTGTGACATCATGCTAACATCAATCGAGTCACCTACGACTAACTTACAACTAGTTTGTGACTAAATTGGTTTACATCTATATATAGGTTGCATTTATTATCCAAGAGTAACCAATTCAAGTCCCATTAGTCATAAACGAAATGGTGCTTAGTCGCAATCAACATATGTTTATACACATCAATTACAATAATTATTTGATTTCTGATTAAACTTAATATTCATAGTATTTTTATTGTAATTCAAATCATTGACATGATTATTGTAATTGTACTAATTTCTTTACAATAAATTACTTATAATTTCAAAAAAAATTAAATACATTCCAACATAGACTATTCTACAAAATATTTTTATATTTTTTAATAACATGAAAATTACTATAAATACTATCAATATTATAATTACTATATAATTAATATATAATTATAAAATATTTTATTAATAAATAAATTATAATAAGCCCATAATTTATAATTCAATTTAATATTTAAAAATTGAAATATTTTGACTATAATTAAATGAATTAATTAAATTTTTGTAATTGTAAGAATGACATTCCAATATACTATAATATTCAATTATGTATTTACAATATATGATTTTTCTACATTAAAAAAAAAAGAATAATTTTACTAAAAATTAAAAATAATTATGATAAATTATTTACTTATTATTTACTGATGATGTAAAATAAATAAATAATATGACAATATCAATTTTCACATTAATTAAAATGACACTTCCCAATCATAAAACATAACTATTGTATTTACAACATTTATGTTTTAATAATACTACACAAACTTATCCTAATTGAAAAGTTATGTCCTATAGTTAAGATTTTTATTTCAAAATTTTATTTCAAAATTTAAAATAATGAACAAATTTGCTATAATTAATGTATTTTTAAAAATACACTCTGAAAATAATTCTATATATTAATCATTATTTATTTATTTACAGTAAATTGTTAGTATAAAAACATAAACAAATTACATTAATAATTATTATTCTGTAGTGACATAAATTCATTGTAATTACATAATTTATTTGTAAGTTAGAATTACAATACTTGAATAACTAATTTATAATTAAAATTTTGTATTATAATCTGTAATTTATAATTTATAAATTTAATTCTTATTTAATTCTCCAGAATAATCATAATTTCATCAAAATAATTAATGTTATGACATAATTGCATGGATTTTAATATAATCAATTAAAATATGTATTTTTTAAAACTAATTGTTCATACTAAATGTCGCAACCCCACTTTGGCCAAGTGTGGGGGTGAAGCCCAACACTTGGAAAAGTTGGGATTTGGAGTCCTCCAAGACTCCCAAATGTTCAGAGCTTGACAACAAGGCCCAAAACACCTCACATTGGGGTGTTCTTGGTGTCATTGGAAAGGTCTTGAAACGTAAATATCAAAAATGGCCTCGCATTGGTCCTTTAGACATCTGCAGCCCAAGTTATGGGCAAAAGAAGGGCCGGGAGTCAAATTGACAGTTTGACTCCCGACCACTAAAAGTCGGGAATCGATGCCTTTCCGACATCCGATTTGAGTGTGCAACATGGCGTTGGAAAGATCTCAACAAGGGCTACAACTTTGGTTCAGACCTCGTCGCGATCCAATCTGCAATCGGGAGTTATGGCCGTTCAAAGTTCCGGGAGTCCCGCCGGGACAATTTCGGGACTCCATTTCGCGAATCCCGGGAATTTGTGCCATTTGGATGTAACATCCACTACAAGCTGCAGAGAATACTATAGGGAATAAGGTGGTGGCTTACTCCCGAGTCTGGGCCGTGGTTAGTCTTGTGTGTTCAAATGCCCATGGCAAGTCCCAATAACCAAGGGTGTCCCGAATGCTAAACTAACCTCCCGTGGTTGGTTTTTAGATGCAGATTCACACAAGCCAAGTTAGTCCCTCTTCCTAGTCTAATCCCGAGGCTCCCAACTCAACCCTCTACCCCTTTCTAGAGTTGGAAGTCGAGAGCATGCCTTTCGGTCCCAACTTTCCACAACTTCACATCAAGTGGGTTCACCCCAGGACCAAGGAACGCGTCACTATATCACTTTCATAAATAATTATAAATGATTATATTTATTAGCTATAATTTACACTAAATAGTTACAATATAAGTTTTTATATTATATAATTTATATTTTTTATAGTAAAAGAAATCAATTACTATAATTAATGTTACATTACTTCAAAATCATTGTAATTATTTTAGATAAGAATTAATTGTAGTAAATTCATAATTATTTTATAATTGACTATAATTATTCAAAATCTATAATTTATAACTTCAAATCTAAATGAAAATTTTGGGAAATTTATAATGTAGTTAAAATAATTATTGTAATGATTATAATTGCACAAATTATTATACAGTAATGTTTTATTTTTAAACATATCTAATTGCTTATCTATGATAAATATTTTGATAATAATATTATAGTAATTAAAAAAATCAATACATGTTCAACAGATTATTGTATTTATAGCTAATTGCCAATGGAAAAGAAACATTTATGTGATTAATAACAAAATTTCCAATAATAAATTTATTTAAATAATAATTAAAATAATTAGTTTAATTTTACTTGTTAAATAAATAATTTGTGTGGGAATTTATTTTCTAACAAAAATTATTAGTTCATTATTTTTAATTTTAAGATAATTATTGATAATAATTGTTTTTAAGTATGATAATTAAATTATTTTTACATTAATTATATTATCTATAATTTGACCAGATTTTTAAAAATAAGGAAATATTTTAAAATTTCAAGTTATTTATTTATGTATGAATTATGTATTGACAAGTTGTGAGTAACTAAACAGCTAGTTAGTTAAATATTAAAAATTTATTAGTTATTTAAATAATTGATAATGAGCACTTAATAGTTGTAGGGTATAGTTATATTTTAAATATATGTTAGATTTAATCTTTATTAATCAAATGATTATCTCATTATCTAGTGAGCCATGTACTTGAATTGTTTAGAAATTTAAAAATTAATAAAAAAATGCATGAAATTTTTTTTGAAGTTGCAACTTAGTTTGTGAGGAAGTTGCAACTTCAAAATTTATCCCATATTGTTTGTTCTCCAATTTTAGTTTGAACATTATATAAACAAGTGGTGTGATCATCCTATTTCACATTAAAAAATGTGTACACATGGGATGAGCCATTCAAAAGGCTTAACCCAAAACAAAAATAAAATTTATGCACAATTTTAAATTACCTACCTCCCCAACTTACTTATGTACTTAGGTGGATAGGTAGTTAAATAGGCGCATAGTTTGACCTACCCGCTTAGGTTTAACTTATGTACTTACCTACATAAGTACCTACCTATATGAATAGGCATTTAACCTAAGAAGCTAAAACCTACTTACTTGCCTTTTTACTTAAATAGGTAGGTAGGTATTTGCCCTAAATTTGTAAGCACCTCCTTACATACCTATATAGGTACCTACCAACCAAATATTATTATTATTTTGTATTAAATTCATTTATAATTCCACGTGGCATGTTAACATTGGGCCACATGTCATAATCTAAATCATCCAAGCATGTCAATTGAATGTCCTAGATGATTTCAAAATAATAATAATAATAATTTTAAATAATTAAATATTGAAACATGTGGCAACACATCATTTGCCTTCAATAATGACCAAAATAGTCGCATCTTAGTCGCATGTGACAATACGTATACAATGGAATCAAAGGATGAACTTGTATTTGTTGACTTTTTTGTTCATCCAATACCCCTTGTCGTTTGCGACTAATATCACATGCGACTTGTCGAAGGCAACTAAGAGGATTTTAGTCGCAAATGTCACTTGCAACTAAAATATAATTACAAAGACCAATCGAAAATAAATGTTTTTCTTCTAGTGTAGGTTTTAATAGAATAAGTTACAAGCTTGGCAGTGAAAGCTATAACCTTGTTGATGTCTAATATTTTTGCAAGATAGAAGTTCAATTATAGATGCTTACATTTAAACCAATACCACCATGACTCCCCAAGCAACCCATTTCAAAATGGGGTGGGTCAGGGTTAAGTCACTTTTGCCACCTTCCATTCGAATTGTTATATTGTTATGGAAAGCCCACATTCCTACATACTCAAAACCCATGCAAAAATAGCTTCATCTTCTTCTTGAATTATTATACATGATGGTCAATTTTCTTGCTTTTGGCTTACCCATATAGGTGGTCAAAAAGTGAAGATTCAGGTATACCTCAAAACATTTTGAAGAAAATATGTCTGTTTCAACTGCATACATGGTTATTTCTAATGATTCATTGGATTACATTCCTCTTGGATTTGTAATATGTTATTTGTTCTAGCTGCCATTTATGTTGTGTTTGGTATAGTTTAAGGAGAAACATTCTCCTTGTATGCTACTTGTTGATCCAACATCCTATTTCATCTTCTACAAAGGCCTTTGAAAATTATGTTGTTGTTGGTTTTTCTTAGGCCTCACTTCCAAAAGTGTAGTGGAATGCAATCAGTTTGCACTAGTGGTATTCCCTTATCTTCCTATGTTCAAACCAAGAAACCTAGAAGTGTGTTCGTTTAGGGGATTTGTACAATCCATATTCATGTGTCAATACTCTAGTGTTTATTAGATCAAAGATGTCTACAAAACCAATCTAATCTACATTTTCATCTATTATTGTTATGCAATCTGTGGGAATATTTCTAATTGTATGTTGTGCTTGGGATCTAAGAAATCTGGCTCTGTTTTCTACAAGTGCAATTGACTTAACTATCCAACAAAAGTAAATGCACAAGTAAATGCACTTTTTGCACTTTTTCCTACAAGGGCAATGGGCTTCACTATCCAACAAAAGTAAATGGACTTGCTGAAATTTTCCTTGTAAGTCTTGTCAATATATGCAATTATGCCCTTATCATGGTGATTTTCTGTCTTGGATAGTTCTAGTATCTTTTCTTTCACAATCTATAGCTTTATATTTCGTTTTGCTTTGTAACTCTTTGGTGTCTTTCTTTCCTTTGTTGGGCAACTCTTCTCTTTCTTCTCTTTCACTTTCCTTCAACTCTATATTCTTCAGGTGCCTGTCAGTTGATATTGCCTTTCCATTCTGGTGTGAAACCTCATAGTTTGTGATATTGTTTTCCCATTATGGTATTTGCCATTCAAAATTCAGTCATTTTACATCAGCAATTTCAATGTATAGGGAAAAAGATTTAAAATCAAATCCATCTGTAAAGTTGCTACTCGTCCTAAACAATAGAAATTGTAATTTAGTTTTCAAGGTGCATGCTTGTTAAATTACAAAAGTAAATTGAAGAGAGAGAACATTCATACTAGACAGATGGGGCTCACCTACTTTCAAAATAGTTGTGTCACTAGAAAAATTTCCCAGTACTATGCCATCAGCAGAAGCTCAAATGTGCAACTATAGATCTACTAAAACAATTCTCAAATACATAGTAAAGAAGATGCAGCAGACAAATACATCCAACCAGAACAATACAGGACCAGTAAGGTGAAGTATCACATTGTGAAGTGCCACAGAGCCAAAGGGGGAAAAACAGCAAAATGATGTTAAGTCTTTTCTTCCATAAACACACAAAAGCACAACTTGTTGCCTATTATCAAGAGTGACATGGGCTGAGAGTTCTCTGATGATACTTGAGCTACCACACACCCCTTTCACAAGGTCTCAAGTTGCTGTTTGAAGGTGATTTGTGAGATTAACACAAATTGTACACCACAGCAACTATATGGAAGGCTGGAAAAACTGTCATAGACTTTTTTTTGGCATATCTGGAGAAGAAGACCAGCTTAGCACACATGTGTTCCTTGCTGCTGTTGAGGAACTGATATGCAACATACTACCCCTTCCAGCAGGCACGGTTCTCTATTACCTCCGAGTTTTCAGCCAGTTACATAAGTGTGCAAGAACTTCAAATTCAGCCCACAGTGACCTCAATCGTCTTGGGCTTTACCGGTTCCGGAGGAGGAAGCTTAGGCACAGTGACTGTGAGAACTCCGTCCTCGCAAGCAGCTTTGATAGCTTCCAGATCTGCATCTGCAGGGAGTGTGTATTTGCGCATGAAAGTGCCAGCACTACGTTCCATACGAATGTACTTCACCCCCGGAACATGCTCTTCGCGTTTGCGCACTCCACTGATCGCAAGCACATTGTGGTTGTCCAATTCCACCTGCATCAACCAGCCACGGCATCAAATTCATGCACTGTCCGCTAGACTGAGGATCTTGATCTTTGTGAGCGTGAAATTGCTCACATTGTATTTTTCAAAATGGATTTCTCCTCAAACCGTGGCTTCTGAAAGTCGTCAATGCTGTAGAGCTTTGAGATGACTTTGAGCCCAGCTACTTGAAAAAAAACATAATGGAAAGATGTCCTAATATCCTAAGTGGAAAGCCGGGCAGCAATGTTGTGTCCGTAATACTGTCAGGGGACCAGTACCTTGATATCTGAGGATTTGAGGCCTGGCATATCGGCGACGAAGATGTAGGATTTCGGAGATTCCTTCACATCCACAGCAGTGCTGTACATGGCCTTGGTGTCACTGGCGTACTTCTGAGCCGACGGGTTCAGTGCCCTCTCGAACTCATCTGGGAAACCGAGAAGCTGGAACAATGGATGATCCATTTGATACCGAAAATGTGATCGGTCACAGTAGCGTCACTCGATCAACCGTTCCCGGATTAAAGAATTCTCTTCAACTCCTCCTGGGCTGCAACATCAAATGGAAAACCCTCGACAATTTAGCAACTCCTCATTAATACATCACCGAGGAGGCTGAAAAGAAACAAATTTGGTAGACACGAAGCCAAATTGCAGATACATGTGAGAAATTTTGACGATGCACCACAGTGTTCACTACTCTTAGACAGGCTTAAACAAAAGGCCCTTAAGTAATTCTGCCCTCCAAAAGACCTAAACACAGTCCTCTCCAAAACCCTCAAAGGACTTGGGGATCACCTGACGAACCCAACGATCGCAACTGAAGGATTACAAAATCGAACTGTTCGAGATTAATGCCGCGCAAGTAGAGTAAACAAATTTTTTTTTTGGTGGCAATGAAAGAAGTTACCGAGATGCAATGGTCATATAGGATCGTCGACGACCGGCGAGGGCTTACAGAAAACATCCGCGTCTCGACGATTTCTAGTAACTTCCAGTTCTAGACTCGTCGAGTGCTAGAAGCGTCCAGTGTAGTTAGCGCGCGCACGTCCATTCTAGAACCGTCGCGAACGTCCCGAAATGGGTGACTGGCACATGTCGGTAAAACAGTTATCGCGCGCGGAATTCTTTTACTTTCCTTAGGGTATCCCTCTTTGTGCTTATGAATTGACAGCGGCAACCAGACCAGCCACATATCTTGGGCACTATCTTCTTTTACATAAAAACTTGTTGGACATTTCCTACTGTAAGATGAGGCCATGATATTAGCAGTAATATTTTGCCCGCAAAAACAGCGGGCGTTACAATTCATCTGCATCAAGCCCGCTGCTCCCACATTCCCCTGCCCACCTCATTTTGTAAGGCCCACCCAACCCCTTGCCTAGCCCTTGCTCCTCAAGAGGTTAGTAAAAGCCCCACAGTGAACCAGCACCCACCAGCGCACCACAAAATATGAATGGTAAGTGGTCAGGAAAAAGTTTTCTGTTGGGTTCCAGTTCCCTATCTAACCTTGGTGGTTAGGTTTGCTTTTTTTTTAACCTACCTATTAGCAGCCCACAAGCAGGTTGTTAGTAGGTAGGTAGTAAAAAGGCCCTTACCTATGCATAAACCATCTACATACCTAGCAGTTACCTATTTTCTTACCTATTTACCTATATGAGAGACCTATTTCCTACAGGATTGGATACCAAGGTGAAACCAAATATTAACTCAGTTGAGGTTCATCCACAACTGAGTAATAATCGGCATCCAGTGGATGGTGCACCGGTAGATGCTGGGTCATTGTGGCCTAGTAAAGGGTCATGAGTTAATACAGCAGTCAAAGCCCTCAGATGAGGGCCTTACTGAAACTGGGCTTGCACTCAGCTCTGCCTCACAGTTTTTATAATTCCAGTAGGGTAGAGAGGCCCGTCATAGTACACTACAAAACTCAGACGAACCATGCGATCGAACCAGACCTTGGTTGCTTCTGGGGTCCAAAGATGGATGGTAGAAGAGATCATTGCACACCTGCTGCCCTTGAAATTGCTTGATTTGGTGAACAGATGCAAAAAATATGGTTTTTGATAGCTCTCAGCCTCATTGTCTCAAAACCAATTTCTACCAATCAGCTTCTGGACCTATCTTCAAGCAATGCAAACCAAAAAACGCACATACAACATCTGACACACGTGAGCAATCCATGCCATCACCAAATATTTCATCTTCAAACCCATCAACATCCTTTGAAAGGACAAACACCTTTATTCAATGGTTGACATGAACACTCAAAATAGGGCAACAAATGTTTGATGATCAATACCCTAATCATATGCTAAACCCTAAAACTTGATTGCTCTCCCACACAACATCACTCCAAAACCCTAAACCCTTTCCTCAAGGCCTCTCCTCTCTCTCCCGTTCCCTCTTGTCGCATCCTTCCATTCCTAATCAATCTCAACTCATCTCTTTCCCTTTTGTCTCCTACTTCCGTTGCTCTTTAGGCAGGAAGAATTAAAGTTCGCTCAACTTTTTTCTCTCCCTCTCGTCTCCTACTTCTATTGCTCTTCAAGTAGGAGGAAAAGTCTACTTGACTCTTCTCTCTCCATCTCGATCTTGAATCTGTCACTATTCAGGTGGGAGGAAAAGTCCACTCGATTCCTCTCTCTCCCTCATGTCTCTTGCTTTCGTCAATTTTGAGGTGGGAGGAAAAGTTCGCTTGACTCTTCTCTCTCCTTCTCATCTCCTATTTCCATTGCTCTCCAAGTCAGAGGAAAATTTGGGCTCCTCTTTGTCCCTTTCGTCTCTTACTTCCAATGTTGTTTAGGTGGGAGGAAGATCCTATTTGGCTCCTTTATCTTAGTTCCCTTGTTCCTAGACGCATGTTTTAAGCATCATGATCCTCTCTTAAGTTTTTTGAAGTTTTGTTCTAACTGTAGGTTTTATGAAGATTATAACTAACACCAAGTGTTTTGTTGTTGCAGGTGTGGGCACACTTTATGGTCCCATGTGTTGGATCGAAACTCTTTGTGCCATTTCTAGTGAATCAAATCTCGCCCTTCCTTCTTTATTGTGTTGCTGATGGTCTTTTTTATAATGGTTTTAGCCTTCCTAATGTTCTTGAGCCTACTTCGGTGTTGTTCCTCTCCCTTGGTGTCACTTTTGGTGAATCAAACCCCCCCTCCTTTTTTGTCATGTTGTTAATGGTCTTCTTCATGGTGGTCTTGAACTTCTTTGTGTTTTTCCTCATGTTTTTAAACCTCCCTTGCTGCTACTTCTAGTGAATCAAACCCCTTTTCGTTCTTTTTTTTTGTTGTTGATGGTTTTCTTTCTAATGGTCTTGGCCTTCCTAATGTTTTTCCTTGTCTTTTTCAACCTCCCTTGGTGTTACTCCTCTCCTTTGGTGCCACTTCTAGTGAATCAAACCCCCCCCCCCTTTCCTTCTTTGTTGTGCTATTAATGGTCTTCTTCCCGAGTGCTCTTGCATTTCCCAATGCTCTCCTCATGTTCTTCAACTTCCTTTGGTGTCATTCCTCTCCCGTGGTGGTGCTCTTGGTGAATCAAACCCCCCCTTCCTTCTATGTTGTGTTGTTAATAATCTTATTCCTAGTGGCCTTGAGCTTCTTAGTGTTCTTCTTCATGTTCTTAAGCCATGTCTTGTAATGTTATTCCACTCCCTTTATGTCACTCCTAATGAATTGAAGCCCCCCCCCCCCTTCTCTATTGTGTTGCTAATGGTATTTGTCCTGGCAGCTCAAGCTTCATGGTGTTTTTTTTCATGTTCTTGAACTTCCCTTGGTGATGTTCCTCTCTTAAGTGCCGCTCCTAGTGAATCAACCACCCCCCCCCCCCTTCTTGTTTTGTTGTTGTGTTGGTGATGGTCTTCACCTAATGCTCTTGAACGTGGAACTATGGAGTTCTTAGTGGTGGTCGAACCACTAAGCTATTATTCTTTTAGCATTTATACAACCCTCCCACCATGGTTATGTTTATTATTGTATTGTTTTAAGCTTATTCCCTGCATTTTCTATTATCTTGTCCTAATTCACTAAACACGAAGCCCTATTCCTTCAACTTACTCCTTTTAGTATTTGTTTCATCAAATTGTTACAAAGATTCTACAACTACCCTCTTCTTTTGCATTCAAACCTTAGCTTATTGTCAGGCTTATTTTTGAAGATTTGTTGTCCAACCCAAGTTCACACCTTTGTATCCACTTGAGAAGGTGAATTGACATTCCTTCTTTGAAATTTGTGGTGAAAATTATCTTTTATTTCTTTGATTGTTATAAATGACCAAGTTGTAATGAAGGTAGATTGTTGTTGTCTTATAAGTTTTTTTTTTAACTACCCATTCTACTACAATTGTTACTATTGCTACCTTTCTAACTTGCTTGTCTTGTTTCTCCTTCCTTCTTGTTTTCCAATCAATTATGCTACTTCCCTATCCATTGCCTATTGCTGCATAATGGTCAAATGCTCTTTTAAAGTCATGACATGACTTTGTGAATAATTAACTAATGATTTTCTTCCACTAGTCCTTGTAGGGAGATGTGGTAATGACAACAAGTTGGTGCCTACCAATGTTTCCTAGGTTTTTGGGATTCTACATTCTATTCTCACATCTATTGAAAATTGTTCCAAGGTTTCAACCAAATTTTCTATTAATGAATGGATTCAAGGTTGATGATGATAGATTTTGTAAGCATGTCCACATAAAACCTAGGCTGATCTTAAACCACATTACTAAGCATAAATTCATGAGTTGCAGGTTTTACAATTGAAGTTATATTGATCAGCTCTTCTACAACATTTTGTTCTACCCATTCCATCTCCCCATCCTCCTTTTGATTTGATTAATAATCATCATCTTGCTCTTCTCTAATCTAATTCACGATTGTATATAAATTATTAAGTTTTGCTCTCTCATCCATTACTTTAGAGTCTAGTTGCCAAATCCTTGTACTTTTGAACCATGAGAGGATTTTTTTCTTGAAAGTGTTTAGTTTAGTGTTTTGTCCACCCATCTTGCCAAAACTAACTTGTCTAGTTCAATGTAATTCCTATTGATCATTGTTATGTCTCTTTCCTTTTTAAAAACAATTCTAAAAGGTTGAAACAAGCTATGTGTAAAGGTTGCAATGCATGGGATGTATGTGAAGGTAAAGTAACCATATCCAACCCGAATGTTTTTGCTTGTTCAATTGCCTCAAGGGTGACATGGGATCCATGATGATTGAAGATGAGTAGATGCCTATTTATTAGAGAGATACCACTTGGTATTGACCTTTTGAAAAAAAAAAAAAAAAACTTTGAAAAGAAATGCAATCATCGAAAAGATTGCATAACCAAATAGGTCCCTAGTTTGCAAAGTTGGATGTAGTCATTTCTTATCCTCTCTCTTTTGAAAATGTAAAACCTTAGTAATGTTGTTCTAGCTGCATTAACAACACAATTAATAGTCAACCATTCCTTGGACTTGGGAATGGTCTAACATGCACTTGTTGGGAATTTCATCTTGCCAAAACCCCAACTCACGCCTATCTTCTTGCTTGGATGCATGTTTCATCAAAGTTCTAAATATGATTTATCCAAAGTATATTATGCTTGTTATATAGTTCAACTGCAAATTTTGGTAGAAAGTTTGGCATGATTGGATTCTTAATCCTTGAACTCTACTAATATCCAATCCTTCCTTAATACTCCTCGTTAGAAAGGTGTTGGCCTTGTTTGGGTCAATTCTGTCACTTTCATCTTCAATTGTTGCAAGCTCATTGATTGTGCATAGCAGAAACCCAAGGAACCACTGCCTAATCTTCTTTTGTTGTTACTACACCTACTAGTCTTACTTTTTTAGATCTTTTTTTTTTTCCATACAAATGATAAGACAATGAGGTTAATGGTATGTTCTAGTGTCTACTTACTTTCCTCAATGAAATTGTCCCTCTCTCAATTGTATCCATGGCCTCTTCCAATGCCTAGGTGCTCCAATGTTTATCCCTAATGCTAATATAATTGGATTTGTTGACTCTTTGTTATTTTATTGTTAATTCTTGTGATCCAAAAAATGGTGGGACATTTTCCTTATTGTAACTAAGCTGGTCATCCAATCCACTTTGCTTCCTATGGGGCACATTCAACATCATGATTTAGAGCCCTTGGGCCCCAACCTTTAACAAGTTGGGGGTGTTTGGTCTAACCCTAAAAGAAGTACAAACTTGATTTTTTTGTATTTTTACTAGCTTTAAAGAAAATGTGAAACATTAGGGTAAGTGTGAAATGCTTATGCTTCAAATTGTTTGGAACTTGTGATCAATGCATAGAACTCTTCAAAGTCTGAGCATACTAATTTCTAATCAATTTATCTATGTGTAAGCAATAGGTGTGTATAACAAACTACGACTTCTTGAAGCTTAAAGAAATCTAACTCTCTTATGGCTACCTATATTGCACTTAAGGTTTATTTTTGTATCAGTGGTGGTACAAAAATTTCTTGTAAAGTTCGTCTATTACATCCCTTTCTTGGTGCCCGCTTACATCCACCCTTGAATCTTGGTTTTCTCTCTCTTCTTTGACAATACTAGGATTTTGATTATTAATGATCATGTTCTTGTAGCTCCTCTTTGGTTAGCCTAGTGTGTCAACTTATTGATCTAGCTTTAAAGGTTTTTTGTTTGCTACTCTAAGTTGTAGAGTTTATTCTTGTTGATCTATTAAGACTTTCTTTTAATATAGAGTTCTTTAATCTTTCTATGTTTTTGGCCTTTGTTAATCACACCCATATGTCTCAAAACCTTGATGAATGACTTGAAGCTAACTCTCTCACAAATTGGAAGTTCTAACATAATATTTGAGTTTTGCTTGTATCTTTGAAAGAATGGATTATGTATGCAAGTTTGAAGCATTACCTTAGTGAATTTAGTGGTTGTAATTTTTGGTGAAATGGGATGTGCACCGAATTGGGGGGAAATTACAAAAACTTCCCCAATTAATGTAAATGATTTGAGTATCCCTTGGATTCTTATAAACCCTAATCTTTGTAAATGGTTAGTTGTGTGTTATTTAACATGACTTCCAAACCCCATCACCAAACTTCTTTTTCTTGTAATGTTTAGCAATTGTTTATCGCCAAGCTTTGATTTCCACATTAAACATGGGGCCTTTGCAAAACTGGCCCAATTTTTCCCTATAACCAAACATTGAAAATACTTCATGTTTCCCCCTTTCCCTAATGAAATTCAATCAATCACCCATTACTAAATGGGTCCCTTGTAAATTTATTCAAACTTTTTACAAATATGGCCACCAAAATCCTTAACATCAAACACTAAAACTTGATGGGCAGTCAAGAATATGAAAAAATTAGAACAAATTGATTTTGAACCAAATGATTGCTGATAAACTAAAAGGCGAACACCCATTGTTGCACAAGATGGATGTTTGATGGCTGACTTATGTTTGGTGATGGGCCTTTTAACCTTAACACCTTAGTCTTCAAGGTTTACCCTACATTTTTCTTCTCAACAATTCAGAGCAACTATAGGGCCACCGAACACTTAAGCACTCAAAGCAAAATAACAACCATTCAAATGTGTGGCTCATCTTAGTCTTCATATACTTTTTGTAAATCAGCTTTAGACACATCCATAACCATTTAAATTGCATCAAATGATTGAAAAATGATGGAGATATGCCCATTAAAAGTATGGGTCCTTTAAAAGCTGGAAAAAGTACTTGAAGCAAACACATCACACTACATGATCAATCTTCGATGTGTTAACAATTGGACAACTTACATGTTGTTTTCAAACTAGATGGATGCTAACTCCATTAATTTTTTCATACAAAATAATTTATGCATGAAGGGCCAATATTTAAAATGTCAAAAAAGAAACCAATCAACAATCATAGCAAAATAATCCTAACCCCAATTTGTTAAACTAGAATGGGCATCACGAATTTAGGGTTTAGTTTCTCTCTTGTGCATTGCAATAAGAGTTTGTTAAGTTTGTTGTTTCTCAACGTTGTTGGAATCACTAGTGTCATTGAGGCATGTCCCTCCCTTTGTGTGCTTTGTGGTTTCTATGTTGGACAAAGGATTATTTTCAACCTATCCTGAAGTCATCGCTAACCTTGCAGTTTCTTTCAACATTTCTTTCTACTCATTGGACTTCACTAACCTATTGTTCATGTGTATGTAGCTTATGAAACAAAGGACGATCGAAAGCTCTAAAGTTCTTTTTTTGTCTTTTCTTTGCACATTGTGTTTGAATTTCTTGGGTTGTAGGTGTTTCTTCAAGTTTTGAACTTACTAGTTCCAACTTATCAATTTCATCCATTGCAAGTTGGTATCGTTTAAGCGCCTATGTTTCCCGTCTATCAAAACATTATCTCTACTTGGCCATCATTTTCTCTCTCTCTCCTTTCTGTTGCAAGATATCTTGAGGGTGCATGTGTTGTTTCCCTTCTGCCAAAAGCCTTTTTCTCTCCCTAGCCATTGTTCTTTCTCTCTCCCTTCTACCAAACCTTTCTTTCTCTCTTTCCCTAGCATTGAAACTCTTTTTATTTCCCTAACGTTAAAGTTCTCTTTCTTTCTCCTAGCATTGAAGCTTTCTCTCTCCCCCCTTGGCATTGAAGCTTTCTTTCTCCTTTCCATTGCAACACATCCCAAAGTGTGCACATTTTCTCCCCTCTATGGAATCTCTCTCTATTTCCCCTAGCCATCGTTTTGTTTATCCTTTCCATTACATAGGGATGCATGTGCTCTCTAAACCCTTCAACATAAGCCTTCTCTTTCCCCTTGGCCATCATTCTCTTTTTTTCCTTTTTGTTGCAACACATCTCGAGGGTGTGCATGCTCTCCCCTCTACCAAATCTCCTTTTCTATGTGTTGTAATACATCCTATGGATGTGCCTCTCTATCCCCCTCTACTGAATCTCTCTCTCCCCCTAGCCATCACACTATCTTTCTCCTCTTTATTGCAACACATCCTGAGGGTGCACATGCTTTTTCCTCCCTACTAAAGTAATCTCTCTCTCCCTAACCATCTCGTTTTCCTTCCCATCTATTGAAGTTTTTTTTTTCTTTAATTCTTTTTTACCTTTCTTTGTTTCTCTCTCTCTCTCTCTCTCTCTTTCACATTGAACCTATTTTTCCTAGGCATAACTAGCTCTCTTTCTTCCTCACATTGAACTTTTTTCTCTTTCTCTAGTGTTGAAGTTTCTTTCCTTGGCCATCAATCTCTTTCTCTCCTTTTTGTTGTAGCACATTTGGGGGGTGTGCACATTCTCTCCCTTCTACCAAAGCTCTCTTTCTCTTCTTGCCATCATTTTTTTCCCCTCCTTAGCATTGGAACTCTTTTTTTCCTTGGCCATCATTCTCTCTCTTTCCTATCTATTGCAACACATCCTGAAGGTGCGCACGGTCTCTCCCTTTTTCCAAATCTTCTTCTTAATTTCTCTCTCCCTAGTGTTGAAGCTCTCTTTCTCTCCTCTTTATTGCAGTGCATTTGAGGGTGCGTGCACTCTCTCCCCTTTGTTGAAGCTTTCTTTCTTTCTTTTTGGCCATCACTCCCTTTCTCTTTCCCCTCTATTGAAGCTCTCTTTCTCCCTGGCCATTACTCTCTTTCTCTTTCCATGGCCATCATTTTTTTTCTCTCCCTTGGCAAGGGTTATATCTCTCTCTTCCTTTTGTCCAAACTCTCTGAACTTTAACCTCTTTTCTTTGTCTCTTGTGTCTATTGCAATTATTTAAGTTTGAGCTTGAGCTTCAATCTTTTCATTCAATCTTATCTATTTCAAGCTCCACCCCTTCAGTGTCTATCTTTTCTTCCTAGCTCTCTGGATCCCCCCCATCCTATTAATACCCCCCAACACTCCACATCTTGTTACAACCCCCCAACCCCCCCCCCACATCCTATTGGAACTTGCAGCTATTTAATCAATGGAAGGTTAAGGTAGCCTTGATGGGAAATGGCCTTTTGCAAGCATCCTTGCATTTGCCCTTGCTCTAACTTCTAATTGTGTAGTTGTTGAAATGCCCAAGTTGATGTCTCTGCCTTAAAGGATGGGCTCTGAAACTTCCCTAATTGCAAATGTTGACCAGGCTTGATTGATATTTGTTCTATATTGTTGTTCAACTAGCCTTTGAACTGCTTTGTCTCCAACACTAGTGTGAATCTACTACATGCATTTTCTTTATTTCTTCCCTTTCTTTTGTCCTTTGTTCTTTAAGTACTCCTACTACCTCTTTGTCCATTGTTCTTTAAGTACTCCTACTACCTTTTTGTCCATACATTTTTGACACAAAATCTACAAATCTTCATCAAAAGTATCAACATAGGATTGATTATAATCAATTAACAGCTATTTGCCATATGTTTTCTTTAAAAGCAGATGCAAGAAGGACAACAAATTTTGAAGGCAAATTAGAGTTGGAGCTATTTTATAATAAGCAACTTCCCTTCAAATGCATTTGTAGGTTCATATAGATTAACTATGCAATTTAAGCTACCTTATGTTCCTATATTTTCTATGATACTATGACTTGTAAGTTCTTTCACATAGTACTTGGGTAGCTATTGTTGTGATCAACATCAACTTTAGTTGTAGTAGGTTCAACTATCATGGTGGCTATGTTGATCAATTCTATAGTTGCTCCATTTTCACCCCAACCTTCAGTATCATTCATTACTTCATTAAAGTTTTCTACATTGTCCTCATCTAATGTGTCATTGTCGTGATCAATAATGTAGAATTTTTGTTGGGCTTAATCCATAGCCTTTCAATTAAAAGGTCAAATTCTTGTAACTTGAAACCAATTCTTGATGTTTCTTTTGGACAAAACTACATTTAATGCCTTATTTACCCATGCTATAAATGGAACCTTGTTTGGTTCATTGTGATTGTTTCTAACCATGTTATTGTTTCTTTATTTTTTGAAAGTTATTTTGAAAGGCTTAAAACAATTCACATGTAAAGGCTACGAGGCATGGGAGGTGTGTGAGGGTAAGGTAATCATATCTAAACCAATCAATTGTGCATGTTCTTGCCTCTAGGCTAACATGTGAACCATGTCCATCTACAACTAATAGATGATGGTTGCTTGGAGTACCACCTAGGATTGACCTCTTGAAAAATGACAGAAATTCTTTGAATAAAAAACTTGTCATCCATGTTTTGGTTTGGACTACCATACATGTTCTAGGTTTACAATGCATAATGTAATCACCTTTGATTCTTTCACCCTAAAATATGTAAAATCTTGGTATGGATCCCCTTGTTCCATTCATTTCATAGTGGATGGTTAGCCATTCTTTGGATTTAAAGATAATGTTATACACGTGATGAGATCCCTTCTTTGTTATAACTTTAATTCCTACTTGCCTCCCTACTTGAATCTTGGAGTTTCATCACAATTCCATATGTGATATGGCTTGTATTGATGTTGGGTGTACAAGGATGTTAGGATTTGGTAGAACAAGTTGTAAAAGTTGACGGTTAGACTTGTAGCTTTGTTAATGTCTAATCCTTTTGTAAGATGGATGTTCAATTTTGGATGCATGCGTTTAAACCAATACCACCATGAGTCCCCAAGTAGCCCATTTTGCCACCTTCCATTTAAATTACTACAATGTTATGGAGAGCCCACATTATTGCATACTCATGCAAAAATAACTTCACCTTCTTCTTGAGTTAGTACACTTAGTGGTCCAATTTTCCTACTTATGGTTTTCCCATATAGGTGGTCAAAAAGTGAAATTACAAGTATGCTGCAAAACTTGTTCCCCCCCCCTAAAGAAGTTATGCCTTTTTCAACTACATCCATGGCTACTTCTAATGATTCACTTGACCGTGTGCTTTTTGGATTTATAACAGGCACCCTATTTGTTTTGGTTGACCTTTGTATTGTGTTTGATATAGTCTAAGGAAAAACATTCTCCTTGTTTGTTTATTGTCAATCCAGCACACCACTTCATTCCTACGAAGGACATTGAACATCATGATGCTCTTGGTTTCCCTAGATCCAACTTCCAAAAGCTTAGAAGAATGTAATCAATCCCCATTAATATATTCCCTTATCTTTCTTACGTTCAGACCAAAAAAACAATAAGTGTATTAGTTCAAGGAATTTGTGCAATCCATATTCATGTGTCAATACACTAGTGTTGATTAGATCAAAGATGTATGCAAAATCAATCCAATCTGAATCTTCATCTATTGTTGTTATGCAAGCTATAGGAATGTATTTAATTGTATGTTGTGCTCGAGCTCTAGGAAATTTGCGTTGACCCACTGTTTTTGCACTTTTCCCTACTATAGGGACAATTGATTTAGCTATCCAACGAAAGTAAATGAACTTGTTGAAACTTTCCTTGTAAATATTGTCAATATATGCAATTATGCTCTTATCTTGGTCATTATTTGTCTTGGATAGCTCTAATGTCTCTTCTTTCACAATTTGCAACACTATGTACTTTTTTCTCTTTGCTTTATAGTTCTTTGGTTTCTTCCTTTCCTTTGTTGGGCAACTCTATAATCTCCTTCACTTTGCGAAGCAATTCAATCTTTTCTTCTTTGACTAATATGCTTGAAATCTCTATACTTAAACATATGTGATTTGAGCACTATTGCACTAGGACATAACAACTTTAAAAATGCTTGAAGTTCATCTTCCACATTTTGTGGTAATCTAAACATGTCCATTTCTAATTGAGCTAAGTTAAGTTGAATGTTGTACAATTGCATTTAAACAACCAACATTTAGATTGTGATGGGTTGTTTTGGTGGGAAAGAGACTTAGGAATTTCTTAAATCCTCAAGTTTAGAAACTTTGCAATTTAATGTGCTACTAGAGTCCTTTAATGTGTTGTATCCTTTCAACCTTAAATTTTTTACTCATCACCAAATATTAAAAAGCACATAATAGAATTCATTGTTTATAAATCTACCTGAAATCACACCTTACACCAAACACCTAAAACCCCAAGTACATTTGGAAATTTTAGATTTGCAAAATGTATGTGCATTACTTTGTGATGTATTTGAGCCCAAACATTACCTTCAATCATAGAACAACAAAAAATATAATTATACCTTAAAATACCCCACTTTACTAAACAATTTTGTCCAATAGTGTGATTAATGGCCATATAAATGTACACATATGTGTGTGCTATAATATTCTTGAACCCTTTATCACCAAACACTAGATAAATGAACAAAATCTTTGTATAAAAATACTTTGATGCTCCCATGACCAAACATAAACTCAATGTCACTGGTTGGAACTATAAATAAAGGCCGAACTCAATTTTTTTTATCACCAAGCGTTCGGTGAAAGGGCAGCATATGAGTAGCCATAGGGCCATCCTTATTTGCTACAGGTTTAAACCCTAACCCCCCCCCCCCCCCCCCCCCCCCCCTATTATTTTAGGTGTTTGGTCATTTGTGGTGTTCGGTCATAGGGCAGGCTATGGTTAATACCAAGTGAAGTCAGAGTTATTAGGTGTAGGGTAGTGGCCGTGAAGTGGCCATTCCCAAAGTAAGTGCCCACCCCAGACTTATTTTAGGAACACCCCACTCTTCAGACACTACTACCCTCCAAAAAGCACCAGCATTATTATTATTATTATTATTATTATTATTTTCATGTTTTTCCCATGATACCTGGTAAATATCATAGTGAAAAAATGAGAAAAACCAGCAAGGGAAGGTTTAGGGTTTGAAATGCCTTGCTGTTTGCAGAAGACAGAATCCACTTGATAATGTGGCCTCCAGTTATACTGAAAAAACTTCTGCCAGTGCTTTATGCTATTCTGCAGCTCAACTACAGAAACTTTCATGAACATTGACATAATGAAAAAAACTTTCATTCATGTGTAATTTCATCCATGTGATAAATGTCATGAGCACTGTCTTGAATTTAGAACAGAATTCATCCATATTCCTATTTTTATTCAGAATATAGGTTTCATGGATGTGAGTACATTTCATTCATCCATATGAAAATTTATAGAAAGACTTTTTAGGTGGTAATCAAATCTGCATACAGCGACAGTGCTAGAAATCATCTGTGACTCATCCATGAAGACATAGTCTGGAAATCAGTAATGTGACTACAGTTAGAAATTCGACATCCAGAGAATGCCCTGCAATTTGGAGTTCTCTAGAACGAGACCAATGTTGGCAGTTATTTGAATTTATAAAGAACCACCAGTTCTGGTTTTTATAATACATCAGTAGTAGAGAACCGCTGGTTCCGGTTCTTTGAGGAAAGTCGAATAAAAAATCATCCATTCCAGTCATTTCAAAAACCTTAAAGAACAGATGATTTTCATGAAGAACTTGGCAATGAACTGGTAATTTCATGACCGGTTATCTCGTAGGTTGTCTACCAGTACCGGGTCTATGATTTCTTTGAGAATCATGGTTATGAATTTCAAGAACCGCCCTGATAACCGCTGTGGCCTGTCTGGCTGTTCCTCTTTCTAATAACCGCCCAACACTGAACAAGACCAGTGTTTTTTTCTGGACAGATTTTGTCAAATGTTTTACCCAAAAAGAGTGGGATTTTGTTTTGGTAAGTGTAGATTTAACTAATTTTGCAAAATGCTTTCTAAAAATTTGCCAGATTTTCGATAACACAAAACTAATTAAAATTCGTTTGTAAAAAAAAACGAAAATCAAGCCCCTGAACGAGACGTTTCTAGATCGTTTCTAGAAATCGCGGGGACGGGTTTCTAGAAACTGCTGGTGGGTTGCACCCGGCCCTATATTTCCTTCCTCTCCCTCCCGCAGACCTGCGCATCGATCGATCACTAACTCGTGCTCTTCGACTCTCAAGTATTCATGACCTTCGATTTCCATTCCGATTGTTCACGTTCTTCGATTTCACCTGTTTTTCGTAAAGGTTTCTTGATATCATCACTTGCATTGTGCTCTTTTCGTCAGCAGGTACAGTTTTCAGTTCATTTGCCCTTTGTTTGGACATCATTTGAGGGTTTTCGTGAACTGATAGCTGCTCTCAGGTTTGCCTCCAATTTCACATCAAGCTCGACGGCTATTGCCTGGTTGTTGTGGAAGGGAATGGTAGACAGTTTCTCGAGTGACAGGAAGTGATTTTCTGCTGAGACATTTGTTTGAGTGTGTAGAGTTCGACTTAATGTGTCTTGTCCCGTTCTGTTGTTCACGTCTCAATTCAGACTTACTCTTTATAGATGCTGGAATTGTGACTCTAGACTCTCAGCGGATGGTAAAGTGTAGAAATACGCTCTATGTCATCAATTCCAACTCCGTTGATCACATTAGTTTGCGCGTCTTAACCAATGCATTATAGTCCTTCATATTGCTCCATCAGACTTGCTGACTCTTGAATTTCGCATCTGACTTCTTTCGCAATCTTGGGAAACTCCTGTAGTCTGTCTCGCAGGAATCTCAGAATCTTTAATTTACAGGCCGAAGTTTAGTCAGGCTTCGTGATCCACGAAATGGACCATCCGTTGTTCCAGCTTCTTTGCTTTCCAGATGAGGTGGAGAGATCTTTGAATCCGTCCGCACAGAAGTATGTGCGTGACAGCAGGGCGATAGCTAGCACTGCAGTAGATGTCAAGGAGATGTCCCAGTCGTACGTATTCGTCGCCGACATGCCAGGTCTCAAGTCTGCAGATATAAAGGTACACGAATCCGACAAATTCACTGCAAATTGTCCCTACCGCAGATCTGTTGGAGCTCTGCTTTCAACTATGTTCTCAAACAGACTACTAATTTACACTTCGATACTTCTCCTTGTCCTGTACTGGATTCTTCTCCTACAGTTGGTAGAGAATAGCATCTTCGAAATCTGATGTGTACGAAGCACCAAGTCATAAACCTTTCTTTGCAGAACAGTCTCTTTCCATGTGGTTTTTTGCTTGATTTTAGATAAGTTTACTGAACTCGCCGGGACATGAATCTGGGAATGCAGGTGCAGTTGGAAAATGATAATGTGCTTACAATCAGCGGAGAGCGGAAGCGTGAAGAGCACAGTCCTGATGTGAAATTCATTCGCATGGAACGCAGCGCTGGCAATTTCATGCGGAAATTCACCCTGCCTGCTAATGCGGACAAAGAGGGTATTACAGCTGCTTGCCATGATGGTGTGCTCACTGTTACAGTGCCTAAGCTTCCTCCTCCCGAACCGCCTAAGCCGAAGAGCATTGAGGTCACTGTGGGGTGATCCCGTATTTTGTCCACTACTCAGGGTGCTGATCCGCAATCTCTATCGGTATAACATTTTTCAGCAAACGTAGAAACTGTTTTTAACAGTTGTTATACAGTTTTTTGAAGCTAAATACTAGCTGAAATCAAAGATGGATTTTGGGGTATAGAAAATTTTGACAAGGCTTTTGAGATTAGGTCGATAATGCCTATATATAGTGAATATAGTAGCTATGGCAGACCAGACAGTTTGAGTTCTGCAATCTGTTAAACTTCAATTTGCAATAAAAAAAATCTCGTTTTTGTAAAATTCTCATTTCTTCGTGCAAACAGGTGTTAAATCGAGGGTTATATGTTGTCTCATGATGTGAAGGATTTGTGGAAGCCAATGAGACAACAAATCCACTGTCAATTTAACACCTGTTTGCACAAATCCTTGCCCCTTGCTTATCAATGTCGTCTCATGATGTGAAGGATTTGTGGAAGCCAATGAGACAACAAATCCACTGTCAATATAACACCTGTTTGCACAAATCCTTGCCCCTTGCTTATCATTTCAAACACACTCATGACATGCAATCTTAAATTTCCAATTTGTGTACATGAAGATTGAACGTAATCTGAATATAGAAGTGCATGCTACATCAATAGTCAGTAGTGTCATCCTCATCACTACTAGATCTATGAAATGCTCTAATATACTTCTGACAACATCTTCTGCATTCAGCATGATTCTGACAATGTCCTTGGATGCTGTAACAATCTTTACTATCTAATATTGTATCATTGTCCTCTTGAGTACCAAAACAGGCAGATTCAGGTTCACTATCCACATCCTCCTCCCAGCTACCCCTACTATGTGAACTCTCAGCAAGAGAAGAAAACTTAAGTCTATCCCATCTTCTGTGATTGCTGTCAAATTTTCCTCTTGTCGAGGATCCTGTCCATCGACCACTAGATTTCTCAATTCCAGATTTTGATGATGCAGTGTTTGTTAGTTCATTTCTCTTGGCATTGAACTGATATAGCATGCTGTTTGGTTTGCTTGACTTGCTTGACTTGCTATCTGTCTTGTGATTTATTTTTGCTAATCCGGCTTTAGATCTTGGATGGTGCAATCTCAGGCCTTCTTCCCCAGATGAATCATCCTTCAAAATTGCTTGTTTATTTTCAGGTTTTTTGGGTTTGATTTTTCGACCATGTTTTGTACTCTTGCCCAGTCTTTTGTTACCAACTGCTGATGGGTAGGGAGTTTTGCGAAAGCGTCTCTTCTTAATAGCTGGAAATTTTTGTTGTCCTTGTGCAGCAGCAATTTTAGTAGTTTTTTTCAGTTGATACCTTCCCCAGCATGATGGTCTCTGCAAAGCTGCTTTCAATCTTAAGCCAACAGACTTTTTCATACTTGAAGATATCCTTGTCCTGTATTTTTTCTCCAAGAACTTAAAAATGTCTGCTTCAGTAGCTCCTGGTCGCTCCTTAAGTGTGGCCAGAGCATCCTCCACTGACACATCTAATGGCTGCTCACTTATCTTAGCCTCACTGGATGAATTTCCCATCACACTTTTAAGAGCTTGATATCATCAACCAAAGCTGCTAGAACAATTCAGGTTGTCAAATAAACTCATTTCTCCAACATCCAAACACAGAAGCAACCTTTCAGGTTATCAAATAGATTCATTGCTCCAGCATCCAAACATAAAAACTGTATTCCCTTTTTCAGAGCTGGGATCTCTAACCTGTGATGTCAACAACACAATCATAATCTGCCATTTTGACACATCTCAGTGGAATTTCTCCTACTGTGTAGAGCAATCCAACAAAAGAGAGGAAAACGTCCAGGTTATTGACACTACTGACAATCCTACCTCAAGTTTCTGCTCACTTTCACTGCAGCATAAACGTCTTATGAACTCATGAATGCTCCTGCAAGCTCAGCTTTACTTGTAAACAATAAGCCATCAGTTTGAATGACCTTCCCCTTGGGATCGTCATTCCTCCACTCCTTGCAAAGGTTTGTTTCCTCATCAAAATCCTTCAACAAACACACCTCCCAATTTACCTCTCAATTGGAAGGAAATAAACAAATTGCATGAAAGGGTGCTGAAAGCAACCAAGAGACATGTATATATATCTCATTGGTAATGTCCACATGACCCTTGGAGTCTATAGTCCATACAAATGACAAAATATGTTCTTTTGAACCTAATATTTCCTTTTACGAATACTGAAGTCCTGCTATTGGTTCTATCAATTCAATGGAAATTGAACTCTCTGCAGTATTGAAGAGACACAACAGACTTTATAAAGGTGGTGACCTTTGGCAGTGATGATGTTTTTTCTCTTTTGGGTTTCATCACAAGATTTTTATCAATAGGGTGACATCCATCTACCAAAAACAGAATAACTTCTGCTGTCACCCAATGTTTGTTTTGATTGAAAGATGCAATTCAATCAATTCTTCATATTAACTTATGTGCTCTTTTGGGAAATAGCCTTGTTCTTTGTCCTTGATAGCTTCACAATAACCTGGCAATTCAATGTCACCAGTTTTCAGTGAAGTCAAGGGAACCTTAGTTTAGCGTGGAACAAAAAAAGATCAGATTTTGCGGTGCCAATAATTGGTTGCTGGGGAAGGTTATAAGAAGAAAGTTCCACTGTGTAGCATATCACAATTGAACCTGAACGTTCAATAACAT